>QXEO01000531.1:868501-1468501 GCA_007115705.1 Dactylis glomerata | reverse complement strand
ATATCTCTATGAGTGGTGTTTGTTAAGTACTTGATGAACTTTAAGGGGTGCTTCTGTCACTAGTAGGGAAAAGCTCATCTGTGGCGCACCAATATCTGTATTCTGTGGCGCATGGGTGGTGCTCCACAGAATCTTCGCCACAAAAATAAGCATTCTGTGGCGCACCAGTACATGCGCCACAGAAATAGACATTCTGTGGCGCACCAGTTCATATGCGCCACAGAAATAAGGCATTCTGTGGCGCATGAGTACTAGGTGCGCCACAGAAATAGGTGCGCCACAGAAAATTCAAAAAAATTTAAAAATCGAAAAAAATATTATTATTTTTTGAAAATCATAAAAATCGAAATAATGTGAAAAAACTATTTTATTTCAATTTTTTTAGGATTTTATCACATGAGGAACATATTCAAAGCACACCAAATTTCTTGACTTCCCGCTAGGTCACCCATCTTTAGACTACTCCGGGCTCAGCACGCTTAACTTCTCCATTCTATGTGCATGAGCTATCCCTAACCTACCCAAGTTCTTATTGATATTACTATCATATCAATCCTCTTAAGGCCTATGTGTGCTTGTGTGTGTATATGCGTATATGTGTGTATATGTGTGTGTATGTGTACATATATGTATATATATTATGTATATATGTGTATATGTGTATATATATCCGCGTATATATGTGTGTATGTGTATGTATATGTATGCATGTGTATGCATGTGTGCATATATACATATATGTGTGTATATGTGCGTATATGTGTGTGTATGTCCACGTATATGTGCATATATATGTATGTATGTCCGCGTATATGTGCGTATATGTTTATGTATATGTGTATGTATATGTGCGTATATATGTGTATATGTGTGTATATGTGTGTATATGTGTGTATATGTATGCATGTGTGCATATATATATGTGTATATGTGCGTATATATGTGTATATGTGCATATATGTGTGTGTATGTGTACGTATATATATGTATATATGTGTGTATGTATGTGTATATGTGCATATATGTATGTGTATATGTGCATATATGTGTGTGTATATGTGCATATATGTGTGTGTATGTGTGTATATGTGTGTATATATCTGCATGTGTGTATATATCTGTATGTGTGTATATGTGTGTGTATATGTGTGTGTATATGTGTGTATATATCTGCATGTGTGCTATATAACTAATCCAAAAGTTTAATCCAATATAAATTTTGATCTAAAAATAAAAATTTTAAAAAAAATTGAAAATATAAAAGTGCAAAAAATTCTATTTTTCCTTTTGAATTTTGAGATTCTAAAATTTGTCGAAACGACCGTAGGTAGTTGAAATCGGATGTAACTTTTCGTGTAGATACTTTTTCATATAAAAAACTTTTTAATCCGACTTCGTATGCAAAAGTTATGACCGTTTTACCGAGACATAAAGTTTTTTTGTAAAAAATATCAAAATTCATTTTTATTATTTTTCTTACTTACTAGATCACATAACATAACTAAATCTGATTTTTTGAATTTTTTTCAAACATTTTATCATTTTCTCTTATTTTTTAAAAGACTAAAAAGGCGACCCACGGGGGGGGGGGGGGGGGGGGTGGGACGAGCTAATTCTGTGGCGCACCAGGGCCAGTGCGCCACAGAATTACCCTAATTCTGTGGCGCACTGGTCTTGGTGCGCCACAGAATGCTCACCAGGGCCAGTGCGCCACAGAATTACCCGAATTCTGTGGCGCACTGGTCTTGGTGCGCCATAGAATGCTCTAATTCTGTGGCGCACTAGCCCTGATGCGCCACAGAAATAGAGGAGCCAACGATTGGGGCTGATAGGGCGTGGGTCCCACCCTATTTCTGTGGCGCATGGTCTTTTGGTGCGCCACAGAAATGACATATTTCTGTGGCGCACCTGGTTTGGTGCGCCACAGAAATAATTTCTGTGGCGCACTGCTGGCTAGTGCGCCACAGAATTGCATCCCACCTATAAGGGTTTTCCTACTAGTGTGTAGCCACTAATGAGCAACTTGCAGATATATTCACAAAGCCTCTAGATGAAGCAAGATTCCGGGAATTGAGGCATGAACTAAATATCATTGATTCTTGCAATGTGGTTTGAGCTAGGTGCATTCACTCCCTTACTCTAACGTGTGTGTTGTTCTAGGTGTGGGCATGGAAATAGGGGGAGTGCGGTCCTAATTGATTGGACTATCCCTCCCCCCATAATGCCAATAGTGAGCATATAGTTCTATCTTGTCAATTGTGACATTGTTGAGCTTAATCGATGAGTCTAGGTTTTGGACCCAAGATATATCTTCGCGGTGCCATACCTATATACTCATACATGGTGGCCTATGGCCATCGACCTCCCTAGTGGAGGAGTTTCCCATTTGATTTTATTTTCTTATTTCTTTATGGGAACATGCTCATGTTTGGTCTTATTTGGTTTTATTTGCATGTTTGCAAACATGAGCATTTTGTACCACACAGTGACAATGTGTCCATCCCAAGCCTATCTCATCCTCAAACATTCCTAATCTAAATGACATGTCCTTCTACACCATAAACATTGATCTGGTCGAGGGGGGCCGGAGACTCCGGGGTTAGTAGCCCGGAGACTCCGGTGGGCCGGAGACTCCGGGGTAAGGACCGGAGACTCCGGCCCGGGCAGTTTCAAAATCTCACTAAGGGCACGGGGTGGGGAAGAACGGTTCATTCTTCCCCATCCGCCCCCCGTGCCCCATACTCGCCCCTGCCGCCCCCTCTTCGAAGATCGACGCCCGGAGCTCTCCCAAGCCCCGGGATCCGCCGTGCCACCGGCCAATCTCCTCCTTGAGGTTGTGGGAACCTTCCCACCGACCGATTTGCGCCAATGGACTCCGGTAAATGTGTTCTTCATCTCCTCCATCTAGTTCTATCTAGATCTCCGAGATGTGCATGTTTCCCATAGTTTGAGTTGGTGTACTACCCTCTAGTGGCTATTAATCATCTACATAGCAACTTTATTGTGGATTTTGCACTCAATTTGGATCAATGTGGTCTCCTAGGCTCGGGCTCCTGCATCCGGCCGGAGACTCCGGCCTGGACGCAAAGTCTCCGGTTTTGGCCGGAGACTCCGGCCCTAGTCCCCGGAGACTCCGGCCAGATCAGACCAGATTGCACTCTTTCACAGCATAGTTGCTTATTTTTTGTTTCTAGGACATGTCACCTCAACCTTGCTATCTTCCTCACTCATTCACAGGTGCAGGTGGTTCTCGGAAGCCGGCAGCTCATAGCAAGGACAAGTTGGTTGTCAACCCTGCCACTGGGGAGCTTGCTCAGAGGTCAGTCATTGCTCAGCAAGCCAGAGATGCTAAGAGGCTCAAGACAAGGATGGCTGAAGAGGAACATGCTGAGGCAGCGAAGAAAGTCAAGTTTGATAGTCTTGTGACTCTGGAAGGGCTATCATCTTCTGAGTTTGTTGAGATGAGGAAGAGAGACATGTACACCCTCCCGCGCAACACTCGAGACTGTTGCTTTGTCCGCAAAGAACAAGAGCTGATCATGAAGGAATTCTATGCTTCTCTCAAGAAGTATCCGGTTTGCCCACAGACGGTCATGGACTTCTCTCATTTTGCAAAGTACAGTGCATATTTCGCAGAGGCCGTATGGATCACTCGCAAGCTTGGGCTTCATCCTCTCATGAAGATTCAAGAGAACTACAACATCACTTTGATTCATCAGTTCTTTGCTACATTGGTACTTGGGGATGGTGAGGAGATCCCCATGACTTGGATGACCGGTGAAGAAGTTTGTCACTCCAACTTCAAGGACTTTGCTGCTCTCCTTGGGTATGAGTTCCGTGGTGCTACTACTCCTAGTGGCAAGAGGATGCATGTGGATGGGGAGTACTATGAGAAGAAGAAGCTTACTCCTCTCTACACCGGGGATGACAAGAAGATAGTCATTGGGGGCACTCTTGGGCTATCCAAACGGTCCAACATATTGCTCCGCATATTCCGGGCCTCCATTGCCCCTCAAGCCGGTAACTTTGATGCTATTCGTGGAGCCCTTGTGAATCTCTTGGCTTACTCTCATAAAGTCTATTGCAAAGGGGAGACCGCACCCGTTGAGCCACTCGATGTGATGGATTTTATTCACAAGGAGATCAATGATTGCATTCTCAACAAGAAGACTCCTCTTTATGCCCCATTTATCATGAGGCTCATCCGTGCTCAAGGACTCAACCTTCCTCTTCTCGATGCAAACCTTGTGAATCACAAGGTTGTGAAGCTTCAACGCAAAAAACCCACCGGTCACTCCAAGGAACCTTTTGCTCCAATGAGAGGTGAAGATGATGATGCCTTTGCCGAGGGTGTTTCCACTAGAAGGGGCCCAAGGATGAAGCATGCTAGCAATGCCGGCTCTAGCTCAAACAATGAGTTTGCTCAAGAGTACAAGAAGCTCAATTGGTTCCAAAGGAATGTGCTTTGCATGAATGTGGACATCCGTCACAAGCAATATGAGAGCTACATCGCTCAAAAGCACATCAATGACAATCAAGATATTCTTCACAAGGCTTTTCGGAAAGCTCAACCGGGCTATGTGGAATCACCTCCTTCCTCTTCATCATCTGGTACTCACAGCTATGGCAAGTGGAGCAAGGGTCTGACTGACTGGCAAGCCTTTGAGGAGGTCACCTCTGGCACCTCCAGTGTGCATCATGGCAAGAAGCCCATGGAGTCTGATGATATTGAAGAAGGAGATGAGGACTTCAATGCCGGTTCCGAGGACGAGCCCGAGGATGAAGACGATGAGTGATCCCATGGGCGTGTAGCATCGCTCTTTTCCCTTTTTGGTGTCTCGATGCCAAAGGGGGAGAAGTAGCTCTACTAGGTTGTCTTCGTTGGGATTTGCATGGGGTGGTTATTTGGATTTGCACTTCGTTTTGCTTTGCTTTGGTCGAGACACAACTTCATGGACGTTCATGTTGTGTCTCATCTATCTTAGTGTTGAACCGTTTAAATGTGTGTGGTATGTTATGTGTGTGAGACTTAAGTTCTTATGTTGCTTAGTAAGACTATTAAATGTGTGCTATATTGTTAGTCTTACTTAGATGCTTATTAGTTAGTCTCATATATTATTTCTTGCACTTGGTATAATCGTGAAATATATAGGGGGAGTGATGATTCTTACTTGTGTGGCTCATGTTCAAATACAAATGGTGTTGTGCACACAAGTAGGGGGAGCTTTGGCTATATATTTTATTTTATTGTGCCTATATCTTGCAAATCCGTATGTTGTCATCAAACACCAAAAAGGGGGAGATTGAAAGAGCATTTCCCTAATAAATGTATTTTGGTGTTTGTTAACAACATTTGGTGAATTAACCATTCTATTTAAGTTCTGCAGATTTTCTAGGTTAATTCAGAATCTCGCGAAGGTTCACCCCAAAAAGGAAGAAAAGATCGAAGCCCGTAGTCCAGTAGTGGAGTTAGGGCTTAGTTGTATCTTAGGGTGCTTTGCGAAGGTGGAATTGGTGGAGAGGGGATCCTCGAAGTACTGCTGTTGCTACTTCTAGGGCGGAGACTCCGGCCCTGGTGGCCGGAGACTCCGGCCCTGGTGGCCGGAGACTCCGGCCTAGGAGTATCGCCCTAGCAATCCTCCCAGTTGGTCTAAGCAGATACCAGCCCGGAGTTGGGCCGGAGACTTTATGTCTCTGGCCGGAGACTCCGGGTGGGGCGGAGACTCCGGTCCCAGTGGCCGGAGACTCCGGTTTGTCTGGCTGGGCTAGGGTTTGCTAAAGGGTTGGTCTATGCTGTGACCAGGCCGGAGTTGGGCCGAAGACTTCTGTCTCTGGCCGGAGACTCCGGCCCTGGAGTCACTTAGGGCGGAGACTCCGGCCCTCCTGGCCGGAGACTCCGGCCCTAGTCGACCAGCAACGGCTACATTTCGAGGAGGAGTATATAAAGCCTTCTTCTTCCCCAAGTGAAGGCTGCTGCTTCCACTCTCTCTCCTCCATTGTTTCAAAGCTTCAAAGCCCTAGCTCTCTCTCCCTAGCCAATAGAACTCAAAGCCCTTTTGGGATTTGAGGGAGAAGACCTAGATCTACACTTCCACCAAGGCGATTTGATTTCCCCCCTCTCTTTGTTGAGGGGCTTGTTACTTGTGTGATTCATCGGATTCCTAGCCGGAAGAAGCCGTTCCCCAAGCTTGACTTTGTGTGTAAGAGCTTGGTGGGCCTATTGGGAGCCTCCAATTGAGTTGTGGAGCTCGCCCCAATACTTTGTGTAAAGGTGTCGTGCCGCCTTCAAGGGCATCGCTTAGTGGAGCGTGGACTCGCCTTTGTGGCTTGTTCACCGGAGAATAGGGTGAGCCTTTGTGGCGTTGGTGGCCTTTGTGGCACCACACCTCTCCAACGTAGACGTACTTCCCGTAACAAGGAAGGAACTACGGGAATACATCCTTGTGTCTTCGTGTCTCCATTGCGGTTACCTCTATCCTTTACTCGTACCTTTACTTATATTGTTATTGCTAGCTTGCTTGTCACTCTAGGTAAATTCACTTAGTATCACATCTAGAGAATTTACCTTCTTGTCTAGCCTTAACTTGAAAAGAATTAAAAATATTGGGTAGCTCCTATTCACCCCCCCCCTCTAGTCGCTCATACGATCCTTTCAATTGGTATCATAGCGTGGTCTCTTATTCGGGCTTAACCGCCTAAGAGTTTGAGCGACCATGGAAGGGGATAAGGATAAAGAAACTCCTCCCGAAGATACTCCTCCATCTATCTCTTCCTCTCCAATCTCTCGTGAGGAGCATTTGGCGTCCTTGGACACAATGCACGCCACTATGAGATTGGAGATGAAGGCTATGTTTGAGGAATATTTTGGAAGAAAACCTTCCGGGCCCACCGACCCAAACACCACACCTAGTGTGGAACTCTCCTTGGCTAAGGTGAAGCCACCTAACAATGGCTCCACCTCCGCCGAAAATAAAGGTGACCCTCCTAAGGAAAATGATGGTCCGGCAAAGGGTGCTAACATTCCACCCCCTAACACTTACTCACCTCCGCCGGTCCATTATCCTATGCCACACATTAACAACATGGGTTCTCCTCCTAAGCTTGATTCTCGCAATTTTATTAAATGGCAAGGACTAATGAAATCTCATATTTCTAGCTCTTCTACTCATTTGTGGAGGGTCATACAAAATGGCTTTGCACCTCATGATCCTCTCAATTTGACCGGAAGGGAAGAAGTTGATGAGCAACTCAATGCCACCGCCAAGCATCTCCTTCAACAAGCCGTGCCAGATACTCATGCGGCACACATCAACAACTTGTGCACCGCCAAGGAAGTATGGGACTACCTCACTATGCTCTTCATTGGGAATGAGAGTATTCGGTCCTCCAAGTTTGATGAGCTCAAGAGTGAAGAAAGGGATTTCATTATGAGAGATAATGAGACTCCCGATGAGATGTACCAAAGGATCTTGGCTCTTGCTAACGCCTTGACCGGGTTTGGTTGCAAAGACAATGGTGATGACTATGTCAAGCGTATGTTCATTACATCCATCAACCCAAAGGAACCCATGCGGTCCGAGATAATCCGTTCAAGGCCGGACTTTGGGACTATGACCTCAAATGAAGTTCTTTGCGAGTTCACCGCCTTGTCTATCTTGAAGAAGAACGCGGAAGAAACTAGAGCTCATGTTCTTGCCGGACAAGGAGTTCACAATCTTGCTCTCAAGGCCAAGGTGGTGTCCAAGCAAGGAGAAGGAGAAGAAGAAATATATGAAGAAGAGTGTTGGTCTCCGGAAGATCTCAAATTTGCACTCCATGAACACTTGGCTCTCAATGCAAGTGCCTTTTGGGATGCCAACAAGCACAAGACGAAGGGGTCCAAGTTCAAATCCTTTCCAAGAAAAGGTGGTGACTCTAAAGTGAGGCATTGCTACAATTGTGGTGGAATCAAGCACTTCATCGCCGAATGTCCTTATGAGAACAAGGAGGACAATGAGGGCCGACTCGTCCCCAAGCGCCGGTCATCCAAGTTCTACCCATCCAAGAAGCATGGGAACAAGGACAACAAGAAAAAAGGAGAAAGGGTATTGGTGGTTCATGAGGAGTATGACTCCGAGTCCGACGATGGTGACTCCGTTGATGAAGAGAATGGAGAAGTGGCCGCCATTGCCATTGTCTCCACACCACCTACATCCCTCTTCAACTCACAAAATGAGAATGCCATCATCACCACTCACAAGTGTCTTATGGCTAAGGCCTCGGAGGTAACCTCATCACCTACTCCTTCATCATCACATTCAAATGCTACCTCTATGGATGATGTGAGTAGTCTTAAGATTAAGAAAGAACTAGTTTCTTGTGATGATTTTCTTGCTAACATGAAGGGGCCTACCAAGATATACGTTGAGACACTAATGTGTGAACTTGGTGATGCCCATGACACCATCAAGGAGAAGGAGGAGTTGGAAAGATTAGCCGCCGATGATATTGGCTCTCTATCAATTGAGCTCGAAGAAGAGCAAAACTTGAGAGTCTCTTTAGAGGAGAAATTGTTGGGACTAGAAGAGTCTCATAATCTAATCTTGTCAAAACTCACTAAAGAACGTGACCATGCTCTTGCTATGGTCAAGTTGCTTAAAAAGGAGAAAGTTGAATTTGACGTTGGTCATAATGATCTTCGTGAGAAGTTGGAGAAGCTTGAAGAAGCTCACAAGGCTTTGGAGGGCAAATTCTCTCATCTCACCAAGATTCGTGAACAACTTCAAATTCAACTAACTATTGAACAATCTAAAGTTCCCCCAATGCAAGTTATTGAAGTTCCTTGTTCTTCTAACTCTATTTGTGATCATAGTGATATCATTGAGGAGAACAATAGGTTGAAGGCCGAACTTGCTAAGGGCCTTGCTACTTGCATTCAAGGAGAGAAGAATCTCAATGATCTCTTGAACAATCAAAGATTGTACAAGGGAAAGGAGGGCCTCGGTTTTGTTGCCGAGTCCTCAAAGAAAGGGGATCTTTGTTTGGTGGCCGAGTCCTCAAAGAAGGAGAAGAACAAGAAGAACAAGAAGAAGACAAAGCCTGCTGCTGCTCCTACTCCTCATGTCCCCTTTGATATTTGTTACACCGAGGAGGAGTGGGAGGAGCTGAATGGAAAGAAGAAAATCGAGGAGACCGGAGTCTCCGGGTCAAAGGCTCCGGAGTCTCCGGTTAGTTCATCTACCCCGGAGTCTCCGCCCCCAAAGACCGGAGTCTCCGGCCCTTCTCATAATAATTTTGCAGGAAAATATAATCCTCATTATGTTCTTCTTAGGGACTATTATGGTGATGTCTATGCTAAATATGTTGGTCCCTATCATGGTTACATTGAATATGCTATTTGGGTACCTAAGATTCTTGTGACTAACAAAAGAGGACCCATTCAAAAATGGGGACCTAAAACCAAGAATTAATCTCTTGTAGGACATTGCTTCCGGAGGAGTAAAATGGATTATTGATAGTGGTGCCACAAGCCACATGACCGGAAGCAAAAATATTGTGGAAGATCTAAAGCCCAATACTTCAAATGTCACGGTCTCGTACGGTGATAATTCATCCTCTAAGGTACTTGGTTTCGGTAAGGTGGTGATCACTCCGGACGTGTCCCTAGTGAATGTCATGCTTGTCGAAACCATTGGTTATAATCTACTTTCCGTTCATCAACTTGCTACTATGGGCTATGCCACATATTTTGATATTGATATTGTGGTCGTCATGTGGAGGAAGTCTCTCAAGGTTGCCTTTGTTGGGTATGTCGAAAATGGCTTGTATGTGGTGGACTTTTCGGAGAAACCCACTACGGCCGCGATATGCCTAATTGCTAAGGCCGACGTGGGATGGCTTTGGCATCGCCGGCTAGCCCACGTCAATATGAGAGCTTTGCAAAATCTCTACACCGGCGGCCACATACTCGGACTAAAGGATGTTTCTTTTGCCAAAGATCGTGTTTGTAGGGCATGTATTGAAGGAAAGATGCATGAAACAAGTCATCCAAGCAAGACTATTATCTCCTCCAAGAGGTGCTTGGAGCTCCTTCATATGGATCTCTTTGGACCTCCCACTTATGCAAGTCTTGGTGGCAAGAAATATTGCTTGGTGATTGTCGATGACTATTCAAGATACACTTGGGTTTATTTCTTTGAGTTCAAGAGTGAGACCCAACAAACCGTCAAAGACTTTGCCACCGAAGTTGAGCGTCAATTCAATACCACCATATTGACTATAAGAAGTGACAATGGCACCGAGTTCAAGAACTACTCCCTAAATGAGTTTCTTAGTGATGCGGGTATCAAACATCAATATTCCACTGCTTATACCCCGCAACAAAATGGAGTTGCCGAGAGAAAGAACCGGACTCTTATGGATGCGGCAAGAACTATGTTGGCGGAGTTCAAGTCTCCATACAACTTTTGGGCCGAAGCTATTAATACCGCATGCCATGCCACCAACCGGCTTTATCTCCGCAAGAACTTGAACAAGACTCCATATGAAATTCTTACCGGGCAAAAGCCCAACATCATGTACTTCCGGGTATTTGGTTGTAAGTGTTTCTATCTCAAGAAAGGTGTTCGATTGTCAAAATTTGATTCTAAAGCTATAGAGGGTATCTTTGTTGGTTACTCCATGGACTCGCATTCCTATAGGATCTATAGCAAGTCCACCGGGCATGTTATAGAGACTTGTAATGTGAGGTTCGATGAGGATAATGGTTCCTTTGTGGGACAAAGTGGTGTTCATGATGTAGGTGACGAAATTCCTCCCCAAGCCATAAGAAGAATGGGTGTCGGATTTTTCCGGCCCATTGAGGGACACCTTTTGGCCGAAGGAGAAGGACAATGCTCTACGCATGTGGAGCCTTCACCTGCTGAACACCCACAGGACATTGACCAAAGACAAGCTGCGCACCCTCAACCTCAAGATCATCCCATCGAGCAATCTTGCCCGGAGTCTCCGGCCCCTGTGGTCCGGACTCTCCGGCCTATACCGGAGTCTCCGGGTATGGATACCGGAGTCTCCG
Source organism: Dactylis glomerata (assembly GCA_007115705.1). NCBI lineage: Eukaryota > Viridiplantae > Streptophyta > Magnoliopsida > Poales > Poaceae > Dactylis > Dactylis glomerata. Next base: position 1,457,448 of record QXEO01000531.1, on the reverse strand, counting down.
GGGATGATCAAGGCCTTGATGAAGATCCTTCGGAATTCCGTGGCTATGGGCCACTTGATGATCAAGGCAATCCAAATGGTCAAGGCGAGGACCAGATCAGTGATCATGAAGATGATCAAGTAGTCTCTCAAGAATCTCCTCTTGAGGCTCGCACTCGCCGTGAGAAGAAGCTTGAGTCCATCTTTCGACGAAGAAGCATATCCTTGGAAAATGTTGTTGGGAGTGTTCGTAAAGGTGTCTCCACTAGGAGGCAACTTTCTAACTTTTGCTCTCATCATGCTTTTGTCTCTTGTGTAGAACCCAAGAAAGTTTATGAGGCGCTTGAGGATCCGGATTGGCTTGATGCCATGCATGATGAACTAAATAACTTTGAGCGCAACAAAGTTTGGACTCTAGTAGAAAGACCAAAAAATTGCCATAATGTCATTGGGACCAAGTGGATCTTCAAGAACAAGCAAGATGCAAATGGAATTGTCATCCGTAACAAGGCAAGATTGGTGGCTCAAGGTTTTTCCCAAGTTGAGGGTATTGACTTTGGTGAAACTTTTGCTCCCGTTGCCCGTCTAGAATCCATTCGCATCTTACTTGCTTATGCATCTCATCATAACTTTAAACTTCAACAAATGGATGTTAAAAGTGCATTTCTCAATGGTCCTTTAAATGAATTGGTTTTTGTGAAGCAACCCCCGGGATTCGAAAACCCTATATTTCCTAACCACGTTTACAAACTTGATAAGGCGCTCTATGGCCTTAAACAAGCCCCACGTGCGTGGTATGAGCACCTTAGAGAATTATTGGTTGATCGTGGTTTTGAAATTGGGGTGATCGATCCCACTCTTTTTACTAAGAAGGTCAATGGGGAACTTTTCATTTGCCAATTATATGTTGATGATATTATATTTGGTTCTACTAACAAAGCTTTCAATGATGAGTTTGCTAAGCTCATGACCGACAAATTTGAGATGTCTATGATGGGGGAGTTAAAGTTCTTCCTTGGCTTTGAAGTCAAACAATTGAAGGGAGGGACTTTTGTGAACCAAGCCAAATATACCCAAGACATGCTCAAGAGGTTCGAGATGATTGGAGTCAAAGGTGTAAAGACTCCCATGCCAACAAAGGTTAATCTTGATCTCGATCCTAATGGTAAAGAAGTGGATCAAAAACTCTATAGATCTATGATTGGTTCCTTGCTTTACCTTTGTGCATCTAGACCGGACATTATGTTAAGTGTGGGAGTTTGTGCACGTTTTCAAGCCACACCAAAAGAAAGCCACTTAGTGGCGGTCAAAAGAATCTTTCGATATTTAGTGAATACCCCTGACTTTGGTCTTTGGTATCCAAAGGGAGCAAGTTTTGATCTTGTAGGTTACTCGGATTCGGATTGGGCGGGAGACAAAGTGGAACGGAAATCAACCTCCGGGGCTTGCCAATTTCTTGGTAGGTCTTTGGTGTGTTGGTCATCTAAGAAACAAAATTGTGTGTCTCTCTCTACCACCGAAGCCGAATATGTAGCCGTGGCAAGTTGTTGTGCACAACTCTTATGGATGAGGCAAACTTTAAAGGATTACGGTGTCATTTTTGACAAAGTGCCTCTTTTATGTGATAATGAAAGTGCAATCAAGATCGCTCATAACCCGGTGCAACACAACAAGACGAAGCATATTGAGATTCGTCATCATTTCATTCGGGATCATGTCAACCGTGGAGATATTGATCTATCTTATGTTGGCACTAATGAGCAACTTGCAGATATATTCACAAAGCCTCTAGATGAAGCAAGATTCCGGGAATTGAGGCATGAACTAAATATCATTGATTCTTGCAATGTGGTTTGAGCTAGGTGCATTCACTCCCTTACTCTAACGTGTGTGTTGTTCTAGGTGTGGGCATGGAAATAGGGGGAGTGCGGTCCTAATTGATTGGACTATCCCTCCCCCCATAATGCCAATAGTGAGCATATAGTTCTATCTTGTCAATTGTGACATTGTTGAGCTTAATCGATGAGTCTAGGTTTTGGACCCAAGATATATCTTCGCGGTGCCATACCTATATACTCATACATGGTGGCCTATGGCCATCGACCTCCCTAGTGGAGGAGTTTCCCATTTGATTTTATTTTCTTATTTCTTTATGGGAACATGCTCATGTTTGGTCTTATTTGGTTTTATTTGCATGTTTGCAAACATGAGCATTTTGTACCACACAGTGACAATGTGTCCATCCCAAGCCTATCTCATCCTCAAACATTCCTAATCTAAATGACATGTCCTTCTACACCATAAACATTGATCTGGTCGAGGGGGGCCGGAGACTCCGGGGTTAGTAGCCCGGAGACTCCGGTGGGCCGGAGACTCCGGGGTAAGGACCGGAGACTCCGGCCCGGGCAGTTTCAAAATCTCACTAAGGGCACGGGGTGGGGAAGAACGGTTCATTCTTCCCCATCCGCCCCCCGTGCCCCATACTCGCCCCTGCCGCCCCCTCTTCGAAGATCGACGCCCGGAGCTCTCCCAAGCCCCGGGATCCGCCGTGCCACTGGCCAATCTCCTCCTTGAGGTTGTGGGAACCTTCCCACCGACCGATTTGCGCCAATGGACTCCGGTAAATGTGTTCTTCATCTCCTCCATCTAGTTCTATCTAGATCTCCGAGATGTGCATGTTTCCCATAGTTTGAGTTGGTGTACTACCCTCTAGTGGCTATTAATCATCTACATAGCAACTTTATTGTGGATTTTGCACTCAATTTGGATCAATGTGGTCTCCTAGGCTCGGGCTCCTGCATCCGGCCGGAGACTCTGGCCCTTGTGGCCGGAGACTCCGACCTGGACGCAAAGTCTCCGGTTTTGGCCGGAGACTCCGGCCCTAGTCCCCGGAGACTCCGGCCAGATCAGACCAGATTGCACTCTTTCACAGCATAGTTGCTTATTTTTTGTTTCTAGGACATGTCACCTCAACCTTGCTATCTTCCTCACTCATTCACAGGTGCAGGTGGTTCTCGGAAGCCGGCAGCTCATAGCAAGGACAAGTTGGTTGTCAACCCCGCCACTGGGGAGCTTGCTCAGAGGTCAGTCATTGCTCAGCAAGCCAGAGATGCTAAGAGGCTCAAGACAAGGATGGCTGAAGAGGAACGTGCTGAGGCAGCGAAGAAAGTCAAGTTTGATAGTCTTGTGACTCTGGAAGGGCTATCATCTTCTGAGTTTGTTGAGATGAGGAAGAGAGACATGTACACCCTCCCGCGCAACACTCGAGACCGTTGCTTTGTCCGCAAAGAACAAGAGCTGATCATGAAGGAATTCTATGCTTCTCTCAAGAAGTATCCGGTTTGCCCACAGACGGTCATGGACTTCTCTCATTTTGCAAAGTACAGTGCATATTTCGCAGAGGCCGTATGGATCACTCGCAAGCTTGGGCTTCATCCTCTCATGAAGATTCAAGAGAACTACAACATCACTTTGATTCATCAGTTCTTTGCTACATTGGTACTTGGGGATGGTGAGGAGATCCCCATGACTTGGATGACCGGTGAAGAAGTTTGTCACTCCAACTTCAAGGACTTTGCTGCTCTCCTTGGGTATGAGTTCCGTGGTGCTACTACTCCTAGTGGCAAGAGGATGCATGTGGATGGGGAGTACTATGAGAAGAAGAAGCTTACTCCTCTCTACACCGGGGATGACAAGAAGATAGTCATTGGGGGCACTCTTGGGCTATCCAAACGGTCCAACATATTGCTCCGCATATTCCGGGCCTCCATTGCCCCTCAAGCCGGTAACTTTGATGCTATTCGTGGAGCCCTTGTGAATCTCTTGGCTTACTCTCATAAAGTCTATTGCAAAGGGGAGACCGCACCCGTTGAGCCACTCGATGTGATGGATTTTATTCACAAGGAGATCAATGATTGCATTCTCAACAAGAAGACTCCTCTTTATGCCCCATTTATCATGAGGCTCATCCGTGCTCAAGGACTCAACCTTCCTCTTCTCGATGCAAACCTTGTGAATCACAAGGTTGTGAAGCTTCAACGCAAAAAACCCACCGGTCACTCCAAGGAACCTTTTGCTCCAATGAGAGGTGAAGATGATGATGCCTTTGCCGAGGGTGTTTCCACTAGAAGGGGCCCAAGGATGAAGCATGCTAGCAATGCCGGCTCTAGCTCAAACAATGAGTTTGCTCAAGAGTACAAGAAGCTCAATTGGTTCCAAAGGAATGTGCTTTGCATGAATGTGGACATCCGTCACAAGCAATATGAGAGCTACATCGCTCAAAAGCACATCAATGACAATCAAGATATTCTTCACAAGGCTTTTCGGAAAGCTCAACCGGGCTATGTGGAATCACCTCCTTCCTCTTCATCATCTGGTACTCACAGCTATGGCAAGTGGAGCAAGGGTCTGACTGACTGGCAAGCCTTTGAGGAGGTCACCTCTGGCACCTCCAGTGTGCATCATGGCAAGAAGCCCATGGAGTCTGATGATATTGAAGAAGGAGATGAGGACTTCAATGCCGGTTCCGAGGACGAGCCCGAGGATGAAGACGATGAGTGATCCCATGGGCGTGTAGGATCGCTCTTTTCCCTTTTTGGTGTCTCGATGCCAAAGGGGGAGAAGTAGCTCTACTAGGTTGTCTTCGTTGGGATTTGCATGGGGTGGTTATTTGGATTTGCACTTCGTTTTGCTTTGCTTTGGTCGAGACACAACTTCATGGACGTTCATGTTGTGTCTCATCTATCTTAGTGTTGAACCGTTTAAATGTGTGTGGTATGTTATGTGTGTGAGACTTAAGTTCTTATGTTGCTTAGTAAGACTATTAAATGTGTGCTATATTGTTAGTCTTACTTAGATGCTTATTAGTTAGTCTCATATATTATTTCTTGCACTTGGTATAATCGTGAAATATATAGGGGGAGTGATGATTCTTACTTGTGTGGCTCATGTTCAAATACAAATGGTGTTGTGCACACAAGTAGGGGGAGCTTTGGCTATATATTTTATTTTATTGTGCTTATATCTTGCAAATCCGTATGTTGTCATCAAACACCAAAAAGGGGGAGATTGAAAGAGCATTTCCCTAATAAATGTATTTTGGTGTTTGTTAACAACATTTGGTGAATTAACCATTCTATTTAAGTTCTGCAGATTTTCTAGGTTAATTCAGAATCTCGCGAAGGTTCACCCCAAAAAGGAAGAAAAGATCGAAGCCCGTAGTCCAGTAGTGGAGTTAGGGCTTAGTTGTATCTTAGGGTGCTTTGCGAAGGTGGAATTGGTGGAGAGGGGATCCTCGAAGTACTGCTGTTGCTACTTCTAGGGCGGAGACTCCGGCCCTGGTGGCCGGAGACTCTGGCCTAGGAGTATCGCCCTAGCAATCCTCCCAGTTGGTCTAAGCAGATACCAGCCCGGAGTTGGGCCGGAGACTTTATGTCTCTGGCCGGAGACTCCGGGTGGGGCGGAGACTCCGGTCCCAGTGGCCGGAGACTCCGGTTTGTCTGGCTGGGCTAGGGTTTGCTAAAGGGTTGGTCTATGTTGTGACCAGGCCGGAGTTGGGCCGGAGACTTCTGTCTCTGGCCGGAGACTCCGGCCCTGGAGTCACTTAGGGCAGAGACTCCGGCCCTCCTGGCCGGAGACTCCGGCCCTAGTCGACCAGCAACGGCTACATTTCGAGGAGGAGTATATAAAGCCTTCTTCTTCCCCAAGTGAAGGCTGCTGCTTCCACTCTCTCTCCTCCATTGTTTCAAAGCTTCAAAGCCCTAGCTCTCTCTCCCTAGCCAATAGAACTCAAAGCCCTTTTGGGATTTGAGGGAGAAGACCTAGATCTACACTTCCACCAAGGCGATTTGATTTCCCCCCTCTCTTTGTTGAGGGGCTTGTTACTTGTGTGATTCATCGGATTCCTAGCCGGAAGAAGCCGTTCCCCAAGCTTAACTTTGTGTGTAAGAGCTTGGTGGGCCTATTGGGAGCCTCCAATTGAGTTGTGGAGCTCGCCCCAATACTTTGTGTAAAGGTGTCGTGCCGCCTTCAAGGGCATCGCTTAGTGGAGCGTGGACTCGCCTTTGTGGCTTGTTCACCGGAGAATAGGGTGAGCCTTTGTGGCGTTGGTGGCCTTTGTGGCACCACACCTCTCCAACGTAGACGTACTTCCCGTAACAAGGAAGGAACTACGGGAATACATCCTTGTGTCTTCATGTCTCCATTGCGGTTACCTCTATCCTTTACTCGTACCTTTACTTATATTGTTATTGCTAGCTTGCTTGTCACTCTAGGTAAATTCACTTAGTATCACATCTAGAGAATTTACTTTCTTGTCTAGCCTTAACTTGAAAAGAATTAAAAATATTGGGTAGCTCCTATTCACCCCCCCTCTAGTCGCTCATACGATCCTTTCAACGTCGTCCTGTAACGCTTCTGTTGATGTTACTTCGTCGTATGCCATCACTCTTGGAGCTTCGTGTATAACTTCAACTGGAAGCACGGCTTCTGCGCCATGGACCAGAAAGAAAGGAGTTTCTTGAGTAGCTGTGTTAGGTGTGGTTCTTAAACTCTAGAGAACGGAGGGTAATTCATCTACCCAAGCGCTCTTGGCTTTCTCAAGAGGTGCTAAGAGCCTCTTTTTTATCCCATTGCATATTAGGCCATTGGCTTTTTCGACTTGCCCGTTTGTCTTCGGGTGTGCTACAGAGGCGAATTTGAGCTTGATTCCCAATCCTTCGCAGTAACTCTTGAATTCCTTTGAAGTGAAATTTGTCCTGTTGTCCGTGATGATGCTATATGGCACACCGAAGCGGAATACTATTGACTTGATGAAATTGATTGCTGTTGTGGAATCTTGAGTTGTTACCGGGGCTGCTTCCACCCATTTGGTAAATTTGTCGACTGCTACTAGCATGTAAACGTGCCCTCCTGGCCAGGATTTGTGCAGCTTTCCTACCATATTGAGGCCCCATTGTGCAAAGGGCTAGGATAATGGTATTGGTTGTAACTCTGCTGCTGGCGCGTGCGATCGAGATGCAAATCTTTGACATGCTTCACACTTCCGAACTATATCTTTCGCGTCTTCAATGGCTGTTAGCCAATAGAATCCTGCTCGGAATGCTTTTGCCGCTATGGCCCTACTGCTAGCATGATGGCCACATACTCCGGCGTGTATATCTTTTAATAGTACTTGTCCTTCTTGAGGTGTTACGCAACGCTGCAAAATGCCAGTTATGCTCTTTTTGTATAATTTCCCCTGCAACACAACAAATGCCTTCGATCGTCGAGTTATTCTCTTGGCTTCTACTGCATCTTCTGGTAATTGTTTATTTATCATGTACGCGAGATATGGCTGCATCCAGGTTTCTTCTATCATCATGACTTCTTTGAGTTCTGGCGTAGCCCCCGAGCCTGCTGCAGTAGTCGAACTTTTGACGGTTTTTATCGACCTTTCCACTATTTCTTCCCAAAAGACTCCAGATGGCACGGGCAAACATTGTGACCCGATATTTGCTAAATTGTCGGCTTCCTCATTACTGTTTCTGCTGATGTGCGAGACTTCGCATCCATCGAATGTTCCTTCTAGATAGTGATATAGGTTCTTGTAGGCCATCATATTATCATTGATTGTGTCGCACCTATTCATAACTTGTTGGACGACGAGGTTTGAATCTCCGAATATTTTTAGACGATTTCCTCCGCATGCTTTGGCCATCTTCATTCCATGCAACAAAGCCTCGTACTCTGCTTCATTATTGGAGGCCTGCGGAAAACTCATCCTTAAAACGTACTTTAATTTGTCGCCATGCGGCGATATCAATACTACTCCTGCGCCTGCGTCTTGGACTCTCTTAGAACCGTCAAAGTACATTGTCCAGACACTCGATAAATCTGGGGGTCCCGTGCTCTGCAGCTCCAGCCACTCTGCTATAAAATCTGGCAAGATTTGCAACTTGATCGCCTTCCTTTTTTCGTACGTGATGTCCATGGGAGATAATTCGATTCCCCACAAAGAGACACGTCCTGTTACCGAAGGATTGTTCAATATATTCGATAGTGGCGCTTCATTAACCACTATGATTGGGTGCACCGCAAAGTACTGTCGCAATTTCCGTGCTGTTGTGAAGACACTATATGCCGGCTTTTGATAATGCGGGTACCTTTGTTTCGTCGGAGATAATACTTCACTGATGAAATATACCGGCCTCTGGACGCCGTGGGCTTTTCCTTCTTCACTTCTTTCGACTACTAATACTGTACTCACCACCTGATGGGTCGCAGCGATATAGAGTAGTAGTGGCTCTTTTTCTTTTGGTGCGACCAACACTGGTGGCGTGGAGAGCACTCTTTTCAGGTGCGCAAAAGCTGCGTCTGCTTCTTCTGTCCATTCGAATTTATCATCTGACTTCTTCATAAGTGCACAGAAAGGAAGCGCCTTTTCTCCTAATCGAGCAACGAAGCGACTTAGAGCCGCGACGCGTCCTGCGAGTTTCTGTACATCGTATAGTTTCGTGGGTTTCCCCATTGTCAAAATTGCTTGGATCTTCTCTGGATTCGCCTCTATTCCTCGTGCTGACACCAGGAACCCTAGGAGTTGTCCTGCCGATACGCTGAAGGAATACTTTGTCGGGTTAAGCTTAAGCTTGTACCTGCTCAGGTTGTCGAAGGTTTCTGCCAAGTCGCTGATTAGGGATTCCTCCTCTCTTGTGGTGATGACTACATCGTCAATGTAGACTTGGATGTTGCGTCCTATTTGGCTCCCGAGGCAATTTTGCATCATCCGTTGGTAAGTTGCTCCTGTATTTTTTAGGCCAAATGGCATTACTTGATAGCAAAATACCCCATATGGTGTGATGAAGGCTGTCTTTTCTTCGTCTTCTTTTTTCAACTTGATCTGGTTGTAACCAGAATATGCGTCCAGAAAGGAAAGCCTTGCACATCCCGCCGTCGAGTCAATTATTTGGTCGATGCGGGGTAGAGGGAAGGGATCCTTTGGACAATGCTTATTGAGAGATGTGTAATCGACACACACTCTTTGTACGTCTGTGTTCTTCTTGGGTACAATGACTGGATTGGATACACCAGGCAAAGATTTCCCAGCGCGGTTTCCTATGCGGGATCCAGGTTTACCGCAATCGATGTTGTCTTGCTTGGATCCATAGGGTGGACCTGGATCTTCTTTGAATCTTGAGTTGTGTCGAAAGCCTGATCTGGCAGGGATCATCCAACGTCAGGTAGCACATTATGATCGGTTTCCCCTTTCAGCCTCTCATGTTCTGCTGTCATGCCGAAGGTTTGCGCCATTCTATTGAATTCTCTGTCGCAAGTGTTGGCTACTTCGAAGCTCCCTTGCACTGTGATTGTTCCTTTGGGACCTAGAATTTTCAATATTAAATACGCGTAGTGAGGTACTGCCATGAACTTTGCAAATGCTGGGCGCCCTAGAATTGCGTGGTACTGTGATGGCCAGTCCATGACTTCGAATTCCAATTTCTCCCTACGATAGTTGCTGCTACTGCCGAAGCAGACGACGAGTTCTATTTTCCCCAGGGGGTAATTTGCAGCTCCTGGTACTATTCCATGGAAAGAACAATCTGTTGGCTTCAGGCTTGTCAGTGATATACATATTGCCTTCAGGGTTCTAGCATATATTAGGTTTATGCCACTTCCTGCATCCATAAACACTCTCCCGATGTCGTATCCTCCTATTTGCGCCTTTAACACCATTGACGAGTGGCCCGGCCTGGGAACTTTCCTTGGGTGGTCTGCTCTGCTGAACTTAACTGGTTGGTCTGACCACCGCAGGTATTCGGTGGTGGCTGGTGGCGATGATATTGCTAGGTTTACTTGCCTGGATATGCTCTTTCTCCCTTTCTTTGACTTAGGCACCGGTTGAATCATTGCTGATATGTAAACTTTTGACTCTAGGTGCCTCGCTAGCCTTTGTACCTGATATCCTTGACTTGTGTTTTCTCCTTGCCATCCCCCTTGGCTTGAGCCCATAGCGCTTTGTAGCCTTAGGAACATTCTACAATCCTTCATCTGGTGATTTGAGACTCTTTTTCCATCAAGATATGCGTAGTGGATTCGACAAGGTCCGTATAGCATATCCTCGGCCGAAGGGCCAGAGCATCTCGGTTTTTCTACTCCTTTTGCCTGGAACCTCCTGTTTTTATATCCTTCCTCTTCTCCTGCTCCGTAACCCGCGGCTACCTGATTTCGCCTTCCTTGGTTATCCCTGCTGCGGTGTTGTCTCCTCTGTCTACTTGTTCTGTCGACTTCTGGTGAACGTCCTCTTTTGTTATTATATGCGTCCTCTCCGTCAGCGAATTTGTTGGCTTCTTCCATTAGCTCCGCTACTGTCATTGGTCTTGTTCTTCCTATTTCTTCCACGAGATCTGAGCGACGAAGTCCGGCCGAAAAAGCGTCTATTGCTCGTTCGTCGGAGACGTCCTCTGCTGAGTTTTTTATTACACTCCATCGTTGTATATAAGAACGTAGAGTTTCGCCTTTCCTTTGCACACACGCTTTGACTTCCTCCAGTGATGTTGGGCGCTTGTATGTTGAACGGAAATTTCTTGCGAATTGGCTTTCGAGTTCTCCCCAACTTCCAATGGATTCGTTGGGTAGGGTATTCAACCAGGACCGTGCTGCACCGGTGAGGTGTAGTTGCAAACTTTGCATTGCAGTCGCTTTTGTTCCCCCTAATATCTGTACTGCGTGCAGATAATCCGATAACCATAGGATAGGCTCTTGCGACCCATCATATTTTTGCTGGTCATGTGGTAACTTGAATCCTTTGGGTACCCGCATTTTGCGAACCCTGCGGGTAAAGCACAACGCGCCCATCTCTTTTTCATCGTCTTCATAATTTTCCTCCCTCCAGGCGTGGCGTGATTTATTTACTCGAGCCTGTGCTATTATATTTCTTATGTCCTGTCTCCTTTTTTGTTGCCTTTCTTCTTCTGATGACTCACTAGACTCGTTTCGTGTGATATTGTGTTTGAACTTCTCCTTTCGCCTTCCCTTGTAGCTTGTCGACTTTGTCTCTGGACCTTTTCCCCTGATCTTGTCTTCTACTATCCCAAGGCTTCGTATTCCGGCTTGGTGCATGTCTTCCTGCGGATCTCCGGGTTCAGGCCGCGTGGTTAGTAAATATGCCTGTGCTGCTATCAGCGCTGCTTCCGGTGTTTCTTGCATGAAGTCTTCTTCCTCCTCCTCTGGCTGTGGAGTAATACTCCTCGAATATCGTTCCTCTCTACTTTGCGCTGCTGCCCTTCTATTGTGCTTTGGGTCTCTGCGCCTTTCTCCGCTGTACTCTGAATCCTCGCTATAATCATCCCAATACTCACCTTTTGACATACTGTTGTTATCTTGAAAGAACATGTCTCTTTCCTCTCTTAGTTTCTTCTTATGCTGGTGCAATGCGTACTGATATCCCATTATAACTTCTCTTCTCGATCCTTCGGGTACTTCTGTGCCATGATTTACAACTGATATGATGATCCTCCACTCTCCAGCTGAGACATGAACCTTCTCCTTCTCCTTTTTCTTGCACTCCTTTATCTTGTCGACTTGCTTGTCGACCCCTTCGTTGTTGTTTTCTTCCTCTGCTTCAGTGATAATGACGCATAACTGGTGTATTCTTTTGGAGACGCCACTACTTCCAGCGGCGAAGTCCCTTGCACTGTTGTGCATTTTACGCGTTGTCTCTTCCAAGTCGAGTTTTTCCCGAATATTGTCGCCTTCTGTGGTTTTTGCTTCTCCTAGGCTGACCGGCGAGTTTACCTCGCTGGAAGAGCCTTCCGATGATTCCAGCATTACTACTGTTTCGGGCTCTCTTGCCGACGGGTCTGGTTTCGCCGAATCCGAGAGGCGGGTCGAACCCGAATGTTCGATTAAGATGCTAAAACTTCCGATCGTCAGCTCTGTCTCCTGATTTTTGTCGACTTCTGTGCTGCTATTGGCTAAAAGCGAAAAAGCCGTCGAATTCATGATTCCAACGCCCAGGATCCCCACGGTCGGCGCCAATTGACGAGGGTTAACTCGACAAATGTCCTAGATGAAGGACTTAGGATCAGGGAGATAGGGCGTCGAATGAACTCGAAGGTAAGGTTAGTCGAAATAAGTATATATCGAAAGTAAACTTGGGTGTTGAACCTGCCTTGCTTTCAATCTGGCCTATACCGTCCCCTCCTGGCCCCTATATATAGGTGGCCAGGTCTCAAGGATCGGGTAGGGTCCGATACAGATTACAATATCAACATACGGTAAGGACTCGTATCTCGACTATCATTACAATTGGGCCTAGCTTAACGGGCCTCAGGGGTACTCAACTATCGGGCTCTATTAGCTATACCCTTGTCAATGAGTCTATTTTATTTTTAATCGTATCCCTTCCGAGTAGAGAAAACATCCGATCGGCATCCATATTTGTGTAACATTCGCTCCGTATATGTATTCAATAATATCCATATTTGCATACGAATTGTTTTGATCTGCATCCGATCCGTTTCCACCGCTACGCACGAGCATGCCCTGCGGGTAGCATTTTACCGTACTTCATCCGATCAGAAAAAAGTGCCAAACAATTTAGTAGAACAACTTAGTACAAAGTTTATACTAACTGACCGGCACTTTTTTCTAATCAGAGAGTAATTATTTATTACTGTGACTCTAGATACCATCATTTCACATTTAATAGTAAAAGATATCGTTGGTTACGCGCTTCCCTTTCACTGTCGACGCTGCCACCATGTGCTTCATTATTTGAGATAAACTGGTTTAGTTGACAACCAATTTCCGGTTCTTTTTGTATTATCTTTTACTAGTTGAGTGCCCGTGCGTTGCCACGGCTCCTCTTGTTTCGTTTTTGCTGGCACATGTAAATATGATACATGCAAACATTTATGTGTGCACAAAAATAGCTATGTAATCATCTATAAACCGGAAATGCACTTTTGATATCCATTTTGATCTCTATAAACATTAATATCAAATTCCCTTTAAAATAGTTAAAAGTGCCCATGCAAGATCTTAATTAATATTAATTTAGTGGCATATACAAGAACAAAATTGTCGATAACTATTCACTATTCTACTCAAAAAGCCCATTCCCAGTGCTCTAATAGTGAAGCTTCCATTCTTCATTGGTTTGTCGAAGACTCAAAGTTTCCTGAACCTAATTCATTCTCCATTAACGTTACATTGTACCGAAGCAAAAACACTATTCCTAAGATGCACATATCCAAGAGATAAATCAAATTCCATGGTGACTATTATATAAAATCAATTGTTTACCAACATTTTGATGTCGTTCACTCTTCAAATAACAAAATTCAGTGCATGTGAAACCTAGACAAAAATCTTATGGCCTTGGGAATCCCCTTACTCCCGGTTTACCTGCCTGGTCGGCGGCCTGCGACAGCCTGTGCAGGCAAGGACGATGTGCAGTGCGACAGGAAGACCTCGTGGTTTTTGGTTCCTAGTTGAATGCCCGTTCGTTGCCACGCTTCATCTATTTTTCCCAAAACCGAACATGTAAATTTGACATACGGTACCTACATAGAATTGTAAAAATATTAAGATTCTTTCTTGAAAGTTTATTCCGATAAAGAATATATAATTGGGCATCGTATCCACAATACTTTGTTGTGTAAAAGGTGAGTCTATATATCACCTAAAGTGTTGTCATGCAGAATTATGTGAATATTCAGACCGTGAGTTGGCACGACACCTTGAATTTTTCTTGTCGTCGCACAAGTTATAAACACAAAGTGGATGTAAAAAAAACCAAACTCATTGATGAGGAGAACACTGAAATAACCATGATGAATTATATTGCCTATGTACTACAGTTAAGTGATAGCTTAAGACGTATATAACTCTTGAAGATCTGGAAAAGAGCATAATACACCTCTAGCGCTCAAGACTGGAACCATCGGGTAAAATAGAACAGATATAGATGAGCAATTGAATTCGCCAAGACAGTAGCATATATCCACAATAAAACTCAAATGGAAGTATTATTTTCAACAAACATATGACCAGCCTTTTCAGGCTTTACCATTTACGTAGTCTAATTTGGGCAAAATTTGCATATAACGGTTTATATGAGATATCTTGTTCTAGAACTGAAATGATGGAGAACCTACACTGATGTATTCTACTACAAAATGCAATATCGATTTGAGTTATTAGAGGGCCACACGCCATGCAAATTTGCTCCATCAAAGGAGGTCCAATCAACATTTCAGCCTCTACTAATGTTTCTTTCAATAAAAAGAAAATAATTGTAATAGAATAATGCAATAGAATCTCACGATGCGTAAATATTAATAAATGCATCATATGTGGAAAAACGTCATGCCTAACCAAAATTCAGACCTTGGGGTACCATAATGAAGGACAACGCTAACCTGGGTATCGAGGTTCCTCCATCAAGTAGCAGTTTGGGACTGCCTCCACTGACTAATTAGGCACACTCCATAGCTTTCATCTGGATAACAAGCGCATCATACTTCGGAAACATTAAATCAACCACCAGCCTCTCCAGCACCTCAGCTCTCTCAGCAATGAACATAAGAAAGGCAGATTCATTCAGATGCCCATGATACTCCAGAATACAGTACTCCTGAGGCACACTCAATCGGACCGTGAGTTTCCAGTGCATCCATGAGTTTCCTCGGACTGCAAACAAATATCAACGCATAATTCAGCTACAGACATACATGAGCTATGTGATGCTATCTTGGGATGATCATGAAATTGACAAATACCACATAGTAGAAAAAGGTTGGTTTTATCTGAATACAAAGTGGCTCAATGTTCAGAGAGCATCTGAGGAACCTGACTTCATTTGATCAAATACTTGTATCACTAACAGTATATGTAAGGGAAATTCATTTTCCACACGAATCCTGAGTTGAGAGTTAATTACTTGAATCTTGAGAGATAAGATTATTCTTGAGGAATGTGGAAATAAGCTAAATAACAATCTTTACTCCAAGATTAATCCAACGGGAAGTGGTGGCACCAGAGGAGTAGAAATAAGATGGCCAAGAGAAAGATCAGCAGCACGCAGTCGCTGTTGAGACACCACTACCAGACCACTCTCCTCAACGCACTGTTGAGGTACCGCTTGTCGATAAGCCTGCCCTCCTCAGTTCTTCTATATTCTTTGCCCTACTATTCCCAATGCACACAAAAAATAGATATTTATAATGCAACATATAACATTGATTGCCTGAAGATCTGTATCTCCACTCTGTAATCATGGTTCAGTCTATCAACAAATCGGTATTATCAAAAATTCAGAAACAAAATTGATTTTCTCAACAATGTAAATAATACACGGTTCCATACAGCTGTGCAAATTAGTTCATTCTTCAAATAGCTGCTGACAGTGATATGACACATAATGATTCCCTTCAGAAATACGCAAAACTTCTGAATGTTCTCTTGGGGCTTTCACAAAATTCTCAAGAGCAAATTAAGTACTTTTAACTCCTACCAATCATATGTGTACTTATTCCATCCGTATTCCAACAGTATTGTATACATAATCTAGCTACACTTCGCACAGGTATATAACTGATGCAATAAAATTTATCAGTACAAAAAAGTAAATAACTGAGCTAATAATCAGTGTGTGTATTTGAGGTATGCGTATGCCCGTATGATAATGATATCATAACTTTATAAGGATACCTCAGAAATGTCCGCATTTCAAGTATGTTGACACTCTCAGCCACATCCAAGAACACCTACAAGACCAAATCGATAAACCCATCAAATAGCCATCCACAGGGAGCACCGAGTAATGTATCACACTTAATTATTCTTGTACTTAATCTATACTGAACGGAATTTTATCAGTCTCAGCCATTCGCACTGAACCTAATCCAATAAACAAAACACGGAAACGCACCATGTACCATGACGAGTTCACTTGTTCAGAGTGTGCTTGAACACATGTGCCCACGCACAAATCACTTGCTGGATGAAGGTGTAGGAGACAGCGAGCTATATGGAGCCCTCCCCATCTGCTCCCCATCAACTTGTCCACCCAGGCAATCCTCTAGTCCTCCTTTCTCTCTCTCTCTCCAACGACTTCTTCCGAAGGAGCAACAACGCCGCTTTGCAGCCTACCGCGCCTGGCCCCTCTGCTTACTCGTCGCCCTCGAGGACCAAGGTAGAAACGCGTTGGCCTCCCGCCTTGTGCGCGCGGCGGATTCGAAGCTCCTCCAGTGCCTCCGCCAGGTTCCCCATGTCACATGCTTCACCACCACCCAGGCTAGAAATTGAATGGATCCTACTGTGGAAGCTCCTCCTAGACGATCTGGGGAATGAGCAGTCGGGCTGGAGGCGCTTCGGAAGGAGGTGGACGTCGGCTTGGATGTGCTCAGGTTGTTAGTATGGTGACGGCGAGTTAGGTACTCGAGTTTGAAGAAAGCCCAGCAGCGACATGGCGGCAGGAGGGCGAGGGGCGAGACGGGAGCGGCGGCGGCGGCGGGACGTGTGCTAGGTTTCCACGGGAGAAGGTTGGAGACGATGGGTTGGGTTGTTGCTTCTTTTTTTTTAGATACTTCCCTTTCTTTTCAGTTTCACTAATCGGTGGCATAGAAGGGTAATTAGCAAATCCGACCATACGTACCATCAGATGTGGATCGCACGGTCCTGATTGCTCTAATGTTTGATGTCAAAGATTTTTTAGACGACGTACCATCACAAACTCCAATTTAATAGTAAAGATAGTTGAATTTGCAAAGTGCGGTAGAAGGTTTAGTTGTAGTATAAGTAGGTCGTGTCCAAGAGGTGGAAAGTCGACGATGTAATAGTGAAAAGTTGGGATGGAATTAGTTGAAAGTGGACAAGTTATGAATGAAAAGTAGGTTTTGTCGTGTGAAGCGCATACCGTATTAGTACAAAGTTGTTTGATTGTTTGTGGGTGGAGTGCAGTGTGCAGAGCAATGCATGATATACATTTTCTTTCATGTACTTGTTGCGTGACAGAACTATATTACAGTTCCACACATGTTCGTTGTCAAGTCTGATCATTTTCTTGTTTTGACAACATGGTAGTATCTGTACAAGCAGTACCGATCTAGCGTGTCAAGCTATACAGTGAGATCATATTCACAAGTTATACATCCAGACGGCTCACATTTACCCACGTATGGTGATCAATGTATCTGCACCACTGTGAATTCTTGGTCACTGATCAGTAGTCCGAGAGGCCAGCGGTGGCATTCATGGCATCATCTGCCGGCGCCGTCTCACCGGACGGGTCCATCATCAACCTGTACCTAGCATACAGGCCAGCAGCGCCAACCAATGCCAGCGCCACGGAGATGAGCAGCCTCCGCAACATCCCGCTCCGGTCACTGGCGAAGCCGTATGCCGTACCGCCACCGGCGCCAGACGCCGCCACGTCCTGATGTCCCCTGCCTTCGTCATCGTCGCCGGCGTGCTCTTCCTGATCTTCACCTGCATGACCCTTCCTCGCGTCCTCGTGGCGCTTCTTCTCTTCCGCGGCAGCAGCGGCAGCAACGGCTTCGGCGTCATGGTCGGCCTCCGGCAGGTCGACGGGCGAGAGCCTGGGCATGGTGATGTGGAGGACGCCGTCCTTCTCGAACCTGGCGCGGATGCCGCCGGCGTCGCAGCCCTCGGGGACCTGGATGTCCTTGCGGAACCGGCTCCACTGGTTTCCTTCGAGCGGGCGCTCGCCGCTGATCCTCAGCCGACCGTAGTTGTCGATCTGCACCCTCAGGTGCTCCTTCTTGAAACCTGCTTGCATCGCATCCTTGTTCAGTCTAAACACAACCACAAAAAGGTGAAGCGGGGGGAAATGCCTGCGTGCGCGAGTGAGTACCTGGGAGGTTGAGGACGAGGATCTGCTTCTTGGTCTCCTCGACGAGCTCGTGGGACGGCACGAAGTCGACGTATGTCCGTGCGGAGGCCATGTTTAGCTGATCGGTGGCGGCGCTTACAGGGTTCAGACGGTGAACTTGCTAGCTGCTCTTGGGTGCAGGTGAGGTCCGGGGTTGGATCGATGAAGGTGGTGAATATTTAGATGTGTTGTGTGTGCATATATATATATATATGTTCGTGTGGGTGCCTGGGTGGAGTGCGGCACGGGAGGAAGAATTGCTTCGCGGAAAGGAGCACGCTTTGCGAGAAGGAAGCAGGCCAAGTTAGCTTGCTAGCTTCCCATGGTTGCGGTCGCTCGGTTGTTATACTGATACTTTTCCTTGCCTTGGCGAGTGAGCTTCTCTTCTCCTGCGTGCGTGGTTTTCTTATGATCTCGCGCGTCCGCCACCGGCCGCGGCACACGCATCGGCATCGATCTCCACCTTAGCTAGCTCGGTCATTGATCGACGGCAATTAGTACTA
This sequence comes from Dactylis glomerata, assembly GCA_007115705.1. Lineage (NCBI taxonomy): Eukaryota > Viridiplantae > Streptophyta > Magnoliopsida > Poales > Poaceae > Dactylis > Dactylis glomerata. The sequence goes on along the minus strand of QXEO01000531.1, from coordinate 1,439,095 downwards.
AATCTTCATGCTCACGCACCGCGTCAGAGTCCTCAATGGCATTCGTTTATTCTGAACTGTTACGCATGTATCTCTACACCGAAAGTCTAGCGGAAAAATGTTTTCGTCCATTCAGTTCTATCTCAAACCCTCTCAATATAGGTTGCAAATGGGAACCCTAAACCCTAAGCTTCGTTTGGAAATTAACAACGCTAGTAGTTTTTACGGTGAAGTCGATGTACGAAGATCATATGAATGGTCATAGTCGCTTTTCATCAAAATATTATTTTTTGAGAGAATATAGCGTTTTATTGATCAAGAAACATCATTACAAAGTTCTTCCCGGATAAGCTCCGGGACAACACCAACAGAAATACTACAAATAGAGGGTTCGGCGCAGCGAGCCAATTTATGTGCTACCACATTAGTTTTACGACTAGAAAAGATAAAAGAACAGGACTCAAAGTCCTGAGCCAAGAGTTTGATATCAGCAACCACCGTCCCTACAACGGATCGATCTTTCGTTGAGGAATTAATGCGCTGGATCAGAGACTTGCAGTCAGATACCAACTCGACTCTTGCAACTTCATGATCTTTAGTCACCATCAGAGCACAGCGAGCAGCAATGGCTTCGGCCAGCTCCGGAACAGGGAGCCCCGACAAACCTTCACGGACACAAAGAATGAAACGACCATTGTGATCCCGCAAAACAGCACCCCAACCCATCCTTTGCTCTGTTGGGAAGAGCGCAGCATCAACATTACCACAGATAACCCCAGTTGGTGGTGGGCTCCAACGTGGCGTCGCCAGGACCTGGGCATCCCTGAGTTTAGTCTCTTTGAAGAGGTAGGAAACAATCATCTCAACATAAGCCAAAACCTTGGACGCCACACGCGACGGGTGTAACACAGCTTCGTTGTTCCTGGCATCATTACGAGCCTGCCATATATGCCAACAAGTAACAGCCATAACAGTAGCATTAGTGCTGTTTTCACGCCTCAGAAAATCAAAAACCCATTGTTTGGCATGAACAAGCTTTTTCCTTTGAAGCTGCAAGGGAAAAAAAACTCTTTTACTGCATCCCAAATCGATCTCGCAAATGGGCACAACAAGAAAAGGTGCTCCACTCTCTCAAGTTGGCCACAAAATACACAACAGCCCTCAGCAGGAATATGCCTACGCTGCAGCTGATGTCCAGTAGGAAGGCAGTCATGGATAAAGCGCCATAGAACAACCTTCATCTTCCCAGGAGCCTGGATGGACCAGATTGCCTTCCAATCTTTCTCCTCTGAAGTTCTGTCAGAAACAGCACCAACCCCTGCATTATCGCGACGAACAAAGAGGGACGAAGTTCTCTCCAAATTGTATGCCGATCTGACAGTGTACAAGCCGAACTTATCATGTGGCCAAGACACAAAATCATCACCACCTCGTCGACTAATGGGAATCTGGAGAATGGTATCAGCAAGTTCCTGATGGAAGAAAGCCCGCACCGTAACCGCTTCCCAGCTAGTACCAGCATCGTTCATAAGATAGCGTACCTTGGCAGAATTGGGGATCGGTGACAGAGGTTTAAAGGAACCCTTCGGAAAGCCAGGGATCCAAGAGTCCGTCATAATCCTGATACTGTCACCATTTCCCACTCCCCAACGTAAACCCCTCAGCAGCAGCTCACGACCAAAAAGGATCGATCACCAGGTAAAGGAAGAGGATCTTGGTTTTACAGCAGACAGCACATCCGAGTTGGGGTAGTAGCGACCCTTAAGAACCCGCGCACAAAGGGATGTAGGTTCAGAAATGAGCCTCCAACACTGCTTTCCCAACATTGCTTGGTTAAAGAGAACAAAATCTCTGAAACCTAGACCACCAAGAGATTTAGGAGAAGAAAGCCAATCCCAAGACTTCCAATGCAACTTCTTGCAACCATCCTCAAAACCCCACCAATGATCCGCAATACTAGACTTCATTTTGTCACAAGTCGAGACCGGAACCTGGAAGCAACTCATCACATGATTCGGAATAGCTTGAACCACTGCTTTAAGCCAAACCTCCTTTCCAGCCCTAGACAAAGGCCGGCCCGAGACACTAGTAACACTCCTCCACACCCTCTCAGCAAGGAACTTAAAAGAGGCAGTGGCAGCCCTAGCGATTTCTGTAGGCATGCCTAGGTAACAATCACAAAGAACTTCGTTGGAAACCTCCAATTTATCCTTTACCATTTGTGAAAGTTGAAGCTTCTTTTCAATTTCATGTGATTCCACAATAGAAAAGTTTTGCTTACAAAAGGTAACTGGGTGTAAGAGATGTTGCTTTTGCGACTCGGAGGAAACTAATGAGCATTTCTTTCTTTCGTGTCCCTTTACAAAATCTGTATGGCGAATCATCTTCTTCATCTATAACATACCTCCACCAACCAATATCAAAAATATGTTTGGGAATTGGTTAAGTGGAATTGATTAGAAAACTAAAGCTAGACTTTGTATTGATGTTTTGGCTTTATGTTGGTCCATTTAAAAATGTAGAAACAATGTGATTTTTTTAAAAAGTTGGAGTTCCAAATATTCAAACGGCGATGTACTAGATCCAAATAGGACCAGCGCACACTTATGGCTATTGGATACAACCATCTGTTTGAGTCACTCAGGATATCTTTAACCAGGCTGGCTGGTGGCACACTAGGAGATTGACTGATGTCTAGTTGTGTAGTCATGCTTGAGAACTTTATTTTTAGACGGTTGATCTTTATTTCAACCCTTTTGTGATCCATGATTTGTAATAACTTTGATACCTGAAATATGGAAGTGTTCATCGCTGATGCAGATGCCGGGGATTACCCCCATTTCAAAAAAAAAATTAAAATTATATTGGAACCTTTTTTGGAAAGAGAAATACTCTAAAATGCACCAACCAACGCCAATACCTTTTGCTAAAAGAACAAATGCGGAAGTTAATAATTTGTTTGGCGGGCCTTTAATTTAATCCATTGAACCTAATTTGCAGCCGGCCCTCTTAGCAACGGTTTACGAGGCGACGCCTACGTCATGGGCCAGCCTAGGTAGAGTGCTGCTTTTTTATTTTATTCATTTTCTTATTTATTTACATCTATTTTTTTATATTAAAAAAATTAGTAGTAAAGATATTTTTAAATTTGAAAATTTGATTTAAAAACAAATTTCAAAATTGTTCAAATTTTAAAACCTTGATTTTTTAAAACATTGAAGAAACTATTTGCCTCCTACAGCGAGCAGTAGCAGCCCCCCTGCCGCAAGGTTCTCTTCATGGGTCGCACCAATTTGGCGCACATACTAGGTATTGTTTTTCTCTTTTCTTTTATGTTTCTTTCTTATTTTGTTGCTGTTTTTATGGTTTTTATTTATTTTTCTTCTTAAAAATATTTTTTACATGGATTTATATTTTCTTTAAATAAAATCAATAAGATCATTAAAATTCATTTGAACATATTCTAACATATAAGAACATTTATCTTATTTGAACATTTTAAATATAAATATTTATTTTATGTGAATAGTTTTACAATTGGAACATTTATCTCATGTTACAATTTTGAACAAAAAAATTATCTTATTGGAACAAAATTTCAAAATGAAAATTTATGATATTTTAACTATTTTTTAATATATGAAAATAGTATTTGAACAAAGGAAATCCACAACATAATCATTTTTTTAATAAAAAATAAAAATATATATAAATAATCACAAATTGAAGACAAAAAGTTAATAGGAAACACAGAAATATCAAAAAATTGATAAAACCCTAGAAACAAGGACAAAAGCTTCTAGAAGCTTCCAAAAAACTAGCAAATGCCAACAAAGTTCACAAAAATACCCCCATTGCCGAGAAGCTAAATGGGTCAGCCCATAGCAAAAACCAGCGTCCCTATTTGGTAAATAGGGTTTTCCCTTAGCCCTGAATTGGAGCAAATCCTATTTGCCGCTCACACGTGCGTTATTGCGCCCAGACCATGGTTTGGGCTAGCCCATAAGCTTATCCAGGTTACTCACGAGGTTTCTCGAGGAGGTTATTTTGTTGGTGTTTTTGCTTTTGGTCATTTTTACTGGTTATTCTTTGCTTTTTTTGTCTTTCCTATTTTCTTATATTTTTCTCTTTTATTTTATTCCTTCTTTTTGTATTTTATTTTATATTAAAAACTAATTTTATGTTGTAGAAAAAATATTACTCTCTCCGACCCATATTACTCTTCGCTAATATGGATGTTCTAGACAAATTTTAGTGGTAGATACATCTGTATTAGCGAAGAGTAATATGGCTCGGAAGGAGTACTACCTTTTTTAAACAACATAGATGTCCAAATTGATTTTTTTTAAATAACATAGATGTTCATATGGGAATTTTCTCAAATAACATAAATGTTCTTATTGGAAAACCTTTTAAATGAGATAAATGGTTTTATTTAGAAATCATCAAGTATATATATATATATTTATATATTAAAAATAAAATAAGATATGTTATTTTTTTTAAAGGTTCAAATAAGATAAATGTTATAATTAAAATCCATTAAAAAGAGTGAAAGATATAATTTAAAATTCATGTAAAACATATGAAATACTCCCTCCGATCGGAAATAAGTGTCAGCAATTTTGTATTAGCTTAGTATAAAATTTGTATTAAGTTCCCGACAGTTAAATTTTATACTAAGCTAATACAAAATTGCTGACACTTATTTCCGATCGGAGGGAGTAACTATTAGCTATCGCTTATGTGAATGTATCTAGATATATTTAAGTGTATAGATACACCCATATTAGGCTTGTGGGAGTAGTTTGGTCTTTGAGGATTTTGTCTGGCTATGGGATCTTCGGATCGTCAAGGAGCTTCATCGGCAGTTATTTCTTCTTTTTTGTCTTCGAAACGGATGTGGTCTTCTTGACCCGTTCAAATATGTATAGCATGAAAGCATGAAAGCATCTGCTCGCAGGATCGCCCGGAGCAGGCGCACGTCGACCGAGGAAATAGGAGCAGGCGCACCTCGAGCGAGCAGGAATAGGAGCTCCATGGGTCATCTGTTCGCAGGCCGCAGGCGTGGCTCCGTGCTGGGCCATGGATCTGGATCGGGTCCGAGAGCTAAATCCAGAGGAAGAGCTCGTTTTGGTATTCGTATGATCGTATCAGATCTGTGTGATAAAAACAACTGAGTAAGTACACTGACTGGATCAACACGGAGGTTGCCAGAGCTCCAGAACAAACCCAACGAGCATCGCTAGTACCATCACGTGCTCGCTATATCTCAAGCAAATGCTAACTTCGAGGTCGTCGCCTCTGCAATGTCAACTAAATTACATCAAGGCGCGCTTGATGCCTCTAGGAGGCGTTGCACACGGTATATAGTGGCTGGTCAACTTGTGACTAACTCCCGTCTAGCTAGCACCAAGCTGATAGTAAGCACTCCACCGTCGACGAAAACGAAAGCTTTTCTTTAAGCGTCCACTTGATGTCCTTACATATCCAACTCGCCGGCTACACCACCATAACATGGAGGCATGGAGCTAGATAGCAGCTAGCCAGACAGTACTATAAATACCCGTGCATCTCCTTGCACAATTGCCATTCATCGGTCCCATCCTCATACAATTTCATCGAGCTCACAATGGCAGGCACCAAACATGTAGCTCTTGCGTTCGTTCTCCTCCTAAGCATAGGATTAGCCAATGCTGCAAGAGTGCCAAGACGCCTTGGTGCTTCTGGATCCGGCCAGGGAGGGGGTGAGGGTGGCGCAATGACGAACGGTGCCGGCTCAGGGTCTGGCGGCGGCGCCGGATCCGGGCAGACCGATTCTAGTGGTTCTCATGGAAGTGCCGTAGCTGGAGGCGGCGGTAGTACAGGTAGCCAGCAAGGTGGATCCGGATATGGTCGTGGATCTGGCTCGGCCTCGGGTGGGGCCTCTGCTTACGACTCCGTTTCCACTGGTATTGACGGGGGCTCCAGCGCGGGTGGCCACGGTGGTGGCGGAGGAGAAGGTAAAGCTGGCGGCGCCCAAGGATCCAGTGGCCATGGAGCTGGCGGTGGGAATGGCAATGGTAGTGCCAGTTCTACATACCGCTATTTCGGATGGGGGCAATACAAGCAAGCAAGTGCTGCTGGTAGTGGTGACGGCAATGGTGGTGGTCAAAATGGCGGCAGTGGGAGTGGCGGCGGTGATGGTGGAGGGTACGGCGATACACCATGAAAATTTCAGTGTGGTTATCAACACACTTTGTTTACTTTCATGTATGCTTCTTTATTTAGCAGTAAATCAATAAAGATTACCAAACCTTTTTACTCCCTTTGTTTTAAAATATAAGATATTTACTGCTAAATACAAGCAAGCAAATATCAATAAAGATTACCAAACCTTTTTACTCACTTTGTTTTGGAGGGGGCCAATACAAGCAAGCAACTGCTGGTGGTAGTGGTGATGGCAATGGTGGTGGTCAAAATGGCGGCAGTGGGAGTGGCGGTGGTGATGGTGGAGGGTACGGCGATACACCATGAAAATTTCAGTGTGGTTATCAACACACTTTGTTTTCCTTCATGTATGCTTTTTTATTTAGCACTAAAATCAATAAAGAGTACCAAACCCTTTTAGTTGTTAAACTGAAAGTTCATATCAGGAATGTGAAGCATAATTTGTTTGTGTGATCCCTATATAAATGGGGCACCACGTTTATATGGACACGGTTTATTGAGTAAAATATCGGACTTGAAGTGGGGGTATAAGTAGTTAAGTACTCCCTCTGATCCACTAAATAAGGATTATATCTTTTAAAAACTCAAGCTAAGTGAACTTTAACCAAATTTTTAGAAAAAATATCCTTAATTATAATATTATATGAAAATATATTTCATGATATATCTAATGGTATTGGTTTTGTATTGTGCATGTTAATGATTTATTATACAAACTTGGTCAAATTTATATAGTTTGGTTATTAGAAGAAAATATATAAGACTTATTCATTGAAACGGGAGTAATTCACCAGCGGGAACTCAAAATTTAAGTTAAGATTTTCCTTTCATATACATGGGCAGGGTCATCATATTAATCTAGGCGCTAGGTCTTGCCCTTACAGCCACAATAAATTAATTTGTCGTCTACATTTTTGGCTGTCTCATCCAAAAGGTATCATCCTGCTGGGCAATAAGGGGCAAGTATATATAGTGGACTCCCAGTTAATTCCTATTATGTTGTCACTAGTCTAGCCCAGAGCCTCCCTTCCCTTCCCTTCCAGAGAGCGCTTGAGAGTCCACCGTCGGAGCCATCTCTGCCCGGCGCCTCTGCCACCTCCTCCGGCGGCTCGTCCGTCGCGAGCGAGCATGGGCGAGGTAGCCAGGTCCTCTCCTTTGTTTAGCAAATTTAGAAGTAGGTCTTCCTGTAGGTTTCCCAGAGTGGTGTTTGGCATCTTGCCGGTTGGGATTTGGTCGCTGGAACGCAGGCTGTGTCTGGCGGCTGGCGGCGGTGTTCTTCCTCGCCATGTTGCTTCGAAGGTCGAAGCAGGAGTTGGGGATGGACGAAATCGCTGCCCTCCCATTCAATAAGCCTGCTGTATGCGTCGGTGGTACCCCAGATCAAGTGCTGGAGGGGTACCGGCTTCTCATCCACTCATCTTGCCGTCGCCGAGGTGGTGGAGGTGAGGTGGGGGAAAAGCAGTTTATTGGCAGATTTAAAGGAAATCGGGCAAAGCTTCACCATCCTGGTTCAGCAACGTCCACTCTCAAGGAGGATTTCCAGCCTGATGTTCTTGAGATTGCACACATAAGAGCTCATCAGCAACGGCGTTTCTTTGGAAGCTACGCCGCCCATGGCGGTGGTCGAAGGGCGGCCTTCTCTGGAGGCTACGCCGCCCTCTGTTGTGGTCGAATGGCGGTCTTCCAGCCGCTGCTGCTTCTTCTGGTCGAATGGCGGCCTTTCTATTTCCTCCCGGCCTGTGAGCCTGAAGGGAGGCAGTGGCTCTTCTTCGCGGCGTCTATGGTCCTCCATGGAAGCTTCATCGTCCCACGTGACGTAGTTCCCGGCGGCGGCAAAGTGCTCGTGAGGAAGAAGCTTTGGACCTGATTGCTTTCTCCATTAGGTGTTCGGGGTCCTCTTTGCAAAAGACAAGGACCAATCTGTTATGTCTTATTTCCTTTGAGTCTTTCTGTAAGATGTACTGTCCTTATCTTAATATAAATGTGGTCAGGGCCCTTCGAGGCCCTTCTTGTGTTAAAAAAAAGTCTAGCCCAGAGCATCTGTGAAATGTCCAAATTAAGCTTTGGCGATTTTCCTCATCTGAGATATTCATAGGCGAACATAGGCAGCCTCGAGCAAAACTTGGATCCTTTAGGGCACACACACTAGTGGAAAACGGGCCTTTGGCCCGGACCCTTTAGTCCCAGCCTCCATCTGGGCCGGGACTAAAGGCCCGGCCACGTCGCCCCAAAAGACCAAGCCGCCCGAGAGGCTTTGGTCCCGGCCCGTAACGACCCTTTAGTCCCGGTTTGAGACACAAACCGGGACTAAAGGGCTACGCGCTGAGAGGCCCCCCTGTGCGCACCCTTTAGTCCCGGTTTGTGTCTCAAACCGGGACTAAAGTCCTCTGCCTATATATATGGCTGCAGCCCCTCTTTCCACTCTTCCTTGCATTTTTCTTGGATGGATCTCAGTGGGTGTGTGCTAGCTCTCCTTTTTGCATGGATGCACTAGAGGTGTTTGATGAAATGTGTGTTAGAGCGATGCCGCTTCAGTTCACCGAACACAACTACGATATGAGGTGCCCGAGCCACGCTTAAGTCTCTTCCTCTTTATTTCCACTTATTCTAAAAGGTTAGCAACTATATTTTCTCGTTTAGACCGTGCGGTACTAATTTTTAGGATCGTGATTATGTTTGATATACTGTTGCATGACGCAGATGAGCCATCCATGGATGTACGGTGATCGACGCACAGCCGCTTACAGAGAAGGCGTGCATTCTTTTCGAGATGCGGCCGATGCGAACAAGCATGGTGGTGGCTATATGTTTTGTCCATGTGTTGAATGTCGGAATGAGAAGGACTACACTTCCTCAAGAGTCATTCAGAGCCACCTGCTTCGGTCCGGTTTTATGTCGGGCTATAATGTTTGGACCAAGCACGGAGAAAGAGGGGTTATGATGGAAGACGACGATGAAGAAGAAGAGAACGATGATGACAACTACCGATCTATGTTCCCTGAGTATGCTGATACCGCAATGGAAGACAATGAAGAAGAAGATCAGGGTGCAGAACGGGAACCAGATGAGCCCGCTGATGATCTTGGCCGGGTCATTTCTGAAGCACGGCGAGGCTGCGACACAGAAAAAGAGAGGTTGCAGTTCGAGCAGATGTTACAGGACCACAAAAAATTGTTGTACCCAACTTGTGAAGATGGCCAGAAGAAGCTGGGTAGCACACTGGAATTGCTGAAGTGGAAGGCAGAGACCGGTGTGACTGACTCGTCATTCGAAAAGTTGCTGGTACTGATGAAGAAGATGCTTCCAAGAAAGAACGAATTGCCCGCCAGCACGTACGAAGCAAAGAAGCTTGTCTGCCCTCTAGGATTAGACGTGCAGAAGATACATGCATGCCCTAATGACTGCATCCTCTACCGCGGTGAGAAGTATGAGAATATGGATAAATGCCCGGTATGCACTGCATTGCGGTATAAGATCAGAAAAGATGACCCTGGTGAGATTGAGGGCGAGCCACCCAGGAAGAGGGTTCCTACCAAGGTGATGTGGTATGCCCCTATAATACCACGGTTGAAACGTCTGTTCAGAAATAAAGATCATGCGAAGTTGTTGCGATGGCACATGGAAGATCGTATGAAAGACGATAAGTTGAGGCACCCCGCCGATGGTCGGCAGTGGAGAAAAATCGAGAGAGAGTTCCCGAGATTTGCAGGTGACGCAAGGAACTTATGGTTTGGTCTGAGTACAGATGGCATGAATCCTTTTGGGGAGCAGAGTTGCAGTCACAGCACCTGGCCCGTTACTCTATGTATCTACAACCTTCCTCCTTGGTTGTGCATGAAGCGGAAGTTCATTATGATGCCAGTGCTTATCCAAGGTCCAAAGCAACCCGACAACGACATTGATGTGTACCTAAGGCCATTAGTTGACGAACTTTTACAGCTGTGGGCCGAACCAGGTGTACGTGTGTGGGACGAGCACAAACAAGAGGAATTTGACCTTCGAGCCTTGCTTTTCGTAACCATCAATGATTGGCCTGCTCTTAGTAACATTTCAGGACAGTCAAACAAGGGATACAATGCATGCACGCACTGTTTAGATCAGACAGAAAGTATATATCTGGACAAATGTAGGAAGAATGTGTACCCGTTCAATCGTCGTTTTCTTCCGCCCAAGCATCCCTTAAAGAAAAAAGGCAAGCATTTCAATGGCAAGGCAGAACCCCGGGGGAAGCCTGTCATCCGTACTGGTGCTGAAGTATTTGATATGGTCAAAGATTTAAAAGTAATCTTTGGAAAGGGTCCTGGCAGCCAACCTGTTCCTAACGGCCCTGATAAGCGCGTACCCATGTGGAAGAAGAAATCTATATTTTGGGAGCTACCCTATTGGGAAGTCCATGAGGTCCGCTCCGCAATCGACGTGATGCACCTGACGAAGAATCTCTGCGTGAATATTCTAGGCTTCCTGGGCTTGTATGGGAAGTCAAAAGATACACCGGAAGCACGGGAGGACCAAGAACGTCATAAAGGAAGAGATGGCATGCATCCAGGGCAGTTTCAAGGGCGTGCCAGCTACGCTCTTACTAAGGAAGAGAAGGAAATCTTCTTTGAAGTCCTTTTCAGTATCAAGGTCCCGACTGGCTTCTCGTCGAATATAAAGGGAATCGTAAATATGAAAGACAAAAAATTCCAAAACCTAAAGTCTCATGACTGCCACGTGCTTATGACGCAATTGCTTCCGGTTGCATTGAGGGGAATTCTACCGGAAAATGTTCGCCTGGCAATTGTGAAGGTATGTGCATTCCTCAATGCAATTTCTCAGAAGGTAATCGATCGAGAAAGTCTATCAGGGTTACATATTGATGTGGTCCAATGTCTGGTCAGCTTTGAGTTGTTGTTCCCGCCATCCTTCTTCAATATAATGACACACCTCCTAGTTCACCTAGTCAAAGAGATTAGAATTCTCGGTCCTGTATTTCTACACAATATGTTCCCCTTCGAGAGGTTCATGGGAGTCTTAAAGAAATATGTTCGTAACCGTGCTAGGCCAGAAGGAAGCATCTCCAAGGGCTATGGAACAGAGGAGGTCATTGAGTTTTGTGTGGACTTTCTTCCTGACCTTAAGCCGATTGGTGTTCCTGAATCTCGGTATGAGGGTAGGCTGACAGGAAAAGGCACACTAGGAAGAAAAGCAAAAGTATGTATGGACGGGCATTCTTTCTCTCAAGCACACTACACAGTTCTACACAATTCCACCGTGGTGGCTCCGTATATCGTGAGACACAAGAATATTCTACGCTCCGAAAACCCGGGGAAGACTGACTCTTGGATTAAAGGGGAACACGAGAAGACTTTCGGCAGTTGGTTGCAGACACATCTCATGAATGATGACACCGTTGGAGATCAGCTGTACTGTTTGGCCAGGCCACCATCTTCTACTATATGTACTTTCCAAGGGTACGAGATAAATGGGAATACATTTTACACGGTTGCCCAAGATAAAAAGAGCACCAACCAAAACAGTGGTGTCCGCTTTGATGCAACAGACGAGAATGGGCACTGTTTGGAAACATATTACGGGTACATAGAGGAGATATGGGAACTTGACTATGGACCTACTTTTAAGATCCCTTTGTTTCGGTGCAAATGGGTGAAGCTGATAGGAGGCGGGGTAGTTGTAGACCAAAAGTACGGTATGACAACAGTGGATCTCAAACAATCTTGCGTACATGGATGAACCATTCGTCCTAGCCAACGATGTCGCTCAGGTTTTCTATGTGAAGGACATGTCTACAAAAACGAGAAAAAGAAATCAGCAAAAGAAGACATCGTCCGATGAGCCAAAGCGCCACATAGTTCTTTCAGGGAAAAGAAACATCGTGGGAGTAGATGACAAGACAGACATGTCAGTAGATTATAATAAGTTTCATGAAATTCCGCCCTTCAAAGTGAAAACTGACCCAAGCATCCTACTGAATGATGAAGATTCTCCATGGCTACGACCCAGAAGAAAATAGAAATAATAGATAGGAATGTTGGTGCAATAATGTAATAATGTATTAAACCTTTTATGTAATGCATGATGAAGATTCTCCATGGCTACGACAGACACGGTTACACCGCTCTTTAGGAAAAAAGCCTTCGTAAACAAATTTTGTAGAAGAAAAAAACCTCCTAGCACAAAGCTTGAATTTTGGTGCAACTATGCCATCCACCAAAATTAGAAATGTTCATGTAGTTCATCTAGCACAACACATTTCATCTTAGACTACCTCTTTCGTTAGAGTGTGACTGAAACATTTTACTCCAAGTACTGTAGGTAAATTGCCAAAGAAACAAACAGAGCTATCACAAGCACCACGAATAGAACATTTCATACCGAACGCCACAACACTGGATCCTAGACTTCTAGATTTAACTCAGGCCGCCACCGTGCATAAATCTTATCTCCCGTTCTAGATTTAAAATGGCAAAATAGTTAATAGTTAGGATAGTTAAAATAATTAATTTTTAAAATAGAAAATAGTTTTGAATTATCTATTCAATTTCAAACACTTTTCATTTTTATAGTTTTGTCAAATACTCAAATATGCAAAAAGAATATTAATAAACATAGTTTTTAATTAAAAATGGCAAAATAGTTAATAGTTAGGATAGTTAAAATAATTAATTTTTAAAATAGAAAATAGTTTTGAATTATCTATTCAATTTCAAACACTTTTCATTTTTATAGTTTTGTCAAATACTCAAATATGCAAAAAGAATATTAATAAACATAGTTTTTAATTAAAAATGGCAAAATAGTTAATAGTTAGGATAGTTAAAGTAATTAATTTTTAAAATAGAAAATAGTTTTGAATTATTTATTCAATTTCAAACACTTTTCATTTTTATAGTTTTGTCAAATACTCAAATATGCAAAAAGAATATTAATAAACATAGTTTTTAATTAAAAATGGCAAAATAGTTAATAGTTAGGATAGTTAAAGTAATTAATTTTTAAAATAGAAAATAGTTTTGAATTATGTATTCAATTTCAAACACTTTTCATTTTTATAGTTTTGTTAAATTCTTAAATATGCAAAAAGAATATTAATAAACATAGTTTTTAATTAAAAATGGCAAAATAGTTAATAGTTAGGATAGTTAAAGTAATTAATTTTTAAAATAGAAAATAGTTTTGAATTATTTATTCAATTTCAAACACTTTTCATTTTTATAGTTTTGTTAAATTCTTAAATATGCAAACAGAATACTAAACAAATAAAAGAAAAAACAGAAAATAGGCCTTTAGTCCCGGTCCGTGCCACAGACCGGGACTAAAGGCCCTGGCTGCTGAAATCCCCACCCGAGGCCTTTAGTCCCGGGCGGTGGCACGGACCGGGACTAAAGGCCCCCCTTTAGTCCCGGTCCGTGCCACCGCCCGGGACTAAAGGTCCCGGGGTATAAAACTGGCGCCTTCTTCCCCAGGTTTCGGACTTAGCCGTTTTCGCGCGCGAGGAATTCACCGAAGACGCCGCCAGGCTGCCCGAGCTCGCCGCCGCGCCACCGCGCCCCGCCGCCGCGCCACCGCGCCCGAGCTCGCCGCCGCGCCCCGCCGCCGCGCCGGCCACCGCGCCCGAGCTCGCGCCGCCGCCGGTCCTGCAGCCACCGCCCGCCGGCCACCGCGCCCGCCGCATTACCAGCCGCCGCGCCGCCGTTCCCGCCGCCGTCCAAGCCGCCGCGCCGCCGTGCCCGCGCCGTACGTGCTGCCGCCTGCAAGGTAATTTAAAAAAAAATTGTTAATTAGTTAGTGTTAGATATTAGGGTTAGATATTAGTTAGTGTTAGGGTTAGAATTAGTTAGGGTTAGATATTAGTTAGTGTTAGGGTTAGAATTAGTTAGTGTTAGGGTATTTTAGAGATAGAATTATTTTAGAGATTTATTTTAGTGTTAGGGTATTTTAGTGTGAGGGTATTTTAGATATAGAATTATTTTAGATATAGTTAGTGTTAGGGTATTTTAGATATAGTTAGTGTTAGGGTATTTTAGATATAGAATTATTTTAGATATAGTTATAGTTAGATATAGAATTATTTTAGAGATAGAATTATTTTAGAGATTTATTTTAGAGATAGAATTATTTTAGATATAGTTATAGTTAGTGTTAGGGTATTTTAGAGATAGAATTATTTTAGTGTTAGGGTATTTTAGATATAGAATTATTTTAGTTATAGTTAGTGTTAGTGTTAGGGTATTTTAGAGATAGAATTATTTTAGTGTTAGGGTATTTTAGATATAGAATTATTTTAGATATAGAAATAGAATTATTTTAGTTAGAATTATTTAGTTAGAATTTATTTGCAAATAGAAATAGAATTATTTTGCAAATAGAAATAGAATTATTTTGCATCATATATAGTTTGTTAGTTTATTAGTTAATCAAATGTTCGTTTTTTGCAGAACTATGGATCCACATAGCAGGAACCTCGAAGAGGAAGAACTTATCGAAGATATAATCAAAGACGCCCCCGACGTTGAACCTGCAGAATCTCCGTCGTCATATCTAAACCCCTCCGGAGATGGAATGGAGGTTGATCGACACGAAGATGAAGCCGATGGGGCCGGAGATAGCTCCAATGACGGAGAAGGTGATAGCTCCACTGATGGAGAAGCCGGTGGAGAAATAATAAAGTCCGGCGAGGTATACATATGAAGTTCGACAATCACTTGTAATATGTGAAAAATATTGGAGATAGCTCTATATTGTATACATATACATTCATTTGATGAATGTTTCTCCCTCTTAGGCCTCCACATCGAGCAAAGCTATGAAACGAGGCCCGACTAAAAAGTTGGACGCACGGACGCATTACACCTTTGAGGTGATATTGCCTACGGGCGAACCAAAGCTTCCTAAGAATGCTGCTGACACATTCAAGAAGCAATGCGGAGTTCTCGTTAGGGATCACGTCCCGATCAGCGTTCGGGAGTGGAACAAGCGCAAAGGGGCAGCCGATAGTGACTATGTCGCCGAAAGGTACAAAGATAATCTTTGGAATGATATCATGTCACATTTCAACCTGCCAGAATGTGAGAATGAAGACGCCGCAAAAAAACTGAGGGCCAAAGTCAAGCAGTGGACTCTAAAGAAGATGGCCGAACTGTTCCGTAGCTGGAAGAAGAAGCTATGGAAAGACTATCTGAAGACAAAGAAAGTGCCAGTATTCGAGGGGTATCTAGCCAAGCAGGCGAATCACTGGAAGGCATTTCAGGAGTACAAGCAGTCAGAAGATGCCAAGGCATTATCAGAAAAGAACAAGAAAAATGCCGACAAGAAGAAATATCACCACACGCTGGGGCCAGGGGGCTATGAGACTGCCATCCCAAAGTGGGATAAGAAAGAGCAAGATCTGCTAGCTAAAGGCATCGTACCTGAACCCATCCGTGATGAGTGGGAAATGAGAGCAAGGAATTGGTTCCTTGCACATGGTGGTTCGTACGACGAAGAAACAGGGGACCTCATCTGCAGTGGCGGTCTTAGGATACCCAGGGAGAATTGGAAAAAGATAGTGAAAGAAATTAAAGAGGGAAAAAGACAGTTCACTGCAGATAGAGAGAAAGATTTGCTCACACTGGTCCTCGGCAATGACGAACATGGAGGACGAACGCGAGGCTTCGGTCCTTCTTACCCGTGGTGGCTTGGGTTTGCCAGAGACCAAGACACTTACAGAAGCCGGGCGAGAGCAAAGAAGCGACAGCAGGATGAGGAGAATGACAAGTTCAACCAGTTGCTTGCCAGGCTTAACGAGCAACAAAAGCAGATTGACGAGCTTAGAGGAGTAGCGCGCCAGGAAGATCCTGGACTCGATATTATCGGCGCCCCATCTAAGCGGAAAAGCAGCGTGGCTGAATCTGAGGCCCCGCCCGACGATGCACGAAGAATGATAGAGGGCGGTCCCGGCTACCCCGTGGATGGAATCAAGGAGTCAACATCATGTGAACTCCATGAGAAATTCAAGAACATGTCCATGAAGGTGGCCGTCGGACAAGCTTTACCTTCTGGCCCTGATGCACGCTGGCATGGCCGTGAGATTCCAGCTAGCTTTTCTAAAGTCGGGGTGGATGAAATCATGGCGGGGTTTCATGATATGGAGCTCGACATGGCTGGACCCGAAGATGAGAGGACACTCGGAGAAGTACTGGGTGGAGTCATCCTATGGGACAAGAACTACATCAAGCTTCCAGGCTCGGCCCCAAGGACAACACCGCCTCTGAGTCGTCGCAGGTCACCTACACCTCCATCACCTCCAAGCCCTCCACATGACGACGGCCACCACAACACGAGTCCATCTCGATCACCGCCGCCGGACTTGGGTCGGCCGTCTCCGCCGCCGCCCGCTAAGGATACTAAGCGGAAGCGTGCCAGCAAGAACGCTCCCTCCATGAGTTCTAAGCGACGGAGCTCCCCAAAGCGCAAACTGTCGCCCCTCCCAAAGGTACCTCATGCTAATCTTCCTATCAGACCTTATGATCGTACCGACGAGGAAAACGCCAGGATAGCAAAGGAACATTATGATGCGCAGATGAAAAAGAAGGAACCCGAGCCCCGCCCGGAATACACCGAGAAGCAAATAGCATATGCAAAATACTTCACGACCCTTCCATCACAGTATGAGTTACACCATAAGCCTGACGACTATACACATACATTGCAGAAGGAAGGGAAAAAGAGCAGGTCACGTGCAAGTGCAAGTGCAAGTGGGAGCAAATCAAGTTCAACTACAAGCAAAATAAGATCAGACGTTCCTCAGCTTGGACAACAGGCCAAACAGTCGATCCCACCCCTCAGGGTGTTACCCGAGAATGTTCCCTCTTTGGTGCAGGGGCAAGATTTGGGATTAGCAAAGAAGTGGGCGGATGAATGGGGTATCCCGGTTGAAGTCATTCTGGCTTCCCAAGACGACGTGGTACCCAAGGCTGTGGTAGCCCCTAAGCCACAGTTTGTCATGGGAGCGCCTTTGGTCAGCAAAGATAAGTTTGATGATCTCCCAACAAATATGCGTTACTTGCATACATGGTACTTAAGTGAATCAAATAATGGGAGAACGATGATCATGGCGCGTGTCCCACGGGAGTACTACGGCCGTCCCGAAGACATCCATATCGACTTTGATGAACTCTTCCAGATGTACACTGCTGACGCCCTCGACAAATCGCTTATGAGTTGCTATTGTCTGTAAGTTTTTCAATTCGTTGTCTACATATAACTTGTTCAGTTATTTCAATTCATTGTCTACATATAACTTGTTCAGTTATTTCAATTCATTTTCTACATATAACTTGTTCCGTTCTGACTTGTACTCTATTATGCAGAATGAAGATTCTGGAATGTAAAAGTAGGAACATCCACAATATTGGGTTTATTGACCCAGATAAAATACATATAGCGACGCTAACTGATAACCCCAAGGAGACGGAGGAAAACCTTCTAAGGTTTCTAACAGATCAAAATTTCTGTGACCACATATTGTTTCCATACAACTTCAGGTGAGGGTCTTACTGTGTTGTGTCCATTCACTTATAAGTGTAATTGATAAGTTACTGATATATATATATACATGTGCAGCTACCACTGGATTCTGTTGGACATTCAAATTGATAAGGGAAGAGTTGATGCCTTCGACCCATTATCGAGACCCTTGGAACAGTTCCAAAGCCTGCAGGACATGCTCCAAGGGTAATTTCAATCATTCTTGCGCTCTATCGGTCTCTTTCGATGATTTTCTGATATATCAATTAATGAAAAACTTAGCAAATCATTTTCCTTGTCGGGCAGGGTTTGGAAGCGGTTCAAGTGCGTGACTCCCGGTATCCGGCATGAGAAGCTGACCTTTAGAGCGGCTCATGTAAGTAGTAGTATGATATACTTCTATTTTCAATACATTTGTAATGCTAGATTATTATTTTGATTATATATATTCTATTCTCGTAAAGTGCGACCAGCAGCCACGGGGGACGCATCTATGTGGATACTATGTTTGCGAGACCATTCGCACGTTTACCTCTGAGCACAAGGATTACAGATACGATGTAAGCAATAAACATTCACACCTCTATTTTTACTCGTCATTCTTTGTTATCATGATTGATATTCATATTCATCTCCTCTTCTTATATAGTACACGGCCATGCGGGAGAAGTACCTACCAGAGCAACGCGCGATTGCTGTTGCAGAGGAGCTAGCGGCCTTTCTGAGGATAGAAGCTATAGACGACAAAGGACGATTTAGTGTAGCTAGGGGCCATTACTGATGTTTGTCCATGTAATCGAATAGACGGGCTCTTGTCCCGATAATTCTGATCTCCATATAATTGTATATATATGCTCGCTTGTAAGATAAGTTAATCTTATATATATGCATAAACTAATTCCCGAACACCAAGGCACCAAACGGGGCATCACGTTAATCCCCCACGTAAAACCCTAAAACCCCTAAACCCTAAAACCCTAAAGCAAAAAACAAAAATCTGCAGATGCCCTTTAGTCCCGGTCTGTGTTACAAACCGGGACTAAAGGTTCTGGCCCTGATTCGCTCCGAGGTGCCCACGTGGACACCCTCCAGTCCCGGCTGGTAAGCGGGCCGGGACTAAAGGTTCAGCCTTTAGTCCCGCGGCTGGGGTCCCGGTTTACAAACCGGGACTAAAGCCCCTTACGGGCCGGGACTGGAGGCCCCGTCCCCACTAGTGACAGAGACACGAAATTATAAGGCATTCCGGGCTAATTTCAAGAACAATAGAGAGCAACACCAGCAGTTTATCAAGAGGGGTTTTCATTGTAACCTAACAAGGGTAAAAGTGTAGGTATGTGTTTTAGGCATTGATCCTGACTCCTTGATCTCCATTCGGCCCTATCAATGATATGGCTCTCGTATGACTCAGGACATAGTGAAATGAGGGCAGAAGTACAAATGCTTGCTCTTACGACCTTTTTTGTGTAGGGATCTCCAACCACCTTTTGTCATTCAGCGGAACTAATTTCCTCTTCCAACAACTCATGTACAACAGTAGTTCCCTGATCACTTATCATCAATGCTGATACACACTTGGGGGTAAAAATGTTATTTCATCTATTCTTTGGCGAATTTGGCGACGAGAGAACGAGTTGGTGATAGCTAGTGTGTTCGCGGTTGTGGTGCGCCGTGAGTAATTTTTGACCCATACTGGGTTGCGTCCTAGTCTTCACATTAAGGTGTCTAAATTTAACCTTTTAGTAGGAGTTATTTTTTTCCTTCTTATCTTAGATACTTTCGACTTTAATTTGCATGATTTTTTATATCGTTTGGCTATGTCTATCCACGATGCGGAGTTGCATAACTTTGCGCTTGTATCACCGAGTTGCATTGTCAAGAATCAATTTAAAAAATCTTGAAAATAGTTACCAAGTCACAATTAAAATAATCAGAAGGTAATGTTGTCTCCAGTTTTACATATTCTTGATTGAAACAACCAGTATTTGTGTGGGAGGACTAATCAGTTTGTAACTCAATTAATTTCCATATTTAATTATAATCTACCATTGTGTGAATCGTATATTAATTAACGGACTCCACATACATACATCATATTCATATTGTTCCCTATGTTCAGATATTATTGGTTTATTTATTTTTTTGCCTTGATTGAGGTATACAAATCAAAACTAACTGTCAAGTACAAAATACTCCACCTTGATACTTCACATGTTTCTTTTGAATTTGAATACAATCTTTAATCTACACCGTTTTATAGAACTAATAATATGCATGTATTAAGTTTAAGAAAGCTATTTAATTGAATGAGTACACTTGTCTTAGGCCTTTCCCTTTCCCAGTGCTTCAAGGTGTACATGCATCATCTAGAAAAAAGGTGGACATGCATGGTCCAATTGTCCAGAGATCGTATGCAAGAAGCTGATCATCTATTGCGGGCCAGTCTATGAAAGTATTAAGTATATATCCACTATTCCACTTACTAGAGTTTAATTAACAACATCAGTGCGTCTCCTTCAAAAAAACAACAACATCAGTACCTTGGAAAATTATTGTTTGTTTTTCAGCTCATCACAGGACTCATATGAGAGTAGAGCAGATCAATATAGTATTCCAGTGAAACTTTCATCTCATTTTCGACGTGAATTCTGAATACTGTCTAACTTTCACTCTGGGTCATGCACACCTTTAGTCTGCACCATTTCCGTTAATGACATGCATGAAGTTAAAAGGCAATTAGTTTCATGAAAAATTAATCCATGCATGGAGTAGCTTGGAATTTCCACATACGCCCCTACAGGGAGCAAGGTATGATAATTAGAAGATCATAACTCTTGTCGTGATTTTAGTTAAATTTCGACTAAAATCAGAATTATGAAAGATTTAGTAGTCACTTAGTAGAAACCAATAAAATCGCACTTATGCCTTGAAAAATTATGCATGCATCACTAGTAGAAAAAGGGTCTTTGGTCCAGCACTCAAATGTCATCTGTCCCGGTTCAGCTGGCCACTGGGGACCAATGACACGTATAGGTCCCGGTTCATGCCGCCTGGAGATTAGTCCCGGTTCATTTCGGGGTATCAGCCCCGGTTTGTGGCATGAACCAGGACCAATGCCTCCCCAGCATGGCACGCGCCTCTCTATGGATCATCGGTCCCGGTTCATGGCATGAACCGGGATCAAAGACCCTCCCCTGGCTATAAATTGATACCCAGTCCTTTGCCCTTTGCCACAAAAATTTGCTGGATTGTGTGTGTGGTGTGGGTGCTAGCTTTTTTTCCTTTGATTGCACACAAGGTGTTCGACGAAATGTCCATGCCACATTTAAGTTCGCACAACACGGTATCCTCCGCCGAGGTTAGCAACATTATCTTCTTCATCTGTAACTGATATAAAAATCTTGCATATGTGTCCATGCGGGTGGTCATTTCACTATTCACGATGTTATTGTAATAGTTAATTATTATAACGCAGATCGATGCGCGGATGCGATGGATGTACGGCGACCGACGCGATTCTGATTTTATTGCAGGCCTGCATAAATTTATCGATGTGGCTAAGGCAAACAAAGTGGATAATTTTATGCCTTGTCCCTGCATCGACTGTCAAAATTTGACGGAGCACTCTGCCCCGAGAATCCTTCAAAGCCATCTGCTTCGGAGAGGTTTCATGCCCGGATATTATTGTTGGGCCATGCACGGAGAAAGAGGGGTTAGGCTGGAAGAAAATGAAGAAGAGGATGATGACAGCTATCCTGAAGAATACGGTGATACTGCAATGGAAGACAATGAAGAAGAGGGAGGCGGCAATGAAGAAGAACAACGGGCATCGGATGAGCCCGGTGATGGTCTTGGTCGGGTCATTTCTGATGCAAAGCAACAATGCGATACAGAAAGGGAGAAGCTAAAGTTGGAGGCCATGCAAAACGATCAAAAAAAGTTATTATATCCAAATTGCGAAGATGGCAGCACAAAGCTCGGTACCACACTTGAACTGCTGAAATGGAAGGCAGAGGCTGGTTTATCTGACAAGGGATTTGAGAAGTTACTGAAAATAATGAAGCCAAAGCTTCCAAAGGATAATGAGCTGCCCGAGACAACGTACGAAGCAAAGAAGACTATCTGCCCTCTAGGATTAGATGTGGAGAAGATAAATGCATGCATTAATGACTGTATCCTATACCGTGGTGAGAAGTATGAGAATATGGATAAATGTCCGGTATGCACTGCATGTCGGTACAAGATCAGACAAGATGACCCTGGTGATGTTGAGGGTGATGACGAGCCCCCCAGGAAGAAGGTTCCTGCTAAGGTTATGTGGTATGCTCCTATAATACCACGGTTGAAACGTCTGTTCAGAAACAAAGAGCATGCCAGGTTGTTGCGATGGCACAAAGAAGAGCGTAAGAAAGACGGGAAACTGAGACACCCCGCCGATGGGTCGCAGTGGAGAAACATCGAGAGAAAGTACTCGAACTTTGCAGGTGACGCGAGGAACTTATGGTTTGGTCTAAGTACAGACGGCATGAATCCTTTTGGGGAGCAGAGCTGCAGTCACAGCACCTGGCCCGTGACTCTATGTATCTACAACCTTCCTCCTTGGTTGTGCATGAAGCGGAAGTTCATTATGATGCCAGTGCTCATCCAAGGACCGAAGCAACCCGGCAACGACATTGATGTGTACCTAAGGCCATTAGTCGATGAACTATTGCAGCTGTGGGCAGAACCAGGTGTAAAGGTGTGGGATGAGCACAAACAGGAGCCATTTGACCTACGAGCGTTGCTGTTCGTAACCATCAATGATTGGCCTGCTCTTAGTAACATTTCAGGACAGTCAAACAAGGGATACAATGCATGCACGCACTGTTTAGATAAGACTAAAGGTACATATTTGGATAAATGTAAGAAGGTTGTGTACCTGGAGTGTCGTAAATTTCTTCCGACCAATCATCAAGTAAGAAAAAAAGGCAAGCATTTCAATGGTGAGGCAGATCACCGGAAGAAGCCTAAGCTCCCTAAAGGTGCTGATGTATTTGGTATGGTGAAGGACCTAGAAGTAATATTTGGAAAGGGTTCTGGCGGTCAATCTGTTCCGAAAGACCCCATTACCGGACACACGGCCATGTGGAAGAAGAAATCTATATTTTGGGAGCTTGAGTATTGGAAAGACCTAGAGGTCCGTTCTTCAATCGATGTGATGCACGTGACGAAGAATCTTTGCGTGAACCTGCTAGGCTTCCTAGGCGTGTATGGGAAGACAAAAGATACACCAGAAGCACGGGAGGACCAGCAACGTATCAAAGACCCATACAACAAGCATACTGATAAAGGCCGTCAATACTTAAGCAGCTACGCTCTTACCAAAGCAGAGAAGGAAATCTTTTTTGAATGCCTGAATAGTATCAAGGTCCCGGCTGGGTTCTCGTCAAATATAAAGGGAATAATAAATATGGCAGAGAAAAAATTCCAGAACCTGAAGTCTCATGATTGTCACGTGATTATGACGCAGTTGCTTCCGGTTGCATTGAGGGGGCTTCTACCGGAAAATGTTCGAGTACCCATTGTGAAGCTATGTGCATTCCTCAATGCAATATCTCAGAAGGTGATCGATCGAGAAAGTCTGGAAAGGCTACAAAAGGATGTGGTCCAATGTCTTGTCAGTTTTGAGTTGGTGTTCCCCCCGTCCTTCTTCAATATTATGACGCATCTCTTAGTTCACCTAGTCGATGAGATTTCCATTCTCGGTCCTGTATTTCTGCATAATATGTTCCCCTTCGAGAGGTTCATGGGAGTCTTAAAGAAATATGTTCGTAATCGTGCAAGGCCAGAAGGAAGCATCTCCAAGGGCTATGGAACAGAGGAGGTCATTGGGTTCTGTGTTGACTTTCTTCCTGACCTTAAGCCGATTGGTGTTCCTGAATCACGGTATGAGGGGAGACTGAGTGGAAAAGGCACGCTAGGAAAGAAAGCAATGATATTTAGGGACGGGCATTCTTTGAATCAAGCACACTACACAGTTCTACAAAGTTCTACCTTCGTGGCTCCGTATATCAAGGAACACATGAATGTTGTACGCTCCAAGTTCCCGGGGAAGGATGACTACTGGATTAAAGAAAATCACATGGAGACTTTTTGCACTTGGTTGCAATTACATCTCATGAATGACACCACTATTGGAGATCAGCTCTACTTGTTGGCCGCGACACCATCTGCGACTATATTGACTTTCCAAGGGTACGAGATAAATGGGAATACATTTTACACGATCTCCCAAGATAAAAAAGAGCACTAACCAAAATAGTGGTGTCCGCTTTGATGCAACATGTGACAATGGGAAAAAGGACACATACTATGGTTACATAGAGGAGATATGGGAACTTGACTATGGACCTACTTTTAAGGTCCCTTTGTTTCGGTGCAGTTGGGTCAACATGAATGGAGAAGGGGTAAAGGTGGACCAGCTGTATGGAATGACAACAGTGGATCTCAAGAATCTTGGTTACAGAGACGAACCATTCGTCCTAGCCAATGATGTGGCTCAGGTTTTCTATGTGAAGGACATGTCCTCCAGACCGAAAAAAGGAAAAATAAGGAAACGAATACATCAGACGATGAGCCCAGGCGTCACATAGTTCTTTCAGGGAAAAGAAACATCGCGGGAGTCGAGGACAAGACAGACATGTCAGCAGATTATGATAAGTTTGAAGAAATTCCGCCCTTCACCGTGAAAACTGACCCTTGCATCCCGTTAAATAATGAAGATGCTCCATGGTTACGGCCTAAGAAGCGATCATAGGCAAGGGATCGACATACGCGACGAAGGAGAATTACCCTAAACCCTAAACCCTATGTAAATCTATGTAATGTATGAAAACTATGACACGTCATTTTGTGAATGATTTTTTATGATGTTTGCAATTATCCAAGTTCAATATTTTTCCTTGCAGCTATGACACATAATATTGGAGTGATTCAGTCATAGTCGTGCCTAGCCCTATAAACGTCGCCACTGTAGTCGTCGTAGTCGCCGACGTTGTCGTCGCTGGCATCGGAGTCGCGGTAGTCGAACCTCGGCGGGTGAGCACGCGTGGGCTGAGACTGAGGGTAGCGCAGGCGGGGGCCACGGTAGGCCATGACGCTCTGGAGAGTCCGGCCGCGCCACCACAGCCGACGGCCGGCCTCGTTGAAGTTCGAACAAGGTGGGCCGTCCTCCTCGTGCCTGGCAAGCGCACTCTCACGCCGATTGATGAAGAAGGCGTCCCAAGTCGGGCTGTAGTCGGGATGCCACTGGGGATTCCTCCGCTGCTCTGGCGTGAGCTCGAAGTAGTAGTGGTTCGTGATGGCCATCTGACGCGCCACACCTAGAGGGACAGGAGGGACCGGTACGCCTTCGACGCTCAGCATCCAGCCGGTGGGGACGCGGTAGCCCGGCGGGCAGGGGTAGCTCCGCCTCCTTGGGGGTTAGAGATACGATGGAGGCCATGGGAGAGAGTGATGAGGTTTGCAGATATGAGTCTAGATGTGATATGTAAATGGAGGCCAAGCCTACATATATATAGTGAAAAAATGGCGGGAAAAGGTGGAAAGCGCGGGAAGAAAATAGGCGGGAACGCAGTGGCGCGGGAAACCATCTAACCTTTAGTCCCGGCTGGTGGGTACAACCGGGACTAAAGGTGGTTTTTGTGTCATCTAACAAAACTGTCGGTGAGATAAGGACATGTGGGTAACCTTTAGTCCCGGTTGGTGGACACAACCGGGACTAAAGCTGTCGGCAGGATAAGGACGCATGGGTGGATGCACTGCTCGATGAGATAAAGCATGTAGCGCACGACGTCCCTGTCGGAGGAACAAGACAAAGTAGAAGCGGCGTCGTGCCTATAAAAGGAGCATCAATACGCCATGGCAAGCAACTCAACAAGCCAACCTAGAAGGTAGGGACAGTTTCATCCCCATGGATGGAGGACAGGGTTGGGAAATCTCCCGTGGCGGAGCTTCTCGAAGATGTTTAGGCTATTTCGTGCGTCGAAAAGGAAAACTTCCTCCTGCAACATCATAAGCCATTCCAAGATGCACATGTGTGCACAATATGGGCACATTATCACAAACTATGCCCTGATTCTAGCCATAACATTGGTGGTTTGACCTAAATGCCATGAAACCTCGAACATGATAGGTCATTTTGTGAAGGATTTTTTATGACGTTTGCAATTTTCCAAGTTCAATATTTTTCCTTGCAACTATGACACATAATATGACACCACGCGAAGGTTTCACATTGTTTGGATCATTTTTGAATTTCTTATGCCCGTTTCAAACTATATTCAAAACGGCGGGCTTGAAGCTTCTTAGCCCGGGGCTGAGCCTCGCTAAACTTGAAGTAGATCTCTGATGAAATAGCATGTTGTGAACCTATAAATGATTTTTAAAAAAAAATCACAAGCATTATATCCTGTACTTGTAGTTCAAATCTGGCCACCCTCGTATCGAATCGGCAGGAATTTGTCTTTTTCATGAGGGATGGACGGTAAGGTTTCTGATACACTGGTTGGGAATTGGTCCATCTAAGGTGGTCTAGTATTTTTGAAAAATGGGTTGGTGCCAATGCTAAACTTTAATTTGGTGGTTCCTTCATAGAACACCCCAATTTCGGCACCTCAAAAATGGAAATTGGCTATTTCGTGCGTCGAAAAGGAAAACTTCCTCCTGCAACATCGTAAGCCATTCCAAGATGCACATGTGTGCACAATATGGGCATATTATCACAAACTATGCCCTGATTCTAGCCATAACATTGGTGGTTTGACCTAAATGCCATGAAACCTCGAACATGATAGGTCATTTTGTGAAGGATTTTTTATGACGTTTGCAATTTTCCAAGTTCAATATTTTTCCTTGCAACTATGACACATAATATGACACCACGCGAAGGTTTCACATTGTTTGGATCATTTTTGAATTTCTTATGCCCGTTTTAAACGCGTTAGTGCATTTTTAATTAAAAATAGTAAAATTGTTTAGTTAGAATTAATAATTTTGAAAACAGAAAATGGTTTTGGATTAGTTATTTAAATTGAAACACTTTTCCTGTTGAAAGTTTTTTCAAATTTTAAATAAAAGAAAGTTTTTTCCTGTTAAAATGAAAACAGAAAGTTAAAACAGAAAAACAAAAAAGAAAAACATTGGTCCCGGTTCGTGGCATCAACTGGGACCAATGGATCAACGGTCCCGGTTGATGCCACGAACCGGGACCAATGATCCTAGGCACGTGGCGGCTCAGCAGCGCCCCCCGCCCGGGTCATTGGTCCCGGTTCGTGGCATCAACCGGGACCGGTGATCCATTGGTCCCGGTTGATGCCACGAACCGGGACCAATGACCCCCCCCCCCCCAAATATAACTGGCCCTTCTTCCTCCCCCCACTTCCCCCCAAATCGGCCGAAACTGCTAAGGACTTTTGCGCGCGGAGCGAAACCACGCCGGCAGGCTGTCCGAGTTTCGAGCGGCCGTCCTCGGAGAGCGCCGCCGCTGCCGCCGTCCTCGGTGAGCGCCGCCGCCGCCGCGACCTCTCCCTTTTCCCCCCACGCCGCCGCTCATCACCTTCTCTCTCTGCAGGTGCCCCCTGCGCCGCCGCCCCCCAGCGCCGTCGCGACGCCCGGCCCCGTGCGGCCGCCCCGCACCCCCAGCGCCGCCCCGACGCCCCCCTGCGGCCGCCCCGCCCCCCTGCGCCGCCGCCCCCCTTCGACGGTGAGCTCCTCGGGAGGGAGCTTCCCGGCCCGGCCGGCCGGCCCTTTGGCCAATTTTTTCCTTTTTTTAAATTTCTCGTTTAAATTGACGTTCGCAAATTTTTTTTGATTTTTTTTCATTACTTATATATATATAATACATAGAAATTAAAAAAACATAGAAAATAAAAAAACATAAAAAGCCCTCGTCGGGGAGGGCACAGGGGGCGGCGGCGTCGTCATCCTCGCCGCGGCCTACTCGTCGTCCTCGTCGGGGAGGATGATGTAGGGCGACTGCGGCCACGGCCAGTTGGCCGCATGCGGTGGAGGAGGACCAGGGGCAGCAGGTGGCGGCGGCGGCGGGCCTGGTGGAGGAGGCGGCGGTGGAGTCGCCGCACGCTACGGCGGCGGCGACGGTGGTCGGCCGTGCTGCTGGTGCACGGACATGGCCAGCGCCGTGTCGATGCCGGCCCACCGCCTCTTCTCCTCCTCCTCGGAGACGAGGACGACAACCCGAAGCTCCTCCTCCTCGGTCATCGGTGGCGGGGGGGCGGCGCCTCGCCGTGCTCCATCGCGTCGAGGATGCCGTAGGCGACGCACCCGACGAAGTCGTCGGTGTCGTCCCTGGGCTCCTCGCCAGGGATGTCGTCGCCGCCCACCTCCTGCTTGACCTCCGGCGGCGCCTCCTCCGCGTCCTCCTCCATCTCCTCGATGAAGGGCTCCGCCTACGGCGGCTCTGGCCCTGGCTCCGGCATGTACACGCCGGCGTAGGGGTTGGGGGCGACCTCCCCTAGGAAGGCCGCCCGCCGCACCGGGTCGCGCTCCCGCGGCCCGAAGTTGTCCCACCATTGGCTATCGTAGCCAAAGGCGGGATCGGCGCAGAGGCGCGCCAGCATCAGCGCGCGGCGGCGGCGGATCTCGGTGACCCGGTCCGGGCCGAAGCGCGGCACCGGAGGGACCGGCACACGCCTGCTGTTGAGGTGCCACCCGCCGGGGAGGCTGCAGTCCGGCCAGTCCACGCTCTGGCCGCACTGGTACAACGCCTGGCAGTGAGTCACCGGAATGTACCGGCGATCACGCTGGCGCTGCGGCGAGGTCGTCCTGGCGCGGTGCGGAGGAGACCGGCGTCCAGACCCGCCGGCCTCGTGGTCGTGCCTGCCCTTGCCCTTCTTCCAGAACCCCATGGCTGGGCTATGGTGGCCGGGATGTGGTGACTCTGGCGGCTGCGGTGGCTATGGCGATGGAGGCTGGTGGCCGCGGCTCCGTTGTGGCCTCCTTTTAAAGGGGCCAGTGGCCGGGCGTCCAGCGGCCGCAATGAATGCCACCGAGCGGCAGCCCAATCGGCACGCCACGCCGGCGTTGATGCGCACTTGCTCTGACTCGAGGCGACGGGACGCACTGACGCGGGCGGACGCGTCGCATTGGAGAAGACGTACCGACACGGGTCGATGACAGGTGGACCAGGGGAGGACGCGTGCCCGGTCCGCGCGTGTCCGCGCAGACCCATCGCTGCCCCAAATTTGGGCCGCGGATGGGTCGGCCCGCTGGGTGCTATTTTTTCGGCCTCTTTTGTCCGGTCGGACAGAAATAGACCCGCGGTGGGCAATTCCTATTTGACGCGCACCCCCCACAGGCGTTAAATTCTTAGTGGGCCGGCCCAGTAGGGATGAAAATCTTTTGTTTTTGTCCGGTTAAGAAAACCTTCAGGCGTCCGCCCGTAACAGGCGCTTGAAGCGCCGAATAGGATCCCCCCCCCCCCCGCGGTGTCCGTTTGGGTCGGCCCGCTGGAGATGCCCTTGGTTAGTTAGTTAGGTTAGATTGTAGTTAGTATATTACTTAGTACTTAGTTAGAAGTTAGTGTTAGTTTGTTAGTTAGAATTAGAATTAGTTAAAATTAGTTTTAGCGTGCATTTTGAATATATAGCGTGTATTCTAACTAACAAATGTCGGTATATTACAGAAACTATGGATCCAGCACATAGAAAAAGTCAAGATGATGAATACTTCCTCCAAGGAATGATCCGAGAAAATGTAGATATTGATGTCACCAGGACGTTTCTGAACGATTCCGGTGAGGGAGATGAATCTCTCAATTGAGGAGACGACTCCGGTGAGGTAGAAGCCTGGGACGGGGGAGAAGCCGGTGAGGGAGAAGCCGACAAGGGAGAAGGCGACGAGGGAGAAGTCGATGAGGGAGAAGGCGACGAGGGAGAAGACGACGGCTCCGGCCAAACCTTAAATCTCGGAAACTCCGGCGAGGTGTATATATGTTTTTTTGTAATGCCCGACTGTCTATATATATACATGCATATATTAACACTCTTTCTTATTTTAGCCCTCCGGATCGAGCACTTCTTCCGTCAGAACGAAACGAGGCCCAACAAAAAAGTTGGATAACACTGTGAGATATAGGATCGAAGTGGTCGGTGTAGACGGCGAACCGACAGCTCCTGACGATGTCGCAAAAAAATTTGTCAAGCAATGCGGAGTTCTTGTGAGGGACTCCATCCCGATCATCGTTCAAGAATGGAATCGGCCAAGCAGCGGTGGAGTCCCGTATGTTGGCGACGTTGCCAAAGATAAGCTTTTTGACAAGCTCATAATTAATTTCCTCCTGCCGAGGCTAGATGTGAATCCAGATGAGGAGGTGAAAGCAAATGAGGAGCTACTTAAAAGAGTCAAGAAGTTTGCTTTGATCAAGATGGCCGAGGCATTCAAGAACTGGAAGAAGAAATTGTACCTTAACTTTGTCAAGTTAGACAAGACTCCGGATTTCAATCAAGCCGGCTATGCTAAGTTAAGACACCAGTGGGATGATTTTGTGAAGTACAAGACATCAGAGAAAGCTTTGGAAAGGTCGAGAATAAATAAGGAGAACGCTGCTAAGAAAGTGTACCACCATAATATGGGGTCTGCTGGCTACGCCGGTTGCATGCCTAAGTGGGATGCACTTGAGGTCAAGTATATTGCTGCCGGGATCAGACCAGAGCCCACAACATGGACACCACGGGCGAGAAACTGGTTTTACGGCCATGGGGGCACGTTGGACGAAGAAGGGAGGGCAATATATACCCAGAAACACAAAGATCATCCCCTACTGCCCATCGAAGATATTAGAAGTGCAGTACAAGATGTTGAAGCGGGACGGTTCGTTCCCGATAGAGAGAACGACGAGCTCACACGAGCCCTCAAAAATGCTGAACACACCGGACGAGCACGAGGCACACCGGGCTCCAAGCCGTGGAATGTTGCCTTCCCCGCGGAAATGAAGAGATATCCCGATAAAAGTCATCAGAGGAGAAAGGAAAGGGAGGCAGCTGAGAAAGCGGCAGCTGCAGACCGGCTGCATAATGTAGAAGAAGCATTAAAGCGGCAGCAGGATCAACTCGACAGACTTAGCCAGCAAGGTATCAGCAGCCAATCTCAGCGGCACATGGTAGAAGCTGCATTCGATGGTATCGACGCCCTATCGAATAAGAAAAGCAGCGTCGCTTCCACCCAGCTCCAGGATGGTGATGATGATGCACTAACGACGGCTCCTCCTAAACGCTACCCAGTGGATGATATCACAGAGAGCACAGCTTGTGAGCTAAAGGTGCAAGTGATGAACTTAAGGGTGACGGCGGCGGTCGGCATGGCCGTACCAACTGCGCCTAACGGAACTTGGCATTGCAGACCGGTTCCAAAAGGGTATGCTGTCGTCACGGTGGATGATGTCAAGTAAGATTTTGAGGAGCTGAAGCTGGACCACCCTGCAGGGGAAGATAGGGACCTGACTGAACTAGGAGAAGCCAAAGGGGGGACTGTTGTATGGCCAAAGGAGCACATCGTGCTTCCAAATTATGTCCCACCAAGGCCACCCACTCCTCAGAGCAGCAGTCCACCTTCGCCACCACCTCACCATTCTCCAGCGCAACCGTCGCCTTCACCGCCTCACCACTCAGCGCAGCCGTCTCCACCGCCGCCTCAGCCGTCTCCGCCGCCGCCTCAGCCGTCTCCGTCCCCTGAGCCTCAGAGACTAAAGCGGAAGTATACTAAGAGGGGCAGCACCACCAGCAGCAGCAAGAGCACGTTCCGATCACCGAAACGTAAGCTATCGCCCCTCCCAAGAGTACCTCATCAGAATATGAAGAAGCTTCCTTACGAGAAGACAGATGAGGAAATTGCTACAGCCGCAGATGCCCATTATCAACAGTGGAAGACTGACATGGCTAACAAGAAAAAGCCAAAGCCGACGGAGCCATTGATCTTCCCGGTCACCGCAGAAGATAAAGCCAAAGCAGCCGCGCTTAAGATTCAGCTTCACCAACCCATAGCGCTCACACCTGACTATAATCGCTCTATTACCAAGTCGGCTGAGGTAAAAGAGCGGAGAGTCGGGAAAGAAGTTGCCCAGCTCGGACAATAGAAAAATCAATCGATCGAACCGCTCAAAGTGTACGATACCAATGAGTGGAGAGCCCAGGAGCGGCATGATCCGAACATTGATCCGGAGTTTATTCAACTCTACGGAGAAAAGGCCAAGTTATATGGACTGTCTATTGCTGAGTACATGAGCCATCTGGATGAGTTCGAGGGGTACCAGCAAATAGCGTACAAATACCGGTACGGGAATCCTCTCATCAAACCCGAGTTAGTCAAAGATCTACCAACAAAAATGCGGAGATTGCATAACTGGTACATACAAGCCTGTGCTGAATCCACAAACTGAATCTATGCTGGATATAAACACCACCATTACGGTCATGGAGATGGCTTCTTACTAATTGAATTTCTAGAATTATTTCAGTTTTACCAACAAGACGCCCTCGACAAAACTATTGTCAGTGCCTATTGCCTGTAAGTATTATTAAGTCTTTCTAGCTCAGCTCATTCGTTGCTTGTATAATCTTACTTATCATTATACTAATTATATATGCAGAATGAAGATTCTCGAATGCGACCGAGGAGGAATCTTTGACCTTGGGTTCGTTGACTGCAATTTCATTCATGAAGATACTCTAAAAAAAAAACCAAAGAGACAGAGGATAACTTGGTACAATCGTTGAAGTATTTCAGCAACAGAAGGGAAATACTATTTCCTTACAACTTCGAGTGAGTGTTACTGTCTTGTACACATTTTGTTTTCGCTTTACTCGATGTTAAGCTATTTGACTCGTTATGTCTGTGCAGCTTCCACTTTATTCTGTTAATCATTAGTGTTGACGAAGGAGTAGTCAAAGTCATGGACTCAAAACGCACACCTTTAGGAAACTGGGCGAACATGCAGGAATGCCTCCAGAAGGCTTGGAAACGGTTCACCGCCAACACTAGGGGTGTTTGGAAGCCAGAGCTTATATTTAAACCATTGAATGTAAGTACTACTTGCTAGATCCACGCATCTCTTTGATTCTAGTTTCAATACAATTATCATGCTTGATTCTTATTTTGATTGAACTCCGTTCTCGTAAAGTGCTTGAGGCAAGAAGCTGGGAATAACTTATGTGGATACTATGTTTGCGAGTTTATTCGCCAGACGACCAAAGAGAAGGGTGCAGACCGAAACATCAAAAAACTTGAAGTACGATAAACAATAATCTCAACATTATTTTATTACCATCAACTGTGTTTAGTTTCATTCATATATATTGATCCCCTTCTTTAAATTAGATCGAACGGATGCGGGACGGTCTTCTACCATGGGAATGCGTGCAAGTAATTCAAGAGGAAATTGCCGGATTCTTATTAGAACAAGTCATAGATCCGAAAGGAGAATACTATTACCCGGTTCATTTAGAAGGGTGAAGTGTAAAAAAGAAGATGTAAAATCAAATTTGTGTGAGTTACCGTTTGTAATAGCGACCAAGCACGACGGATGAGACGGTGAATAATATATTCGTGACCATGATGTGTAATATATTCATTATTGCTGTATATATATAATACCATTAAATTGAATACAAAACACACCAAATAAAACCCTAAACCCTAAATGAAAAAAAAAACCTGGATCAACGATCCCGGTTCGTTCTACGAATCGGGACCAATGACCCAGGCCCCCTCGCGCCGCAGCGCGTCCACGTGGAGACCTATCGGTCCCGGTTTGTGCTGGAACCGGGACCGGCATTGGTCCCGAGTAATGGATCCCAGTTCGGCAACCCGGACCAATGGCCCAAATGAACCGGGACCATAGGCCCTTTTTCCACCAGTGCATGCTTAAGTCAAGTCGATCAGCTAGCTAGCTGGTAAAAACTTGCAGATCGGTCGTCGCCCTATGCAATGTCAACTACTCGCACAGTATCTCAAAAATTGTTAATCGAGGTCGTCGTTTACTTCACACTTACCGAAAGATGCGATCAAGATTAGCTAGCTATGGTTAGCAAAAGTCGGAGCTCCATATATATGCAGTTATGCACCTCTACGTACATGCCTATCGTCCCTTGAAAGGACGCAAAGGACAGACGACCAAATCGAAATCCTAGACAACTATAAAGGTTACATGGCCCTGATGCTTAGCCAGGGATCATCACTAATTAACTAAGGTCTAGCTTATCTAGCTGCGGGAGCTGACCCTCGCCAAAGCATATGCCAAACTGATAAGTACGTAACTGTAGGTGCAATGTCAACTTACATACTTGTAAACTCTCTCGATCTCAACTGTCAAGAGTTGTTAATCCGGGTCGTCGTTTACTTCACACTTACCGAAATATGCAGGCCTAGCGAGCTATCAAGTCAGAGCTCCATATGAGTATACTCCATGTGACCTATACATAAGTTTTGTACTGTACTATCGCTTGGAAGGACACATGGGACAGACGACTAGACTCTAGACACCCATAAATACATTGAAATTATAGTTCATTTAGCTACTGTACAATAAGATCCATAGATCAAGAGGATGGACTAGTGGGATGTAGATCCACTAATTAGTTAACATTTTATTCCTGAGCCCCGAGGAATCCCTCAGTTATAATCAAGTGATCGACAAGCAAGCTCCACTCCATTAGTTTTTCTTAAGCCCCTAGCTAGCTCCACTGGTTCTCGCGTACCAAAGTGTCCTACTCCGTGTACATCCACCAGACAATAGCACACAACCATTGCATGCCCTGGAGCACTATAAGAACCGACTGGTCTTAGCTTAGCACTCATCTCTTATCTTACACTCTAGCAAGTTTAGCTTACGATGGCTGGCACTAAGATACTATCTCTCTGCTTCATTCTCCTCTTAAGCATTGGATTAGCCAATGCCATAAGGGTGGCTAGAATGTCTACTTCTCAAGGAAGTGGCGGCGGTGGAGGAAAAGGTGGTGGGTCTGTGAG
Organism: Dactylis glomerata; assembly: GCA_007115705.1. Classification (NCBI taxonomy): domain Eukaryota; kingdom Viridiplantae; phylum Streptophyta; class Magnoliopsida; order Poales; family Poaceae; genus Dactylis; species Dactylis glomerata. The sequence continues at coordinate 1,404,382 of QXEO01000531.1, read as the reverse complement.
CGGCGGCGGCTCAGGGTCCGGGAGCGGGTCAGGGGACGGTAAGGGCGATGATAATGGTTCTCAGGCGGCTGCTGGAGGCGGGGGAGGGGGTGGAGGTGGTGCAGAACATGGTGGATCTGGAGGTGGTTCTGGATTTGGCTCGGGCACTAGTTCTAGCATGGTAGCAAAAGAGTACGGAAGCACCGGATTTTCTAGCGCCGGTGGTAGTGGTGGTGGAAGTGGTGGAGGACAAGCCGGAGGTTACGATGGATCGAGTGGTGATGGTAGTGGTAGTGGAGCTGGCTCTGGCAGCGCTCTGGTGGTCCATTCCCTTCCACATTTCACGAGTGCACATGCTAATGCCAATGGAGGTGGCGAAGCCAATAACCAAAATGGTGGGAGCGGGAGCGGTGAAGGTGGTGGAACCGGCTATTCGGAGTCACACCACTAAAAAAATACTTATGAAGATAATTCAAAGATGGAGCCAAACTATGTACAATGTTTTACCATATGATTTCATGGAGTTGTTTCCTTTTACTTGTACCTGTATTGTGCTAGTGATAGCAACCAATAAAAGGCTTCGTTGTTTTGATGGAGAATATATTATCGGCATGCACAACGAGAATTATCAAGTTACAATTCTTTTGGTGAATAAAAGACTTCTTTGAAAAGGAAGGTCAAGCTTCCCGGCCTAGGCATCCTCGAATGCAAAATAACCATAGTATTATTACAATATATGCAAACCAAGAAGGCTAAAACGTCCCCATGCATAGTACATGGATGAATAACAATATAACAACCATGAAAAAAAATGAAAAACACATCCACAACCAAGTGGTCATCCTTCCGGAACAACGTCATTAAGAAGGAAGAGGTGCACTCGTGTCATCAAGTCCAAACCTAGGACATAGATTTTCGTCCAGGGTGTTTGGTCCAACCAATCTAGGCCAGAGCAATGGGACGAGGGTAATGCCGTCACAAGCTAACACAAGTGTTGGGTCCGACCAGCAAAAGCTATATTGAGGCTTTTCACCATGAACATGAAGTGGTGTTCAAGTCACCATCTTGACAATGGATCTTCCTGCCAACCAGTACAATCCTCGAAAATAATGTCCTCCTAAGAGAGTTGCATGCCAGCACCAGAACTCCTCGTCGTGAATCTGCACCAACCTGACCAAGATCATATAAGAAGCAAGTTGTTGTACTACTCCCATCAACACGAGTTTCCATTCATCCTCAAAGGGGAGGGAGTGACGACGCCGTACTCGATGCCACATTACCACCTCCAATGAAGGAGTACACCGCAGTTGTCAACGGTGACAAAGTAAGGGAGTGGGCGAGTAGCCCAAGAACTTGTTTTCCTTTTATATTTCTGCTTATGCTCTTGCTTTTGTTTTTCCTTTTATATTTCTGCTTATGCTCTTGCTTTTGTTTATGAAAATATAAAAACTTATCTTATCTTTAATTTTATTTTTACCATCACTTGTTTTTTTAGCAAGTGCGTGAACGCTTGTTAAGACATATGAATACTTTTAATTTCCCTAAATAATACATGAGTCGAGAATATCGTTTCACGTACAGCCTTGCACTTTTTTCCCCGGACTGAAAGTTAAACATAATCTCTTGGCCATGTGAGGCCGAGCCCATGTCCATCAAGACTCAGATTTATCTTCCCAACTAGTAATTGTTTTCCTTCACTTTCCAGGCCTTGCCGTCCGCCCACGGGCTACGGGCAACCAAATCTCACAAGCCCTCGAAAAGAGGAGGCCCGCCTAGAGCCCGCAAATTAATGTCAGTCAGTGACGATCCGATCAGGCATGGGAGCCGAGCCGACGAGAAGGAACAAACGGGAGCGAGGAGACGTCGGCGGCGGGAGCGGGCGACGCGTGGAAGCGGAGCGCGCCGCGGTGGCGCGCTGCATGTGCGCATGCACGCCACCCTATAGCCACACGCCCGCTCTCCCATACCACCGCACCTAGCTACATTTGCGCACGCAGACGAATCAATCCAGTGATTTAGTTAGCCATGGATGCGGATGTGATTAGTGGCCGGGAAATGATGGCGGCGCCGGAGGTGGGGGACGGCGGCGGCGGCCCTTTCCGAGGGAAGGCGGCGGGCGGCCGGAAGCACCTCTCCTCCATCGCCAACCACGTGCTGCAGGAATGCTCCCGGTGCGTGCGCCTTCTCCTCCTCCTAGATTATCTCGATCCGGTCGTTAATTAATCGATTGCGAGTTTGCGACTCGCCAGCGCTTTCATCTTGATCCGTTATGTTGGCTTCGCCGTCGATCTGTGGAATCAACTGTCTATGTGTGTTTGCGTTGATGCAACGGAGGGGTGCACCACCATATTATCGGCCGTACACAGATTAGACGTTGGGCTGGATATGTCAGTTCTGTCACTTAGAATTAGAGAGAAATGGCAATATTTATCTTACTGCTTCAAGCCTTAATTTCGTACATAATTCAAATGAACCCGCACGCTTTTTAGGTGATTTTGTTCAGTTTTGCAGTTGATTCATTTATATGTTTTTCTGCACAAAGTAGTATTAGTGTTGAAGAAAGTGCTTCGGTTAATAATCACTTAGAATTATCTGGGCACACGGTCTGTTATTACTCTAGTTCCCTATTTATCCAGAGTCTACATGTTTCGTCCATTCATGTTCATCAGATTCGACCTGGTGGTTTGCAAATATCCTGTAGCTGTCACTTATGCCTTGTCTGGGCGTTCAGTTTGAACAGAGTTTAAAGATTTGCTCCAGTTCTATAGGGAAATTTTCTTTAATGTTCCCACACAATGGTTGTAAATTCTTGTCTTGGAGATAAAATTTGAGTAACCAGCATGTCCATGTCATACAGGACCTTGCACAAAAGTGTCGATGATCTAGTTGCCGACTTTGAATTGGGACTGAAAACTGCCGCAGTGGACAACTATTCAAGAAGACTAGTCGAGTACTGCAGCCTTCAGGCACTGCAATCTGTAACATCTCCTGATCTAGGAGAGAGCATCCATGAGGGATCGTTTAGTCGGTTCACGTTTGATATGATGCTAGCTTGGGAGACCCCCACTCCTTCAGATCAACAAGTTACCATGGTTGGTGACTCGCCACATGTACCTGACCTGATGATAATGCTTTGTAATTGAACTGACTGGATGCGCTAAACTTTGCAGGAGAGCATATCAAAAGAAAGAGAAGATAGGAAGGAACCACTTGGGGAGAATGAGGCTGTGATGGGTGATGACACGTCACTGTTCTATTCGGATATGATGCCCCTTCTTGTAAGTGTGTCAAAGACATGACTGAGCATCGGTATACCTAGGGCTAATTTTATTCACTGAATTAACAACCCTGTAGGTGAATGAAGAACCGACTGTTGGAGAAGATGCATACGTGTGGTTTGGGTCTGTATTCCCTTTGGCTTGTGACGTTGTTAACGCGCGATTCACTTTTGAAGCCCTCACCGCCACAACAGCTAACAGGCTCCACTATCCTGCTTATGATAAATTCCTCAAGGAAATGGATAAGTACGTCACAACCCAAAGTCTCAAAATATTCATGAGAATGACTGTATGAGACACTGCACCTTTGTTGGTTGTTTCTTTTACAATAGAACTTTTAGTTGGATCCCGCACAAGTTAAGTTCACAGTTGGATGGATGTTGCGACACTTAAACGGAGTATTATTGTGTTTTCCGTAGGTCCTTCAAGTTCTTGCAGAACTTGCCAACTCCAACAGAAGTTGAATTTGCTGAAGATGAATTCATTTTGCACATGGAGGGGACAGCAGGAACACAACGGGTGGTTCGGCACATTGGAACAACCAGTTGGCCTGGTAATCAATCTGATCAGCTTGTTCATCGTTCATTCTATTTTCTTTATTGGTAGTTTGGTGTAACATCATCTTGTCCTTTGGACATATGAGTATGAAAAAACTTGTTGTTAATTTCTTATGGACTTTATAGGTAGGCTGACTCTGACCAACAAGGCGCTGTATTTTGAGGCTTCTGGCAAAATCTCTTATGGACCTGCTTTCAAGGTTGAACTTTCAGACACCGGAATGGATCAGCAAGTTACAACAGCTTCGACAGGTCCTTTTGGTGCACCATTGTTTGACAAAGCCATTGAATTCGCATCACTGTAAGCTCACAAACAAACAATAGCTAATGTTTGTTGGGGTGGACAGTAATTATTAATTTATCTGTGCAGACCAGAACCTCTGCTTGTGGAGTTCCCAGAGATGACCAGCTCAACACGACGGGATCTGTGGCTAACCATGATAAGAGAAGTGATCTTTCTCCACCGCTTCATATCGGCGAACAATATAGAATCCCCTATTCACAAATGGGAGGTACATTCAAGAGTCATACTGGGAGTAATAAGGCTCCATGCTGCAAGGGATATGCTAATGATGTCACCACCACCACCTTCTAGCTTCCTAATATTCTCACTATATGATGACCTTCCAAAAGGTGACTTTGTGCTCGAACAACTGGCTAACAATCTGAAAGAGACATCGACCATAACCCCATTCAGTGCGTCATATGTGATCAAGAGTTTGAGTAAGTCAGATCCAATTGCGTTAAGTGCGGAGATGGAAAAAGAGCACGACAGGGACTCAAGTAACCATGAACAACCCCTGGCTGCACTTGGGACCACTATTGATCAAGTAAGAGATGAGGCCAGGGAAGTTACGGTTGCCAATGCTCCCATTGAAGGGATGAAGGAAGAAGGTCTCACTGATAGCCTTCTTGTATTAGTGGTATGATTAAAAACATTTGGTCTCCTATTATATTTCTTCTTTATTTGTTGATAATTTTGTCTCTTCTGAAGTTCAGTTCCGGTAATTCCTTGGTATCTCGTACTACTGAACCAGCATTGCACTGAACATATTTCTTTTTTCTTTGTAGGGGTTGGTAAGCCCAGTCAGTAAACTGGGTCCAGTGATCCAACAGATAACCTCGTGGGATAGACCACATGTCACGGGCAGTGTCCTTGCTGTAACTTTGCTGGCCATATACAAGTAAGATTGCATACATCATTATGTCAACTCATATGTCACTTAATTGCAATCTCTCTATCCGGTCATCAGTTTGAGGGTATTCGATCCAAAACAGTAAAATTAGCGTGTAACTTGTATCTTCTGTAATGCAGCGAGTGGGTTGGTTATGCATTGGCAGCATCCCTGATACTAGCGGTGAGTGGTATGTTTTGGGCCAGGCAAAGAAAAATTGGTCAGATATGCTCAGAGGTGATCATTGACACTTCGTCGGACAAGACAACTATGGAGAGCATAGTGGAAGCCCAGCACAACATGAAGAAGGTGCATGAGTATGTGAAGATGGCGAACGTCGTGATCCTCAGGCTCTGGTCCATTGTCCTGGCCAGGTCACCTAAGGTATTATCAACTCATCCCACTGATCATTCTCTGTGCAGTGTCATTGGCCTGTTGGGTTATGGTTCTTCACATTCGTTTCTGGACAACTCTGTTTTCTCTGTGCAGCACACGGAGACGGTGATATGGATGCTGACCGGCCTCGCGGTGGCGCTGGCCGTGGTACCATTCAAGTACGTTCTGATGGGGCTGACGGTGGCCATCTTCATGGCGAACACAAGGGTCGCGAAGGCGATGTCGAACCCGCGGGGCAGCCGGCGCTGGAGGGAGTGGTGGGAGTCCATACCTGCCGTCCCGGTTCACACGGTGGACAAGGCCGAGCTACGAACAGCCTGAAGAGAAAAAAAGCATACATGCTGGTAGTCGTAGCTTCGTTTTAGTGCTACACTGTAACGGTTTCAAACCTGGAGCAGACAAAGGGCGCCTGCCATGAACACACCGTTAGATGCTCTTGTATAGGAATAAAGTAAATATATGTTGATCAAGTTTCGAAACAGAACTGTACAATCCTGCAAAGTGGACACTGCGTTCCGTTACTTCTAACAAATGCAAAGTTCTACTCCCTCCGACCTATAATACTCTTCGCTAATAGAGATGTATCTAGACATATTTTAGTGGTAGATACATTCGTATTAGTGAAGAGTAATATGAATCGGAGAGAGTATTCTAGCGAAGAGTAATATGAATCGGAGAGAGTATCAGATTTACACAATAAATTCTCCTGCTGATGTCTGTAGTTCCCAAAGTCTTATCATCTCAATACCTTAAGACGTCCTTCAGATGTAAAAGATGGGATACTGAACTTATCTGCTAGCTTTTATAATGACTTAGTATGTTGGTCAGTTGGTGTCTACTGGAATCCAGCTCACATGATGCATATATGTGGTTCCTCATTCTACAGTGTCATTCACGATCTGGCAACATTTCACATAATGTAATTTATTTAATCTGATGCCAAAGTCTGCTTGGGTGATTTATATGAATGTTCAGTTCTCTTTCACATAAAATTATTTCTGGCCTGTCCATATGGACGTATTCGAGTCATGTAACATGTAAGTGATCACTGAGCATGGTTAACTTTTAGTTCTTTCTGCAGAGTAGTTCACGATTTATGCTTATTTAGAAATATGGAAAAAAAAAATCTTCCTCCCTTCCTAGTGGCATTTGTAACAGCCCGAAGAATAGGACATGGAAAGGGTAGTTATAAAATTTGTGCATATTTGCATCTCATGCATCCAAAAGTAAGGGAATTTTTTTAGCAAATGTTTTGAGAAGGCAAAGAGAAGAGAATGCATGTCTGGTCATCACTGGGTTTGATTCCAAATTAGACATGATCTTTGTATATTTCGAGACTCGGGAAAATCAAATTTAAACAAGTTTTTAAATGAGTCTTTGACTCAGCATAAATGTATAAAATTATTTGATCATCACAAGATAATATACACACATCATTGAATTCAGAATGGAACATTCAAATTATGAAGTTCAAATTTGAATACAAATAAGGAAATTCATAATAAATATAAAAAAAATCAATAAATATAATAAAAATATCACATGATTCATAATTTCATTTCCAATCATAATATCATTTTTTACAAGATTTATTACAAAAGAGATCAGAAGATAAAATTACACAAACAAAAAACCTAATACAAGAGCTATTAAAACCCTAACTAATTCCTAGATAACTTCTTATCTGCAATCCTCGGGTCCTCATCTTATTCTTCATACATGCACACAAAACACAAAGAAAACAATTAATGTGTTAGTGTTAAAATATTGGATCCAGCAAAATGGTGAATCCATTTCAATATAGAATCCAAATGTGTGATCCGAGGAATAATAGATGGGAACAAAACATTGAGGGAATAAAGTTCAAATATGCAAAACAGAGAATCATACGCTTGATCTTTTATAAATGAAACTAACAGATCAAGGTAAGTGACGGCCATGTGAAGCCGACGACGACGAGGGATCTGCGGGAGCTTGCGCTTATGTGAGATAGGAGAGGGGAACAAGTGTTTGGGCCGGTTCGGTTCAACCAAACCGTTTTGGCACATATGAGGCATTTTTAGTAATTTGATGACTGCTATTTAACTTATAAATATGTCCTTCTCACATACAATTTTAGAAGAAAAAAAACCTCTTAGTAGAAAATTAGGTGAAGAATCTGAATATAATTTTTTTGAACTTTTAAAAATAGTTTTTCTTGAATAAAAATTCAATCTAGATAAAATACTCATAGGAAATAATTAATAATTCTAAATCAACTATTTTAAAACAAAAAATCATAAATATTATTTAATAACATTTTAAATAATATTCTTGAATTTTGAGAAATACTAAAACATAGAAGTATTATCATGTTAAAAATCCACCAAAATCCAAAAGGGGCTATTTGGTAAATAAACCAGAAAAGCTGAATAATTCTAAATTCAAGAGGGGAATAAAAGAAATTAATACCTACATTTCATATATAAATATGCATAGTATCATCTATTTGGTTCTTTAAACATTGTCCTTGCATTTAGAACCTGAGGTCTAGATCAAGTAGAAACTTTGAACTGCACTATCTTATAGTTACCAAGCAAGTTCATACTTGCATGACGTTGAAATACATTTACAAATAACTTTTAAAGTAGTATATTATCACATATATTCAAAAGAAAATTACAGGGATTTGAATAAAATGCAATGAATCGGTTGGCAGTTGGACTATGGTTGGAATACATGTTGGGAAATACTTATGGTGGAGGTTCCATTGTGTTGGGAAATTTCATATGCACCATATAAACAACGCATTTCATAAATCCTGTTATGGGGAAAGTGAATCATAAGTACCTTCTACCTTTTGTATGTCATCGGATGCTAAGTTGGGTTGTAATCTAGAGAGGAGAGCAACAGATGGGAGCCTATAACATCCCCATCATAGGCTGCAGGGTGACAGCTTTAAGTACCTTAGAAGAGATGGTAACTGAGTGTAGGCCTTCACTGAAATTCATTACATGCGGCATCGTGGAGGAGGACTCGGCATGATTCATATATATTTGGTACTAGCCTCATACCATGGAAGTGTGATTGAGAGAAACATGGCCAATGGCGTTTGTGAAAAATATAGTGCACCTCTTTAAAGTGTATAAATGTTGTTTGTCAATCCTTGTTCTCGGGGAGTTGAACTACGATCTCAAAGGGAAAGGGACTCCATGAATACTGGCACTGGCAGACATAGTTTGTATAAATAAAATTAATTTTCAAGAAATTGATTTCAAAAACTTGCATAAGCCTAAAATAATTTATCCACATATATAGTTAGTGTATAAGTCACCTAGAAATGCAGGACTTGTTGAGTATGCTTGGTGGCGCGGTGATGATGATGCTAGAAAGCTTGATTACGTTTGTTGATAAAGTAAAATAACCGGCCAGTTGGAAACCCCAAGAGAAGGTTTGATGAATATAGCAGCAAGTTTTCCCTTAGTTATGAAACCAAGGTAGTCAATTCAGTAGGAAAAAGACAATACTCCAGAAGGTGATGCTTGCTATCCTAGTGACACTCCAGCAAGGGCGCCGTTAACGATATCTTGTTAGCGCGTCTTCAACTAGTAGCAACGTGGAACCTGCACACAACACAACCAAATACTTTGTTCCCAACTTACGATGAGGTTGTCAATCTCACCGGTTTGCTGTAAACAAAGGAATGAGCGTATCGAGTGGAAAGCAATAGTAGTATGCGAGTAAAGTAAATAGTGTGAGTAAAGTAAACAGGTGATAGCAATATAAAGGAAATAGGACCGGGGTCCACAGTTCACTAGTGGTGTCTCTCCATAAGATAAAATAACACATGCTGGGTAAACAAATTACAGTTGGGGAATTGATAGAATAAAGACAACGTGCATATGTCGAGAGGATCACTATGAGATTTACTCTGGGCATTACAACAAGATACATAGACCGTCATCCAACTGCGTCTATGACTAATAATCCACTTGTGGCAAATCAATCTGAGAACTCCACAAGTATTAAGTTGCGAACAACAGATAACTGCATTAAGCAAAGTGTGTAATGTAAACAAAGCATATGCCCTTGAGCATATGAATGTTGTTTTCTCTCTAGTGGCAACAGCACATCTACAACTTTAGAGGTTTCTGTCACTCCCCCAGATTAAATAGAGGCATGAACCCACTATCGAGCATAAATACCCCCTCTTGGAGTCACTAGCAACTACTCGGCCAAGATAGCTACTAACAACGGAGAGCATGCAAGATCATAAACAATATAGAGATAACATAAGATAATATTCAGCACATCAACTCAATCATAACACCAATATTCATCGGATCTCAATAAACACAACATGTAGAATTACATAACGGTGATCTCGATCATGTAAGACAGCTCACAAGATCCAAACATGAAGCACATGGTCGAGAAGACAACCAACTAGCTACTGCTATGGACCCATAGTCCAAGGTAGACTACTCACTCATCGCGCCGGAGGCAAGCATGGCGATGAAGAAGACCTCTGGTGGCAATTCACCTCTCCAGCAGGGTGCCGGGAAGAGCTTCTAGACCCTCCCGATCTTGGGTCGACGGCGGCGGTGGATCGCGATGTATTCTGGAAAAGTGATCGGGTCTTTAGGTTTTTCCCATCGGGGGGTCTTTATAGGCGAAGGGGCGGTGTTAGAAGTGGGCCAGGGTGGCCTCACCACCAGGGGCGCGGGCCAGGGGCATGCCGCGCCACCCTGTGGTGTGGCTGCCCTGTGGCCCCTCTCCGTCTCCTCTTCGGTTCTCTGGAAGCTTCGGTAAATTTTTGGATGTTCGGCTTTTGTTTCGTCCAATTCTGAGAATATTTCCTGTGTAACTTTTCTGAAACACAAAAACAGCAGAAAACAGGGAACTAGCACTGTGGCATCTCATTAATAGGTTAGTTTCGGAAAATGCATAAAAATGTCATGAAGTGTAACGAAACACTAAGCAAATGGTGTAAAAACAAGCATAGAACATCAAAAATTATGGATACGTTAGAGACGTATCAGCATCCCCAAGCTTAACTCCTGCTTGTCCTCGAGTAGGTAAGTGATACAAAAGAAATAATTTTTGAGGTGACATGCACCTACACAATCTTGATCATATATGCAAGCGTTGTGCGCTGGGATCAAAAAAACTTAAAACATGGGCATGAAAGATATAATCTTGATAGAAGAAACTTAGCAACCATGTTATAACATGAAGAAGAACACAAACGAAAGATTATGAAAATGAAGCAATGAAAGTCAAACGTGTGTTCAAATCATATGGAAAAACATACAAATGGTTTTCAGCTTGTCCTTCATGAGAGAGCAAAACATAAATGCATAGGACACCTTCAAGTTTAAGAGGGCGACTAGATACAAATAATTTAAGAACAAGTGAAACCAACAATATGAATCAATCAATGAAAACTTTGGGACAATGCACATTATACTCAGAATGACAACTATGCTCTCTTAGACGGTGCATAAAGGTAGAAGGTGGTGACTCAACATAAAAAGTAAAAGAAAGGCCCTTCGCAGAGGGAAGCAGTGATTGCAAATTTTATAAACCTTCAAAAATTATGGTACTTACTGGCTTTGAGATCTCATTGCCCCCATCATAGGCATCTTGAATGGTTAAAGTTAATGCGAATACACTTATGCTGCATATGCTTAACAAATCATAAGTAGAAAACCTCGTATCCTGTGAAATATGAATACCCAAACCTCATGCTACTCGACTTAGAGTCCCAAGCAAGCTCTTGTCATTGTAAATATATGTGTATCATCAAGAACCGCCAATGGGGTACCTCCGTGCCCGATGACATGGAACAAGCCCACATCAAAATGACAGGACAAATAGACAATGAACACCTCGACATCTCTTTTATTTACCATTGGTATAGCTTTTTATTGTGAGATGTGTCGTCGAATGTCCACTATGGGCATGCTGTAAATTTCCACCATGAATGATGCATGGCTTAGATTAGCGGCCCAGGCGTTTCCCTAACACATATAAAAACTCTATGATCCCACAAGATTCCCAACTTTTTTCATATCGCGAGTATCCATAAACAAAAGATCATGATATCAACTCAAATGAAAGATAGTGCAATGTTGAAAGCTTGCCCCATGACGGCATGGTGAAAGGACACAAATGTCGCCTAGAGGGGGGGGTGAATAGGCGATATCAAATTTTACGAATGGCTTGAACAAAAGCGGAATTAAACTAGCGTTTATTTTGTCAAGCACATAAAACCTAAATAAACTAGGCTCACCTATGTGCACCAACAACTTATGCTAAGCAATACAAGTAACAAGGTGATAGCAAGATATATGACTTCAAGCACGAAGGCTATCACAATGTAAAGTGCATAAGTAAAGAGCTCGGGTATAGAAATAACCGAGGCACACGGAGACGATGATGTATTCCCGAGTTCCTCCCTTGAAAGGGAGTACGTCTCGTTGGAGGGGTGTGGTATCGCCACAAAGGCCTAACCAACGCCACAAAGGCCTCACCCTATTCTCCGGTGTGAGCTTGCGCCACAAAGGCCTAGCTCACTCTTCCACTAAGGGGTTCCTCAAGGCGGAACCGGGCCTTTACACAAAGCTTGGGGCACGCATCCACAACTTAATTGGAGGCTCCCAAGAATAGCCACAAAGGCACCACAAAGACACAAAGCCGTCTAGGGTTCCAAGAACCCAAGAGTAATAAGCTCACAAACTTTCACTTACTCGAATCTCCGGGGAGAACTCAAACCGATGCAACTTATGCAATGGCAAGAGCACACAAGGTGCTCAAATCCTTCTCACTCAAATCCTACCAAAGCAACTAATGCTATGGAGATATATGAGAGGAAGAACAAAGGAAATCCACAAAGAACTCCAAGATCTAAATCCACAAGAGGTTCCCCTCACTAAGAGAAGATTTTGATTGGTGGAAAGATAGATCTAGATCTCCTCTCTCTTTTCCCTCAAAAAGATGCAAGAAATATGGGAGGAATGGAGAGGGAGAGCAAGCTACTCAAGGTCAACAATGGAGGAGAGAGAGAGGGAGTAGCTAACAGCCCAAGGAAGAAGAAGGGGGGCCTTTTATAGCCCCCCCCTCGAAATATGGCCGTTGCAGGATTTTAGGGGCGGATTATCCGGCCAAAATATGGCCGGAATATCCGTCTGGCCGGATTATCCGGCCCCCAGGCCGGATGACGCCGAGCAGAAACTGCAATACGAAAACGGTGATAACTTTTTCATCCGGACTCCGTTTTCGATGATCTTGGGCTCGTTGGAATCACCACAACGAGCTCTACAACTTCATCCATAGAAACATCATAGTCCAACAAGGGAGTATAAAACCAAATGATGAAAGGTTTGACCTCTCTTTGAAGGCAAACCGGTAAAACCTCCAAACATCAAAAACGCAATAAGAGCTTCATGCGAAATCCGTTTTTGATGAGCTAGAGCTTGTCATGGAAATAACCACAAGCTCTAGAACCTCACATGGATAAAACTCAAATAAGAACCAAGAAAGATGATGCCAAGTATGCAAAGGTTTGAGCTCTCTTCGAACGATACAATTAAGTTACTCACTCGAGAGCCCCTCTTGATAGTACGGCTACCGATCCTATAACCCGGTCTCACAACTAACACCATGAGACCGGTAAGAAAGAAACCCTAACACTATCATACCTTTGCCTTGAGCATTCCATTTGAGGTGGATAATGACGATCTTGATCTTCTCAAGTTGGACCACCTTTCTTGATTGAGCTTGCTTGGTGAAGTCTTGCGGATTGCTCCCCCATACTCCACTATGGAAGAGACTCTCTTTAAGCATATCTTCACATATCCATAAACACAATATAGATGGCAAGCTTCAAGCATATGTTCTCTTCTAGTTGCTCATCTTGAACTTGCGCTTTGACATGATCAATCCTCGAATCAATTCTTCTTTCTCCATAATGATGGTGTCTTGAGGATACACATGAGAGCTCACTCAATCTTATTCTTCAAGACACACTTGACATAAGCTCAACTCCCTTAAGACCAATCTTTGGATCACTCCTTGAATAACACCTTGGTCAACACATAATCTTCTTCTTACAATCTTGACTCCAACAAATGGTTCAAGCATTGTCTATGGACAAGTCCTACACATATAACTCAATGCAACCATTAGTCCATAGGGATTGTCATTAATTACCAAAACCACACATGGGGCTCGATATGATCTTTCACATGGCTGGGCTAATTTCCAACTTACAACTTGCAGGCATAACAACTCAACATAAGAGAGCCACAATGTCAAAATTTTAAAACGAGAAAAGTAAAGTGTGCCATCAGGTTCGTGAGAGCTTTACTGACCAATTTTTGCATAACACCAAAAAGAGTTTAATTTGAAGGATAGATAAAAGCAAGTCAAATGTACTTTGGAATAGCAAATTGCTAATAGGTATGTATGGTGGACACATTGGAACAACTTGGTTTTTGGAGTTGGATGCACGAGTAGAGCTCATACTCAGTACAAAATGAGGGCTAGCAAAAGACTGGGAGCGACCAACTAAGAGAGCAATAACGGCCATAATCATGCATAGCGACAAAGCGACATTAAAAGAAGCATAAGATGGCATCAAAAGTCTAAAACTAAATGATCATAGAGGCAATGGCGACTTTGTATGAGTCAAACATATGTGAGCATGCGCCAAGTCAACCCAAATAAAGCATCAAAGGAGAAAACCAAAATAATGCTTCCAAATAATTAAAATAACGCATGATTTTTTCAAAGGCTCATTAAGCAATCTCAGTCATTTGAGACAAGTCATGCTATAGCAAAACCACTAAGCATACTATCAAAAAGACATCAAGCACAACATGCAAAAGCCTAGGCCGCAGTCTACACAAGCTCCTTTTTGTATCACTTTTTTGCATAAAGCTTTTTCTCTTTTCCAACACCATTTGAAATTTTTATAAACAACTCTTTTGATGAAAACCAACATGGACCAGAGGTCAAAATACACCTTGATGAAAAGATATAACAAGATTTGAACACAAATCAAGGCGAAAATCGAAAGCTAAATGCAGTTCTAGAAAAAGAGGAACACTCGTTGAACGATAAGAGTGAAAAACGGAGTGTTCTTGGCAAATGAAAAGCAAGGCAACTTCTCCAAAAGGAATTTGTTGGGGTCTAACCATTTATTGCAGCAAACAAAACTAAACAAAACTTAAAACTAAAAACAACTGACGCTCCAAGAAAAACACATAATGCATGAAGCAATAAAAATATAGTGTGTTGAAAGGTGACCTGATTTTTGCCGATGAAGAAGGGGTGCCTCGGGGGCATCCCCAAGCTTTGACGCTTGTACCTCTTGGATATTTCTTGGGGTGACATGAGCATCCCCAAGCTTGAGCTTTTGTCCATTCTTCAACTCATCTCATCATTCTCCAATCCCTACACTTGAAAACTTCCTTCATACAAAACTAAACACAATTCTATTAGGAACATTAGTGTAAGCATAATAATGAATCAACCCCTTTTTGCTTCAGGTTTCAACTCAAAACCACCACATATAAAGTATATACTACTGTAGCAACTTCCCCAAAAATTCTGTGAACAAAAGAACTCAAAAAGAAAGCGATAAAGCGGCAAACACAAATATTGGCAGAAATCTGTCAAAACAGAACAGCTGACAAAGGTCGAATTTTTAGAGGGTTTTCTGTTGCTCAAATCAAAAAGTGTTCAACTAATTAAAGTTTGGATATAACCTGGGGCATGTGCACAAGAAATCGCAGGTCCAAAAGATATACAGAGAATGTTCACGAATTTTTACGGTGCAGCACCGAAAACTGCTTCAGGACAGCAACATCCCCAAATCTCACCTCACTCAAATTAGAGGCTTCTCTTGGCACAAAAATGAAATAAAAAGGATAAGGAGAGGTTATTACAGTAGTAATAACTTTCAAGACTCAAATAAAATAAAAAGAACTGAAAGTAAAAACATTGGGTTATCTCCCAAGAGTGTTTTTCTTTAACGCCTTTGAGCTAGGCGCAGAAAGTGCGAATCAAGTAATATCAAGTGATGAAGCATCAAGCTCATAATTTGCTCTAAGAATAGAGTCAAAAGGTAATTTCTTTCTCTTTCTAGGAAAGTGTTCCATACCTTTCTTGAGTGGGAATTAATATTTGATGGTGCCTTCCCTCATATCAATGATGGCACCTATAGTTAAAAGAAAAGGTCTTCCCAAAATAATAGGACATGAAGCATTGCATTCAACATCCATAACAAGAAAATCAACGGGAACAATGTTATTGGTAACCATAATAAGAACATCATTAATCCTTCCCAAAGGTTTCTTCTTAGCAACATCAGCAATAGGAACATCATAATAACACTTTTCAAGCGGTGGTAAATCAAGCATATCATAAATCTTTCTATGCATGGTAGAAATACTAGCACCTAGATCACATAAAGCATGGCAATCAAAACCATTAACATGCATATCAATGATGGGTTCCCAACCATCTTCTAACTTCTTGGGAATAGAAGCTTTTTGCTTCAACTTTTCATCCCTAATTTTCATGAGAGCATTGGTAATATGCTTAGTAAAAGCAACATTTAAAGAACTAGCATTAGGAGTCAAAGAAAGCTTTTGCAAGAACAAAATAACTTCAGATATATTGCAGCCATCAACATCAAAGTCATTAAAGTAAATAGAGCTATCATCTCCTACACTCCGAAAAATTTCAGCACTCTTTTGAGAAAAAGTTTTTGCTGTTTTAGGCTTTTTAACACTAGGAGTGGGAGTTTTATCTACACCAATCAAAGTAAGAGGATTGCTAACATTAGGAGCAACATCATTAGAGGTAGTAATGGTACATACCTTCATCTTTCTAGCCATCTCATCTTCTCTTTCCCACCTGGCATGCAATTCTACTAGCATCCTAACATTTTCATCAATTCTAACTTGGATAGCATTAGCAGTAGCAAAAGGATTGTTCTCCTTCACATAATTAGGCAACACTTTTAATTTCAGAAGTTCAACATCATGAGCAAGGCTATCAACTTTAGAAGCAAGAATATCAATTTTGCCTAACTTTTCCTCAACAGACTTGTTAAAAGCATTTTGCTTACCGATGAAGTCCTTGAGCATTACCTCAAGCTCGGAGGGCGCGGCCCTAGTGTTGTTGGAGGAATTACCATAAGAGTTACCATAACCATTACCATTGGTAGAAGGATACGGCCTATAATTGTTACTAGCAAAATTGTTCCTATAAGCATTGTTGTTGAAATTATTATTTCTAATGAAGTTTACATCAACATGCTCTTCTTGAGCAACCAAAGAGGCCAAAGGAACATTATTTGGATCTACATGAGTCCTATCATTAGAAATCATAAGCATAATAGCATCAATCTTATCACTCAAGGAAGAGGTTTCCTCAACAAAATTTACCTTCTTACCTTGTGGAGCTCTCTCGGTGTGCCATTCAGAGTAATTTACCATCATATTGTCGAGAAGCTTCGTTGCGGCGCCCAAGGTAAGGGACATGAAAGTGCCTCCAGCAGCTGAATCAAGTAGGTTTCTTAAAGAAAAATTCAGTCATGCATAACAAGTTTGAACAATCATCCAAGTAGTCAGTCCATGAGTGGGATAATTCTTTATCATAGATTTCATTCTTTCCCAAGCTTGAGCAACATGTTCATTATCAAACTGACTAAACTTCATAATATTGCTACGCAAAGCTATAATCTTAGCAGGAGGATAGTATCTACCAATAAAAGCATCCTTACACTTAGCCCATGAATCAATACTATTTTTAGGCAAAGACAACAACCAATCCTTAGATTTTCCTCTCAAAGAAAAAGGAAACAACTTAAGCTTAATAATATCACTTTCTACATCCTTATATTTCTGCATCTCACATAGCTCAAAAAAATTGTTGAGATGAGCTGCAGCATCATCAGTACTAGCACCAGAAAATTGCTCTTTCATAACAAGGTTCAACAAAGCAGGCTTAATCTCATAAAAATTTGCAGCAGGGGCAGGTGGCGCAATAGGAGTGCAGATAAAATCACTATTATTCGTGCTAGTGAAGTCACACAACTTGGTGTTTTCAGGAGTAGCCATTCTAGCAAAACTAAAAGCAGGCAAGTAAAAACAACTATAAAGGATACTAATTTTTTTTTGTGTTTTTGATAAAACGATGCAAGTAAAAATAAAGTAAAATCAAAACTTAAAACAAAGTAAAGGATGTGCGTGCGAAACTCCCCTTGCAGAAGTCTTCTTTTTCCCCGGCAACGGTGCCAGAAAACTTGTTGGTGGCACGGTGATGATGATGCTAGAAAGCTTGATTGCGTTTGTTGATGAAGTAAAATAACCGGCCAGTTGGAAACCCCAAGAGAAGGTTTGATGAATATAGCAGCAAGTTTTCCCTCAGTTATGAAACCAAGGTAGTCAATCCAGTAGGAAAAAGACAATACTCCAGAAGGTGATGCTTGCTAGCCTAGTGACACTCCAGCAAGGGCGTCGTTAATGATATCTTGTTAGCGCATCTTCAACTAGTAGCAACGTGGAACCTGCACACAACACAACCAAATACTTTGTTCCCAATTTACGATGAGGTTGTCAATCTCACCGGTTTGCTATAAATAAAGGAATGAACGTATCGAGTGGAAAGCAATAGTAGTATGCGAGTAAAGTAAACAGTGCGAGTAAAGTAAACAGGTGATAGCAATATAAAGGAAATAGGACCGGGGTCCACAGTTCACTAGTGGTGTCTCTCCATAAGATAAAATAACACATGCTGGGTAAACAAATTACAGTTGGGGAATTGATAGAATAAAGACAACGTGCATATGTCGAGAGGATCACTATGAGATTTACTCTGGGCATTACAACAAGATACATAGACCATCATCCAACTGCGTCTATGACTAATAATCCACTTGTGGCGAATCAATCCGAGAACTCCACAAGTATTAAGTTGCGAACAATAGATAAGTGCATTAAGCAAAGTGTGTAATGTAAACAAAGCATATGCCCTTGAGCATATGAATGTTGTTTTCTCCCTAGTGGCAATAGCACATCTACAACCTTAGAGGTTTCTGTCACTCCCCCAGATTAAATAGAGGCATGAACCCACTATCGAGCATAAATATCCCCTCTTGGAGTCACTAGCAACTACTCGGCCAAGATAGCTACTAACAACGGAGAGCATGCAAGATCATAAACAACATAGAGATAACATAAGATAATATTCAGCACATCAACTCAATCATAACACCAATATTCATCGGATCCCAACAAACACAACATGTAGAATTACATAACGGTGATCTCGATCATGTAAGGCAGCTCACGAGATCTAAACATGAAGCACATGGTGGAGAAGACAAACAACTAGCTACTGCTATGGACCCATAGTCCAAGGTAGACTACTCACTCATCGCGCCGGAGGCAAGTATGGCGATGAAGAAGACCTCCGGTGGCGATTCCCCTCTTCGGCAGGGTGCCGGGAAGAGCTTCTGGACCCTCCCGATCTCGGGTCGACGGCGGCGGCGGATCGTGATGTATTCTGGAAAAGTGATCGGGTCTTTAGGTTTTCCCATCGGGGGGTCTTTATAGGCGAAGGGACGGCGTCAGAAGTAGGCCAGGGTGGCCTCACCACCAGGGGGCGCGGGCCAGGGGCAGGCCGCGCCACCCTATGGTGTGGCTGCCCTATGGCCCCTCTCCGTCTCCTCTTCAGTTCTCTAGAAGCTTCGGTAAATTTCTGGATGTTCGGCTTTTGTTTCGTCCAATTCCAAGAATATTTCCTGTGTAACTTTTCTGAAACACAAAAACAACAGAAAACAGGGAACTGGCACTATGGCATCTCGTTAATAGGTTAGTTCCAAAAAATGCATAAAAATGTCATGAAGTGTAACGAAACACTAAGCAAATGGTGTAAAAATAAGCATGGAGCATCAAAAATTATGGATACGTTAGAGACGTATCAATGCTCGTACTCAACCGTACCTTCTTAAACTTTTTCTTAGATTATGAGAAGACATGAGAGGAAGTGTCCGAGGAACCCGAAGATGAAGAAATATATTATGAGGAACCAAATCTTTTGGGAGGTATAGAAAAAGAGGACTACATAATAGTATTTGGAGCGGAATATAAAGACTTAGACGAAGAGGCATAGAAAACGTAGAATATGTAGATGATTCGAACAACGTAGAAGTAATAAGTTGTTGAGATCCATATGGTACTAAGCTTAGAGGTACCATTGATAGTAACATTTGTGGAATTGAATTTGAATTCAAATGAGCATTTTCATTGAATCAAGAATGAACTCAAATATTTTTTTACACTTTTGTTTGTAATAATGAATATGTGAAATAATGACTCGTAATATTTCTATTGTATCAATTTAAGGGATGTAATATTTACAAAATGGTGCTTTTGCGAGTGTTTTGTCAATGACTGCGCACTACAACATGCAATGTTGTGTTGGCTCACCGCAACAATGGTGGGCCTTGCACTTATGTTTGCATACCTCTTTATTTTCAAACATGCAAAAATTATATATTAAGGTTTCAAAAAAATCATTAAAAAACCTAGAGGTAGTAGCCTTTATTGTCAAACTAAAGTTTCAATAAAAATCTGAACTAAAACTCCTAGAGGGAGCCAATGGTATATACTACGAACGTGCAAATTTTAATATGAACTACTTTATATTTTTGCCTATATATATAATATAATTTTTTAAAAAATATAATGAATAGTGCACATTTTAACAATATAATTTGTCAGATTTTACCATTTTTGTGTAGCTAAGAATATAAAGTAGTTTGTGTTGAGATTTTACACATTTGTGGTATGCATCATTGACTCTCTCTAGATTTTTTTTAGATTTTTAAGCTTTGAAATGTGATTTTTTAATGTTTTAAAAAGTAAAGGGCTATGTGTAGCTTGGCCTCCATTTGTCCACTCCTGTATGGCTTTAGTGGGGTTAGCTTCACTTGAAGCTTGTAAAATGATGTATAAATATTATGATAATAGAGATCAATTTTTTTTCTCATGCGTATTGAATAATTTGTAATTATTCGAATTCAAACCTTAATACAATATTCAAATTTTCAATTTAAACTCAATGAGTCTCCTAGGATACTAAGTAGTTACTTTTGATTTATGTTAAATGTCTTGATCTCATCACTCTTAGTTGGAAACATTTCAAATTCACATGCTTTGTAAAATACACATATGTCATGTCAAAGTTTAGAGTACTCCCCTCATGACTAAAACCTAGTTCATCGTTTAGATCATTACCTCGCTCACGTTGCTCTTTTTGGAATAAAAGGTGAAAGAACACATTTTTTTGATGCAAATGCACAATTTCTAACTCTACCCTTCCAAGTCGATTCTTTGGGATGTTATAAGTTGTGCCTCATAAGTTCATCTAGAAAAACAGAATCCCTCTCGTGGTAAAACCTTCCTCTCATTAGTGCTAAATAAGCATTCTTGCTAGGGAAGTGTTATTCCATAGGGGAGGGAGATGCGAAATGTATGAGGCTTATTTTGCAGTAAGGATGGAAGGCTTTGTATGTCCATTAGCTAGATACGCTTGGAACATTGTAAGTGGATTTGGGCTTACAAATCAATTTGCTGGGGGTCCCTCTAGGTTCAGTAAACTCCCTTCTTCTCCACCTCCGCTCCACCGCCGCCCCACCACCGTCGGCACGCTCCCACACACCTCCCTGCCTCGCCATGCCATGCTGTGCCCCGGCCATCCCTCTAAGTCCCTCGAATGGCAGCTTCTTCTTCAGCGCCGGCAAACCCCTCACCCTCAACCCTAAGATTTGTTGCTTGCCACCGCCTGATACGTCCATTTTGCATCACTATTTTTATATCATAATTTACTGTTATTCATTGATATATTTCATATTTAGAGATGATACTTATGTTGTTTCCTCTGTTTTTACATGTTTGATAATCATTGGAGAACTTGCTGCCGGAGTCAGGATTCTGCTGGAAAAAGGACCGTCAAGACACCATATTTCTGAAGATCAACAATTCTAGAGAAATACCCAGAAATTCATATATTACAAGAAGACAAAAGTAGCCAGAAAGAGGAGTCGAGAGGAGCAGCAGGGTGGGCACACCACCAGGTGGCGTTGGCCCACCCCTGGCCGCGCCGCCCTGTGGTGAGGCCACCCTGGCCCACTCCTGCCATCACCCCCTCGCGTATATTGTCGTCCCTAAAAACCTAAGTCAAGGGGGGATCAGAGATAGACACTGCCGCCTCTGCCCGGCGGAAAACACCGAGAGAGAAAAGCTCTCCAGCAGGCAGAAATCTGCCGGGGAAATTCCTTCCCGGAGAGGGGAGATCGTTGCCATCGTCATCACCATCGCGTTGGACTTCATCGGGATCATCATCAGCAGCACCTTCATCTCCACCATCACCACGCCACCCCGTTGTAACATCTTGGGTTGAATCTTGTCAAATTCTTAGGGGAAACTTTCTCGGTGTTGATTACTCTTGTAGTCGATGCTATTGAGTGGAACCGTTGAATTAAGGTTTATGTTCAGATTGTTATTTACCATTATTTCACCTCTGGTCATGATCCATATGATGTTTTGTGAGTAATTCGTTTAGTTCTTGAGGACATGGGAGAAGTCGAGATGTTAGTAGTGAAACTATGTTGAGTAATATTTAATAGTTTAATATTTATATGTTGTGGTGTTATTCTACTAGTGGTGTCATGTGAACGTCGACTATATGATACTTCACCATTTATGGGCCTAGTGAAATACATTGTGTATTTGGCTACTAATTGTGGGGTTGCCGGAGCGACAGAAACCTAAACCCCCATTAGGAAACCATTGCACCAGGGAGCGTAGGATCTCAGAGTTTAAGGCTGTGGTTAGATTTATCTTAATTACTTTCTTGTATTTGCGGATGCTTGCAAGGGGTATAATCACAAGTGTGTATTAGTCCTAGTAAGGGTAGTACGCTAGCACAGGTTCACCCCCATAACACTTATCAAACCAATGAAGATTACTTAGCAGCATGAAGCGAAAGCTCTTGATAGAAACTTCTGTGTGTCCTCAGGAACGTTTGGTAATCATAAGTTACACAACCGGCTTGTCCTTTGCTCTAGAAAGGATTGGGCCACTTGCAGCAATTATTATTATTGTCTTTTATTTACTCATACTTTATTTATTTGCATTACCAAATACCCCTGAAAACCCATTTGCTAGTATTTACAGTGAATCCTTGATCAAAACCACTTGTCAACACCTTCTGCTCATCGTTGGGTTCGACACTCTTATTTATCGAAAGTACTATGATACACCCCCTATACTTGTCAATTTTGCTAGTTCTTAGTAAACTGAGAAATAGCTTATGGCTAAGTAAGATCTTGTACCGTTAATTGCGTATTCGGCTGAGTATTTCACATTGGCCGACGCGCTATAGGAAAAAGAGAGGAATGTCCTTGCAGCAGGGATTGCGACAATTTCTTATAAGATTTGGAAAGCTAGTAGTTGTGCTTGTTTGTAGGGCATTTGGCCCGTTGAACCGATCTCGGTACTGCTTAGCATTTACTATTGGATTCGCTGGTGGAGCTCATTGTAGGTGTAGCAGGACGCAAATGACTGGTTCGCCTTCTGTGCTAAGCTATTGGAACGAGTATCTAGCATGGAGATCTTGAATGCAAGAAAGAGTTAGGCGTCGCGAAACCATGAACAAAAAATGAGCAAGGGATGCTAGATTGTGGGAGAACAGGAGAAGGGAGACGACATGATGCTAGAGATATGCTTTTGTCCATTTCGTTTTGCCCCCTTTGTGGTTGTAACTTTTCTTTCCATAGAATCCTCCTTTTCTACTTCTTTTGTGATCATAAAAGACCCGAAACCTTTTTCGATGATTGTATAGGCCCATGACAACCCAATAAGACCAAGCCAATTCACTAAAATAGGCTTGTAAAGAATAAAATTTGTACATAAGTCTTAATATTTACTATGCCAAATGCACTGCTAACATGAAATTTGTCCTAGAAGATCAGGCCCGTGGCCCGCTATGGTCCCCAAGATGGGCCACGAGTGCTTCCTTACTTCCAAAACGACCATCTTAACTTCAACTTTGTTTCGATTCACATGTACTATCTACACGCCGAAACGCGTCTAGATACATCGTGATTAGGCTAAATTAATATAATCACTTTGGAACATAATTATTTCGACGCAATCACCGTTTAGATCAAGACATCAATGGGAAAGAAATCAATGCCATATTTACATCTAAAAGATCAACAAAAGATGGAGATGATATTTGGATAGGTAGATGGAGATATCTATCCATTAATTGCTTGATTGACGTAAAGATGGGGGTTGCGTAATGTACGCATGAACAGCTGACAGACGACGAGCTCAGGTCATAGACACAGAGGTAGCGGCGTCGCGTCACGCGTGCCACCTGATCGGCGGCAGCCCGGCGTCCCGTCGGGTCAATAATAAATAGGCAGCCGCTGCCTGCCAGCCCCGGAGTAGAAACCGCCATCTCCACCGTCTCCCTCCCCTCCCCCACCGGACACTCGCCTCAATTCCCATCTCCCCCCTCCCCTGCCCTGCCCCGCGGCGAGGCTAGCCGTCCAGCCGCCCCCCAAAACCCTAGCTCCGACCCCGCCCGCCGGTGGCAGCGGCCGAGCCATCGGCCTCCGCCGCCGCGGGAGCAGACGACAAGAGCAGGGCCTCCGCCGATCCCCAACCACCGCGCACGCGCGCCCCACCCAACTTCCGCTTCCGCAAGAAATCTCCCCCACCGCCCCCACTCGCTCCGCGGCCGCGGCGGCACCGACGCCTCCGCGCGCGCCGCTCGTCCCCGCCTCGACCACCGGCGCCACCAGCTCGTCCGCGCCTCCATGGACGGGCCCAAGGGCGCAGGCGAGGGGGACGCGCCCGAGGAGGCGGGGGACCGCGGGAAGAAGAGCGAGTTGCCGCCGGCTGGCCAGCACGGCGGCTCTACCTCCGCCGCTGACGCCATTTCCGCTTCCGCTTCCGCGTCCGCGTCCGCATCCGCGAGGCTGATGGCGGGCGCCTACGGGTCGCCCGGGACCTACAAGGCCAGGGCCGTCTACCACGATCCCACCATCCCGCGCCCGCAGGACGTCTACCTCATCAGGGTCAACAACTGCAACGCGCCCTTCGATCATGTCTGGCTTGACCGCAGCCAAGACGGAACCAGGCTTATCCACCCCTTGGTCAGTCTCTCTCGAGTTTCCTTTCGTTCGTTAGTTCGTTATTCGTTAGTTATATGCCTGTGCTGCTGCGTTTCTGTCTGCGGTCTGGTATGTTCGGCTTTGGAGTACTGTAAGAACCCTTGGATCAAAGTCTGAGGTGTGGATGGTGGATTTAAGCAGAGTTCTCGCTTCCGATCTCGAATAAAAGACTTCTCGCTTACATTTGTTAATTAGTTCAGCGCATCATTCGTTAGTTAGTTAGTTATATGCCTGCAGTGCTGTTGCTTTTCTGTGGCCTGGTATGTTCGGCTTTGGAGTACTGTAAAAACCCTTGGATCAAAGTATGATGTGTTAATGGACTTGAAAATAGTTCTCGCTTCGGATCTTGAATACAAAGTGTTCTCGCTTCGGATCTTGAATAAAAAGAGTTCTCGCTTACATTTCTTTATTTGTTCAGCGCATCAGCAATCATCAGTTTTAGTACCACGAAAATGTATAGGAAAAACTCGAATAAAATGTTAGTGGTCCTTTTCAGTCCCTTTCTTGCTTATAATTTACTAGAAGCTAGGGAATGAGCAAGAAAAGCAGTTCGATCTTGTTTTAGATTTGGGGAGATGCATCTTACATGGACTCCATAAGATGGGGTCAGTGATAAAATGTCTCTTTATTCTAAGATGCCATTTGCGTTCAGGATAGCAGAAATGCATACATATGCTGATTCTCTTTGCTGGACAATTGATGTACTGTACTTAGCTCGAAAAGGGCCAAAAAAGTAAGAATCTAGCATGTTGACTGAAGGACTAGATGAGTTTGTTACAAGTGACATTGTATGGCTGTTGATTTTTGAAAAGGCAAAAGCTCAGGAATCTCCTCATTGTAGATTGACCAGTAGTACCCACTTCAAAGTGGTATGATTTGCTTTTCCATCTGATGTCTCGTTTTGTCCAAAATTGTACATCAGTTAGCTTGCAGCCTTGCATGCATATACTAAAGTTGATGTAAATATACTTTCCTTATTGCAGGAAAAACTTCATGTGGAACAGTTTATTGACAGAGATGTTCCTGAAACTGAACCAGTAAGGCCAGCTGATGTAGAGGACACCCCGTTTACGTTAGTAGAAGACCTGAAAGGCTTAACGGAATTAGTCAACAAGTTGAAGGATGTAACTGAATTTGCTGTAAGCATTTGTAATTATGTATTCTTTAAGTTTCAAATTAATATATATAGCACTTGTTTGCTGCCTACATTGTAATATTTAACATTTCAAGTGTCTGCCTCGCATTACATGCATTTGTCTTTAAATGCTTCAGTTGACATTTGTTCTTGCTATCAGATTATAGATTATGCACATAAGTCTTGCTGTAATTTTGTCAACAAAGTAGTCCTAGTGAAACATTGCTGTGTTATTGTCATATGGTAGCTTTTATGGCTCTAATTGAGTTTGACAGGCATATCTGGAGCCAAGAGAACATTTGTTTTCTTAAAATGTTGTGAAAAGTTTTAAGCCATGCTACTTCGGATTTTTTTGACAAAAGCACTTATCACAGTTCCATAGGCGTTTCTGTCGTACCTAGTACCATCAAACTCTAGCCATAAATCCAGTTGATTTTTTAGTGTTAAATCATATTACGTCAAAAAATACGAGCTTATATTGCTTCATTCTAGAATTCAATGATATTGACATGTTATAATCTATTATCTATGATGGGTAGTTTCTTTTATTGTTTCCCTTCCCTGACTTGTTTGACACTACCCTGTCTTCCTGCGATGAAAACACAGTGTAAATATAAAGCATATTCTAATCCATGTTTTGCCCTTTTTGTCTTGTCGTAGAAGAACTCATTTATGTGCTTTTTATGTTCAGGTCATTTGGCATCGAATAAGACAAATTCTAAGGCCTTGGTGACTGCTAGTAACGTAGCATTTGCTTGATTTTGTTTGTGCTGTTTTCAGGTCGATTTGGAGCATAATCAGTACAGAACATTTCAGGGTTTGACCTGCTTGATGCAGATTTCAACAAGAACAGAGGACTTCATTATTGACACCCTTAAGCTACGTATATACATCGGTTCCTACTTGACAGAACTTTTTAAAGATCCAACCAAGAGAAAGGTTTTCTTTAACTATCATACTGTGTCAGTCTTTATCCACTTAAATTTCCTTTTGCTCATTCATTCTTGTGAAAATAGATAATGCATGGGGCAGATCGTGATATAATGTGGCTCCAACGGGACTTCCGAGTATATGTGTGCAATCTTTTTGACACAGGACAGGTACTGGTTACACTAGAACTGCTAATACCATGATTGTTAAGCGTGGATCTCTTTTTGTGTCTTATTTCATTCTCCTTTGAAAGCTACTCCCTCTGTTGAACTAAAACCACAACAAGAATTATGGAACGGAAGGGGGTACCTTTTTTTTGTCATATTAACTTAAGTGTGACATTCCTGTCTAACACCGATCAGGCTTCAAGGGTCTTACAGATGGAGCGAAACAGCCTAGAACACCTATTGCATCATTTTTGTGGAGTCACAGCGAATAAAGTGTACAGCTCATTTACCCATAAATTCTGGAAATACCCATGCTGACCTTTATTATTTATCATGAAATTTGTTTCTGACCAAAGTAAGCATTTTCTTGTAGATATCAAAGTGCAGATTGGAGGTTGAGGCCACTCTCTGATGACATGATCAAGTATTGCGGATATAAACCATATATTTCATTCCATTTAGTCTAGTCATTGTCCTTTTTCTCTCACTCTGTACGTCTGTATATTCATTTGAGATTTACCCCTATACAGGTATGCTAGAGAAGATACACACTATCTGTTGCATATATATGACTTGATGAGACTTAGACTACAACAAGAATCTACATGTGAAAATGATCTTCTTCTAGAGGTTAAACTTATGTTCTCTCATTTTTTCCTTTTGATTTTGATTTATTGAATTCATATAAATGAGAATTGTTTGATGGTATTTGCTTCCCTGAATCAATCCTTAACTTAGAACTAGCAGAGCTTAAAACTGGCAAGTTGCCATATGTGGTGTCCTTTTGTATTCACATAAATTGGCGATCTGCATTTACTGATGATTCCAGAGCCAACTTATTGTCATTTTTGGCTGACAACAGTATCGGAACGGGAATCTGATCTGTAGTTTTTGGTTACTGCAGGTTCAAAAGCGCAGTAATGAAATTTGCTTACAGCTGTATGAAAAGGAGCTGCTGACAGATACATCTTATCTCCACATATACGGGTATGTGTGCTGTTACTTTCAATAACTAAACCTTGTTTATCTTTCAGGGAAATCAATTTTCTTTGCATTTAAAATATGTGCTTCAACTTTATAATATTTGTGCTTATCCCATTATCTTGAATGTGTTACTACAGGTTGCAAGAACATGAATTGGATGCAAAACAGCTGGCTATTGTTTCTGTAAGAAATTGCATTCTTCGTCATGTATCCCTCCTGATTATTCTATTTTGAATAGACCTGGCATAGTAACATATGATGCGATACCATTCTATAAATGATTCTATAGCTGTCTGGTACCTAATATCTGTTGATTTACTGCTGGAGAATTTCATAGCTTTCAGCTACTTTGATTTTCTGAAATAGTATACAATGGAGTATAACAAGTTTGTTTATTCTATCGAGCCAGATTATTCACTTTGCATTTGCATGTAATGACAACATTTTTTTCATACCTAGGCTCTACATCAATGGAGAGATTATATAGCTCGTCAACAAGATGAGAGCACTGGTTATGTATTGCCAAACAAGGCTTTGATTGAGATAGGTATCTTACTGATTTCTTTGGATCCTGCTATGCTGCAAAACTTTGATGTACTGGCTTGGCTAACTCTCTCTTTAAATTCAAAAGCAAAGAAGATGCCTTCAACTACTGAAGATTTACGAAGAATCGTGAAATCAAAATATCCACTTGTTGAGGATAACATCAATGCAATCGTGGACGTCATATGGAATGCAACTGAAAATTCTAATGCCTTTGTAGCAATAGCTGAGCAATTAAAGAAGGTTCGGCTTGGTCAGGTCAGTTAGGCTTAATTTGTGTATTTTATTTTCTTATATATGTGTTCAGACTGATAATGAGTATAAACAATGGTGGTGGAGGACATATTTTGAAGCTGTATGCAATCTTTTGCAGTTAGACTTGAAAAGTGTACTGGACACTGGTGAAGTAATTGAAATGGCTCCTAAGGATGCTGATAATGTTAGGATCAGTCTTGATTCAGCTGATCAATTTTCTGTAGCTCCTTCATCGACTGCAAATATAACTGTTACTTCTAACAGTAAGGATAGTTTTCCAACTGATGCAACTTTGACTGGTAGCATCTGGCTACATGACAAGACACAAACCATACCATCGTCTGAAATTAAGACCTCCTGGACTGTACAAGACCTGAGTAGACCATTTAATAAGGAAGTGATGAGCAATAATAAGCAGGCGAGACATATTTTTTGTATTTGTAGTTTCTGTGCATCTTTTTGGGTATTTGATTATAAGTGTTTTTCCTTGTGCAGGAGACGTTGCATGCTGTTGTTCAAGAACTGAAGAGGCCTACGACTTTTGGAGCTCCAGTAGGCAATTCAATATCTGGCATACAGACAGGTTACTTTGGAGGATATTCAAATGAGCAGGTATATGCTTGGAAGTCAGAATAGTGAACTTTTGTAAATGTTGATTTAAAATACTTAATATTTGCTTATTGATGTATTTTTCTTGTGCACCGCCGTGGCTAGTTGCAGATGGCACATCTTTGGTCTTGTACCAATCTGACATATTATTTAATTTGGTGCCTATTTTTGTGAATTTACCTGTCGTTTTATTGATTATTAATATAGATTTGAGAAAGGAAGCATTCATGTAGGTTGACTTTAATATTCACACTTTCACAGAGAAACTTTTTTTGCCTGTTTATTTGCAACCATTCAGTTTTATTAACCCTTCTAAGTTCTTAGTATGCTCGATTCACCATTTCCTTTCATTCATTTTTATGTAGTATCACCACTCTGTAGTTTTCACCTGTGCCTTGCTACAAGTATTTTACCTTCCCCCATGAACTTGGATGTGTACTGGAAATGATTGTGACTTTGTCAAGTTGTGTGGCATTGCAGGCTACAAGCCATGTTGAGAACATCCAGTCTTCACCCTATTATTACGCCCAGTTTCCAGAATATAGCAGTTCAGTTGGGTGGAGCCCTCAGGAACCCCAAGGCAGACAGACCTCTGGGTTCTATTCTGGTTGTTATTACGGCTATCAACCATCGATAAACCAAAACCGAAGCAGTGCAGGAACAGGCCAGCCTGCTGCAAGAAATAATGAAGGGAGTTTCCAGGACCTGAGAAAGCAACGTTCTTTCCCTCCTGGTAACTGAAGAGATACTGCCCCGCCTATAACTGTTGCACATAAAACTCCCTGATTCATCCTGTTGTGCAGAAAGTAGTTACAGAAAATGAGATTAGAAAACTTAGGTGGTTGAATTTCGGGCGTTGGACTAACAGAAATGTGAGATAGCCTGTAACATTTGAGTCGTTGACAGTAGATGCAGGACATGGAAGCTGTCATCTGAATTGGGTGTATGTAACAACTTGACAAACATGGTGTGTGTGTCGTGCAATGGTGGAAACTGAAAATGCACAGGTGGTATACTGTAAAACTGGTACAGATAGCCGAGACTAAAGAGAAACCAAAACATTCAAAAACATTGCTCTTCTTTTGTGTTCCTTTGATTGTATCATACTATCATGCAATAGAATCTTGTAGTCATTAGTTAATAACCAACACTCGTATAGTTATCTTGGACGGGAGTGATTGCTGTTGTGTTTGTTTTGCCGGTAGATAAATTGTATATTCAACACCAAAGTCGAATCTCGTGCCTCGGATGCGTAGCTTGTTTACCAAGATTGGATTTAAAACTTGAAGGTAGTGGCAGCTTGTAGGCTCTCCGGGTCAAATCAAACAACGTGGCAAATTCCCAAGAAGCAGAGATCGTGTTGGTTACTTGCTCTACTGGCATGAGCGGTGGCGCGTCTTTTCCGCTGCAACGCCCCGTAGCAACAAGGTGCTACCATACGGACTAGCATAGTATTTTGACTCTAGACTAAAACAGAAAAAGAAATGTGCTCCTACACTCAGAACTTAAAGTTTCTGCCGTTTCGTTCGCGCAGAACTTCGTGGTAGCCGCGTAGAGTTACCATCTGTTTCACATCAACAGTTTGTGGAAAGTTATGCCAATGTTATAACGACTAGCTAAATGCTCGTGCATTGCCACGATCTAATAAATAAATAAATTTCTTATATAGAAATAAAACTAATTTCTAGAAAAAAGGATAATAGAATAGTCAACGATAAACTCTCGCTCTCGTCAACCTTCTCATATGTCCCTCATCCTGTATAGCTACATTAATTACGCGGGTTATTTTATTTCCTATCCTACCATTTTCCTACAATACCTATTATTAAGAAGTTCAAAAATTACAGATCCTTAATTACCCACTTTTGTAAAGCTAAAAACAATGCATGCAGCTTAAAAGTTAGACTTAAGGATGATTTCCAAATTCTCGAGGGGACAAAGTGCGGACGATGCAAGCAAGTTTACAATGTACATCCATTATAAATAGACATAGACATTCCAAATTTAGTTAAACTTTGGGTTGATTTCCAAAATATTGTGGGGACAAAGTGCGATGCTACGGGTTATTTTAAATTTTTTTTTTACGCCATGCATTATAAATTGACATGAACATTCTAAATTTTATAATAATTTAAACATCATGTAACTTTGCTCAAAATTATTTTTTGTAAATATATCTTGCTAGTAGCAAACAACATCAACTGGCTTTGGTCAAACACTTCTTTGGCAAACACATCTAGCAAGCAAGTTACTGATCTGTTTAGCCCAGTGCCAAAGCAGAAAATAGAAGGTGCCTCAGCCCACTTAAATATAACCTGTATTTTGTCCAACCATTTTTTCTCACTTCTTTGTTCACTGCATGCTCCACAAAACTCCACAAAATATTCTTAGCCATATGGAGCACTATATAACAAAAGTGTACGTACAAACTTTTTTTTTTCTCGAGAATACACCCTGGGAGGTGTATTGATCACATAGAAGAAAGGCCAAAGACAGCCGATACAACGCCACGAAGGCTACAACTTCACTCACCCAACACGATACAACGCCAAGTGGCTTACAACACACCCTCCACAACGACCCGACGATATAAAAAACCTCTCCTTGCCAAGTCTCCTACCAAAGGCGAGGAGACGAGGCACAAAGCAACCGAACCGTGTCACGATCAAAGTGAGACACCACCATAGCACGACCACGACTCCAAGGCCACAAGGATCAACGCACCTTCCCCTCATACGCCTAAAAGAGATTGGCGAGAAGTCGGCAGGAACCATCCGGACTTGAGGAAGACGTCGACTAAGAAGCGTCCACCATGATGTACATTGCGCCCCTGAGGCTTGCGTCCTGAGCAGCACCCAACACCGGCAGCACCTCGCCACCCCACACTCCAGATCATCGGCCCCTTCACGGGCAGCCTTGACGACGTCTTCAAAAAGATCACGACGCTGTGGCGCCGCCGCCGTCTGGTCCGGTGTCCCGAACCTAGGGTTTCCCCTGGCACCTGAGAAGAGGAAGACACGATATCCACCATGACCACGCCCCCAAGGAGGTAACGGCACCCGCAGGCGTCGCCGCGGCTAGCATCAGCTCCAACCCCCGCGTCGATTGAGATTGCTTTTAGTGTTTGAGCAATCTCAAACTATTTGCATCAGTTTGAAAGTACTTCCATCAATTACTCCCGGCATGCCTTGCCGGCCAAATTCGAGTCGCGCCGGCCCGCAGCTCTGCCAATGACGCTGGGAACGTCCACGCTAGCGGCAGGTGCAGGTCACCTGGGGAGGGCGCAGCTGGTCGAATTGGCGAGCCACCGCGTCGACGGATCTGGGATCAGGCCCTCATTTAACAGACAATTTATCTCGGAAGGCGGATCTTGAGCAGCGTCAGCCCCTCGAATCAAAGTTTGTGGTGTCGGCTCTGAGGTAGTTCATGGGCATCACGTCGAGCGCGACATACTCCTATTTCTATTCCCTTCCGTCTTCATGGCCGGCCTCGGCATCCTTCCGCTCCTATATCCCTTCTGTCTTTGTCCCCGGCTCGGCATCCTTCCACTTGGAAGCTCTCCGGCGGAGATCGACCACGGCAGCTCTCATCCCGGACCTCCGCCGCCCCTGCTACTTCTCGTAGCTGGCTGGATCCTCCCCCAATTGATTGGGATCGAAGCAAATACAGAGCGCTGGACGGAAAAAAAGTTTCGGTTGCTTATTGGGCCAGGCCCAAGTCGACAGACGGACGGACGACAAAGGGTTCGACATACCAACCAACCTACCGTCGCTTTGCTGTTTTATTAGTAGAGATCATCTTTCTTGCACTATCTCTTGTGGGTGGCTTGTCATATTAAAAAGAAACACTAGGATGTAAGTAGATAACATGAAACTCTAAACGAGATTCATAAGAATAAGGGTTCAGGGGTGCTTTTTAAGATTGATTTCGAGAAGGCCTTTGACAAAGTCAAATGATCCTTCCTTCTTCAAGTCCTAGAAATGAAGGGTTTCCCCAACATTTGGAATGACATGGTGATGAAAGTTGTTAAAGGGGGCAGAGTAGCAATTAAGGTGATTGACGAAAATGGTCCTTATTTTCCGACTTATCAGGGTTTGAGGCAAGGTGACCCTCTCTCCCCAATCCTTTTTGACCTTATCGCTAATGTGTTAGCAATTATGATAAATCGAGCTGTTGAGCAAGGTCTGATTACCGGTCTTGCTTCTAAATACTCAGAAGGGATGTTTCAATATTTGGTTAAAGAGTTTTCTGGCGAAAGAAAGAAACATTTTATAGGTTGGTGTTGCTGCTGTTATTTGGGCAATTTGGAAGGCAAGGAACCTGGCCTGGCCAAGGGAGCCTGTTGATATTATTCATCGTGTGGTTTATTGGATTACCTATTGGTGTACTCTATAGGTGATGGAATCCACAAAGCTGGAGTTGCAGCGGGGCGCAAACCTACTGGGAAGAATTGCGGATGAAGTGTTCCAAGCTCAAAAAGGGTGGGTCTCATAGACACTGCGACTCGAAGGCTGAAGCCAGGAAGAGGGCGGCCGGGAAGAAGAAATGGAGGGAGACGAGATTGTTTGCAGCTCATATAGGGAGAACAAAAAGGCCCCCGGTTGGCTTTCTTTTCTTTCTTTTGCTGTTAAGTTTCTTAGTCTCACGCGGGGATTCTGAATGATGGCTTGTTGTTTGCGGCTGTTGCGACTTTCTTTTCTTTTTTCTGAGATGCAGCTCCGGCGGTTTACCTGGTTGTGTTGCGGATGTAAAAGACCTGAATGGTTTCTTATAATGGAAATCATGGCTCAGCCCTTGTCATAAAAAAGTAGATAACATTGAAATCTAGCGGTGTATAAATTTTTGAAATGAGATGTGCTGTATTCTGGGCTCATAAAAATTATAAATCCATATTTTGTTGTCGATAACAACGTACTAAATTCTCCTTTTGTCATTTTCTCAATTTTTCTGAGATCAAAATACTCCAATGTTTTTCGTTCGGAAAACTTACACAATTATAGAATACAACCCTTTTTTAAACCTTGAAATCGGAAGGTTTGAAGTTCCAAAAAAAAAGGGCTACATCTACATATAGCCCGGGCTATACTTTGGGTTTCTGAGATTTCTTGGACTGTTTCTTGTGGCTTGAACCCAGAGGGCTGCATGAGATTTGAGATTTAAAACATCATCATATCCCAGGAAAATATGCACACCTCGCTGTCATGGCTGCAATTTGCACTCCCCTTTTATTTTCAGACAATTCAATTCAATGCAGTTCCTGCGAAAATAAATGCAGTATATTTACAGCCGCCGCCGGCGCAGCACACTACTCCACCAACCCCCGGACCCCGACGCCTCCCCCTCTCTATAGATCTCTCCCACCCTGCCCGCCGCACCAACCCACCCAAAACCCTCTCCCCCTTTCCACGATGGCTTCCCCCGCCGCCGCCGCGACCTCCAGCCCTCACTCCATGCTCCTCCACCGGCCCAGCTCGGCCGCCGCCGTCTCCTCCATCCGCCTCCCCGCCCGCGCCTCCAAGATCTCCTGCGCCGCGGTCGCCGCGCCCTCCGCATCCGCCTCCCCCTTCGCGGCCGCCGGCGAGCGCGGCGTGTACAACTTCGCGGCGGGCCCCGCCACGCTCCCACTCGCCGTGCTCCAGAAGGCGCAGGCGGAGCTCGTCGACTACCGCGGCTCCGGCATGAGCATCATGGAGATGAGCCACCGCGGGAAGGAGTTCGACGCCGCCATCAAGAAGGCCGAGGCCGACCTCCGCGCGCTCCTCGCCGTGCCGGACACCCACGAGGTGCTCTTCCTCCAGGGCGGCGCGTCCACCCAGTTCTCCGCCGTCCCGCTCAACCTCTGCGCCTCCCCCTCCGACCCGGCCGACTACGTCGTCTCGGGCTCCTGGAGCGACAAGGCCTTCAAGGAGGCCAAGAAGTTCTCCGCCTCCTCCGTCGCCTGGTCCGGCAAGGACGGCAAGTACACCTCCCTCCCGCCCTTCGGCTCCATCTCCCAGAACCCGGACGCCGCCTTCCTCCACATCTGCTCCAACGAGACCATCCACGGCGTCGAGTTCAAGGACTACCCGGAGCCCAACAACAAGTCCGGCATCCTCGTCGCCGACATGTCCTCCAACTTCTGCTCCAAGCCCGTCGACGTCTCCAGGTTCGGCATCATCTACGCCGGCGCGCAGAAGAACGTCGGGCCCTCGGGCGTCACCATCGCCATCGTGCGCAAGGACCTCATCGGCAAGGCGCAGCCCAGCACCCCGGTGATGCTGGACTACAAGATCCACGCCGACAACGCCTCGCTCTACAACACCCCGCCCTGCTTCGCCATCTACATCTGCGGGCTGGTCTTCGAGGACCTGCTCGCGCAGGGCGGGCTGGCCGAGGTCGAGAAGAAGAACCAGCACAAGGCCGGGATCCTCTACGACGCCATCGACGCCAGCGCCGGCTACTTCGTCTGCCCCGTGGAGAAGTCCGTGCGCTCGCTCATGAACGTGCCCTTCACGATGGCCAAGGGGGCGGACTTTGAGAAGAAGTTCATCGCCGAGGCGGCCAAGGAGAACATGCTGCAGCTCAAGGGGCACAGGTCGGTCGGAGGCGTGCGTGCGTCCATCTACAACGCCATGCCGCTCTCCGGTGTGGAGAAGCTCGTCGCGTTCATGAAGGATTTCCAAGCCAGGAACCCTTGATTGGCCATATGATATTCTGGTATTGATGATATAGTACTAGGATGGCTTGTTGTTATTCATAACATAAATAGGCTCTATGCAAGAGCTGCGTCGTCGCTCATACTATGTGATTTGCTATCCATCTGTAGTATTAGTATGGTTACTGTTTTGCAATGCTGCTGCATTTTGGTTTTCGGAAGCTCCTTTCCATTGCTCACCATTGAGATTGGAATATGTTGTTTGGGAATAAAGGTACATTGTCAATTGTCCTGAGAGATTAGCTGATGCTGCTGACTGCTATTCCTGTATGGGTTATGTTGCAGTGCAGTGATTCAGTAGTGTTGTTCTTCATAACATAAGTAGGCTCTAGGCAAGAGCTGCGTCGTCAAGCAATTCAGATCTATTTTGCAATGCTGCTGAAACTTTATTTTCGTGTTTGTGGAATATCATTTCCATTGAGATTTTATGTTCTTGTTTGTGGAATATCATTTCCATTGAGATTGGAATAGGGTTTGTGAGTAAAGAGGGAGATGGTCAACTGTCTTTTGACAGTAGCTGATGTTTACTGCTTATTCATGTTCCATTTGCAGCTAATGCTGCAGTGAGCAACTTCAGGTTTGGTTGCTTTTGTCCTCTTAAAACAAAGCAATTTGGTTGGTTTTGCTTATGTACTCTTTGATGTATCCACTGATGCGATTCTCAGACAGACGGCATTGTTGGGGAAAATATATATTGCATAAAATAGATTGGGAGGTTGGTGAGCAGTAAGCAGAGTTTGGTGATGGAGTATATTTGCTGGTTCTAGACTTCTAGTGTCCCTGTCTTGACTCTGGTCACTGATTCGATACGATGAATCACCCAAAAAAATGATGTCAGATGTGACAATTGTTTGGTGCAACCAAGAACCGAAAACACTTGTAGCTTTGAAGTTAAAAAAATTGACACTTCCAGATTTGAAGCTTCAAACCGAACGTTGGCAAAGAAGCTGCTGGGAAGTAGAACATCAAGCTGCCTTTTGAGTTGTGAGGTTGATTTGGCCGGTTCTCATTTTCTGCTGATTCCAAGGCAAAAGTCATGCAGTAGTTCTTTCGTTTGATATATCAGCTTCTGATTTTAGTTGCACTGAGACCATGAGCTGTTCGATCACTCCATGTGAGTGATTTTTTCCATTATATTTTTCTATCACATGCTAGTGTATAGTTTTCAGAGACGTGAAAAACCTGAAGTGCAGAGTGTAACTTTTCTGAATCTCTGGCAATGTTTAAGTGTACCTTTATATTAGCTGCCACTTTTACGTAAAAACAAATAGTATTAGTAACCACTTGGTTAGCATAATGTCAGTCCACAGAGCCGAGCCTAAACCACCATACCGCTCTTCGGTGAGGAGAAGCTCGTTGATTTTATGAAGGATTTCCAAGCGAGGAACCTTGATTGACCATGATCTTCTGTTATTGCTTTAGTAGGATGATAAGTTAACTTGCGCTCCAAATGCATTTTCTGGGTATGTTGTTCAATTACTGACATAAGTAGGCTCTGTGCAAGAGCTGCGTCGTCGCTGATATGAGATCTCCTATCCATCTGTAGTATTAGTATGGTAATTATTATTTTGGGATGCTGCTGCATTTCTTTTCATGTTTGCGGAATCTCCTTCCCATTGCTCACCATTGAGATTGGAAAATGTCTTTTTCGGAATAAAGGTAAACTGTCAATTGTCTTTTGAGGGTAGCTGACTGCTGCTGCATTCAGTATACAGTTCACGGTTTTATGTTGCAGAACCAACTTCAAGTTTGGTTGCTTTTGTAATATTGAAAATTTGAAACTAAACAAATTTGGTTGGTTTTCCTTGTATACTCTTTGTCTATCTGATGATTCTATTTTCAAGAAATCATGTGAGAATTATATTCTGCATATATAGTAGATTGAGAGGTTGGTGAGCAGTACACACTGGAGCGTTTGGTGATTAATTGTATTCGCTGGTTTCTGGTGTACCTATCTTACGCTCACGTAACTGATTAGATACGATGAATCACCAAATAAAACAGATATTGGATGTCACAATCATTTGGTGCAACCAAGAATATACCTGGGCATGTTGTCGGGCCAGGCCGGGTCGGGCCGGGCCAGTAAAAAGCCCGACTCCAAAACTGCTACCCAGGCCTGGCCCGACTGTCGGGCCTCATTTTTCTGCCCAAGCCCGGCCCGTCGGGCCAAAATATTGTCGGGCTGTCGGGCCAGGCCTTCACTAATTTCGTATTTTTCCCTGCCCAAGCCCGGCCCATTACTCCTATCGGGCCTTAAATTCCTGCCCAGGCCCGGCCCGATAGCATGCTTTGGCCCGACAGACCAGGCCATTTTCAGGCCGGGCCGGTCGGGCCGGGCTTCCCATGCCCAGCTATAACCAAGAACCAAAACACTTCAACTTCAAAGTAGGAAAAACACTTCAGATTTGAAGTTTCAGATTGCCGTTTGCAAAGAAGCCGCTAGGGAAGCAAAACATCATGCACATTTTGAAGTTGTGGAGTATGGCCTGTTGATCTCACTTTATGCAAATTCCAAGGAGGCAGAAGTCTTGCACAAGTCCTTCCTTGGACCACCTTCTGATTTGAGCTCCTCAGTTGAAGCCGTGAATTGTTCGATCACTCCATGTGAATGATAATTTTCTATCACATGCTGGTGTGTTTCAGTGTATTTTTCAGAGACGTGAAGAACCTGAAGTGCAGAGTTAACTTTTATGAGTCTCTGGGAATATATCTAAGTGTCCCTTAATATTTACTAGTAGCTTACCTATAATAATTAGTAGACGGCGAGCATAGTGTCGTCCATGATTGAGTTTTTAGAAACAGTAATAGCCTCCATGAGTAATGTCGGTTTGGAGGTTTTGTTTGGAGCTGTTAATCTTTTCAGCCGAGTTGAGATTTCCGTGGCAGCTTCCATCATGTCATACTCCTTCAAACCAAAAGCTCTCTTCCTCCCAAGTAAATACAAACTCATACATTTACTAACTGATTGAAAAACTATAGAATAACAAGATCTCTGCCTGTAATAATAAGCATATTCTGTAATTGCTCCCAACCTGAACACATTATCTACAAAACAGTATATACATAGACTAACAACTGCACATATTGAATCACATGTGGCATCACAGTAGCAAAAGGCCGCGGGATAGTCCGATCTCATGATCTCATAAACAAACGCTTGTTGGCGATTCTCATTCTTCAGAATCGAGAATTCCAATAATGCGAGCTATGTGTATCTTCTTTATGATATACTGATGGTAGGACTTTGGCTCATTAACCTGCAAAAGGAATGAATTTCACTTCTCAAATTATGTTTTCCAAAAGGACACGTGCATAACGGAGAGGTGATTTCGTAAATTACAATACCTGCTTTTTAACTGCCTCTGCAATCATCTCCTGAGCTTTATCCTCTCCAATCTGAAGGCATACAGACAATACGTCACATACAAGAACATATTCCAATGGATTACATTTGCATGTCACATACAAAAGACAGCACTTACCTCCGGGGTAATGGCTTCCGTGCAGGTAAGGAACTGAATGAAGATGGAAAGAGATAAGAGCATAATACACAAAGGAAAATTAAGTTACAAGTGCAAGTTATCTATTAACCAAAACAGCTCACATCTTCTTCAAACATCTTCAGGGTGTCGTCACACTCCAGTGCACCTTTCATTCTACGTTGGCGTAATGGAAACCTGTTCAGACTATAAACCTCCTCCAGTGCATCTCTGAAACTCTTCTGAACATTATTCAAGGGAAAAGTCATGCATTTCGAAGCACGTACAGTGTATATAAAATCACGGAACCACGATGAATTAGTTTTGCAGAAAACTGGTGTACAATGCAGTCATGCAGAGTACTTACCATTTGCTGAGTAACCCGCCGCCAAATCTCAAAATAGACACGATCGTACTCCTTAAACCAAGTAGCGTCATAAACCATGCTCTCTTCACACTCCTGAAACAAAATAATCTAACTGTCAGAAACAACATAATAGCCCTTAAATGAGAGCTAAATTAAATTAGAGATGTGAGGAATCGTACAAAGTAGCCATTGTAAGCTAAAGCTGGAGTGATATTTTGAAAGGCAGTAGCAGCAAGCTTAATTGCTTGATAAGCTCCCCGGGAAGATATTTTACTCCACTGAACAACAACGAAGTTATGAGGGGGTTACAACATACATATAACAGTGGGCATTCGAAGAAATTTATATGGCTGTACTTACCATGACAGATGGACGGTGAGTATCTACATAATATTCCATTCACTGTTGCCAAAGGAAAAACAGTTGTTAGTCTAATTAAACTTCAAAGCATTTAACAGAAAAAAATCCTTATCATGATCCCGTGATGCATACCTTCAGTTGCTTAGATAATTCCTCATAGTACTTAACATACTCTCTTTCAATCTCATAGTTATGAAGGTATTTGTGGTACTTGCTCCACCTGGTGTACTCAGTATCACCCTACATTGAAAAGGATAGAGACAAAATACCGATTGCTTAACTACAAACAAACTGTAATAGCCAGACAGTTGTGCTAACAAAATCGACCACAATTATGAATTGAAGGATGTACTCATCCATCAGCAAACAACTCGAATTGTCACTAGGACAGTGCGTTGTTGCAGAGGCTGAGTGTAATTGGTATCTTCTTGATATTAATATATTCTCTTTATCAAAAAAATCATCAAACAACTCACATAGTTTTTCAAAACTAGACGCTGGTAGTCTTTCAGGGAAGAACAGAAAAAGTAATCAGGGTGGAAAAACCATTCAAATGCCCCGTCTTCCTCAAAGCGCCCGAGAAAACCCTCCTTCTCAAGGAAGTCAGAACTGCAATCATCCTCAGATATATGAAGAAGGCGTAGGTGGCGATCTTTTTTCAATTTATCACAGTACAGCTCCTCGAGAAACTCCTCATTACAATCATCCTCAAAAACATGAAGGAGGCCTAGATGGTGATCCTCTTTCAGTTTACCACCAAGCAATTCGTCCTTGGACCCTTGTTCTGAAAACTGCATACAATGAGATGGCCCATAATTTTAAGATCAAATTAAGTGATAACAAGAGGCTAACAATCCAGCATATGTAGCATAGATAGAACAAGTAAAAACTAGCAAAATACTGCATGGAATGTGAAACAAGTAAATGTTATATACTAGATAGGATCGTGGACTGAACCTTAAATTTGTAATATCTGAGGCGATACAGTCCGTGGCGATCTTC
This sequence comes from Dactylis glomerata, assembly GCA_007115705.1. Classification (NCBI taxonomy): domain Eukaryota; kingdom Viridiplantae; phylum Streptophyta; class Magnoliopsida; order Poales; family Poaceae; genus Dactylis; species Dactylis glomerata. The sequence continues at coordinate 1,363,223 of QXEO01000531.1, read as the reverse complement.
TTGCTTGTAGATGTCCTCATCTTCCAGCCTGACCTTAAGATTAACCCGACGTGGCCTGGAAGGCAGCCGCTCATAGTAATCAAGGAACTCCTGGTCGCTGATCTGCTCTCCATGCCCCAGTTCGTTCAGCTTTTGTATCAAGAGCTCCGCTTCTCTCACAGCCTCGTTGGAGTTAGATTCTTCCGAGCCCATGGCAATGGGCGTCGTCCTTCGCACGGTGCTCGTGCGGGGATCTCTCCCCGCCGTCCCCCTTTCCGCGATGCGGCGGCAGCCGCCTCATACAAGTACCCCTCTGATCCAAATAGGTTGTCGGTAAGCTAGCATAACTTTGTACTAAGCTGTATTAAATTATTCGACAACTTTTTCCGACCGAAGTGAGTAGCTCCTTCCATATTAAAGCTAACGGGCCTGAAAAGGCCGGCCCATCCAACGAACGCCGACCACCATGGCCGCCGACCTTAGCTCCGACCTCCCAAACGGGACCCCCGCCCCCGCCGGCGGGAAGAAATCGCGGGAGAACGAGCGCCGCCGCCGCCGCCGGAAGCAGAAGAAGAACAAGGGTCCGTCCGACTTCGCCGCCGCAGATGCCGTCGACGCGGGCGAGGAGGACAAGCCCGATTCCAAACACCCGGTACGTGTAGCTCCTCCTGGTAGTCTGGTACGGTGGTACCCCTAGGCTTTGGGCGGGGTTGGCTAGCGGCGGTCGTGCTTGCCTGTCGCAGAGGGTCTGACGCCGGCTTATCCCGTGCGCGCAGGTGGAGATCGAGGTCGAGTACGTGCCGGAGGAGCCGGACCTAGCCGACGGCCTCCTCGCCGACTTCAAGAGCATCTTCGAGAAGTTCACCTCCAAGGACTCTCCCGCCGCCGCCTAGGTATACGTATACTAGCGTTTCTCGCTCCCTCTATTTTGAACCGGCGAAACCCTATGGAATTTGTCGTTCAGCCGCTGTGCAGTGGGATCGATACTCACTGGTTTGTAAGTTGCTGGTAGGATGGGGAGAAGAAGGATGAGGCTGACTCTGACGCGGCGAAGAAGGGGCCGGGGTCAGATTCCGACGAGGACGAGCAGGATGCCCAGCAGAAGAAGAAGGAAGGAGGCATCTCCAATAAGAAGAAGAAGGTTTGTTTTATGTCTCTGTCTTTCTGTTGTTGAATTACCTGCTATGATCGTTTCTTCTGTGTTGGGAGTTGCTGAACATAAATTTGGTGTTCGGTTTGTGTTTTAAAGCTGGAACAGAGGATGAAGATTGGAGAGCTGAAACAGATATGCAACAGGCCTGATGTCGTTGAAGTAAGCCACCGTCCTCCTCTTTGTTGTAAATCAAGTGGCCCAGGGCAGTTTTATGCGCCTTTATTTGTTTGAATGGATGTGTTGCCGTTGCATCCTATCGCACTTGTCCAATATAGTTACCATCCATTGGCTGCACATCGTGTTAGAACAGACCTTGTTTTGTTCTTGGTCTCTAACTGTGAGATGTGTTTGACATTATTAAAGCTTTCTGTTTTATCTGATTAAATAATACGTACTAAGGATCAAGGCAACTTTGAAGCTAATCTTAGGGTGAATCGCTACAAAAAATGTGTTGGCAACTTGCACCTCTCACAGGTCACAGCTATAAGATTAAGATATATTTCTGATCAAAGGCTATGATGGCATGCATTGGTGGTGTGAACATAAAAAAATACTTCATGATTGTATTAAGAGAGAAGAAGAAAAGCCTTCACTAGATTTTCTGTTTCTCTAACACTATTCCAACTTTGTAAAGCTATTTATGGGTTAGCTCCAGTTAATGCAACCTTACCTTTTCTGCTAGGTCTGGGATGCGACTGCGTCAGATCCCAAGTTACTTGTCTATCTGAAGTCTTACAGGAACACTGTACCTGTCCCAAGGCACTGGTCTCAAAAGAGAAAATTCTTGCAGGTTCGTAATGCACCTACCATGAATAACATTACTCTGTTTTGCCTTTTGCATGATTATTTAAGGAGTACTTGCATGCACGCATGAATAATAAGATCATAAAACAGTGTTGTTAGTAATGGAGTGGTAGGAAGATGAAAATCAGACATCATTTTTCTTCAAAACACACTTGTAAAAGTGTTGAGGCATCTTCTTCGATTACGTATCCAATAAACACTTAATGCCTTTTCCTGAATTTGTTACAGTAGGGTTGGTTTTGAAAGGTGTAAAATGCCCGACCCAAAATTCATTCAAAGCCCAGCCCTCACGAGGGATGGCATGCACGTGTTACTTAGTTCCATGTTTGCATCATCCAAAAGTGTAAGATTGGAAACACACCTATTTGGGCCAGCATGCACTTTACGCTAGTTTGCTCAATTTGAAGTGGCAAAGCGTTACAATGGGGTGGATGCTATTAGAAGGGATGAGGGAACTTAAAGTCGATAAGGTTTTTCCCCTCCCTCTTATACTGATATATAATTCTTGCAGGGATGCTGCAACTTCTGGGAGCAAGGGCTTGGTGGTACAGTACTTGAGTGATACTGTAGTATAAATCTAAGGTGTTTCATCTAGTTAATCAACATGAGGCATTTTTTTAAAAGAGATTATGCTCTGGCTAAAATATGGACCTTTTGGCCCTCTCCTTTGTTGTTTGCGCATAGAAGTATATCATTTGGTGACATTGCAAAATGCAAATTCATTTTTGTACCACCTTCAAAATTTTGAAGTTTAGCTTTGTTCAACATCATATTATTTATATCTTGTCGATCAGATTTTACATCATTATGTTATTTCTTACAGGGAAAGAGAGGTATTGAGAAACAACCATTCCAACTTCCTGACTTCATTGCTGCAACTGGAATTGAAAAAATAAGACAGGTCTTAATATCTTGGTTCTTTATACTTATGCTAGGGACGTTGCATTGTCCCTTGTCAAGTTTGTAAAAATTAGAGCTGTTTGTTATTTTCATATTATTTTAAGTTTCAAAATAGTAAGTGGCTCTTCTAATGCATTCCAGGCATATATAGAGAAAGAGGATAGCAAAAAATTGAAGCAAAAGCAGCGGGAGCGTGTGCAGCCAAAAATGGGGAAGATGGATATAGATTATCAGGTCAGACTCTTTAGACCAATTAAGACACGCAGAAATCCCATGCCATATGTATTTATGTTTCCCCATAATGGGCAAGACACATGCAGATTGTGGTTTATTTTCGTCGAATGTCTTTTGAGACATCAAATAGCATATTTCCTCTGCTTTCTCTGTATTCTGTAGATCTATCTACATGCATATTCCCTTTGCCAGGTGTTTTTATCAACTGTCATGTAAACCTGATGTGTGTGCACCTGCCACTTATTATGGCCTATCATCTCGTCCTTGCATTTAGGGTACTAAGAAAGTAATAATGATAACTTTCATGTGAAAGTGTCTTAACTCAATAGAGTACTAATAGAGTAATAGTGATAATGTTCATGTGAAAGTGTCTTAACTCTTAACTAATAATGTGATGTGTTTGCTTTATATGTTTAAATTTCAGACATGTGTTATCTGACATGATTCACACACAGAAAAGCTGAGTCTCACCATATGTTTTGGTGTGCAGGTTTTGCACGATGCCTTCTTCAAATATCAAACAAAACCAAAATTGACTAGTCATGGTGACCTGTATTATGAAGGGAAAGAGTTTGAGGTACTTTTGTTGTGTTCTCCTTTTGTTTTTATGATTTGTCAGAAACAGAGAGGTCTGTGTCACACCGAGCATAATGCTGTACATGTGTGCACTCAACAGGTCAAACTTAGAGAAATGAAGCCAGGTATGCTGTCCAGAGAACTTAAAGAAGCTCTTGGCATGCCTGATGGTGCGCCGCCTCCATGGCTAATAAACATGCAGGTATTGTTCTTTTAAAAAAAATCTCAATGTGGCTGTTCATCAGGCTAACTGCTCTTTTTGTTAGTGGCCAACTGTCAACTAACATCAAATAATTACCTGTCAACTGACATCAAATAATTTGGCAGAGATATGGTCCTCCACCCTCTTATCCTTCGCTGAAGATTCCTGGTCTGAATGCTCCAATTCCTCTTGGTGCTACTTTTGGTTACCACCCCGGGGAATGGGGAAAGCCTCCTGTGGATGAGGTATGCTATGCTAAATTGCGTTTACGGGCTCGGTTGTAGTTAATGCTTCTCTAATCAACTAATAAATTTCTTTTCTGATCTATTTACTTGTTTTGACTTACAGCATGGACGCCCCCTCTATGGAGATGTCTTTGGTATCCTACAGCAGGATGAGCCTAATTATGATGTGTGCATAACCAGCTATTTTTTGTCTATATTTTGTTGGTTTCGTGTGCTCTGAACTGCAACTCCTAGTTAGCTGACTGTTGTGCTGCATTGTATTCCAGGAGGAGCCTGTTGATCGCAGCAAGCACTGGGGAGACCTGGAGGAGGAGGAGGAGGAGGAGGAGGAAGAAGAGGAGGAAGATGAAGATGAACCAATGGAAGATGATGAAATGGAGGAAGGCATTCAGTCTGTCGAAACTATGTCAAGGTGCTACGATAACTCTTTGATGACTTGCTTATGTTCTCTTTCCTAACATGCTAACTTATGATGCTTCTTCTTTTGTTATTACCAGCACTCCCACTGGTATTGAAACACCTGATGCTATCGATCTTCGGAAGCAACAGAGGAAAGAGCCTGAAAGGCAAACCGAAAAGCAACTATACCAGGTGAACTTCTTCAGTTTTGTGTGATTTCAGGCCAAATCTCGTCACACGGCTTTAGTTTCGCTTATTGCAGCTCGTAATCTTTTTTTTTCCTTGTCATCTGAAGGTTCTTGAGCAGAAAGAGGAAAGAATTGCACCTGGGGCACTCTATGGATCAAGCCATACGTATGTAACACTATTAAAAGACTAGTTATCTGTACCATGTTTTGTGATGGTTTCATCTATAAATTCAACGATATGGGGAACTTATTTTGTATCTTTGCTGCGTTTATAGGTATGTGGTCGGGGCACAGGATAAAGCTGGGGTTAAAAGGGTGAGCTTTTGCATTCGTTGCACCAATTATACAAATATTTCCCGAAGTATGCATGCTTTGGTGATTAGTTGAGATTTTCTTGCGGCTCTCGTTTGCAGGTTGATCTTCTTAAGAATCAAAAGTCTGACAAAGTGGATGTCACCATACATCCTGAGGAGCTTGAAGTTATGGATGATGTTTTGGCAGCCAAGTAAGATTACTTTTAATTACCTGGTGTCTTATCAATCCGTGCCTGTCAATATCTACAAGTCGAGATGTTAACACTTTTCTGTAAAACCGTGAAACAGGTACGAAGAAGCACGAGAGGAGGAAAAGCTACGGAACCAGAAGGAAGATTTCAGCGACATGGTGGCAGAGGTACTTTTTCACGTTCCATGCAATGGGGCTGGTCAACTAGAAGCCAATGCCGATTTCATTGACCTGTACCTTTTTCTTGATTTTGCAGAACGCGAGCAAGAGGAAGAGGAAGCATGAGAAGGACGGGAAATCTTCGAAAAAGAAGGACTTCAAGTTCTAGATGTTGCAGTCGGGTTGCACTTTTTTGTTTCAAAAGGATGCTTTCCATTTCTTCTTGAAGCCTGTACATTTTAGATGTATTTATACTTACGTATGTGTGCGCTAGTTGTCTGTTCAACCTCACATTGGCAACAACCAACAAAAAATGGTTCCCAATACTGCAAAATAGGTGATATGTTCTTCCAGTAGATTTAAATCACATAATTGCTCCATTTTATTTGAAGTAAAGTTAGCCAAGATCCAGCCTAATGGAAAAGTACATGTATATGGACATACCTCTACAATGGTTGCATGATCAATTGGTAATTGTTGGTTAAATGAGGCAACCTGGTTTAAGAAATGTGAATCTTCAAGATTTGAAGTAATAATGATCTGAGGAGTTGACTTGGAGTATAATTAGATCATCAACAACCTATATCTGCAGGTGCAGGTTAGTGCAATTTAGTGGTGCATCAAGGTATAGTGGGATATCAACAAAATTTAGTGGAAGCATGGTAACAAATCTCCACAAATTAGAGCGTAGCATGTGCAGGTACTTACCAGGTTCTGATCCCGTACTCCCATAGGAATTAGGGGTGGTGCACAAGGTCAGGAGGTGGTGAGGTCTGGTGCTCAGCGGGCGCGGCAACGACCAACGAGCGGCGAGGGAACACCTTGTCGCAAGTAACAATAAAGGATGTACCTCGGACGCCTTGGGAGAATATCGTTAGGAGCGACGAAGGGGAAACTCCTTGCGTCGGCAGCTGCGATTATGGAGGAGTTAGCGTGCTTGTCAACCCCAGATAAAACCTCGAGAGGAGGAACTGCGGAGCGTTGGAAAGTCAGGCACATGGGCACTATGACGCCAGGGATTGTGCGGGCGGAAATTCTGGGTGGGGGTGGGGAGAACGAATGATTTTTGACCGTGTTGGCATCAAAAGTTCAGCACACTTCCTCCCCAGTAAATACAAATCATAAAATTACTAATTGAGAAACTATAGAATACCAAGAATATCTCTGACCATAAGAACAATATATGTAAACTAGTAGTACCATATTTGCTCCCAAACCTGCATACATTATCTAGAAAACTGTATATTATAGATCTCTAACATGCGTGGATATACAATCACACACATGCAGCACAGTAGCAAAAGGTTGAGGGATCGCCCAATGTCACTCTGATAAACGATGGTTTGACGATTATCTCATTCTTCAGAATCTTCCTCTCGGGGAAGGATTCCAATAATGCTGGCAATTTTTATCTTCTTTCTGATATACTGCTCATATGATTTTGGCTTATCGACCTGAAAAGGAAAATGGGTTTAACTAGGCAGATCGTCTTCCAAAGGCTCACATGTAGGCGTGATTTCATATATCATAGATTACATACCAGCGTTTTAACTGTCTCTGCAATCAACTTCCGAGCTCTCTCCTCTGTATCCTGAAGCCAAGCAGATCAGATACATAAGAGACATATTCCAATGGATTACACTCGCATATCATCACATATAAAAGACAGTACTTACTCCCGAGGCAAGGGCTTCCGTGCAGGTCTGGTACTGAAGGAAGTAAGATTAAAAGAGATAAGCATATGTACAAAGGAACAGCATGTTACAAAATGCAAACTATCTATAAACCAAAACAGCCCACCTCCGTTTCCATCCACATCATGTGGTAGTCATGCTCGAGTGCAACTTTCATGTCATGTTGGCGTAATGTAAACATGTTCAGCTCATAAATCTCCTTTAGAGCGTCTTGAAAACTCATCTGAACATTATTATTTAAGCCAAAAGTCATCCACTGCTAAGCATATAAAGTGTGTTGTATAAACAAGAAACCACCAAAGAATAGTTGCTTAGTTATGCTGAATACTGGTGTCACAGTGCACAGGACTAACCAATTTTTGAGTGACCCGCTGCCAAATCTCAAAATAGAGATCATCATACTCCTTAAACCAAGTAGCGTCATAGGACATGCTCCCTTCACAATCCTGATCAAAAGATTTCAACTGTTACATACTTACTGGATCATAGCCATTGTAAGCTACATTAAATTAATGTCTGTACGGAAATCTACATTGTAGCCATTGTAAACTAAACCCGGAGTGATCTTGTGAAAATCAGTAGCAGCGATCTTGAATGCTTGATAAACTCCTTGGGTACTTATGTAATTCCACTGAACAACAATGAAGTTATGAGGGCACTACAAGATATACCGATAACAAAGTTATTACAAGAATTCTGTATTGCCATACTTACCACCAGACTGTCGGTACTGACATAATCTTCCATCCACTGTTGCTAGATAAAAAAGGTTTGTTAGTCCAAAGAAATTCAAAGAAGTGAACAAACAAAATAAGATTTTCGAAATATGATTTGTGACCTTTAGTTTTTTGGATAATTCCTCACAATACTTGACATACTCTTTTTCGGTCTTGTAGCTATGAAGGTACTTGTGGTTGTTACTCCAATTGCTGTACTCAGTACCACCCTACATAGAAAATTTTAGAATGGCCGAGACTACACAACATAAACAGCTACTGTATATATTTTAATTAAAGATCTGAACCAGGAAAATAATTTTATTTTAAAGCAGATACGATAAACAGCTGAACAACAAGGTGAGAGAAATTTTCGTTGGTTGGCACAGGACAGTGAATAAATTGATATACACAATCCAATATATAATATTGTGACTGCTTCATGTAAGGCAAGGCAAATGCAACAACATCATCAAAAGCCTTTTTCCCAGTCCAGTTGGGATAGGCTAGATATGAAACCCAACAAAAAAATAAGAAAACCAAAAAGAGAAGAAGAGAGGAAAAAAATTAAACAACCAGTAAACTAAGATTCTGGCACATGGATTGCTGATTTCCATGCAGTCTTATCAAGAGCCAAATCTCTAGATACATTCCAATCCCTCTGAGTCCCTTTTTACCGCCTCCGCGCATGTCAACTTTGTCCTCTGCCCCTCCTCGTAATTTTCATACTCTTTAGAATACCAACATTAACTGGTGATTCTGGAGGCCCACGTTGGATATGTCCAAACCATCTTAGTCAGTGTTGGACTAGCTTGTCGTCGATCGGTGCAACCCCTACCCTTTCACATATTACCTCATTCCTAATTTGTCCCTCATATGGGCACTAAGGTTTTTTTTCTCGTTTGGGGAAAAATACCGGCAGGCAGCGATATATCCGGTTTCCGGAAATACCAGCCAAAATACCGCCAAATACTGACCGAAATTTGCCAATTGAAGTTCTAAATTGGTCTGTAATTCATCAAAATTTCTGAAATTTGATCACAATTTGTGAAAACCGGAAAATTTCGTTCGGTATTAAGAAATACCGGTGGTCACCGGTAAAACCGGTTTTCGGTGAGATTTCGGAAATCTCGGTCGAGAAATAAAACCCTGGGCACACATCCACCATAGGTATGCGCATCTACATAACGCACATTTGTTGGATGCGTAGTCTTTTAGTGGGCCAACTTTCTGCTCCATATAACATCGCTGGTCTGATTGCGTCCTATAGAACTTGCCTTTTAGGATGCCAGATGCTTGCCGCCAATTCATTCACCATGCCTTTATCTTGTATTCTTGTGGCAAACATCCTTATCGATATCACCATTGCTTTGCAGCATTGATCCCAAGTATGGGAAAGTGTCCCTCTTAGGCAGTACTTGTCCTTCTAAAATACCTCTCCACCTTCGCACCCAACAGCACTAATGCCGCATCTCATATGCTTGGTCTTGGCAAAAATTACTATTGACCTCAATTATAAATTGAAGGACTACTAATGCATCAGAAGTCAGGACATAACTCACATAGTTTTGAAGGACAAGACGTTGGTAGTCAGTCAAGGAAGAACACTCTTCGTAATCAGGGTGGATAAACCAATCAAGTGTCATGTCTTTCTCGAAGCGCCTGAAGAACCCCTCCTCCTCGAGAAATTCCTGATTACAGTCAGCCTCAGATCTATCAAGAAGGCTTTTTAATTTATCATCAACCAGCTCTTCCTTGAACGTTTGATGTGCATACTGCAGACAGTGAGATGACCCTTAAATCAAACTAATTGCGTAAAGGAGGTTTAACAATGCAGCACGTGTAGCATAGAACAAGTAAATGTTGAACCTGGTGTTTTAAATATCTGAAGCGATACAGTGCATGGAGAACCTCCAGCTTATCAATGGCATCATCTTCCAGCTTGCCATCAAGATCAATCCAAGAACGACCGCGAGGAAGCCGATGATAGTAACCAAGGAACTCATCATCGCTGATCTGCTCCCCTATGCAGGAGGCATTCATCTCTTTGATCAAACGCTTCGCTTCTTGTTCGCGTGCATCTTCTGCATTGACATGCACAATCTCGTTGGGAACTGATTCTTCAATGTCCTTGGCTGTATCAGCCTCCTCTGCAAGGTGCTCGTGCAGCATATCTCCACTCACGCCCTTGGCTCTATCAGTGCAGTGCTCATCTGGTATCTCTGCAGTCGAGACTGTGGGTGCCTTCTTTGTACTGTGATTGGTGTCAGATTCTTCACGATCCTGGGCAGTAGTGTTCCCGTCAAGAGGACCCAAGGCGGCAGATCCTCGGCTTGAGGCCGCGATCTTCTTCTCCAGCAGTTCTTCTCCACTCGGGGCCGTGTCCACCGCCGCCTCCTGGGGATGCGTTGTCGGCGCCCTTTCGCCCGAGGCCGCAGCAGCCTTCTCCTGCAGCATATCTCCCCAGTCTACACAGAGCCCGCCGGCCCCTTTCCTGGATGCACCGTTCGGCACCCCTCCACTCGAGGCCGCCGCGGCAGGCCTTCTTATGCAGAATCTCCCTACTCGATCCCCTTTCCACGATGCGTCGGCGGCATCCCTCGAAACCCCATAAAGTAAGTTTCAAATTTTTTTTTTTGTACTTTTGACATAGATAGACACAACCGACATCTGTAGTGCTTTAAAAATCCAGATTCAGAACCCTATTGAAAACCAAAAAGGTAGAAGTCCGGTTTAAACATTGAGTGAAAAACATATACACAATTATTGAACTTGTGGTGAACGTGTGCAATCTAGTACTTAAACACAAACATCTCTGTTTAGGTCCTCAAATTTGCTAAAAGGGTATTTCTCGTGCATAGAACATTGATATAGCGGCATTGCTCATTCCAACCTAGTGTACGAAGGCGACAATAAGTACTGGCCAATGTTTTTTTACCGGAACCAGTACCTACCGGCAGTGAAATTTATGACGATTTACTATATAGATGTTTCTTATGGGGCACGAGCCTTTTTTTAAGAGTACGCCAAAGACATAACATATGTTTATAGAAAGCAAAATTGCAGGTATAAGATAACTACAACTCGCTGCGAACAACGAGCCTAGCATGAACTTCACACCCAGGCTAGTCCAAAGACAGACACCAACAACAACAACAACAACAACACAACTACAACGCAAAAAGAGCATGTCTAAAGGATCTTAGATCATAAGCCAATGAAAACTGCTCAAGTAGGTACCACGGTCCTCTCATTGATGTCAGCATTTGATTTCAGTTCCTGCAATGAAGCTGTTTTAGGCATTTCTCCAAGATATATTTTTCTTCAGAAGCGTGAAGAAATGCGGTGTACTCTTCTCTGAATCACTTCTATGTTTAAGTATTAATATTAGCAGACACTTGGTCAGCAAAATGTCGTCCATGATTGAGTTAAATAGTAAGGGCCTCCACTATTCATGTTCACATGGAGGCTTCCGACTGGAGTTGTTTCAGCCAACCATGCCATACTCTTGGTATCAAAAGGTCAGCTCTCTTTCTCCCCAGGAAACACATAATAGAATTACTAAGAAAATCACTATCCATAAGAACATGTTAACTGGTACAGTAATATATTTGGTCCCAACTTGCATAAATTACTTATCAAGGCTATGACAGTATATGATAGATCACTACCATTTCTGCATATACATTACATGTGGGCAGCACAGTACCAAAAGGATAAGGGGTTTTCTAATTTAACAATCTGATAAACGCTTGTTTGACGATTGTCTCATTCTTCAGAATCTTGTGTTGCTGCCTCAATCGATTGGAGAAAGGATTCCAACAACCCGGGCAATATCTATCTTCTTTCTGATATACTGCTCATAGGACTTTGGCTTATCGACCTAAAAAATATAATGGACTTAACTAGGTAAATTGTTTACCGAAAATCATCCATGTAGACGCAGGTTCATATCATAAATTACATACTAGCTTATTAACTGCCTCTGCAATCAACTCCTTAGCTTTATCCTCTGCAATCAACTCCATAGCTTCAATTTTTTTCTCCTGAAGGCAGCAGACCAGACATCACATAAAAGAACATATTCCAATGGATTACACTTGCATCTCACATACAAAACATGGTACTTACTTCCGATGTAATGGCTGACATGCAGGTCTGGAACTGAACAAAGATGAAAAGAGATAAGCATGAAATTATATATACAGAAATGCATACACAGAAGTGCATATTTAGCTACAACTGAAATTATATATCGATGAACCAGAACAGCCCACCTCCTCTTCCATCCACTTCATGGTGTAGTCATCCTCCAGTGCACCTTTCATTAAACGTTGGCGTACCGGAAACCTGCCCAGCTTATAAACCTCCTCTAGAGCATCTTTGAAACTCATCTGAACATTATTCAAGGTAAAGTAGTGCATTAATAAGGTAAAGTGTAATTGTAATAACAAGGAATAGTTGCTTAGTTGTGCAGAAGACTAGTGTATAGTACAAGTACATACCCGTTGTTGAGTGACCCGGCGCCAAATCTCAAAATAGACACCATCTAACTCCTTAAACCAAGTAAGGTCATAGGACATGCTCTCTTTACACTCCTGATTCAGAAGATTCAACTGTTAGATAGTGTGCTACATAGTACCTACGGTAAGCTTCATTAGAATAATGTATGTGAGGGAACCTACATTGAAACCATTGTAAGCTAAAGTCGCAGTGATCTCGTGAAAATCAGTGGCAGCGATCTTGATTGCTTGTAAAGCTCCTCGGGAAGATATGTACTCCCACTGAAGGACATGAAGTTATGAGGGAACTACAAGATGTATAGAGTCACTTCAAGATTTTCGTATTGGTATACTTACCTTCACAGATTGCGGACAGGTATCCATATAATTTTCCATCCACTGTTGCCAGCACAAAAGAGGACGTTAGTAAGAAAATCAAAGCACTGACAGAGAAAACAAGTTTTCTTAACATGATTGGTGACCTTCAGTTTCTTGGATAATTCCTCACAATACTTGACATACTCTTTTTCAATCTTATAGCTATGAAGATACTGGTGGTACTCACTCCACCTGCTGTACTCAGTACCACCCTACATAGAAAAGGATAGAGAGAGCCTGCTTAGAAAATTTTAAAATGACCAGACTTTATTTCAAAGCAAATATGACGAACAACTGAACAAAAGGGTGAAAGCAAATTTCATTGGTTTGGCACAAAAGTTGTTCAGTTGTTTCCGTGAAGTAGCATGAAGAAAGATCTTCATGTACTGTATTTCTAAATCAGAAGCCTGATATACTTTTCAAAGTTTCTCAAAGCAAAAAAACCTAGAGATATTTAGCACATACGATGATTTTAAATTGATCACCACTAATCAAATTATGGAGACATTGATGTGACTGTAACAGCCAGACAGTTGTGCTAAAACCGACCACACTTATAAACCGAAGGACTACTCATGCATCATCAGAACATAACTCACATAATTTCGAACCACAAGGCGTTGGTAGTCATTCAGGGAAGAACATTCTAAGTAATCAGGGTGGAAAAACCAGTCCAGTGTGTAGTCTTTCTCAAAGCGGCTGAAAAATCCCTCCTTCTCGAGAAAATCCTGATTACAATCATCCTCAGATTTATTAAGAAGGCTTTTCAATTTATCATCCTGAAGCTCTTCTTCCTTGGACGCTTGTTCTAAAAACTGTAAGACAATGAGATGGCCCATAAGATCGAATTAAAATGCAAAAACATGCAGTTAAACAAGGCAGCACATGTAGCATAGAAAAATGCTAGCAATAGAACGCATGTAGCAGGTGAAGTTGTGGACTGAACCTTGTGCTTCAGATATCTGAGACGATACAGCGCAAGGCGAGCCTCCTGTTCATCGATTTCTTCGTCTTCCAGCGTGTCCTCAAGATCAATCCATGGAGGGGCGGAAGGCAGCCGATTCAAGTAACCATCGAACTCCTCATCGCTGATCGGTTCTCCTATGCCGCAAGCATCCATCTTTTGGATCAAAAGCTCTGCTTCTTGTATGTGTGGATCTTCTTCCTCGACATGTCGTACAGCCTCACAAGAATCCGATTCTTGGGTGCCCTTGGCAGTATCGGCCTCCTCTGCAGGGTGCTCGTGCGGCATATCTACACTCCAGCGTGTATCGGCCTCCACCATTGGGATCAAGCCCATATCACCGTCGTCTTCAGAGCAGTGCTCATGCGAGATTGTGCGTACCTTTTCTGTACGGTGCTTGGGGGCAGATTCTTCACAATCCTGGGTAGTGTTCCCGTGAAGGGCACCTGAGGCGGCAGATCCTGCGCTCGAGGCCGCAGCGGCCTCCATCTGCCGCATCCCTCCACTTGAATATGAGCTGGTTGGCCCCTTCCCGGGATCCATCGTTGGCGCCCCTCTGCTCGAGCCTGCCGCAGTGCTGAGTGCAGCGCCCTTTCCGCGAAGCGGCGGCGGCATCCCTTTGTCCCCCTCGAAACCCCTAATCAGCCATGGGAGAGTCCCCTCTCTCACGTTGCCGCATCCTGTAAATTCGAAAAAAAATATGACAAGTTTTTTTTTACGACAAGATTAGTACAGGAGTGATATTGAATTCAAATTCTTTCTCAAAACTCAAATTGAAAATTAAAAAGGTAATAATCCAACTTAAATCAGCCACTACTCATATTTTGTTTTCTTTAGCGACTTATAAAAATTGTTTTTTAGATAAATGGCAATATTAAGCTTGTAAGTCGTCTCATTAAAAACCTTCTAGATAGTAGAAAAATATTGTGTCAATTGTTGGATTTTTGAAAAAAAAATCAACGTTTAGAGAAGAGAATGCACTCTAACGTGGAGATAGGGGTTGGGATCGCAATTTTGTTTTCTTTTATTGTGGTGAGGAGGAGGTCCTAATTTGGCAAGGTAAATATGGAGATATTTAGGTATATAGATCACATTTTACCTTGCGTGAAGATAAAGGTTTGAGTAAGAGGCACACCCTTCCTTCCCACTAGCGACACGGGCATTGGTAAGATAACTTAACACCCAACTAGAAGTAATTTGTGCATACCGGGATTGCTAGAAGGAAAAAATGTGCTCTAAATAGGTTGCACATGAGAAGCCTCTCACACGACAAGTGATGTGTGAAGACATGGAGTGAGATGCATCACCTAATCTAGAGCCTCCCCCTGTGTTACAATGTCACACGGAGTGGCAAATGCAATTCAGGATCATGGGCGGTGGTCTTTCTTTTCCATAGATATTTATATTTCAAACACCAATAACATTCACATCTTAAACACGTGCCGTTCTCATGGTGAGCTTTTAAAATCATATCCTATATTGATATGTGTTGGCGGAATTTTTTTTAGTGTTGTATTGCTCTAAGTGCTATTTCCCTGTTTCTAAAATATAAATATTTTTACAGTTCAATTTAATCTTCTAAAATATTTATATTTAAAAATGAAGGAAGTGTATTTATGCCATTATATTTACCATTTGTGTCACTTAAATTTGATGTGTGTCCACGCCTTCAAACAAGAAAATATAAAAGACTAATCCTGCACTAACAAGACTAAGTTTAAAGGCCGTGAGTGCTTGCAAGCAGAAAGCGGAACCAATGCTACGAAGTCATTTGTATACTTCTTATAAAACAAAATCTTAGTATTGTAATTATCTAACATGCAAGCTACTGAGCATCCAAATCATTTTATTTTAGCTAACCAATTATCCACATCATTCCACTAACATGTATTACTTATTTGTCTATATGTACATGCAAGCTAATCACATACTCTATTCTTTAGCCATCAAATTGTCCACGTCATCTTTTTTGCCATTCCATTAATAAGATCACACCATCCTGTTGTGTAATTACTAATTACACAATTAAATTATGTGCAACTGAAACATCAGAATTAGTTTCACCACCAAGTGAACTTTTTGATATGATGAAAATCATATATATGTTATTAGAGATCAAGTTGTTCTATATGTAACTGCTCAAGAAGTTTGTAAAAACGTTATGCGGCAACGTGCATGACATTATCATGCAAGCCATCCACATCATCAGTCCCAACTTATTGATTCTGAATAAGTAACTTTATCCCATGTTGCTGCCCACACGACGATGTTGATTTTAGTCTTCTAAATAATTGGAGAAATATTTTTAATGTGGTTATGCATGTATCGTTCTGGCTTATTTGGACAATATCTTTTATTCTTGCTAGAGTCCTTTATGTGGATCATATCTGATGTTTTGTTTCAAAATGCTATTTTAAATATAGAACGTCATTAACCCACTATAGCATGCATAGCATGTGAAGGAAACCTTCTCTTAGCACGCTATTTTAGATTTCTAAAAAATAAACAGTACCTTTTTTTCGAGGGGTTCTCAAAAATATATTACCTGCAGCGTGGGGTATCATTATGGGCCCAATCTCACCCAACTAGTAAGTAGGCACGTGCACACACGTATCATCAAGTATAGATTGCAATCATGTATACTTATAAACTATAAAATCATTTGTAATGAACATTTACAAGTAAGAATAATCTTTATCCACTAAAAGTTACTTTTCAATGAGAAATTACAGATATTGCAAGTCTTTACACATCTTTATTAACAAAAATGTGATATGCACGAAGAATGGTACTGTGGTATTACCGTACTATTCATAATTTTACATGAGCTACTTTATTTTTGCCATTTGTTAGAAACAATAAATTTAAAAAACTTTATTACTACAACCTCTGGTCCATTTTATAAAAGGTTTTGCAAGCCTAAGGTTGTTATCAAAACGTATTATAAAAAGGAACGGATGTACTACCTCTATACAAATTATAAGCCATTATAGTCCACTGTTTTAGTATTCTAAAACGTCTTATAATGTGGTACAAAAGGAGTAGTATGTTTTATGACATTACGGAATCTTCACCATTCCTAGAATCTCCTCTTGGTCGTGTGGAAGGATGGTGCCATATTGGCCATGGACGGGGAGGGAGGAGAAGAGTGGTGGTGGACCGGCAGTTTAATAACCTACGTGGGTTTTTTTAGGGCAAAACATACTCCACTTTCTTGATTCAGAATGTTCATTGGTACAATAATAGAATGAGGAGGATTGATAAACCACACATGGCGACCCTCCTCTAAACTAAAAGCATGTATTGCGAGACTATGCGCCTCCATATTAGAACTCCTTCATGAATAAAGGAGGATGCTTCAAGCTCAAAAGCTTGATCTCACGGATGATATTGAAGTAAACTCCTCCACTATTGCTATGATTATCTTGTACTACACCTTTGCAGTCTGACGCAACAACCTTTTCACATAGTAGGTCGGCAGCCAGGGACAAAGCTTCTCTGCAAGCCCATGCTTCAATGGTAGCGGGATCTGCTATGCCTTTGCAGAAAACTGCAGAGGCTCCAAGGAAATCACCAGTTCCGTTTCCGCGGATTGCGGAATAAGACCCAACATATCCCCCTCTCGAGACAACACCATCAACTTTAGTTTTGACCATCCCCGGTTATGGAGCTATCCATCCTGAATTCATAGGCCTCGCACCAGTCTGCACCCGTGGTTTTATCCCACATGATTTTGCTTCTGTTATATCAGCAATAAACCTCTGAACAAAAGAATGAGTTGATAGAGGGATTTGGAACTCATTCTCATGAATAGACTTTCACCGAGCATACCAGAGATTGCCCATAGAGTGACAACCAAATTAACAAACTGACTGTGAGATAGTGATTCTTGCATTGTGAAAATCCATCTCCTCGCCTAGCAAGCATATGCTCAACCATTTTCTAGATCAGCTAAAGCCCATACACACCTGGACATACTACAGTTTTATAACAGCATGCTTCCAGGAGTCCTCCGCACCACATATCAGACAAGAATTAACTGGTGCCATATTTCTATGTTGAAGAAGATCTGCCGTTGGCAAAGAATGTTGTGCAAGTCTCCACACTAAGTTTTTAACCTTAGAGGGTACCGATATTGACCACAATTTCGTCCAAGATTTTTGAACCCGGTCCACATTGGATGACCCAGCTGTGCCATCTGACCATGCCTCACGTCGGTACTTTGTTTGAGTTAGCATCCGGTAAGCAGACCACACAGAAAAGGACCCTTTTTTCTCATAGTGCCATGCCCAAGCGTCCTCCACATTCCATGTACACATTGGAATAGACAAAATGACCGGCACATCCATTGGAAGAAAGAACTTCTGAACTTTTGTTAGGTTCCAAGATCTGGTTGCAGCATCAATCAGCTCATTGACATAAGAAGGTGGCTCGACAGCCTAGCATGTAGTCGGTCTCATATTAAAATAAATCACCTGTGGTCGAGCCCATAAATCACCTGTGGGCGCATAAGAAAATGACTTAAATATATGATCGAACAAACAACAGGCGAAGACAATTGGCTGGACTTGCTTACACTGACCGAAATATCTTGCTATTAAAAATTCAGTAACACTGATTAATAACAAATAAATAAGTGTATGTCCTATATTACTTGTGAACTTGTGAATTAAGGTAGAAAACAACATCGGGGTTTTAGGAACCAAAAAGAGTGCAGAATCTGAAGCAATGAAATAGCTTAGAGTTATTCAGAACGGCATCTATTAATAAGGAAACTGAGATGAACAGATATTTGGTAATGTGGCTATGCTAACTGATGGAAGAAGTTTTTGGTGTCCATTTATGTGCAGTAAAAAATATTTTTCATCCCACTTGCAGCCAATATATATTATCCAACATACTCTATCCTGAAAATGATGAATACAGTGATACCAAAATGCCCGTTACTTGTATTAGTATACATATCCTACTCAAACTACATCAGAATATTGTCCAAATCAGCATCTGCTTAATTTATGAACATGTAATATTTCCTAGGATGCTATTTTTTCCTATATTGCCCACAGTAAATAACATCCACGATTATAGTAGAATTTGCAACTCCTTCCATACACACGATCTTGGATACGGAAGAAAGAGTACTACCCAAGGACATCACATCATAGAGAACCAAGTCTTTTCATAACAGCAGTAATTAATTACAGGTCACTTACATGGAAGTTGAAAGGGAAACATGGCTCACAACATTTGCTGGCTTGTCCAGAAGAAATATTGAAGTTAGTTCAGATATGCAAATAAGAAATATTCTAGTTCAGATATGCAGTTACAGTTTTATTGTACACGTAAGAAACCCGCCACAACCCAAATTGCCTCTATTTATGTCAGGAAACTAACATGGAAGAACAAAGTGCTCCATAGCTGAATCTAGTTCAGTTTTGTGGTTGACGATATCAATTTCGAAAAGACCCCCCATCCAAAGAGGCCCATCAAGAACTTAACAAACTACAGGAAATTCATCAAACACTCACTGAACAAATGACTCTTTCCTCCATCCAAGCTCAGTTTAATATCTTGATTGTCTACTCCCCACTTTTTGCAAAGTTACATTTTTGAAGATTCAAAGCTTCCCAATCATGGAAGCAAACGACATGAAACATACAACTTTGCAGACAACTTGGGCCACCTACAAATGTTCCATTAAAAGAGAAGTTAAATGCAAAAAGTAGACTCCTGGTGAATGTGATAAACTATAGTAATCAAAGATTTGCACTACGTGGTTTAGAACCAAAATATCAAGTGATGTATGAAAATATACTTAGTGGCTTGAAGCAATGTTTTTCACACTTCATCAAGTATATATACAGAAATCAAATTTTGGGATTTGCACGATCATACTTGATTTAGGGGCATGCAGGCTGTATCACGAAACTGGTCCGTTGTGAACAACGCTCTGAGGCATCCTAAAATAAAAATTAACAACAAATCAACACAGCAGATCAGGTATTCTTGTTCAATCAGTGCAAGATTTATCAACTTTGTGCAGATCTTTTAGCTTTCGCCCATGTCTGCTCCTTCAGGTATGCAATATTTACCAAACATATCAAGAAAAAAAATTCTATATGCAGACCTTACCCATCTGAAGCCGTCATAAACTAAGGAAATCACTCTTCGTATGCGCCAAGTGCTCTCACAGTATCACACTCCAAATAAAGTTGACATGGTACACTGCAGGCATCAGTCCCATCTTCGCATGTCGCCTTCCTAAGTATATCCACAATTTTTAGCACCAGCTTTGGCTGCACATCAACAATGGCGATGGCTCAGCAGTGTTCACATGAAGCAAGCCCAATCTGAAATTCTACCTGGAAGAAATCAACGACAGTCGCGCCTGACAAAACATCCAGCAAGAAGCAAGTCCAATCTGTGGCTAAGTCGAGCGATGGGCATGGAGGCGGCACAGAGGGCAGGGCCGTGCGGCATGGGCGGCGGTGAACGATGACGATGGCGACGTGGCTACGGCAGCGCAGGCTGGCGAGAGCGACAGACGATGAAGATGGCGAAGACGCGAGCATCGGCGGCCAGGCGCGGTGACGATGGCGACGGTGCAGGCGTTAGGCGGTAGAGCAGGCCAGCGGGGAGGCACGGGCAAGCGGCCGCGCTAGAAGCGCAGCGAATCGGGGGTTGCAGTTATGCGGCTAGTGGATCGGCAAGACGTGAGGACAGAAGCAGTTTATCGGAGGAGGTTGGATTTGGGGCGAGGTTATCGGGAGAGTGGGCACTTTCTGATGGCAAATCGTACATCATTGAGAGAACATGGGACGTTGGATCTACCTATATGGATGGCTAAGATTTCCCGGATCTGACACTCTCGTTTCTTTTATATTAGTAGAGATTCCTCGGCAGTGGGCCGAGGCGTTCTAGCCCAGCACGCGGATTAACCGCCTGTGTCGCGTACATTATAAGCAGAGCAGCCTTCTTCGGCTCCGCTTACATGCTAAGCTAATTTACTCGCGCAGCGCAATATAAATCCCCATCCAAACGAAATCGGAGAAGTAAACCCAAAAATCAATCGCGAACCGACTACAAGCTCAGCTCTCCTTCTACCGATTTCCTCTCGATCTGCTCCGATGGCCGACGGCGCCGCCGAGCCGGAGAGGAAGTCCTGGGCCGACGTCGAGGAGGAAGAGGAGGCCAAGGCCAAGGCCGAGGCGGAGGCCGACCTCGCCGCCGCCGCATCCTCTTCATCCGCCGCCGTCACCGAGCCGGAGGTGGAAGCGCAGGCGAAGCAGATCGAGGCGCTCTCGCTCACCGCGCCGGACGACGACGGCGGCGGCGGCGGCGCCGAGGGTCCGCCCCTGCTCGATGACTCCGACGACTCCCAAATCCAAGCCGTACGCACGCTCTTGCTCTATTCTGTCCCCTCCCCTGGTGCCAGCCTGTCCCGGTATCGGCCGCCTGATTTGGTGTTCGTTGCTCTCCAGGTGACCTCGGGCGACACGGTGTACGAGTCGGCGACGACCTTCGAGGACGTGAACCTCACGCCCGAGCTGCTCAGGGGGATCCACGACGAGATGGGCTTCAGCCGCCCCAGCAAGATCCAGGCCATCACGCTCCCCATGATCCTCACGCCGCCCTACAAGGACCTCGTCGCGCAGGCGCACAATGGCTCCGGCAAGACCACATGCTTCGTCCTCGGCATGCTCAGCCGCGTCGACCCCAACCGCAAGGCCCCGCAGGCGATCTGCATCTGCCCCACAAGGGAGCTCGCACAGCAGGTCTCTTGGCTTTGACCCTGCAGTGTGTATTGCTTGGTTCTGCTATTTCTTCTTGCCCTATAATGTACTGATGAATCTGATTGTTGGCCTGTGCAGAATAAATCTGTGCTCATGAGGATGGGCAAGTTTACCGGCATTACCTGTGCCTGTGCTATCCCGGCGGCACAGAAAGATTACATACCCATCTCCAAAATGGCTCCAGTAACCGATCAGGTGGTGATTGGCACTTCTGGGACGCTCACGAAGTGGATTACCAATAAGAAGCTTTCCACGAGGGGGGTCAAGATTCTTGTGTTCGATGAGGCAGACCATATGCTTGCCGAGGTACATTTTCGTTCTCTTGTCATCTATCTTTTTTAATCCTTAATGTAAACATATATAGTGTAACTATCATATGCCATCAGATGTATGTCAACCTGTCTGATGACCTTGTAACTATCCTCAGCGAGCAAAGTGGACAGCTATGGCACTTATTTGCTATATATGCTTACCACTAACCTGCTATGGTGTTGTAGTCAAGTAGAGTCGAATGAATCAGATTATGAATGAATGTGAACTGTGAAGCTTGTACTTCCTAGTGGGCATTAAGGTGCGACATCATGGTGATGTTGTTAGGTATGATGCTGATAGCTCTTGGTATCTGTCTGGTCTGAGTGGAAGAAAAGAACAGAAGGCATAGATTATTATGCAGTTTCCAAAGAGTATAAATATCCAGATAACTGGAACCATAATTTGGCTCGCTCAAAATTCCATACTTTATCTGCTGATGATGAACATATGTACATGACTTAGGACCTGTTTGTTTGAGCTTTTACCTGCTTTCCACTAGAATAAGCTGGACAATCGAAACAAACAGGCGGCTTCGTCGCTGGCTTTGTCCAAAGCCAAAGCCGCAATTGCACTAGGCGAGCGAAGCACCCTGGGAGGTGCTTCCCGCAGCTTGGTGACTCAAAACCGAAGCGGTATATTTGTGTGCCACTGGCGTTGGTTGTATTTACGGAGAATTGCCATTTCTGCCTTCGGGTTGTTCTGATACTGGCTATACTGTCGTGTGCTATACTACCGTGTTGATGCTTCGAGGCCAATCGTATTGCTGTCAAAGGAAACGACACAACAGTTTAGGCAAGTGAAAAACGTATACTGTCCTCAGGATGTATGTTTCAGCTGAAGGAATGCCGATCTGAATTCTCATGGCTCGCTAGATATTTAACTAGCGTGTACAGTAGTCTGCGCATGTGCATGTAACTGAAAGTATGAAAATAGTTGATGTATGAAAATGTAATTTTTACGTGAGTGCTTATCCATGGTATATTGATCTTTCGAAACCTTTCTTGTCCTTGATGGATATAAAGCTATCTGTTTATTGGTCTCAGCGTCCATGAAAATAAGTTGGTGGATATGTTGGTAGCATAATACACCTGATCGATTTGCTATTTATTCTTAATCTTAAATAGGCAAAAATACACATACTCAAAAGTCTAAGGGTATTTTGGACAATTACTCAGGTTACAGCTAGGCAAACAGCTAAATTGCCAAACAGCAATACTCAGAACAGCAGCTTTCCCTACACAGCAATACAGCCAGCCACAGCCAGCCGCAGCTAGCCCAAACAATCAGGCCCTTAGCGGTTTTGGCTGATGTAACTAGCTGCTTTTACAATTTAATGTGTCCAGTTTCTTATGCTGGTGAGTGCTTCTTGCAGGACGGTTTTAAGTCGGATTCTGAAAAGATCATGAAGGATCTAAGAAGAAATGATGCTGGCTGTCAGGTAACTTTTTAGTCTGTCGACTCTTTGTGATTTTATGATCATAGAATCACATGCTACAGCTTGCACCTTGGATACAGTTCAAAAGCAGATGGGAGTTCTTATGTTCATCATGTGTTCCAGAGAATATATTTTGGATCCTATACTTTGTATATGCTCATGTGCTGCTTGTTGAACTTCTACCAATTGCTAATGATAGGTGGAGGGTTTATTGTGGAAAAAGGTCATTTGGTGATGTGTGGGTTGTATTTGGTGCAAGTATTTCCGATTGCCATATTCATTTTATTTTTATTTTTGGAACAACGCATATTCATGCATGGGAGCATCTTCCAAGTTGCTAGTTTGAGGATTACAGAAAGAATCATAGACTACTCCCTCCATCCCAAAATATGTTGCCTATAATGTTTTTGGCCAAAGTCAAACTTTATATAAAAAATACCAGGTATATAGCAAATAATACTCCCTCCGACCCATATTACCTTTCACAAATACGGATGTATCTAGGCACATTTTAGTGCTAGATACATCCGTATTTGTGAAAGGTATGGGTCGGAGGGAGTATTAATATCCGCAATACCAAATGTATATAGTATGAAAGTATACTTCATGATGATTCTAGTAATAACACTGATTATATGCAACATAATTTGGGATGGAGGGAGTACATATGTTCTATGTAATTGGCTAATTGTGTATTTCAGAACATGTATCAGATAATATTATTATGGCCACCAGACTTACTATTATTGCTAGTTTCTTGGTTAGTTGTGTTTGTTTCTCTTTCCATATGGTGCCTTTTTTCTACTTATTTGAGTTCCATTTGTACCAGGTGCTTCTCTTTTCTGCGACCTTCAATGAGAAAGTGAAGGATTTTGTTGCAAAAGTCATTAAGGACGGAAACCAAATATTTGTGAAAAAGGAAGATCTTACTTTGGAAAAAGTAAAGCAATATAAAGTCCGAGTCCCTGACGAGTCGGCCAAAATAGAGGTTATAAGGGACAAGATCCTTGAGTTCGGGCAAAAGGTTGGACAGGTTATCATATTTGTCAGAACAAAGATAAGTACTAAGAATGTTCATAATGCCTTGACAAAAGAGGATTATGTGTGCTCCTCAATTCAAGGAAGTCTTGACCAATCAGAAAGGGAAAAAGTAATACAGGAATTCAAAGATGGGTACACCAAGGTTCTTATATCAACTGATGTTCTTGCTCGAGGTTTTGACCAAGCACAGGTACTATTTGTGCCACACTACTTTTACATGCCAATGAAGTTTCTCCTTCTAACGTTCTTCCTTTCAAAGGTTAACCTGGTCATCAATTATGACATGCCAATCAAGTTCAACACGAGAGATGAACCTGATTATGAGGTGTACCTGCACAGAATTGGCAGAGCTGGGCGCTTCGGCCGAAAAGGTAAATATGTGCCGACCGGTCTATGGCTCATTCTTTACAAACGAAACCTAGGGATAGATGATTATATTCTTTTTTGTGGCATTGCATCAAATGAACATTAGTAGGTCTTGCATGCAACCACTGTAAGCATATTGGTTGACATTGTGACATACTTTCACGGCGTCAATAGGAAACAAATGGTTTGGGCATACTGACAACAGACTGAGCCTGTTATCAGCGATAAGCAAACATGCTATCTTTAGTCAATGGGATCCTAATGCCTATTTGTTCTAGTTTGACATTAAACTTCTCTACAAAATATGTTTGCTATGACTAGGAGGATAAGATAGAGCTGATGGGACCGTTGTTTGTCGATTATGGATGTCATCTTTGTTTGTTCATTTTCATTTTTTCTTTAGAAGCTGCTTCCTGTTTCTGGATATTGTATACTGTTTTTTTAATGATTTATCAGCTCGATACATGTAGTACTTGTACACTACAAAATGTACATCTTAATCATACACTTGTTATGCCAAATTATTAGCGAATCGGATTAATAGAACCTTACTATCCCAGTGCTTATTTTTTTGATGCCTATATTTCTAACTGAATCGTTGCTGGTGACAGGAGCTGTGTTTAACCTGCTATGTGGTGGAACTGATGACGTCGTGATGACAAAGATTGAGGACTACTTCCAGCACAAAGTACCTGAGGTGCCCAACTGGAAAAGCGAGGATAATTTTGAGACTGCACTTAAGGACGCTGGTTTACTTGAGTAAACATCCTCAAGAAATATTTGGCAGCAGATGCGCGCCTTGCTTCAGGACAACTTGGCTTATGTGATTATTACTTTGTCACCAGCATTTGGCCCTTGTGTACCAGATGGTTGTGTCAGGAGTTGTGTTGATTATGTTGAGACTTTCCCCAACAGTTCTGAGGCAATGAATCCTATCCTTGTGTGCATGTAATCAATTTGTATGCTTGCTATTTTCCAAAGCATGTATCACTTCCTCCCACGTTTTCCTGTTGTCTCAACACGTGAACATGTAATTTCGTTTGCAATTTCAGTTGTATGTTTCGAAATGAGGTAGTGATCTACTGCGTGTATAAAATGTTGGGCAATTACAAAAGTACACACTAGATTCAGCCACATAAGAATGTACACGATTTCCAATTACTGGAAGTTACAAATTGTCGTGCTCGATGACCTGTGCCCCCCTCCACTCCTCGCCAGGGCCAACCACGACCGGCACCAGCATGGACGCCGGCCCGGTGCAGAGGAAGTAGTCGTTGCCGAACTTGTCGTACATTCCTCCCGGGCTGCTCAGGTACATGTCCTCGAACCCCATCTTCACCAGCCTGAACCCGAGACCGCTATACTGCAAAATCAATGGCGACGGTCAGTTCTGTGAGCGAGCAATTGATTCTTGATTCTTTTGGGCTGCAGCATTGTGGGTTACCTGATCGATGGTGGTGAACTTGGAGGGCGCGGTGCTGTAGATGCGTTTCGTCCTCTCCTCCGGCGGCGCCGCGTACACCCTGCTCACCTTCTTCTTCAGAATAGTGTAGAGGTTGTCCTCAACGGTCCATACGCCCAGCCGGGGCTCCTCGCCGCCGCCGCCGCCGAACCATCCGGATTCCTCCCGCTTCATGGCCTCCGCCGGGGTGAGGAGCGCGAACCCGGACGCCGGCGGTGGGTGGGAGCAGTATGGGCATCCCCGGAGCCCCTCCACGGCCGTGCCCCGCCTCTTGTCGAACTTGATGTGGCTCAGCACCGCGCTCGTCAGCTCCACCGGCTTGCTCCCGTTGTTCTTCACGATCACCGCCGTCGCCATGCTCACCGCGTACAGCGTCACCACGTACGACACCTCCAGCGCGCCGGCGCTGCACCCCAGCTCCACCTGCACGGCGTCGTACGAGTCCGAGTCGGCGTCCGTCACCGACCACTCGGACCCGGCGAGGAGCGACGTAGAGCTCGACGACGCGTCGTTGAGCACGAGCCCGACGCCGCCCTTGACGGCGTCGGCGCCGGCGACGGTGTGGAGCACCTCCCTGTAGGAGAGCTCGTCCTTCCAGTACACCTTTGGCCGG
This sequence comes from Dactylis glomerata, assembly GCA_007115705.1. Classification (NCBI taxonomy): domain Eukaryota; kingdom Viridiplantae; phylum Streptophyta; class Magnoliopsida; order Poales; family Poaceae; genus Dactylis; species Dactylis glomerata. Next base: position 1,336,604 of record QXEO01000531.1, on the reverse strand, counting down.
TACGAGGTGACCAGCCCGTCGTTGAGCCGGAGCTGCAGCGAGCTGCCGTTGCGCACGCTCAGCTCCGCCGTGGGCGCGCCCGTGGAGTCGGTGCCGAACTTTAGGCCCTTCCGGCCGAATGACTCCTCCAGCTGGGACGTCTGCGCCGTGGCGGGCACCGTCGACGCGATGCCGGAGGCTGCTCGCGTGATGGTCGGCCGGGGAGAGGCTGGGAGGTGGAGCGGGAGGAAAGAGGCGGCGGCCATTGGAGTTGGAGTGGAGTGAGTGGCAGAGAAGGGGAAGGATGGATTCGGATTCCTTCCCCTGGAGAATTCCGGGGTGATCTCACTGCAGCCTCATATCCACCGGCTTCAGGATAGATGGTTTCCCCTTGTCGTCTCCTTGCTCACCTCCTCCCTCTAGCTTTTTCTGTGCTGCGCACAGGATATATTACCGGGGTCTCAACTAGGTGATAGCAACAGCTCAATTCCCGAGTGAGCAGAGTGGAACATAATGCTTATTTGTTTGCAATTCAGAAACACGTAAGCTTCAGTTGTCGTTCAGAACTGAGAACCTCAGGTTAAATGCAGAGTGTTCATCTAGCTGTTGTCTGCACTGATTCCAGTATGAATTGTCGCCTTTCTAGTTTCCTTTACCAGTAAGAACGATATCAAATGGGAGTTTGAATTTGCATATAGTGATACATCTATACAGTACGAGGATGAGACGTTACGTGGTTAACCTTTAAAATGTATAATTACAGTTTAGAATAGAGTACAGCATGTCAAGTCAGGATGGCCGAGTGGTCTAAGGCGCCAGACTCAAGTTCTGGTCCTCTTACGAGGGCGTGGGTTCAAACCCCACTTCTGACAATTTATTTTTATCAATTTCAAACAATTTTTATCCAGATTTCAGTTTACCTTTACTTTACTTTTTTCAGTTTACCTTTACTTTACTTTTTTCAGTTTACCTTTACAGACTTGAACAACCACGCCTTCATTACAATGAGAGAAAGAGAGTAAAAAAGGGCAGATCTCTGCTGTCAAGCAACCCCAGTTCTTTTGCAATTCATCTCCTGGACACGCTTTATTCCCAATTGGTAAGTAACATTCTAAAAAGATTCCCATTTGCTAAACTTTGATGCAACTCCTGCATTCTACTTGGTTCAAACCCCACTTCTGACAAATCACCTTTTACTCTATTTCAAACTTTTGTCCAGATTTCAGTATACATTTACAAACTTGAACAACCATGTCTTCATTACAGAGAGAGAGAGAGAGAGAGAGAGAGAGAGAGAGAGCAGATCTTTGCTGTCACGCGATCAGTTAGCTGACAGTATGACACTGTATAGGGGATGAGTTTATTCAACAGCGAAATAACACTGAAATTCAATTTATTTCCATGCCAATCTGGCCTCCGAAAGTCCGAAGCACGAAGGAACTGATCACCCACGTTTCCGCGCCATCGCCGCGGCAATGGACACGTACCTCTCCTTCTTCGTTGACATCGCGGCGAGCAGCGCCTCCCTGTCCGGAAGGCACTGCCTCACGGTCTCGTCCCCCGTGTACTCCCTTGCCCACCGGCACAGCGCTGGGTGCTCCTCACCGGCGAGAAGGCGCACCCCGGCGATTTCCTCGAACACTCCCAGCCAGTGCGCGATCCCGCCGGCGGCCACGTCGAGGAAGCCGACGCGGTCGCCGCCGAAGAACCTCTTGTCCCCGAGCTGCGCCTCCAGGAGCGTCAGGCTGGCCTTCGCCTCCCTCGCCGCCGCCTCCCGGGCCTCGCCCTCCTCCGCCCACAGCGCCACCCACGCCGATCTCCAGCACTGCGCGAAGTCGAGTCATTCATCAGTCACTGTATTAGTAACAGAGCTCGTTCCTATCAGTGTCAGGCACTAGCTAAATAATCCGACGATCACCTTCTCGTCGATGAAGCGTGCCCAGAAGCGGGCCGTGGCCCTGGCGTGCGGGTCGGCCGGCAGGAGCGACGGCCCCTGAGGGAACGCCTCGTCGACGTACTGGACGATGACGAGCGACTCGCAAATGGCCGGACGCCGGTCGCCGTGGAGGAGCACCGGCACCTTCTTGTGGACGGGGTTGTGCTGCAGCAGCAGCTCGCTCTTGTTGCCGAGGTCTTCCTCGATGAACTCGTAGGGCACGCCCTTGAGCCGCAGGGCCGCCTCCGCGCGGTGGACTAGCGGGCTGCTGAAAATGCCGATGAGCTTGACCGCTTCGGACATCCTCGGCTCGCTGCTTCCTGGTCGATTTTCTCCAAGTTAGCTTAGCTCCGGCCTGAGCATGACTGGTTATATATTTCGCGCCAGGGAAATTCTCTGCAGCTCCGCGTCAAAGTTTTGGCGACGGTCACAACCATGTGAGTGAGACAAGGTTTTTAACCTATGAAGTACTGACGTGCATCCACCGGCCGAAAGCTTGTCATCTCCACCTTGGCGACACTGACTTGATTTTTTAGAATAACTAGTGACCAAATAAGTACACCCTGAGGATAGGATCTGAAATATTTTGAGGTATCAACCAATAAAGTAGATACCAACCACTCCCTCCGTTTCAAAATATATGATATTTTAGTTTTTTCCGATACACATATATCTATATTGCCTTTTAGTGTGTATATTCACTTATTTTGCTTTCAATCTATACACTGAAACATATCTAGATACATAGTGGAAAGGCTAAAACATCTTATATTTTGGAATAGAGGGAGTACAAGCCATTGCACTTAATTAGTGCGCAAACCAGTCAGGGGCACTCATATTTGTTGTTTAAAATGGAGGCAGAAAATAATTGATTTATTCATGTCCATTAATTAAAGAGAGTTTTGACAAGAACACAACATGGCAAACAATAAGGGACTACTCTCCTGAAATTACAAAACTCAATTGTTTTATGCCCATGGCGATCTAAAGCTTTACCTCGCTCTTGATGGCATGTAAAAGAATAGTTTGTGGGACGAATTTGTTGCGGAAGAACCTTACGGTTATCTTATCTCAAATTGTCCAACTAGTAAGCATACTAAGGCTTTACTTTGTAAAACTGGTATCCCCAGTGACACTATGCCATTGCTTTCTATATAAAGCAAGGTTGTGAAAAGCCTTTTCTCTAAAAAAAAGTAAGCATACTAAGGAAAGGCCATTGACTTACGGTTTGGAGTGTTTTTACTAGACTAACTGGTCCACCCACCTTGACGGCTGACCACTTGGAGATGTGAATGGATGGAATCCCAAACCAACCTTTGATCATATCCCCAAAGCCTCTTAATATAGCAGCATTGAAAACATAGGTACTCTCTCGTCTTGTGTTTGCTTGCAAAGGGGGCAAATGCCATAATTTGTCCATCCTTTCTTCTAGGGACCGAGCCTATTTTGAATACTCAACCGTGTTGTTCATGCAAGTGTGTGTGCGGCTCGTTGTGTCTTTACCGTTTTCCATGAAGCTCCAAATTTATTGAGTCTTCTACCTCCGCAGGTGGGTGCACATTGTTAAGCTTCACCCAAAGACGTACAAAATCATGGTGTGAGATAAGGTCAAATTGATGTCCATTTGATCTTCGAAATCCAAGAATTCTTGTGAACCTTGTTTGTTATTTTAGTTTTCTCCTATTGAGGCTTTGAAGATGAGAGGGGCACCGAATGTGTAATTTTTGCCATTGGGACACGGTACAAACCGATTGGTTTGTGGTTTATCATAAAAAACAATTGCAGTACGATGGTAGATTGGGTGCGTTGGAGTTAGCAACCATGAATACGAGCCTTCTCTATAAATATAGAAACATTGAGGGAACATGGAAACATCTTCTATCTAAAAATATCTTCACAACCAGATTCTCTCATAAACTAGTGTTGGTCATGGATAATCTCATTTTCACAAAGTCTCATGGGATTATCCATATCTTCTAGTAGTTTGCCTAGAGATAAAAAGTCATTAGAGCATCTCTAGTCGAGCAGTTATAATTTAGCCCCTCAAACAGCTCCTTATCCTTTATGTCATTATATTTGGTTTGCTAAATAAAAGCGGTTCCTAGCTGATCATCTAAACTTAACTTCTTAAACAATTAAGTTTATCACAACCAATAATTCAATGTCAAACGCATGTAAGGGTCCAAATGAAGTAACAAGCAAGATAAGATCACAACTATGATGTGTTGTGGAGTAGCCATTGATGCTCAAAAAGATCGCCTTGGAGTTGAGTATGAATCTCTCGATTCTCAATGCTTTGAGGCACTGCAAGGAATCATTGTATTGTACTTGTATCGTGTTGTGGCCTGATGGCGTGTAGATGACCGCCCAGTTGGGAACCCCAAGAGGAAGGTATGATGAGCACAGCAGCAAGTCTTCTCTCAGTATGAAACCAAGGTTTATTGAACCAGTAGGAGAAAGAACCAACTTTCGAAGGTTGATGCTTGCTAGCTTCGCGATAGCTCCAGACAATATATATATGGCGCCTTATCTGGGGCGTAGCTTTGCACCAGCAGCAATGTGGAACCTGCACACAATACAACCAAAGTACTTTGCCCCAACTTACAGTGAGGTTGTCAATCTCACCGGTTTGCTGTAAACAAAGGATTAAACGTATCATGTGGTAAAAGATAGTAGTTTGCAAGAATATAAATAAAGCAAGTAAATAGTAAACGGTAATAAGAATGTAAAAGAATAGACCGGGGTCTATAGTTTACTAGTGGTGTCTCTCTATAAGATAAATAAAATGCTGGGTAAACAAATTACAATTGGGCAATTGATAGAATAAAGCAAGCATACAAATGTCATGAGGATCACTATGAGATTCACTTGGGCATTACAACATAATACATAGACCGTAATCCAACTGCATCTATGACTAATAATCCACCCGCCGGATGTCGTCCGAGCAACCGTTGGGTATAAAGTTGCAAGCAACAGATTATCGCCTTAAGAAAAGTGTGTAATGTAAACAATACAAATGTCCTTGAACACAAGATCGTTGTTTTCTCCCTAGTAGCAATAGCACATCTACAACCTTAGAGGTTTCTGTCACTCCCCCAGATTACTAGAGGCCTGAACCCACTATCGAGCATAAATACTCCCTCTTGGAGTCACTAGCATCTACTCGGCCAAGATATCTACTAGCAATAGAGAGCATGCAAGATCATAAACAACATAGAGATGATAAATCAATAAATCAACTTGACAAAGTATCAATATTCATCGGATCCCAACAAACACAACATGTAGAATTACACAATGATGATCTTGATCATGATAGACAGCTCACAAGATCTAAACATGAAGCACATGGAGGAGATGACAACCATCTAGCTACTGCTATGGACCCGTAGTCCAAGGTAGACTACTCACACATCACTCCGGAGGCAGGCATGGTGATGAAGAAGGCCTCCGGTGATGATTCCCCTCTCCGACAGGGTGCCGAGAAGAGCTTCTGGACCCTCCCGATCTCGCATCGACGACGGCGGTGGCTTACGGTATGTTTCGTGGAAAATTGATCGGGTCCTTAGGGTTTTCCCGTCGAGGGGAATATATAGGCGGAAGGGCGGCGTCAGGAGGTGGGCCAGGTGGCCCCACCACCTGGTGGCGCGGGCTAGGGACTGGCTGCGCCACCCTATGGTGTGGCTGGCCCCTGGCTCCCCTCCGTCTCTACTTTGGACTAAGTCCCGTGTCGGGCAAAATAGGAACTACGGCTTTTGTTTCGTCCAATTTCGAGAATATTTCCTGTGTAGCTTTTCTGAAACACAAAAACAACAGAAAACAGGAAACTGGCACTGTGGCATCTCGTTAGTAGGTTAATTCTAGAAAATGCATAAAAACGCCACGAAGTGTAACAAAATACAAAGCAAATGGTGCATAAACAAGCATGGAGCATCAAAAATTATAGATACGTTTGAGACGTATCATGGCCCAACATGATCCTCATTGGAGATAAACCGAAAGTTCTCTGGCATGTCTCGCTCATCTTCAACGATCATGTCTCGGTGAAGTAGGCTAGGAGGGCCACGGAGGCTGCAGGGTCTGGGCGGATCCTAATGGTGGTCGCCAGAGGCAACACCAACAATGATGTGGTGCCTGCAGAGGAGCATGTCGACGCATGGTGGAGGGCGCAATTCTACTCATCGACCGAGTATATTTGATGGTCGGACGGCACAAATTTTTACACCTCTAAAGTGTTTGAGGGATCAGCTAGGTCCAGTTTAGCTTCTTAAAATGAAATTTTTACTCCTCTAAAGCCTTTTAGGGGATCGGTTAGAGATGTTCTTACTACACACCACACCTCCACCTCCTGAATATGAGATTCTGTGGGCTTACTAACCATATCGTCTACCATCCAAATCGGACGGTGTTCTGTGCCGCCATCTCCATCGCTATCGATTAATATTCTGAAATTAGTATTCGTGTTTAATATTCTGAAATTAATAATAAAATTATTACCTAATTACCCAATATGTTCTGGCTGCCGATTTACTTGATTCAACAGCGAAATATTATTTATTTGCATGATAATCCGGCCTCCAAAGCACGAAGCAACAGATCACCATCGCAGCAACGGCCGTGCAGACACACGCACACATCACGTTCATTTCCGTGCGATTGCCTTGGCGGTGGACGCAAAGCTCTCCTTCCTCGTCGCCAACGCGGCAAGCAGAGCCTCCCTATTCGGCAGGCACTGCCTCACGGTCGCATCCTCTGTGTACTCCCTCGCCCACCGGCACAGCGCCGGGTGGTCGTCTTCCGCGAGCAGGCGCGTCCCGGCCATCTCCTCGAACACTCCCAGCCATTGCGCGAACCCGCTGGCTGCCAAGTCGAGGTAGCCGACACCGTCGCCGCCGAAGAACTTCTTGCCCCCGAGCTGTCCCTCCAGGAGCGCCAGGTTGGCCTTCGCCTCCCTCGCCGCCGCCTGCCGCGCCTCGCCCTCCTCCAACCACAGCGCCACACACTTGGTTCCCCAACACTGCGATGAACAAGCCGACTGTGATTTACGGTCGAGTCATGGTCTCATGGAGTCATGCATACCGGATTAATTAACTCATCTCGATCCAGTCACCTTGTCGTCGATGAAGCGTGCCCAGAAGCGGGCCGCGGCCCTGTCCAGCGGGTCGGCCGGCAGGAGAGCGGGGCCCTGAGGGAACGCGTCGTCGATGTACTCGAGGATGACGAGCGACTCGCAGATGGCCGGCTGCCGGTCGCCGTGGAGGAGCACGGGCACCTTCTTGTGGATGGGGTTGTGCTGCAGCAGGAGCTCGCTCTTGTTGGCGAGGTCGACCTCGATGAACTCGTATGGAACGCCCTTGAGCCGCAGGGCCACCTCGATGCGGTGGACGAGCGGGCAGCTGAAAGTGCCGATAAGCTTCACCGCTTCCGACATCTTAATTAATTTGGGAGTGGCTTCTGATCGATCGATTTCTTCAAGTTACTAGCTTAGCTCCGGCCGCCTGTATATAGTTCGCGCCACGAAATTCGCGTATATAGCTCCGCCTCCGCGTCAAAGTTTTGGCGACGTTCCTGTGGCGCGCTCTTTGTTTTTCTTCGGTTGGAGGAAATGTAAACAATTGCTGGTTCAGCAGACACCAGATAAGATCCTACACCTAGGCATCCAACCGGGATTTTACGACGAGTACGTACAATAGATCAGCTTAAGAAAGTGAGAGAGGGGAACTATAGTACCATCCGCCACCTTTACAACGAATGTGACAAAGTGTTCAGGCCAACTTCAACCGTCCCCCATTTCGAACACCAAATATGTTTATTTTATTTCGACTTTGCGCCTTCTTAAAATGATCGGCCTCTATCGCACGATACATTTTGTCAGCGGCATTTTCTTTTTAATTTATTTTACATCTTAATTAAGTAATTATAAAAATACTAAAATCGGTACATATTGAAAAATTAAACCTAGATAAACATACAAAATGAAAAAAATAAACTTAGACAAATAAAACCTGAATTTAATAAGCCCTATAAAACTAGGGTTTGTACTCCCCACGGTGATCATAGGGAGTACGCAGTAGCCGGTTGATAAGGATGGCAATTGAGCGGGTTTGAATGAATATTGCAAAACCAGATCCAAATCCAGATTCCATATATCAACCTCACCATGCCCGGCCCCCCATGAAAGTATCCATTGGCATGGATATGCGCTCCAAATCCAAACCCTCCAGATATCCAGATACCCATTGATATCCATGTGTTTACACACTATGTACAACCACATAATAATATTTGAGCAGCATTCCGGTGCTTCTTCTATCCGGAGCCCGGAGGATATAGCTGCCGTTGGGGAGGGTATGGGCTCACCGGTGTCTTACCCACACCCATACCCATGAAGCAGCTCACCCATTCTTACCCTCCCAAATTCTCCGTTACCCGTTTAAAATTTTACTTATCCATATCCACTGGGTATTTAGGTAAGAATTATTCACTAATGACTAGAGAACAGACGTGATTTTGCATGGTCACTGCCAGCCACACCCCCGTGCGAGAGCCACGCATCCCTTTTTTGGGAGACAATGATGGGTGTGGGTTCCACCACTATAAACTTTAAGGGCCTGTTTGGATTGGTGCCCAACTATGCCCTGCCAAAATTTTGGCAACCTATGACATATTGGCTTTTGTTTGGTAGGTAGCCGAAATTTTGGTTGCCAATGAAAAGCTACCCACCCACCTACCATCACTTTCCCTTTACATTTCTTGCCAAATTTTTTGCCAACCGTAGGTCAAGGAATCCTTAGCCATTTTTTTGGCAGCCAATGGTTGACACAAATTGGTAGGGCATGAGATGGCACCAAACAAACATGCCCTAACCCCTCACCGTGGGGCACCTCCTCCACTCATTTTCCACACACCTTCTTTCTTTATTCTTCCTCGTCGCTCCTATCTCTCACCAAACCCAACGCCACCATGGCTACCTCCACCGCATCTGTTAAGCACGACGCCGCTACAACATATCAACTCCCTCTTGCTGCAAGCCGTCAGCGCTGTGATGCAAGGACGGCAGCTCTGCGACTGCTGCCAAAGAGGGAGCTGGCGCCACGGGGTCCCTCTTAGGGATGTGGAGAGGGGAGACGAGAGACTGAGATGGACACCGGAGATGGGGGCAGCCAGATCCCTGGGAGGCGTGAGGAAGATGATGACGCCGGAGGAAGATGTGTGGGAGGCGGCGGTGCGACGTGAAGGAGGCGGCGGCGCGGCGCGAGAGAGACGTGAGGGTGGAGGTGGCACCGGAGGAAGGAGCATACCTTCAAAGTCCACCGCTTGCTGCAGGCCCTGCTGTCCGGTCGCCGCCACGGAGCAGTCGTAGTCTTCCTTGCTTTCGATTTTGGGGAGACGAGAGTGGAGAATTGGATGAGACGGGGATTACCCATTTTACCCTCCCCAATGCTGGATAATCCACATACCCTACCTGTTTTCAATGGGTAAAAAAATCACTTCCCATACCCTACCCGTTACCTATGGGTATGGATATGGGGAACGGGTGTGAATAACCAGCGGCAGATATACTATAGGAGAGTCGAAGATCACGAGATGTGGCAGGGAGGGCTGCTGATCGCGTCCTCCCTTGCCACCAGCCGTCATTGCATGCTGGTAAGGAGGCGCTGAGATCGAGCTGTGGAGGGGAGGGGAAGCGAAGCAATGAGAAGAGGGGCAGTAGCAGCTTAACATGGTCGCTTTGACTACTAGTGCCTAGCTTGATTAGTTTTTTAGGGTTAGTGCTAGTTAGATTTAGTGGGCCTTTGGTAAGTTGGGCCTCATGAAGAGGGGGGCTATGCCTAGTTCAAAATCCCATGTCTCACTTACATGTGGGTCCCATATGTCAGCGGATTTCCAATGGATATCCATGGGGCGAAATCTATGGCAGTGCCCGCCCATGAAACATTAGATATCCGCCCCATGAAATCCGTGGGTGTGATCGGCCCTCCATACATGTGCCCTGTGGTTTTGATATCTGTGGATACCAAGATCCGTGGAGAAAATTGCCATCCTTACTGGTGGAGTAGCGTTGCCTTTATATGGGACGCGAGGAGCACCTCTCCTAGATATAGTCGCTTTGCTTTCCCATTGGGACGCTTTGAGCACTTATTTCAGGCTCGCGTACTCCACCACTGGCTTAGGCGCAACCGACGCGGCCTCTACCTCCTGTATTGATGAGCTATAGCCAGTGTCGCCTCGCTGGCCATGTAGAGATCTCTGCTGCAGATCGCTGCCTTGAAATACTCGAGGATGAGCACATCATCAATGTCCAACGATGACTCTGGCAGCAAAGAATGAGTGTCGTTGGAACCCACTTCAGAGATTTCATGACATAGGTCGGGTCTATGTGAAGGTTAGGCGTAGTAGGGAGCAGTGGCCGCGGATTTCCTCCCGACACGCGATGTCGATGGTTGAGACTGTCATCACAGCAACCCTATTATGGTTCAAATACTAGCCATCCGGGAGGTGCATGTTGGGCCACAACATGAAAGTGTACGCCTAGGTGATGTCAGTTGGGACGTTCCTATGATGTTGCTCCATCTCTGGCGCCAGCGGGGTCTTCTTGCGGAAGAAGCCACGACACGACGGTGGTTCACTGTCGAGGAGTCCCCTCATGGTCATTCTTTGAGCAGTACCACTTCTTGGTTATCGCGACTGGGAGTGGCAATCCTGACCTACACGCTATGTCCCTAGTGGGGGGAGGCGAGTGCTAACCCGCAAGTATATAGGGTCGATGTAGCACCTACCAATGTGGAACTAATGGGTATCCAAGTGCAGAAGCAGGAAGGTAGAGAAATTTATACTCTCAAACTAGAGTGTAATGATTATTGTTATTTATGCACTAAACAATATAAATAAGCAAAGGTGATTGAGTGCAAAAGAAAACTCAAAGATATCACAATCCTCAACAATGAAGAGGTTCTGCTCTTGTGGTAACAATGGACCCTAGGTTCATGGGCTTTGATCTCGATCTCTCTCTCCCTTAGCAGTGCCAATTATAAATAAAGATGTACACACAATTGTCATGCTATTATGGTAACTTTATATGAAAACCATGTTCCAAGACATGAAGTTGAGAAGGAAAGTACCTTAAAGTATGTAATTTATGTTACTGGGCCTAAAATATATGTTCTGTTTTACTCCTAGATTCGTGAATTTATATCAAAGGATGAATGTCTTGCCCTCCCCCTCGCGTCGCTCTGCCTAGGGCGACATGAGGGCTCCCCTCCCCCGGGCCGCCAGTGGCCTCGCCCCATGCCGTCCCTCCTTATTGTTGTTTCCACGGTGGCGACAGCCCCATCATTGTCAAAGGTGGTCAGGGGGAGCCTAGTACGACGGTGTTTGTTGTCCTCAAGCGCAGAGCAGCGTGGCAAGCCAGGGCGGCAGCCCTGGATCCGGTGGTGGCTGTAGGGCGAGGCGTGGTGAGGGATGGGTGCATTGCGGTGGTGCGGTGGTGCTATGGGTCGGGTCGTGGCATATTCGCTCGCTCCCAGGCGCTGGGTGGCCTAGGCAGCGGATCTACGCGGCGGCGGCTTGCTGGCCGCCTTGGGATGCCGGGGAGGCGGCCCCAGAGCACAACAGTGTCCTTCTCGTGGATGGCGTGCTGTGGAGTGGCGGGTATGCGTCGGTCATGGGCTTAGATCCCAGATCTGGCGATGGCGGTCAGACGAGGGCCCTCCTAGTGAGTCACAGGTGGCCGTGCCGCTGTGGTGGCGTGTCCGGCATCGTGTCATAGTTTTTTGCAACTCGCATGCGTGGAAGCCGGAGCAGCGGCTCTAGGAGCATATGGTGGTGGTTCCCTGCATGTGGTCATGTGGATGGCGGGGTAGGGAACCGCGGCGACAATGGGACGATGGTCCCGGAACGATGGTGTGGTGGGGTGCACCATGGCGTGAGGTATTGTGGTGTGTTGCACGTGGATGCCGGAGTGGCGGCTCCGGTAATATGGTTCTTCTCCTGCTATGCCTCTGGACACATGGGTGGCGAGGCATGCTGCCATGGGCGTCGATGTCGTCCCTCTCGCTGGTCTTCCTTGCCCGTCAGGTGGCAAGGACTTGGATAGTCCAGTGGAGGTGGTGGTTGTGGTCTGCGAATGAAAGTCTTGCCTGATTTGGTCGGTGCCGGCAATGGTGACGCTTGTGGGCGTCATTTTCCTCCTTGGGGCCATTTTCATGGAGTACCAACACCCCTATGTCCATCATTCCAGGGTGAAAACCCTAATCCGGCTTGCCAGGTTGGATGACGGCGGCGTCTTAGGACTTTGTGACCTCCTTGGAGGCGTCATTTTTGGAGTGTTGAGCGCCATGCTTGGCGGTGCTAGCGCTACTGGTTGGGTCAACGTCTTCGAGTTTTGTCGATGCGCGAGTGCCACTGGCTTGCTTCCCGCGGCTTGCCTCCTCCATTAAGCTTAAAAGGCCTAGTTGTTCTCCTTCGGCTCTGACTTCCTTTCCAGGGATGTGGGCTAGGGTAGTCATACTGCTCACCATTGCCGTCGTGCCGTTGTCATTTGGCGGCACTCCAGACCTAGTTGAGCTAGGTCGTGTGGCATGTGTGCAGTTTTCTCGATTTCTCTGAAAACTGTGCCGTGTTGGTTTTTCTTGTCTGGTTTTCCCATAAACTAGACACGTTATGTGGGTGTCATGTTAGTATGAGTTTTTGGCCAATTTCCCTAATAAATTTCTCATTTTCCTTCTTCTTAATGAAAAGGCAGAGCTCCTGCTGGTTGCTCCAAAAAATGTCTTGCTATTCTTACCAATTAGGTTCCATTACATCCACTCGGGTACACAGATCTACATAAAACATACACTTTTAAGTAAAAACATAAGCACAGCATCTAGGCACAAGTCAATTTGAGCACATAATGAATCATTCTCTACCTCAAAAGAAAGAATCATTCTCATCTACTTACAGTTTGTGTTGTCAAACACCTAATGACAAGGCATTAGATAAAACATTTTTTAACCAATGCAATAGACATCTAATGTGCTTCCAAATTACGACAAATTATAAAGGATCCAACACAGCGGTAATAACAAGCTTAATCTCATACTACAATATCCAAAGGAGTTACTGATGTCTCACAGGACCCGTTGGGAAACCCCAAGAGGAAGGTATGATGAGCACAGCAGTAAGTTTTCCCTCAGTATGAAACCAAAGTTTAATCGACCAATAGGAGAAATAAATCACTTCTGAAGGTTGCCGCTAGCTGACTTTGGCAGGGCGCACTACCGGTGTCACTAACAACGTGGAACCTGCACACAACACAACCAAAATACTTTTCCCCAACTTACAGTGAGGTTGTCAATCTCACTGGTTTTGCTGAAAATAAAGTATTAAATGTATAGTGTGGAAAGAGATGTTTGTTTGCAGTGAAATGAAATAGTACTTGCAGAAAGTAAATAGTGTTTGTAGTAGATGGTATTATCAATGTAAAAGAATGGACCAGGGTCCACAGTTCACTAGAGGTGTCTCTCCATAAAGATAAATATCATGCAGGGTGAACAAATTACAGTTGGGCAATTGACAAATAGAGAATGCATAACAATGCATGTACATGACATGAATATCACCATGAGATTCATTTGGGCATTACAACATGATACGAAGACCGTAATCCAACTGCATCTATGACTAATAATCCACCTTCAGTATATCATCCGAACAACCGTTGGGTATTAAGTTGCAAACAACAGATTATCGCCTTAAGCAAAGTGTGTAATGTAAACAATACAAATGTCCTTGAACACAAGATTGTTGTTTTCTCCCTAGTAGCAACAGCACATCTACAACCTTAGAAGTTATTGTCACTCTCCCAGATTACTAGAGGCATGAACCCACTATCGAGCATAAATACTCCCTCTTGGAGTCAGAAGCATCTACTTGGCTAAAGCATCTACTAGCAACGGAGAGCATGCAAGATCACAAATAACATAGACATGATAGATCAATAATCAACTTGACATAGTACTCAATATTCATCGGATCCCAACAAACATAACATGTAGAATTACAATAAGATCTTGATTATGATAGGCAGCTCACAAGACCTAAACATGGCGGCGCAAATAGGAGAAGAGAACCATCTAGCTACTGCTATGGACCCATAGTCCAAAGATGAACTACTCACGCATCACTCCGGAGGCAGGCATGGCGATAAAGAAGGCCTCCAGTGATGATTCCCCTCTCCGGCAGGGTGCCAAGAAGAGCTTCAGAAACCTCCCGAACTAGGGTTGATGACGACGGCGGCTACAGAACTTTTCGTGGATGGAGGCTGGGGCCTTTAGGGTTTTCCTGAAGATGTGAATTTATAGGCGGAAGGGTGAGGTCGGTGGGCGCCCAAGGGGCCCACACCATGGGGCGGCGCGGCTAGGGGCTAGGCCGCGCCACCACCAGGTGTGGCTGCCTCCCGGCTGGTCTCCGTCTCTCCTTTGGACTCCGTCTTCGTGTCAGATAAATAGGCACTTCGGCTTTTGTTTCATCCAATTCCGAGAATATTTCCTTCAGTAATAATCTGTAATAGAAAAACAGCAGAAAACAGGAACTGGCACTGTGGCATCTTGTTAATAGCTTAGTTCCAGAAAATGCACAAAAATGCCGAGTGTAAACAAAACATAAAGCAATTGGTGTAAAACAAGCATGGAGCATCAAAAATTATAGATATGTTTGTAACATATCAGCATCCCCTAGCTCATCTCATGCTCGTCCTCGAGTAGGTAAGTGATAACAAAAATAATTTTTGAGGTGACATGCAGCCAACACAATCTTGATGAAGTTATTTTATAGCATTGCAAGCTGAGATCAAAGTACTCTGAACATTGGCATAAAAGATATAATTCTAAAAATAGAACATAGTAACCATTTTACAACATGAAAAGCAACACAAACAAAAGATCATGAATAATAATGCATTGAAAATTATTTGTTTGTTTTGAGCATAGAGAAAACATAGCAAAGTGGTATTCAGCTTGTCCTCAGTGGAATAGCAAAACATAAATGCATAGGACACCTTCAAAGTTCAAAGGGTGACTAGATACAAATAATTTGAGAACAAGCAATACCATAATCATGAATCAATCAATAATAAATTTTGAGACTATGCACATTATACTCAGAATGACAACTATGCTCTCTTAATTGGTGCATAAGGATAGAAGATGAAGAATCAACATAAAAGTAAAAAAATAAAGGCCCTTTGCAGAGGGAAGCAGGGAATTATCATGTGCTAGAGCTTTTCATTTGTAAAACAGAAATAAAAATTGTTTTGGGAGGTGGTTGTTCCTGTCAACAAATGGCAATAGAGTTCTAGTTATCTTCCATACTAAACAAGTTGAGAGTGGTTCCGAGTCATTGAAATTAGGCATATATAGCATGCACTTTTATATAGTATGGCACTCCTCCCAACCTTTGCTTTCACAAACCATGGCTAACTGAATCCTCGGGTGCCTGCCAACAATCTCATACCGTGGAGGAGTGCCTTTTTTTTGAAGTTATAATGGTCTAACCAGCTCTTTGCAGAAATAGTGACGAGCAGATGAAGCATGCAAGTCGGGGTACCTAATTTAGTAAGGAAGATAACAAACCCAACTACTATGTCCTCATGAGCTAAAAATAGTGTCACAAAATGAGAAGGTTTTTGAAGGTTTTAAAGGTAGCACATGAAAATTTACTTGGAATGGTTTGAAATGCCATGCATAGGAATTTATAGTGGACTCTTCGGAATAACTTTGGTTTTTGGGAGTTAGATGCACGAGTAGAGCTCATACTCACTACAGGTGAAGGCTAGCAAGAGACTGGGAGCGACCAACTAAGAGAGCAATAACGGCCATAATCATGCATAGCGACAAAACATTATTAATCAAAGCATAAAGTGATATTACAAGTCAAAAACTAAATGATCATAGAGACTTGAGGTGACTGGTTCATAGTCATAACATGGTGTAAGCATGCGCCAAGTCAACCCAAATAAAGCATCAAAGGAGAATACCATAATATTATGCTTTTGTATGATAAAAACAACACATGATTCTTTCAACGGCACATTAAGCACTCTCAGTCATTTGAGACAAGTCATGCTACAACAATAACTACTAAGCATATAATCAAAATAATATCTAGCATGACATGCTAAAGTCTAAGCCACAGTCTAAACAAGTGATACGTCTCCAACGTATCTATAATTTTTGATGCTCGATGCTTGTTTTTACACCATTTGCCTACTGTTTCGTTACACTTCGTGGCACTTTTATGCATTTTCCGGAACTAACCTATTAACAAGTCGCCACAGTGCCAGTTCCCTGTTTTCTGCTGTTTTTGTGTTTCAGAAAAGCTACACAGGAAATATTCTCGGAATTGGACGAAACAAGTTCCTGAAGTCTTATTTTGCCTGGAAGCTTCCAGAGATCCGAAGAGGCGAAGGAGAGGGGCCACAGGCCTGGGGCCACTCCTGACGACGCCCCTTCGCCTATATAAAGCCTTGGGACGGAAAACCCTAGGGGGAGTCGGCAAATTTCCAGAAACAGTTCCGCAGCTCCGCCGCCGTCAAAGACAAATTTCGGGGGACAGAAGTCTCTATTCTGGCACCCTACTGGGACGGGGAAGTGCCCCCGGAGCCATCTCCATCGGTCTCCATCGCCGTCTCCGCCGTCTCCATCGACCTCACCGCCATCTCCATCAACCTTGCTGTCTCCTATGATGAGGAGGGAGTAGTTCATCCCCGGGGCTGAGGGCTCTACCGGTAGCTATGTGGTTCACCTCTCTCTCCCATGATGTGATCTTTATGTGATCGTGAGCTTTGTATCATGTTGAATAAGTAGATGTTACTCTTCTTCATTATGTGTACTCTAGTGTGTTATTAAAGTAATCTATTCCTCCTGCCATGGTGTAACGGTGACAGTGCGTGCATCATGGTGGTACTTGGTCTAGGCTACGATTGTGATCTCTTATGGATTATGAGAATAATTATCACTATGATAGTATTGAAGTGATCTATTCCTCCTTTCATGGTGTAATATTGATAGTGTGTGCACCGTGTTAGTACTTGGTCTAAGTTGCAATAATATCTATCTTGAGTTGTGATTTGATTTGGATATCTCTATGAGTGGTGTTTGTCAAGTACTTGATGAACTTTGAGGAGTGCTTCGTAGCCCTACGCAATGATTAGTGTTATTCAATAGGAGAGTAATTCAGAGTACCATAGTGAAGAGAAGTTATTTATTTGTTCAATTATGTTATATTTGTTGGGAGTGTGTCCACTAGTGAAAGTATGATCCCTAGGCCTTGTTTCCAAGCATTGCACACCGTTTACTTCCTGTTTTGTTACATGTTTGCTCGCAGCGATATTTACTTCAAATCATATTTGCTACTTATAATCATCTATACCACTTGTATTTCACTATCTCTTCGCCGAACTATTGCACCTATACATCTGACAAGTGTATTGGGTGTGTTGGGGACATAAGAGACTTTCTGTATCGTAATTGCAGGGTTGCTTGAGAGGGATAGCTTTGACCTCTTCCTCCCTGAGTTCGATAAACCTTGGGTGATCCACTTAAGGGAAACTTGCTTCTGCTCTACAAACCTCTGCACTTGGAGGCCCAACACTGTCTACAAGAACAGAAGCGTGTGTAGACATCAAGCTCTTTTCTAGCGCCGTTGCCGGGGAGGTAAGGTAAAAGGTACTTGCATCCTCCTGTGTGAGTGCTCGGAGGTATTTCCTTTAGATTCGGAGGAATGAGAGCAACAACAATGCTGTCGTCGTGGTGAAACAACATATGCCATAGGATGGCTTAAATGGGGGCCGAACTAGATGCTGGAGGATTCGGGAGAGGGGAACGCACTAAAAAGCACGACAGAAAGAGACACTGATCTACCCAGGTTCGGGGCTCTCGTAAGGAGATAACACCCCTACTCCTGCTCTACTGATTGTATATATGGATCGATGTAGTACACAACAATGGTGCTTCCAAGCTCTCTGCTAGAGAAGGAAGATGAACTGCTAAGTGTAGGAAGTGAGGAGAGATCAACCAACCTTCTAATGCTCAACCTTCTGATCCCCCACCCTTTACCAGGGCTCCCTATGCCACCTTATATAGTGGTGGCCAGGGTTACAACGGTCATACAAGACCACAAGACAAGGGCTACACTCCAAACAGGAGCTGGTGGCGATGGCAGAGACCCTTGACTTCGCCCCTGATTGCTCTCGATGGGACGCCATATCCCTGTACCTTGTACCTCTTGAACTGTGGCCTTACCTCTCTGAGGTAAGCTTGTACTTGTGCACAGTGAGGGTAGGTAACCTCCACTGTGCACCCTGCCATCTTTACTCTGCTACCATGCTTGGATGTTTTCTTCCTTGATTGTAGGGAAATGACACCTTGGTTGACTTAAGTATCTCGGATATGACCGTTGGCCATACCCAGGACATATATGCCGGACCAACGACCTACGAGGGTCGGGTAATCCGGCCTCCCCTGCTCCTGCACAACACACAAGATGGTTAGGCCGGCATATCTGAGTATATGCCGGCACACATATATCAGTATTCCGGCTATGCCGGCATATCCTGACAACAGCCGGGATATACACATATGCCGGCCTGGCCGATGCTCTTATATTCCGGCCAGGCCCTTTCCGTGATAACCCGGCACAAAGTCAATCATAGACCTTGAGTCTTTCTAGTCTCTTGACCCTACCGGGGGTCATCCCCCCGACACTAGTCCCCGAAGCTGCCGAGGTTCCCCAGTCATAACTGTGGAGCCTTGACAGGTTCAACATACCTTTCTTCCTTATGTCCCGGCGATCAGATTACATGCCGGCACATCTGCACATATCCCGGCCTCTGTTCCTGTTCCAAAACTTATTCCGGCCGGTCCCGCGGGTATTCCGGACGGAACATATGCATCGGGCAACTAATCCGGCATACAGACGAGCCTTCCTCGAGAAGCCATGTCCGACAGCTTTGCATCGAAACTTGTAACTGCCCTGCCTCCTCGAACAGTCACCCACGATGTGACGGTTCACAGTGCAGCAGTTACTTCTCACCATCATGGCGTCATGGCACGGTTACAGGAACCGCCGCCCCAGTCCGTGCCGCCACGTGGCGCCTCGCCGCAGCAACTGTCGGGGGAGTGGAACACTCCCACGATCCTACGACCCCCACGACCCTTGCCTGCAGACCTATAAGCAGGGCGGCGGGGGTAAACTCATCTTTTTACCCCCCACCACCATCGTCTTCCTCGCCTTCCTCCTTTGCCTCCTGCGCTTCACCGCCGGCCCGAAGAGCAGCATCGCCGCCACAGCCGACCTGCTCCCCGCCGACGCCGACGCCCGACGACGCACGGCATCACCTTTGACGACGCCGCCGCCGCCGCTTCTTCTCCCCGCAGCCTTGCAGGGAGATTGGATCTTCCTGCACGCTCGCCGCCGCTCCATCGTCGCCGGCCAAGCTCCGGTGAGACTGTTCTTCCTCCTTCACGCTTCTTCGTAGCTTCTCATTGGTAGCCACGCTTGCATAGATCCGCTTCAGTTCCTCTGCTTGTTACTCTTCGGATTCGATTAGCACTGCTAGGCAAAGCTCGCAGGTGTTCATCCTTAGGAGTTTTTATCCTTATTTGTTTCCTAATTTAACTGCCTCGGTAGATCTTCTATTCCTGCTAACATTGGTGAGGGCGGTATGCCGGAGAGACTAACCTCCCTCTTTTCTCCGGCCTTGACAGAAATAACATCACGGGACTCCGGCTCTCACGCCTTATCCCGGCCACCAAGATGGCATCATCAAGCATGACGACTACCTCGGCCTCCGAGGAAGATACCTCGGCCCGAGCTCAAGGACGCTCCGGCTGGGAGGGGTCGGAGGTAACTCCGGCCGAGATATCCTGGGTCACCTCCACCAGGAGAGTCCCGGAGGGCGTAGCATGCCGGCTACCAGTAGGAGAAGTTGTGCCGGCACCTGAACCCGGCGAACACGTCGTCTTCATCGCCCACTTCGAGCGGGGCTTCGGTCTGCCGGTGTCGGACTTCTTCCGGGACTTCCTCAACACCTACGAGCTTCAACCTCATCATATCCCGGCCAACGCCGTGATGAGCCTCTCCGCCTTCGCTGCTTTTTGCGAGGGCTATGCCGGCATAGAGGCCATTACTCAAGGCTGGGCGAAGTACTTCCAACTGCGGAAGCAAGTCATCCAAGAGCCGCCCCGGAGCAAGGACGACCCGCCGGAGACGGCCCAGGAAAAGAAGGACCGCCCCATGACCCTCTGCGGCGCGGCCACCATCATGTCCCGGAAGGGCTCGGACTTCCCCAAGGTGGAGCTCCTGGAGTCTTGCAAGAAGTGGCAGAAGAGCTTCTTCTACGTCAAGAACACCACCGACGAGGATCTCATCAACCTGCCGCCATTTGTGGACGAGCCACCCTTGGCCATGACTAACTGGACCTACAACCCGAAGAATTCGGTGATGCCGGTGAATGCACTTCACCGGGTTAAGGGCGAGCTCCGGGATGCCGGCCTTACTCCTAACGATCTCGTGGCATGCTTCATCAGCCGGCGCGTCTCCCCTCTGCAGCGCCGGCCGCACAAGATATGCCAGATGAGCGGGCCAATGGACCCCACCCGGCACTCCACGCATGAGCTAACTCCGGACGACATTCTCCGCCGGATTAAGGACGTCTGCAAGTCCTCCCAGGCCACTTTTGCCTGGGGGCTAGAACCATACAGCCGGGATAGGCCGGCCCCAACGGTAAACCATCTTTTCCGACACATAAAGCCCATGTCCGGCACATAGATACTTAAGCCGACATATGTCTATCTGCCGACACATATCATATTTATCCGACATACCTCTTGCACCGGCATATTTCCTTATCTGAATACTTGACTTTGCTGTTTACACAGAAGTTCAGCTTCCAAACAATGGAGAACTCCCGGATCAAGATCGCGGCGGACCGCACCGTTGCGGATGTCGAAGATCCGGATCATTGGGATAAGCTTCCCAGGAACACCCGGGCTGCAGCTGCCATGGGTAAGGGCTCTTCCTCCCGGCATTACACTCAAGACCGGAGTGAGATAGACTCTGACGAGGAGATGCTGATGTACTATGACCCGACGCCACTTGCGTACGCCTTTCCCGAAACACCTATTGCTCACGAGTTTCCAATGCCGTCCTCAGCTATCCCGGACGATATTGTCATCGATGCAGCCCCTCTGAACCAGGGACCTCCTTCCACCGGCGGACGTGCCGGCCGGAAGCGAGGTGTGAAGCCCCCGTCCGACATACCTCCGAGGGCGAAGAGGCAGAAGGTCTGCGTGCCCAAGCAGAAGAAACAGAGGCCTGTTTCCTCGGGGTAAATTCCCTTTACTTTGCTTTTCCTCCGACATATCTCTTGTTTGTATTACTGACTTGGTGTTTTCTCTCTTTCAGTGCTCCTCTTGAGCCGGAACAAGCTTCTGGCTTGAGCGGCGACCCGCAGGTTACCAAGCCCGCTGCACCTGCAACCTCCGACATTCCCTCGGCAAGTCAGACGACCTCCCCGGCGCCGGCATCTTCGCCTGCGCCCGAGAAGACCTCCTCCCCGGCGAAGGACATTCCTCCGCCGGAACAAGATACCTCTGCCCCCGACGTCCACATGGACTCGGGGGCTCAACAGGAAACCTCGGCTCCTGATGTCCACATGGACACAGGAGCCCACCAAGAAGTACCAGACTCCGGCGCGCCCACCAGCGACGCCGGCACAACTGACGACGCCGGCGCAAGCGACAAGAGCGCCGGCACAGATCTCAAGGGCAAAGGCCCTTTAGTGCCAGAGGTCCGGATTATTCCGGATCCTGCTCCCGCTGGCCCAGAAGCACCGGCCGCGCCGGAACAGCCTGCACCCGAGACTCCAGCACCGGCCCAGACCACTGCACCGGCCAAGTCCACTGCCCTGGCCCGGACCGGCACGCTGAAGATTGAGCCGGCCAAGTCCGGCACACCATCTGCCGCAAGAGCTCCTCCTAAGGCAGCGTCCCGGACCAGCTCTGCTCTGTCCCTGCATCTTGGCAGGGCAGCAGCCCGGCCGGGGTACCGGAAAACCTTCTTCGACACGCCAGAACTTGAGGGCCTCGTCCCTCTTGTGACAAAAAGTGATCACAGCCTCGGCTCGCTTAAGGAGCAGTGCGTCAAGTGGAACGACGCCAGCCAGATGGACACTGCAGACTCAAGGAGCAAGAAGCTGGCCGAAGCCAAGGCCAGTGGCAACCCGAGCGACTTCCTGGCAGCGAAGCCCATACCGATCGCCAGCGAGCTCCTCAGCATCCAGCAAAGGCTTCACAAGTTGGCCTCTGCCACCAACGTAAGTCCTCTCTATTTACACACATATCCCCAGTCCCCGAAAATGTCGGCTGTCCGGGATATGGACATCCGGGATTTTCTCATAGTCCTTTAGCTAGCTTCTTTTGAATTAACTGCCGACATATGAGCTCGATCCGAGCTTCAAATCCTAGTCACCGAGGGCCGGGATAAGTGCGCAGCACCTATGCCGGGTCTTTAACAATTTCAAATCTCTATTATCTTTCAAATCCTCATGACCGGGATATAAGCTCGATTCGAGCTTCAAATCCTAGTCACCGAGGGCCGGGATAGGTGCGCAGCACCTGTGCCGGGTCTTTAAAAGAATGATCACTTGATAACATCTTCACTTTAATTACCATGTTAAATTTCTCTGCTGACATTTCAAATCCCGGCATTTTTGCAGCAAATGAACAACACCCGGGCGGACATGTTCCACGACTTGGTGTGTGAGCATCGGAAGCTTTCCGACGCACACAGCAAGCTTCAGCTGGAGCTGTCCAAGAAAGGTAACCTTTTGCCGACATACTGCTATATGCCGGATATCTTTCATCTCTTTTCTTTGCAATACTTCTTCTTGCCGACACATATCCTTGTGCCGACATACTTCAGCTGGTGCCGAAGCGCAAGTCACCGAGCTTCTCAAGAGGGTGAAAGAGCTTACTGGTATGCCGGATCCTGCTGTTACCCGGATAGCTACTTTATACTTCAAATCCTTTACTCTTTGTCACTGTTTTCTTTCTTCAAATCCTTTTAACTTGAAATCTTTGCAGATGAGAAGGCTGCACTGGAGGCACGCCACCAGGATTGCGTGTCCTCGGTGGATGTGGCCAAGCAACTGGACGACCGGGATGCCGGTCACAAGGCCGAGGTTGAGCAGCTCAAGGGCCGGATTGCCGAGCTCCTGGAGGAGAAGGAGCAAAGGGAGGGCCAACTGAAGAACACCCAGGACTTGCTCGTTGAATCCGAGACTGATGCCTCCACTGCCCACGCTGAACTGGATAGCCTGAAGGAGCAGGCCACCAAATGGGAGGTTACAGTTTCACAGCTTAATGCCGACCTTGCCCGTAATCTTCAAATCCTTTCCCCTTTTATCCTTTCCGACATAGTGTAATCTTTTTCGGCATAGCATCTATGCCGACATATTTTCCTTTTGCTAACATTGTTTCTATTCTGCAGGCATGTTTCCCGCTTCCGTCGCTGACGTTGAGAGGGCTCTGCAGTTGGACCGAGAAAACCGGGGTGTTCCGGTTGACTCGCCCAGCTGGGACATGTCGGAGCAGCTGCTGGCCCTGCAGTCCCGGAAGGAGGCCATGACCCTTTACACTGAGGAGCTCTTCTACGGCGCCCAGGAGGCATTCTCTGCCCTCTGGCCGGGACAAAGGACTCCTACTGACCCGGTTGACCTCGGCAACGACCTGCAGCTTGCCAAGGTTCGCCTCCAGGAGTGGCGAGATTCCGGCGCGAGGGTTGGAGCTGACGAAGCCCTCAGCTACTTCTTGTCTTGGTACGAAAAGGCAGACTTGGAGACTTTGCGCACCGTGCGCGAAGGATCCATCTGGACCACGGACCCGGATCATATCCGTCGCCGCAAGGAGTTGGCCCACAGCTATGTGGACTATGCCGACACCGACAAATTCGTCCGGGACATCCGCGAGCCGGAGAAGAATGACGATGCCGGGACATCTGCCGCTGCTGAGGGTTCCGACTCCAGCCAAGATGAGGATGAAACTGAAGAAGCCGACACTGAAGCTCCGGAACAGGCATCTGCCCCGGGCGGAGGTGATGGCTCCATTCCCTCTGCTGGGTCCGGCACACCTGAGGCCGACACTTCCACTGCTACTGCTCCACCTGCTGGCCCTGCGCCTGCCACTGCTCCTTGACTTTGGAGCATAAAAACTTTAAGTTTTATCAGATCCCCGGTATGCCGGGTGCAGATGTAATATATACATTTTAATTTCCTTTGGTTTGCTTCCTGAACAAGTTTTAACTTGGTTTGCTTGTTACTAATGCCGGATCATCTTTTGGCTAAGTCACCGAGTTTGTTTTCCTGTTTCCTCAACTTCACAACCTTGGCTACTTGTCTACCTCTCTGGGCTTTTGACTTATGAGTCTCAAGGTTGCTTTGTTAAACATACAGTACTTAAACTTTGACACTTAGACTTCAAATCATCCGACACTTCCAATTTTAACTTTAACTTTAACGAAAATGTCGGTTCGCTTGCTTTACATTTCCTTAGCCGTTTTCCATGTGTAGACAATCTCCGGCATCTACTCTTGCTAGCCATGAAGCCGGGTTTCGGACAGCAGCTGAGTCGAAGAGTGGCCTTTGGTGCCGACACATTACTAGGCCGACATAGGAAACATTCAAATAAAGCCAGCCGGCATATAACAAAAACTGTAGATAAACAACAAATATCTCGGAGGCAGTGCCCGCTCTCTTCGGGATGCCGGCACTTCCTTCATTAGTCTTGTGCCGGCACAAATATGCCGGCATACAAAGGAAAATATGGAAATACATACATTGTGTTGCTCAGGAGTAAAAGGGTCGCAGTAGAGCTATGTTCCATGGCCTCTTGGTTTCTTCTCCGGACCTGTCCACCTTATTCTTCTTGGGGTCCTGCGCATCTATAAGATAATAGGCATCATTGTGCAGAGCTCTGCTCACAATGAATGGCCCCTCCCATGGAGGAGTTAACTTATGCCGGCCTTCTGTTCCTTGCTTTAGCCGGAGTACTAGATCTCCCTCTTGAAATCTCCTTGGATTTACCTTCTGCGCATGATAGCGTCTGAGGTTCTGCTGATATACTGCTGTTCTTGACAGAGTTATTTCCCTTGCTTCCTCTAGCAGATCAACATCATTTTCTCTGGCTTCTTTAGCCTCTTCCTCAGTATATAGCACTATTCTTGGTGCATCATGTATTACATCTGTTGGAAGCACAGCTTCTGCTCCATACACCAGGAAAAATGGTGTGTATCCTGTTGATCTATTCGGAGTTGTTCTTAAACTCCACAGCACCGATGGCAGCTCATCTAGCCAACACCCCGGAGTTTTCTCCAGGGGCTCTATCAGCCGGGGCTTTATGCCGGATAATACTAGCCCATTCGATCTCTCTACTTGGCCATTGGCACAAGGGTGGGCGACCGACGCAACGTCCAGCCGGATTCCCAC
The DNA here is from genome assembly GCA_007115705.1 of Dactylis glomerata. Taxonomy (NCBI): domain Eukaryota; kingdom Viridiplantae; phylum Streptophyta; class Magnoliopsida; order Poales; family Poaceae; genus Dactylis; species Dactylis glomerata. Next base: position 1,311,162 of record QXEO01000531.1, on the reverse strand, counting down.
CTCCTCACAAAATCTGGCAAATGGCCCCTGGGCAAAGTTTGACCCATTGTCAGTGATGATGCTATGAGGAACACCATATCTCAAGATTATATTCTTTAAGAATTTCACTGCTGTGTGACCATCACACTTGCTTATGGGCTTCACTTCAATCCACTTGGTGAACTTGTCCACCATGACCAGGATATGGGTCATTTTCCCTCTGGCCGGCTTAAAAGCCCCGACCATATCCAGGCCCCAAACAGCAAAGGGCCAGGTTATTGGGATAGTTTTCAGGGCAGACGCCGGCTGATGAATCTGGTGGGCATATCTTTGACACCCATTACACTTCCGGACCAAGTCTTCTGCCTCTTGCAGTGCCGTTGGCCAATAGAAGCCATGCCGGAATACCTTTGCCACCAATGCCCTGGACGAAGCATGGTGACCACACTCCCCCTGGTGAATTTCCCGGAGCATCTCCAGACCCTCCGCAGATTCGACACATCTCTGCAATACTCCGGTGGTACTTCTCTTGTATATTTCTTTGTTGATGATGGTATACGCTTTGGATCTCCTCATAACCCGGCGGGCCTCGGTTTCATCCGCCGGCACTTGACCTTCCACCATGAAGTTCATGATAGGACGTGCCCATGAGGGCACTTCCCTGACAGTGAACACTGCCTGATCTATTTCCATCATTTCGACCGACACATAATCGATCTCCATGGGCTGCGAAGTCCCCGGGACTGAAGAATCAGTCCCCGGGTATGCCGGAGCAGTCCCCGGGTATACCGGCACAACCTCTTGGCCCAGTCCTCGGGACTGAGGAAACAGTCCCCGGGTTATCCGTCTTGGCTCCGGCATCTATCTCCATCGGAACTGCTTCCTCCGGACCTGGCGGGACATAAATGGAAGATGACTCCGGCGAGGGCTTGATCGATGGCTTCCTCAGATGCTCCAGCGAAATGCCGGGCGGGATTGAATCTCGGGAAGACCCCAGCTTGGACAATGCATCGGCTGCATCGTTCTGAGCCCGGAGAACGTGCCGGAACTCACAGCCTTCAAAGTAGCCACTTAATTGCTGCACTAGGAAACGGTATGATGCCATGTTAGCATCATGCGCGTCCCATATGCCGGAACTTTGCTGGATTACCAAGTCAGAATCACCGAAGCACATAATCCGGCGGATTCCTATGTCCTTAGACACCTTCAGGCCATGCACAAGTGCCTCATATTCCGCCACATTGTTTGATGCTGCAAAGTGAATCTGCAGGACGTATCTCAGCTGGTCATTCTTTGGTGAACTGAGAACTATGCCGGCACCCAAGCCATGGATTGTCTTGGACCCATCGAAATGCATCCTCCAATAATTGGCATCTGGCAATGGTGGCTCATACTGTATCTCGGCCCAGTCAATAAAGAAATCAGCCAAGACCTGGGACTTGATTGTATCCCTCTTATCGTACTGCGGTGTATATGGTGAAAGCTCTATTGCCCACTTTGCTATCCGGCCACTGGCATCTTTGTTGCCTATAATTTCCGAGATAGGGGCCTCGGCCACTACCCGGATTGGATGCTCTTGGAAGTAATGCTTGAGCTTCTTGGCCGCCATATATACACCATAGGTCATCTTCTGATAGTGGGGGTAGTTTTGCTTTGAGGTGGAGAGGACTTCACTCAGATAATATACCGGCCGCTGCACGGTTTTGCCTCCTTCCTCTCGCTCTACTACCACCACAGCACTGACAACTCGGTTGGTTGCCGCTATATAGAGCAACATTGGCTCCCGGGGCATCGGAGATGCTAATACCGGCGCTGTTGACAACAACTGTTTCAAATCCTTGAAAGCCGCATCTGCTTGCGTCGTCCAAACAAATGTGTCGGACTTTTTCATCAATTGATATAACGGCAGAGCTTTCTCTCCCAGCCGGCTTATGAAGCGGCTCAGGGATGCGAGGCACCCAGTGAACTTCTGTACTTCCCTCAAATCTGTCGGCGGCTTCATCCTTTCTATGGCACGAATCTTGCCGGGATTCACCTCAATACCCCGGCTGGAAACAAGGAAACCGAGCAACTTGCCCGCCGGCACACCAAAGGTGCACTTAGCCGGATTCAACTTCATCCGGAATCTCCTCAAATTCCCAAAGGTTTCCCGGAGATCATCTATGAGAGTCTTGCTCTCCTTGGTTTTTATGACGATATCATCGACATATACCTGCACATTTTTATCTATCTGATCATGCAAACATTTTTGCATACACCTTTGGTAAGTTGCGCCGGCATTTCTTAAACCGAACGGCATAGTGAGATAGCAATAAGCCCCGTACGGGGTAATAAAGGATGTCTTTATTTGATCTGGCTCAAACAAGGGGATCTGGTGGAAACCAGAATAGGCGTCTACAAATGATAACAGTTCACATCCGGCTGTGGAATCAATCACTTGATCGATCCGAGGCAGCGGGAATGGATCTTTAGGACATGCCTTGTTCAAGTTGGTGTAATCAACACACATCCGCCATACTTTCACTATGGCGGGCTCCTCTTTCTTCTTTTCCACCAAAACCGGATTAGACACCCAATCCGGATGAAGTACTTCCTTAATAAAGCCAGAGGCTAAGAGCCTGGCCACTTCCTCCCATATGGCTTTCCTTCTATCGCCGGCATTCCGCCGGAGCGGCTGCTTCACCGGCTTAGCCTCGGGTCTCACATGCAATGCGTGCTCAGCCAGCTCCCTCGGCACACCTTGCAGGTCCGAAGTAGACCATGCAAAGATATCCCGATTCTCACGGAGGAAGCTGATGAGCTCGCTTTCCTATTTGGGATCCAGACTTGTCCCAACCAGGGCATGACGCTCCGGAAAAGCTTCATCCAGAGGCACCTTTTTTACCTCCTTGCCTGCTTGAAAAGCAGCACTGCCACCGGGATTTGCCATGCCCGGCATATATTTGCCGGCCACGACCGTCTCAGCAATCTCCACTGCTCTCTTGAGCCTCTTTCTCTCCTCTGCGATGATCAGAGTCTCGGCCAGATTAGATCCGGCGGTGGCACATGCCATCGAACGCTTGTAATCACCAATGATGGTGATCACTCCTTTGGGTCCCGGCATCTTCATCTTCAGATACGCCACATGCGTAGAGGCCATGAATTTTGCCAGTGCCGGCCTACCCAGCAAAGCATGGTAGGGGCTCTCCAGATCAACCACCTCGAACATGAGGTTTTCCACCCTACAGTTATCCCGGCTGCCAAACATGACATCCATCCGGATCTTGCCCATCGGCGCACACGAAAGTCCCGGCACAATGCCGTGGAACGTGGTCTTGCTTGGTTCCAGCATGTTTTCCTTGATTCCCAGCTTCTCCATCGTATCTCGATACATGATGTTGATGCTGCTTCCATTATCAATGAGGACCTTGCTGAATCTCACGTTATTAGCCGGCCCGACGAATGTCGGATCCATCACCAGAGCATATCCGCCGGGATTTGGCATGATCCGGGGATGATCCGCCCTGTCCCAACCAACAGCCTGGTCAGACCAGTACATCAGCTTTGGCACTGCCGACATAACGGCATTCACCTCCAGACTCCGGCGGTACAAGCTCTGCTTGTCTGTTCTCTCGGTCTCAAAGACCATATAGCTCTGATCATACTCCTTGTACTCATTCCGGCCCGCTCCTGGGCCTCCGGCGTTATATTCCGGATTATAGCCCTGGTCAACCTGATTTACGCCGGCATTTCCGGCGTTGCTCTGATTCCCAGGATTATCCGGCCTAGGCGGGACTGCAATTGTATTGGCCCCTGTCAACGGCGATGGGGCTGCCGGGACAGAGGGTCTGGCCGGTCCCCAGGGACCTGCACGACCTGCCAATATGTCGTCCAGCCACGAACAGTTCCTTGTCAAATGGTTTGCCGGCTTTCCCGGCTGGAATGTGTGAAACACACAAGGCTTGTCCATGGCAAGACCCACAGTATACTTCGGCCACTGCTTCTTCTGGCCGGCGGCTCCGCCGGCATTCTTGCTGGTCCAGACATTCTTCTTCTGGAACGTCTGTGCTTGCTGCTGCGGCTGCTGCTGAGGCTGCCGATAGTTCTCATATCTCGGACGCTGGCTACTGCCGGCGCCCCCTTGCTCTTCCTCCACAGCTGCAACTTGTGCTGCCCATACCGGTAATCCGGCCGCTCATCTCTCCTCTTATTCCGGTTATCCGGGCGATAGAACTGCCCTGATCTCCCGGCATTGCTGGTGTTCCCCTGGGTTTGCCCCTGTCCTTGTGAATCGAGACTGGGCTGCCTGGGATCTCCCAGAGCATAACTATCAGCGATCCTGATTGTTTCGGCCAGCGTGGCCGGCATTTGCCTCTGAAGCTTTTGCCACAGCATGGTGCCATGTTGGCACCCATGAGCGAACCACATGATGGCCTGCTGCTCATTGATTCCTTCGCAGGAATTGCGCAACGTGCACCACCTGGTCAGATAGTCACGGTCAGTCTCATTCACTCCTTGCCGGCAGTTAGCCAGCTGCTGCGGACGGTTGGGCCTCTTGTATGTACTGGTAAAGTTTGACACAAACTGCTCTTCGAAATCAATCCAGCCGTTGATACTCCCGGCCGGCAAATTATTCAGCCATATCCTGGCTGGACCTTCCAACATCTGCGGCACATATCGTACCGCCCATCTGAGGTTTCCTCCGGCGATGTTCACCGCAGTGGAGTAATCCTCCAACCAATCTTCCGGCTTCGTACTTCCATTATATGTCCTCGCGCCACGCGCGAGCTGGAAGTAGTAAGGCACCGGCTCTCCCATAATCCGGGGTCCGAAACACATAGGGCCCGGAGCTCCTTGTCTCTCCACCAACTCTGATTGGTGGAGCTTGTCCAGCTTGAAACGTGCATCATTGGCTTCCAAGGACCGAGGTCCAAGCCGGGATGCTATTGGGCCTGCGATCATCTGCTGCTGCTGCTGCTCCGGCTGATGCTGCTCACTATGCCGGCTTTGCTGACGCTGCTGCTGATATCCCGCCCTGGCAAGGGCGGAATTGCCGTCATCCTCTCGATGTCCCGGATGGCCTGCATTCTGCTGCTGCGCTGTACCTCCGGCGCCCTGTTGCTGACGCCGGAGTACACTGTTACTCCGGCCACCATCGGCCGCTGCTGCTTCATGCCCGGCCGGCATACTCTGGCCGGGCTTCTTGCTGCCGACATATTTGTCAGCCTGGCCGACATACTTGTTAGCCTGGCCGACACTCTTCTGCACCACCGCCTGCTTTCCGGCGGCAGCCGGATCGTACACCTGAATCTGCTTGTCCCGGCGGCCAGAGGTCACACTTCCGGCACGCCGGGCGCTAGGATGCGGGGACGAGGCTTGGCCCCTCGACCTCGCACCGGCACCTCCCGCCGACACAATGTACTGGGATGCCCCGGCACCTGGGTTTGCCCTCTTAAAGGCCTCCTGCTGCTTTGTAGCTTCAGACAAAAGTTGGTTAAGCCGGGCTTGCTGCTCACGCAGTGCTTCGCCGGATAAACAAGATAAATCCTTAGCTACCTCGGCCGCTGCTCTAAGGTTCTTTACTGGCGAACTATAGACTACCTTAGGCACAGTACTAGTTGCAGTATGACTCTTATCTCTAGCATCTTTTCCTATCTCAGCATTAAGATTTCTGCCTCTAGTTTTAACCTCTTCTATCCGGCTAGGCCGGGTTACTACTGGAGTAAAACCATGGGCTGCTTCATACTCACGGAGTTGCCGGTTAAACCGTTCGCGCTCCTGGTTCATGGCCAGGGCCTCGTCGACGAGGGCCTGACGAGATCCCTCCAGGACCTCCCTTGTCTGCTCCGGATCTGCTCCGGATCGCACCGGCTCGAGAAGCCGGTCGATGATGGGAAGAAGAACATCGCCCCTAGCCGGCACACCAGAAGTGCCGGCCAGGTTCCCCACACGCTCCAACGGAGGACGCGCCGACCTCTTGACCTTCGGCGGCTCCGGAGGAGAAGCTCCGACCGCTGCTGCTTTGCTGGCATCTTCCGCCGGTGGCACGGATGTGCCGGCCATCATCACCTCAGCCGACTCTACTGAGCGAGCGCTACGCCCAGCGTGAGCCAGCCGATGTGACGGAGGATCCGACGCCACCAGCACCTCCTTCCTGCAAACTCTCTCAGTCCCCACGTACACCTCGTGGGAACCGAAAGACATAATCCGGCCATCCCTGGGGAACGGCCGGCCACCGAGACAACCGGTGTTGTCACTGACGAAGCTGAGCGAGCCTAGCCTCTGGACGAGGCCAGAGACCACGCGCACTCCTGAAGCTGCTATCACAGACCCCGTCCGAATGAACACTCCGCCCAGCATATCGATCTGATGCCCCACGGTGGGCGCCAAATGTCGTCGTGGTGAAACAACATATGCCATAGGATGGCTTAAATGGGGGCCGAACTAGATGCTGGAGGATTCGGGAGAGGGGAACGCACTAAAAAGCACGACAGAAAGAGACACTGATCTACCCAGGTTCGGGGCTCTCGTAAGGAGATAACACCCCTACTCCTGCTCTACTGATTGTATATATGGATCGATGTAGTACACAACAATGGTGCTTCCAAGCTCTCTGCTAGAGAAGGAAGATGAACTGCTAAGTGTAGGAAGTGAGGAGAGATCAACCAACCTTCTAATGCTCAACCTTCTGATCCCCCACCCTTTACCAGGGCTCCCTATGCCACCTTATATAGTGGTGGCCAGGGTTACAACGGTCATACAAGACCACAAGACAAGGGCTACACTCCAAACAGGAGCTGGTGGCGATGGCAGAGACCCTTGACTTCGCCCCTGATTGCTCTCGATGGGACGCCATATCCCTGTACCTTGTACCTCTTGAACTGTGGCCTTACCTCTCTGAGGTAAGCTTGTACTTGTGCACAGTGAGGGTAGGTAACCTCCACTGTGCACCCTGCCATCTTTACTCTGCTACCATGCTTGGATGTTTTCTTCCTTGATTGTAGGGAAATGACACCTTGGTTGACTTAAGTATCCCGGATATGACCGTTGGCCATACCCAGGACATATATGCCGGACCAACGACCTACGAGGGTCGGGTAATCCGGCCTCCCCTGCTCCTGCACAACACACAAGATGGTTAGGCCGGCATATCTGAGTATATGCCGGCACACATATATCAGTATTCCGGCTATGCCGGCATATCCTGACAACAGCCGGGATATACACATATGCCGGCCTGGCCGATGCTCTTATATTCCGGCCAGGCCCTTTCCGTGATAACCCGGCACAAAGTCAATCATAGACCTTGAGTCTTTCTAGTCTCTTGACCCTACCGGGGGTCATCCCCCCGACAAATGCAAAGTCTGCAGTTACACCTCACCGGCGCAGCGTGGTCCTGGTTAAATACTCTACCCAACGATTCCATCGGGAGTTGGGGAGAACTAGAGAGCCAATTCATAAGAAATTTCTGCTCAACATACAAACGCCCAGTGTCACTAGAAGAAATCAAGTCGCGCGTATAGAGGAAAGATGAAACTCTGCGCTCATACATACAGCGGTGGAGTATAATCAAAAATTCTGCAGAAGACGTCTCCGACGAGCGGGCAGTAGATGCTTTTTCGGCTGGCCTTCGCCGTTCGGACCTCGTGGAAGAGTTAGGGAGAACAAAGCCTAGGACAGTATTGGAATTAATGGAAGTAGTCAACAGATTCGCCGATGGAGAGGATGCATATAACAATAAAAGAGGACGTTCACCAGAAGTCGACAGAGCAAGCAGGCAAAGGCGAAGATACTGCAATGCAGATAGTCACACAAGGCGAAATCAGATAGCCGCAGGATATGAAGGAAGGGACAAGGAAGGTTATGAAGGAAGGGAGTTTCAAGCAAGAGGCAATCGTGGAGTAGAAAAGCCAAAGTACTCTGGCCCGTCGGCGGAGGACATGCTCCATGGACCCTGTCGCATCCACTATACGTACCTAGATGGGAAGAGAGTTTCTAATCACGAGATGAAGGATTGCAGAACATTCTTGAGGTTGCAAAGTGCTATGGACCCGAACCAAGAAGCACGTCAAGGAGGAAAGAGTACAAGTCAGGGATACCAAGTACAGCGTCTAGCAAAACATCTGGAACTAAAAGTATATAAATCTGCAATGATCCAACCGGTGCCAAAATCCAAGAAAGAACAGAAGAGCATATCCAGACAAGTAAATCTAGCAATATCATCACCACCAGCCACAACAGAGTACTTGAAATGGTCTGATCAACCGGTCAGGTTTAGCAGAGCAGACCACCCAAGGAAACCAAGGCCAGGGCACGCGCTAATGGTGTTGAAGGCACAAATAGGGGGATACGACGTTGGGCAAGTATTCATGGGTGCAGGAAACGGCATAAACTTAATATACGCAAGAAACTTGAAGGCAATGTGCATCTCGTTGGAAAGTCTAAGGCCGACAGATTGCTCTTTCCACGGGATAGTACCAGGAGGCACAAACTGCCCCCTCGGGAGAATAGAACTCGACGTTTGCTTCGGCAATAACAGCAATTATCGCAGAGAAAAGTTAGAGTTCGAAGTTATGGACTGGCCCTCACAGTATCATGCAATCCTGGGGCGCCCAGCATTTGCAAAATTCATGGCAGTTTCTCATTACGCATATCTAACACTCAAAATTCCAAGACCTAAAGGGACAATCACGGTACAAGGCAGCTTTGAAGTATCCAACACTTGCGACAAAGAATTCAACAGGATGGCGCAAACTTTCGGCATGACAGCTGAGTATGCAAGGCTGAAGGGCGAAACTGACCACAATGTGCTACCCGACGTCGGACGATCCCTGCCAGATCAGGCTTTTGATGCAACCCAAGATTCGAAGAAATCCAGGTCCACCCTACGGACCCGAATAAAACCACCTCCATAGCGGTAAACCTGGACGCCACATAGGAAAGCGCGCTCGTTGAGTTCCTCCGTGAGTGCTGGGAAATCTTCGCCTGGTGTCTTTCAGACATGCCAGGGGTTCCCAGGGAACTTGTCGAGCACGCACTAAATGTGGATCCTAAAGCAAGGCCAGTCAAGCAACCGCTGCGACGATTTGACGATCCCAAAAGGAAAGCAATAGCATCCGAGCTACACAGACTAGAAAACGCAGGATTCATTCGAGAAATCAAAGCATCAACCTGGGTATCCAATCCAGTCATTGTCCCCAAGAAAAATACAGATGTACAAAGAGTGTGCGTCGACTACATATATCTCAACAAACACTGTCCAAAGGATCCCTTTCCTCTACCTCGCATTGATCAGATAATAGACTCAACAGCAGGATGCACAAGGCTTTCCTTCCTGGACGCATATTCTGGTTACAACCAGATCAAATTGAAGAAAGAGGACGAGGAAAAAACAGCTTTGATCACACCATACGGCATGTTCTGCTATCAAGTCATGCCTTTTGGCCTAAAAAACGCGGGAGCAACCTACCAGCGGATGATGCAAAACTGCCTCGGAAGTCAAATAGGGCGCAACATTCAAGTCTATATCGACGACGTGGTCATCACCACAAGAAAAGAAGAGTCCTTAATCAGTGACTTGGCAGAAACCTTCGAAAATCTAAACATGTACAAGCTAAAGCTTAACCCGACAAAATGTTCTTTTGGCATATCAGCAGGGCAACTTCTGGGATTCCTGGTGTCAGCAAGAGGTATAGAAGCAAACCTAGAGAAGATCCAAGCAATACTAACAATGGGGAAACCAGCAAAACTACATGACGTACAGAAACTCGCAGGACGCGTCGCGGCACTAACTCGATTCGTCGCACGATTGGGAGAAAAAGCGCTCCCTTTCTATGCACTCATGAAAAAATTAGATGACAAATTCGAGTGGACAAAAGAAGTAGACACAGCTTTTGCACAACTGAAAAAAGTGCTTTCCACACTGCCGGTGTTGGTCGCACCAAATGAAAAAGAGCCGCTACTACTATATATTGCAGCCACACATCAAGTGGTAAGCACAGTATTAGTAGTCGAAAGAAGCGAAGAGGGAAAAGCCCATGGAGTCCAGAGACCAGTGTATTTCCTCAGCGAAGTACTATCTCCAACAAAGTAGAGGTACCCGCACTACCAAAGGCTTGCCTACAGCGTATTCACAACAGCACGAAAGGTACGGCAATATTTCGCGGTGCATCCAATCATAGTGGTTAACGAAGCCCCACTATCCAATATATTAAATAACCCTGTAGCAACAGGACGTGTCTCCTTATGGGGAATCGAATTATCACCCCTGGACATTATGTATAAAAACGAAAGGCAATCAAATCCCAAGTGTTACCGGATTTCACAGCAGAGTGGCTAGAGTTACAAAACACAGGGCCACCAGACCTATCAAGTGTATGGACAATGTACTTCGATGGATCAAAAAGAGTCCAAGGCGCAGGAGCAGGAGTAGTCTTGATATCACCGCAAGGCGACAAATTAAAGTATGTATTAAGGATAAGTTTTCCGCAAGCTTCTAATAATGAAGCCGAATACGAGGCTCTGCTCCACGGAATGAAAATGGCCAAAGCATGTGGAGCAATGCTGGTGCCAAGTTGATGAAGTAAATAACCGGCCCGTTGGGAACCCCAAGAGGAAGGTGTGACGAATATAGCAGCAAGATTTTCCCTCAGTTAAGAAACCAAGGTTTATCGTTCAGGAGAAGAGCAGACAATACGACTGAAGGGGATGCAGACTGGCTTAGTAACACTCCAACAAGGGCGCTGTTTAATGATAAAACGAGTTAGCATGTCTTCAGCTAGTAGCAACACGGAACCTGCACACAACACAACCAAATACTTTGTTCCCAACTTGCGATGAGGTTGTTAATCTCACCGGTTTGTTTGAAACAAAGGGTATGAGCATATCGAGTGGAAAGCAGTAGAAGAATGCGAGTAAAGTAGACAGTGCGAGTAAAGTAAACAGGTGATAGCAATATGATGGAAATAGGACCGGGGTCCACAGTTCAATAGTGGTGTCTCTCCATAAGATAAATAACACATGCTGGGTAAACAAATTACAGTTGGGCAATTGATAGAATAAAGATAAACATGATATGTCAAGAAGATCACTATGCGATTTACTCTGGGCATTACAACAAAATACATAGACCGCCATCCAACTGCATCTATGACTAATAATGCACTTGTGGCGAATCAATCCGAGAACTCCACAAGTATTAAGTTGCGAACAACAGATAATTGCATTAAGCAAAGTGTGTAATGTAAACAAAGCATATGCCCTTGAGCACATGAATGTTGTTTTCTCCCTAGTAGCAACAGCACATCTACAACCTTAGAGGTTTATGTCACTCCCCTAGATTAAATAGAGGCATGAACCCACTATCGAGCATAAATACCCCCTCTTGGAATCACTAGCAACTACTCGGCCAAGATAGCTACTAACAACGGAGAGCATGCAAGATCATAAACAACATAGAGATAACAAAAGATATATTTCAGTATAGCAACTCAATCATAACACCAATATTCATCGGATCCCAACAAACCAAACATGTAGAATTACATAACGGTGATCTCAATCATGTAGGGCAGCTCATGAGATCTAAACATGAAGCACATGGTGGAGAAGACAACCATCTAGCTACTGCTATGGACCCATAGTCCAAGGTAGACTACTCACTCATCGCTCCAGAGGCAAGCATGGCGATGAAGAAGACCTCCGGTGGCGATTCCCCTCTCCGGCAGGGTGCCGGGAAGAGCTTCTGGACCCTCCCGATCTTTGGGTCGAGAGCGGCGGCGGATCGCGATGTGTTCTGGAAAATTGATCGGGTCCTTAGGTTTTTCCGTCGGGGGGTCTTTATAGGCGAAGGGGCATCGTCAGAGGTGGCCCGAGGGGCTCTCACACATAGGGGGCACGGCCAGGCCCCTGGCCGCGCCGCCCTAGTGTGTGGGGCCCTCGTGGCCCCCTCCAACTTCTCTTCGGATCTCTGGAAGCGTCCAGGAAAAATAAGACTTCAGGAACTTGTTTTGTCCAATTCCGAGAAAATTTCCTGTGTATCACTTCTGAAACACAAAAATAGAAGAAAATAGGGAACTGGCACTGTGGCGACTTGTTAATAGGTTAGTTCCGGAAAATGCACAAAAGTGCCACGAAGTATAATGAAACAGTAGGAAAATGGTGTAAAAACAAGCATGGAGCATCAAAAATCATAGATACATTGGAGACGTATCAAGCATCCCTAAGCTTAACTCCTGCTCGTCCTCGAGTAGGTAAGTGATAACAAAAGAATAATTTTTGAGGTGACATGCACCTACACAATCTTGATCATATATGTAAGCATTTGTGAGCTGGGATCATAAGAACTTAAAACATGGGCATGAAGATATAATCTTGACAATAAGAACTTAGCAACCATGTTGTAAACATGCAAATGAAGACAAACAAAAGATCATGAAAATGAAACAATGAAAGTCTCAAACGTGTGTTCAAATCATAAGGAAAAACATACAAATGGTTTTCAGCTTGTCCTTCATGGAGAGCAAAACATAAATGCATAGGACACCGTCAAGTTTAAGAGGGCGACTAGATACAAGTAATTTAAGAACAAGTGAAACCAACAATATGAATCAATCAATGAAAACTTTGGGACAATGCACATTATACTAAGAATGACAACTTTGCTCTCTTATGGTGCATAAAGATAGAAGGCGGTGACTCAACATAAAAGTAAAAGAAAGGCTCTTCGCGGAGGGAAGCAGTGATTGCAAGTTTTATAGACCTTCAAAAATTATGTTACTTACCGGCTTTGAGCTCTCATTGCCCCCATCATAAGCATCTTGAATGGTTAGAGTTAATGCGAGAACAATTATGATGCATATGCTTGACAAATCATAAGTCGAAAACCTCGTGTCCCGTGAATACGAGTACCCAAACCTCATGCTGCTCAACTTAGAGTCCCAAGCAAGGCTCTTGTCATTGTAAGTATATATGTATCATCGAGAACCGCCAACGGGGTACCTCCGTGCCCGATGACATGGAACAAGCCCACATCAAAATGACAAGACAAGCAGACAATGAACACCTCGACATCTCTTTTATTTGCCATTTGTTTAGCTTTTTATTGTGAGATGCATCGTCGAATGTCCACCATGGGTATGCTGCAAATTTCCACCATGAATTATGCATGGCTTAGATTGGCGGCCCAGGCGTTTCCCTAACACATCTACAAACTCCATGATCCCCACAATATTCCCAATTCATTTCACACCGCGGGCATCCATAAACAAAAGATCACGATATCAACTCAAATAAGAAGTGTAATGTTGAAAGCTTGCCCCATGACGGCATGGTTGGGCTAGAATCCAACTTACAAATTGCAAGCATAACAACTCAACATAAAAGACCACAATGTCAAATTTTTAAGGACAAGAAAATGTAAAGTGTGCCTTCCGGTTCGTGAGAGCTTTACTGACCAATTTTCGCATAACACTGGTAAGAGTTTAATTTGAAGAGAAAACAAAAGCAAGTCAAATTTACTTGGAATAGCAAATTGCTAGTAGGTATGTATGGTGGACACTTGGGAAAACTTGGTTTTTAGGAGTTGGATGCACGATTAGAGCTCATACTCAGTACAAGGCGAGGGCTAGCAAAAGACTGGGAGCGACCAACTAAGAGAGCAATAATGGCCATAATCATGCAAAGCGACAAAGCAACATTAAAAGAAGCATAAGATGGAATCAAAAGTCAAAAACTAAATGATCATAGAGGCTATTGGCGACTTTGTAAGATTCTAACATGTGTGAGCATGCGCCAAGTCAACCCAAATAAAGCATCAAGGAGAAAACCAAAATAATGCTTCCAAATAATAAAAACAACGCATGATTTTTTTCAAAGGCTCATAAAGCAATCTCAGTTATTTGAGACAAGTAATGCTACAGCAAAAACACTAAGCATACTATCAAAAAGACATCAAGCATGACATGAAAAAGCCTAAGCCGCAGTCTACACAAGCTCCTTCTTGTACCACTATTTTGCACAAAGCTTTTTCTCTTTTCCAACACCATTTGAAATTTTTTAAGACACCTCTTTTGATGAAAACCAATAAAGATCAGAGGAAAAAATACACCTTGTTGAAAAGATATGACAAGGTCTGAACGCATATCAAGGCAAAAACAAAAACCAAAAGCAGTAGCAGAAAAAGAAAAACACTCGTTGAACGATAAGAGTGAAAACTGAGTGTTCTTGGCAAATGAAAAGTGAGTACATCTCCTCCAAAAGAAATTTGTTGGGGTCCAACCATTTATTGCAGCAAACAAAACTAAACTAACTAAGAAAACTAAAACAACTGACGCTCCAAGAAAAACACATAGTGCATGAAGCAATAAAAATATAGTGTTTTGAAAGGTGACCTGATTTTTGCCGATGAAGAAGGGGTGCCTCGGGGGCATCCCCAAGCTTTGACGCTTGTACTTCTTGGATATTTCTTGGGATGATGCATGGGCATCCCCAAGCTTGAGCTTTTTTCTATTCTTCAACTCATCTCATCATTCTCCAATCCCTACACTTGAAAACTTCCTTCATACAAAACTAAACACAAATCTATTAGCAACATTAGTGCAAGCATAACATATAATCAACCTCTTTTTGCTTCAGGTTTCAACCCAAAACCACCACATATATAGCATATACTACTGTAGAAACTTCCCCAAAAGTTCCGTGATCAAAAGAACTCAAAAGAAAGCGATAAAGCGGCAAAAATAAATAGTGGCAGAAATCTGTTAAAACAGAACAGCTGACAAAGGTCGAATTTTTCAGGGGTTTTTTGTTGCTCAAATCAAAAAGTGTTCAACTAACGAAAGTTTGCATATAACCTGGGGCATATGTACAAGAAATTGCAGGTCCAAAAGATATACAGAGAATGTATACGAATTTTTACGGTGCAGCACCGAAAATAGTTTCAGGACAGCAACATCCCCAAATCTTTACCTCACTCAAATTAGAGGCTTCTCTTGGCACAACAATAAAATAAAAAGGATAAGGAGCGGTCATTACAGTAGTAATGACTTACAAGACTCAAATAAAAGAAAAAGTACTGAAAATAAAACATTGGGTTATCTCCCAAGAGTGCTTTTCTTTAACGCCTTTGAGCTAGGCGCAGAAAATTGCGAATCAAGTGATATCAAGAGATGAAGTGCTAGGATCAGCGCGTGCCTTACGTCTTCCTTTCTTACCTTTGCTCTTTACTCTAGGAAAGATGTGGCTATTGGAAGGTGGGGAGATAAATCTTATATTGCCTTTTCCCACATCAATGACGGCGCCCAGGAGCTTCAGGAGGGATCTTCCAAGTGTGATTTGTCATTTTCCTACACATTCAATAACAAGATAATCAGTAGATATCATTCTTCCTAGGACTTTTGTAAAAACTCCTTCAGCTATTCCAATGGGAAATATAGTGGCATTGTTAGTAAGAGAAATTCCTTCCCCCCCCCCCTCAGAAAGCTTCCAAAGGCTCAAAGATTCATAAACATCCTTTGGCATGAGACAAAATTCAGACATAATATCACAACGAGCATAAAAAATTTCACCACTAATGGTGATTTTTACTGTAGGATACCAACTCGAAGGTTCAGAATTTGTTGGCACATAATCAAAATGCTGGCGCAAAGTATTGTAGCAAGAATTCAAACTAGCAGTGCGAGTCTCAAGAGTATCAAGTCTATTAAAAATGCACACAAGAGAGGAATAAAAATAGGTTGGCATGCTATAAATTGTAATCAACTTTTTTATAATATTGAAGGCTTGATCTCCATCACAATGAAGGAAATCTCCTTCTGCAGTAGCATCCAAAGCATATCTATAACGAAGAGCAAGTCCAAAGTAAAAGCTACTAAGAAGCAAACTCAAGGTCATTTTAGGTTCAGTTTTTCCATGCCAATCATAAATTCTAGACCAAGCTTCTTTAAAACTTTTCTCATCCTTCTGTTTAAAAGTAAAAATCATGTCCTCGGGCGACATAGTAATAGCAACTGAACTAGACATAATAAACAACTACCAAGGATTCTAATTTTTTTTGGGTTTTTGATATAAAACGATGCAAGTAAAAATAAAGTAAAGCAAAACAATAACAAAGTAAAGGATGTGCGTGCGAAAACTCCCCTTGCAGAGGTCTTCCACTCTTCCCCGGCAATGGCGCCAGAAAATTACTTGCTGGTGCCAAGTTGATGAAGTAAATAACTGGCCCGTTGGGAACCCCAAGAGGAAGGTGTGATGAATATAGCAGCAAGATTTTCCCTCAGTTAAGAAACCAAGGTTTATCGTTCAGGAGAAGAGCAGACAATACGACTGAAGGTGATGCGGACTGGCTTAGTAACACTCCAACAAGGGCGCCGTTTAACGATAAAACGAGTTAGCGTGTCTTCAGCTAGTAGCAACGCAGAACCTGCACACAACACAACCAAATACTTTGTTCCCAACTTGCGATGAGGTTGTCAATCTCACCGGTTTGCTTGAAACAAAGGGTATGAGCGTATCGAGTGGAAAGCAGTAGAAGAATGCGAGTAAAGTAAACAGTGCGAGTAAAGTAAACAGGTGATAGCAATATGATGGAAATAGGACCGGGGTCCACAGTTCACTAGTGGTGTCTCTCCATAAGATAAATAACACATGCTGGGTAAACAAATTATAGTTGGGCAATTGATAGAATAAAGATAAACATGATATGTCAAGAAGATCACTATGCGATTTACTCTGGGCATTACAACAAAGGGATTTCTATTTTCGTGCCCTCGGGTCCTTAGTTGTGCTCAGTTTTCCCCAGCCGCTTAGTTTTTCCTCAGTTTTGCCCAAGCCCTTGTCTGAAACTCTCACAAGGAGCTCGGACGGGAGGAATCCCGTTAAGTTGACCGTTGGTTGGTGCTGGCAAGTGGGGCCGCTGTTGGTGCCCCGCAGTGGACACGCCTCCACTTATCTAGATCATCGTGGGACCCGCAACTTGTCCACGTTAGCGCACCAGACCCAAAGCTTACCCAGGTGCCCGTTGCAAAATGGGAGCCCGAGCCAGCCCCGCGCCCGCGCCCGTGCCCATGCCATTGCTTCCCCCTTCTTTCCCCGTGCCCCATTGTTCTTCTTCTCCGCCAGCGGCAGCCCTTCTCCGGCAGGCGGGTGATGTCTAGTTTCTCTTCGACCTCCCGTTCTTCATGGCCGCAGTATGGACCCGTGCCTTTGACAAGATGCCCTGACTGCCCACGCCAAGAGCCTCTGAAGCGGTCGATCTGTAAGACGAACGACAACGGCAACCGTGGACGTGAGTTCCTTGCATGCGAGAGCTTGCCATATAGAGAGGGGGATAAGGTTAGATCTCGCTCCAATTGCTCTGTTTTCTCTCGATTTTCTTGTTATTCCCTTGAATTTGGGATTTAGGGTTCACGTTGTTGTTTTCGGATCCTAAAGAAATGCAGGTATTTCGAGTGGATCGATGTGTACGTTCAGAGGCTTAAATTGCAGGAATCAATTGGCGGTATTGGGGAGCGCAATTTGGGAGGGGGGTACTTGCTATAGAGAATGCGGCGGAGAGAGGGGCCGTCCCGATTATGCCTAATGCTCCCAATGCAGAACTGGTGGAAGTGAAGGGAGAACTGAAGAAAATGAACAAGCAGTTAAAGCAGCTGATCGAGTTGAAGAAGCAAGCTAATCTGATGGCTGGTTGTTTTTTTTGTTGTATAATTGCGATCGGATTCTTATCATTGCTCGTCAAGCGCTAGAAGTTGTTACAAGGGATCCCTTGTTACAAATCCATTATTCAGTTACATGTACTTGTAGTTGTTTTCAAAGTTAGTGTGTGCATTCACCGAAATTACCAAAAAAAATAGTGTTAGGGAATATAGGAATGCTAAAGATAGTTGATAATTGTTAGAGGGGTGACAAATAATGCATTCACCAAAATCCCACAAATATGTGTGTCTCATGTTTATACCAAAATTATACCACTTTTGGGACATTTCAAATAACCAAAACTATATCCCAAACTATATTCCCTAAAAGAAAAGGAAAGCTAAAGAAAGTTGATAATTGTTAGAGGGGTGATAAATAATCCATTCACCGAAATCCCACAAATATGCCAAATATGTATGTCTCTTGTTTCTACCAAAATTATACCATTTTTGGGCCGTTTCAAATTGCCAAAACTATATTCCCTAAAAGAAAAGGAATGCTAAAGATAGTTGATAATTGTTAGAGGGGTGATAAATAATTCATTCACCGAAATGCCTCAAATATGCCAAACATGTATGTCTCATGTTTCTACCAAAATTATACCACTTTTGGGCCGTTTCAAATTACGAAAACTATATTCCCTAAAAGAAAAGGAATGCTAAAGATAGTTGATAATTGTTAGAGGGGTGATAAATATGTATGTCTCATGTTTCTACCAAAATTATACCACTTTTGGGCCGTTTCAAATTACCAAAACTAAATTCCCTAAAAGAAAAGGAATGCTAAAGATAGTTGATAATTGTTAGAGGGGTGATAAATATGTATGTCTCTTATTTACCACTTTTTAGTTTAACATTTTTAAATCGTGGAAAACAATGCTTAAATAGAGGGAATATAGTTACGTGGCAAAATAATCCATAAATGCACACGGATCGACTCCACCAACCGTTTATCCACCGACAGACAGAGAGAGAGGGGTGGCCACGAAGAGAGAGAGAGGGGTGGCCACGAAGAGACGGGTAGGGGTATACTGCCCGTTAGATCAGTGGATCAACGGTTGGTGGAGTCGATCCGTGTAACAACTGCTCAACCAATTAGGATAAGTTTGGGTTTCTGTGAGCATTTGTGACAGTACTTGAGGGTAAAACTGAGTAGTACTAAGAAACCAAGGGCACGTAAATAGTAAATAGACTAAGGGATTCGAACAAAATAATTACAAAATGAAAAATGCATGTTTTGTACAATATAATTCATATTGGGCTACATCAAATTATTTGCAATTCAAATATACATGAGTGTGACAATTATGGCCTCATTTAGACAAACTATGTTTTGGGGAAGATGTTTTGCAAAGGGGTTTGAGTGGAAAACCATGCATCTTCATAGCTACTAGTGATTATGAGAAGTGGCAATTTGTGGTAAAACATGATTTATCTATGTTTGTTAAGGTGGCAGGTTGCGTAGGAAGACTCCATGAGTAGGTGCCACTATGTTTTTATTTTTTTGGATTTTTTTGCGCATGAAATGACTCAATTAGCTATGTTAATCTCATTTGTTGACTCTCTGTTGACCAGCTACTTGAGGGTAGAACTGAGTTTATTGCACTTGCCAGTCTAAGTACTCGAGGGGAAAACTGAGTACATATAAAATTTCTGTATAAGGCCCGAGGGTATAATTGAGTACACCAAACGTCGAAGGGTTAGCCTCGTGTCGCGGTGCACGCTCTCGACGCTTGCCCGCTCTCTCATTCTCACTGCAACCGCCTCTCCTGTCCCATCATCTTCTCCACTTCGCGTCGAAAAAACCCCTAAGAAAAAACCTCGGCGATGGAGAAGCATGAGATGACCATCGCCGATGTAGCCGCCGGCGCATCGGCCGCCGGCGCATCGGCCGCCGCCCCTGTCCAGGCCCCCGTCGCTGCTTCTGACGTAGGCGCCGGCGCATCAGCCACCGGCACAATGGCCGCCGCCCCCGTCCAGGCACCCGTCCAGGCCCCCGTCGATTGGGACCTGTACGAAGACCCGTACGAACCAGTGCCGTACGTCGCGCCGGCGAACCCCTACGACACCAGCATCGTCGACGACTACCCGGAGGTAACCCTTTGTTCCCTTGTTCTTATGCCATTTCAATCCTTTTGTGTTAGATCTAGCGTTATTAGGGTTTGTTTGTTCCTAGTTCAATCCTTTTATGATAGATCTAGCGTTATTAGGGTTAGTCTGTTCCTAGTTCAATCCTTTTATGATAGATCTAGCGTTATTATGATAGATCTAGCATTATTAGTGTTTGTGATTTGCTTTTGTTTAAGATTCGGTTAACTTATGTGAGTAATCAATCCCATCCGGTTAATTTGTGCCGATGATGATGAATATTTGGGCACAAATTGATTCAGGGTTTGGTCTGTGAACAATTGGTGTGTACAAATTTGTTGTGCATGATCTTTGGTTCACTGACCCAAATCCTGGATATAAGTGTGTCCAATGTAACTGAGGCTTCTTTTTTTCGTGCCCATATTATCATGCATGATCTTTTGTTCACTCTCTGTTCCATCATCGCTGCAATTGACTCCGTGTTTTTCGATCTTTGTTGCTATGTGAGAGGTGCAGAGCAGCAACATCGACAGCGACAATGAGTCCTTCCACACCAAGACTCGTCACGTCCTCAGGAGGCTGCAGTCCGGCCATTACGATCGCCACTTTGCTCGAGGCGTTTACAGGTGCCCCTTCTGCAACAGGAGGCTCCGCGCCACCGACTTCAACTGCCTGGTGAACCATGCCGAATCCCTTGGCAGTGCCCCTGGCGGCGCTAGAGTTGGAACGACCGTGAACGTGCATGCGTTCATGGCCAAACACAAAGCACTTGGGATTCACCTGCGCAGCCTCCAAGCTTAATCCCATGTAAAATGTAGCTTATGTTGGACCTAGGGATCGGTAGTACTGTTGGATCTGTCCTAAATATATATATGTATATGCTATGTTGGCTGATGTATGCAGCTTATCCTATATTTTCTCGATTTATTATGCTGCTGTGAATTTATCCTCTACTAGCTTCTAGATTTGCTACTAGATTTATTAACATATTGGGCAAAAAACGAGGGACAAAAAGCAACAATCATTAAAGAAAGACAGAAATAGAAGCTTCTCTAGATTTGATACTAATTTGGTGAAAAGAGAGAGAACTGTTACAGAGAGAGAGGGGAAAAGGCGCTCTGAAAAATGCCAATTTGGGCCGAGAGAGACAAAACCGAGCTCTCACGTACAACCAAACGCGGTCTCGTCCTGTCCCACGCAGTCCCGTTCTACCAGCCCCACGCGACGCGGCCCCACACGACGCGGCCCCACACGTCAGCATGGAACGGTCAACTAAACGGCAACCCTCCCGTCCGAGCGTCTGCGAGGGGTTTCAAACTAGAGCGAGGGGAAAACTGAGGAAAAGTTAAGCGGCTGGGGAAAACTGAGTACAACTAATGACCCAGGGGCACGAAAATAGAAATCCCTACAACAAAATACATAGACCACCATCCAACTGCATCTATGACTAATAATCCACTTGTGGCGAATCAATCCAAGAACTCCACAAGTATTAAGTTGCGAACAACAGATAATTGCATTAAGCAAAGTGTGTAATATAAACAAAGCATATGCCCTTGAGCACATGAATGTTGTTTTCTCCCTAGTAGCAACAGCACATCTACAACCTTAGAGGTTTCTGTCACTCCCCCAGATTAAATAGAGGCATGAACCCACTATCGAGCATAAATACCCCCTCTTGGAATCACTAGCAACTACTCGGCCAAGATAGCTACTAACAACGGAGAGCATGCAAGATCATAAACAACATAGAGATAACAAAAGATATATTTCAGTATAGCAACTCAATCATAACACCAATATTCATCGGATCCCAACAAACCAAACATGTAGAATTACATAACGGTGATCTCAATCATGTAGGGCAGCTCATGAGATCTAAACATGAAGCACATGGTGGAGAAGACAACCATCTAGCTACTGCTATGGACCCATAGTCCAAGGTAGACTACTCACTCATCGCTCTGGAGGCAAGCATGGCGATGAAGAAGACCTCCGGTGGCGAATCCCCTCTCCGGCAGGGTGCCGGGAAGAGCTTCTAGACCCTCCCGATCTTCGGGTCGACGGCGGCGGCGGATCGCGATGTGTTCTGGAAAATTGATCGGGTCCTTAGGTTTTTTCCGTCGGGGGTCTTTATAGGCGAAGGGGCATCGTCAGAGGTGGCCCGAGGGGCTCTCACACATAGGGGGCGCGGCCAGGCCCCTGGCCACGCCGCCCTGGTGTGTGGGGCCCTCGTGGCCCCCCTCCAACTTCTCTTCGGATCTCTGGAAGCTTCCGGGAAAAATAAGACTTCAGGAACTTGTTTCATCCAATTCCGAGAATATTTCCTGTGTATCACTTCTGAAACACAAAAACAGCAGAAAACAGGGAACTAGCACTGTGGCGACTTGTTAATAGGTTAGTTCCGGAAAATGCACAAAAGTGCCACAAAGTATAATGAAACAGTAGGCAAATGGTGTAAAAACAAGCATGGAGCATGAAAAATTATAGATACGTTGGAGACGTATCAAGCAACTTGACTGAAAATATTCGCGGACTCCAATCTCGTCGTCCAACAAGTGATGAACTGGTGTGACGTCATCAGTGACAACATGATAGCATATAGAAACTTATACTACTATCTAGAGGGAACATTCGATGGATGCAAAGTTTCGCACGTTAGCAGGGCCAGCAACGAGGAAGCCGACAATTTAGCAAATATCGGGTCCCAATGCCTGCCTATACCACCAGGAGTATTTTGGGAAGAAATCGTAGAGAGATCAATAAAGCATAACAAAACTTCGACTACAGGAGAACCAGGCCAACACCCAACAATAGGCTCGGGGTATGGCAAGCCTGGCATAGGAAGCACAATAGAACCAGAGGAAGTTATGATGATCGAAGAAACCTGGATGCAGTCGTACTTGGCATACATGATAAACAAAGCACTACTCGAAGACACAGTGGAGGCAAAAAGGATAATACGACGATCCAAGGCTTTCGTCGTGTTGCAAGGAAAATTATACAAGAAAAGCATAACCGGCGTCCTACAGCGATGCGTCACCCCTCAAGAAGGACAAGACATATTAAGAGATATCCACGCAGGAGTGTGTGGGCATCACGCTAGCAGCAGAGCTATTGCAGCTAAAGCTTTCCGTGCAGGGTTCTACTGGTTAACGGCCATTGAAGATGCAAAAGAGATAGTCAGAAGGTGTGAAGCATGTCAACGATTTGCATCCCGACCACATGCACCAGCAGCAGAGCTACAGCCGATACCATTATCCTGGCCCTTTGCACAATGGGGTCTCGACATGGTAGGAAAATTACACAAATCTTGGTCAGGAGGTCATGTCTACATGTTGGTGGCAGTAGACAAGTTCACTAAATGGGTAGAAGCAGCCCCGGTAACAACCCAAGATTCCACAGCAGCAATCAACTTCATCAAGTCTATAGTATTTCGCTTCGGAGTACCACACAGCATCATCACGGACAATGGGACAAACTTCACATCGAAAGAGTTCAAAAGCTACTGTGAGAGTATGGGAATCAAACTGAGATTCGCGTCTGTAGCACATCCAAAGACAAACGGGCAAGTCGAGAAAGCCAATGGCTTAATATGCAATGGGATAAAAAAGAGGCTATTAGCGCCCCTGGAAAAAGCCAAACACGCCTGGGTAGACGAGCTACCCTCCGTACTTTGGAGTCTTAGAACAATGCCCAATGCGACTACCCAAGAAACTCCCTTTTTCCTAGTCCATGGCGCATAAGCTGTGCTTCCAGTCAAAATCACCCATGAAGCCCCAAGAATTGCGGCTTACGACGAAATAACTTCTACAGAAGCACTTCAAGATGATGTTGATGCACTCGACAAAGCAAGAGATGTAGCACTTGCTAGGGCTACGCAATACCAGCAGAGTCTACGAAACTACCATAGTAGTCGAGTTCGTCCACGATCTTTCGTGGTAGGAGATTTAGTCTTACAACTCAAACAGGACGGTCATGGCAAATTAGAGTCCCCATGGGTGGGACCTTACATCGTGACAGAAGTAATACCAGGAGGAGCTTATCGATTACATGACAAAAAAAATAGGGAAAGACGAGAGCAACCCGTGGAATGCAGAACAACTATGGCGGTTCTATGCGTAGAAGGAGTACGGTGACAGGAAATTTCAAGTTATGACCCTCTGAACCCAGAACATGAGGCCACAGGTCGGGTTCTTTGGGCCAACTCGACAATATGTATAGCATGTTTCTATTTTCCACTCGGGGGCTCCGACCCTCGAGTCGTATGAAAGAAAGTAAGAAATTGTCGAGACCCTGTATTCATGATTATTCGAGAATCCTTACAAGGTTGTTCACAACCCGATATTTGACAAAAAGCAAGCACAGTTCAAAGCAACTCGATGGTAAATTAAAACATACCTCGGAACATTGAATAGTTCCCATGGTCTATTAATAGATAAACAAGATGGCACAAAATAAAGTTCATCACGAGTACTTATTACATGGAACGCGCAAAGGGAGAACTAGAACAAAAGATTACATAAAAGGAGCATCTACTGAAAGTGTACTTTAGCTTCGTACTCCTTCTGGCACTGAGTACCGTCGTAGATCTTCACATCGAACTTCGACGTACCGCAGTGGTAGTCGAAGATCATGAAGAACCCTTGGTGGAGGTCGTGATCTTCTGCAAACTGGGACCAGCCACCCCTGAAGTACATCTCGCCTTCTCCATCGTACCATACCTCCACTTCATAGGGAGTTCTTCCTCTAGAATGTTCGCGAAGAATCACTTCACGCAGCTCCCGCCCATCCATGAAATTGGTAAATTTCAGCGGCACCCGCTGAATCTCACGGCATTGAGTGCCGGCGATGCAAAAGAAGGAGTAAATCTTGGGAGGAAGAGGAAGAGAAGCATTATGAGGAGGAGCGCTGGGACCTTGTGCAGCAGCAAATATCTTGGGCTTGTTCTTACTCCCCACAGGGCGGCCAGGGCGGCGTTTCACAGATACGGACGATGAGGCCAACATAGAGGGGTCTTTTGATTTGTTCTTACTACCGCGAGGGCGGCTGCGACCCCGTTTCTCCATCTGCACACCGATCTTCAGATGTGCACCACCAGCATCCACCATGGAGGATAAGCGCTTGGGGAGAAAACCCTAGATGAGATGCGGAAGACGAAAACGATGCAGCGGAGGAAATTGGTAATGAAGGAGTTAGGGTTTTTCCTAGCGAATGTGCTTTATTTATAAGTAAACTTTCATGGGCCTAAACAAGTTAAAGGTTCAAATACATCTAAGGGCCTCTACACTTTGCCTCGAGCAGAAAATAAGACAGCGACAGCATACCAGGGACAAGGAAAAGACACGTGTATAGTTATAAGGAGGAAAAGCGCAATGTGGACGGACACTGTAGAAGTATGTCAAGGAGCACAATGCACCTCGTTATGGACTCGGGGGCTCCTATCACCAGAAGAGAGGGAAGAGTATTTAAGCACAATCGTGCCAAGACTATCACAGGAGAAAATTTACTGGCGACAGTATGTATATTTTGAGCCTATACCCGAAAAATTTCGGCTATAGCCTCGGGGGCTACTCCCATCGGGAGCACTGGTCATGCACCCGATGACAATAGATCAACTTGAAGAAAAATATAAAAGGCGTAATCGACTACCTTTCGTCGACAACAAACTTCGACTTCATTGTCGACAAAATAAAGATCGATTACTCCCATCGGGAGTTATTTATGAGTTATCTAAAGGACAACTCGAATATTTTGTACATTTCAACAGTCAAACAAGGCAGCGACATATGATTCTCGAGTTGTGTCATCGCGATGAAACTCGAATGCCATGATTAAAACATATCGTGAAGGTAAGACCCCAGGATCCGTCCTATGTGGTCTGGTATACGCACATGAATGCGCTCTACTAGTAACTATCCATGTCTACGACGCGAAGAAAATCCTAGTGGACGCACTGGATACCCTGAGAACCACTGGGACTCGTTCTTTGTAAGTCCAAAATGCGGCAAAATTATGGGTTTGACAAGTTTCCCAAATTCAAGTCCAAGGGGATTAAATTTGAAGTAGGTGACAAGTATCTGCTCCGGCAGTTAACTGGCCTCTTGATCCGTCAGAGTCATCAGGCTTGTTCATCAAAACCCCTTGCGAGATAATATAATGAAAATGTTTATTTTTTAATACAGGAAGAAGAAGTCGAAAGATTGATCAAGTCAAAGATGTGAAGATTTGAGATTCAACCTGAATCTGCAATTCTGGTAGAATCTCGGGGGCTACTGACAAGGGTATAGATAATAGAGCCCGTTACTTGAGTACCCCTAAGGCCCGTTAAGCTAGGCCCAAGTGTAATCCTAGTCGAGATACGAGTTCGTGTCGTATACCAATGTTGTAATACGTATCAGACCCTTCACGTTCCTTGAGACCTGGCCACCTATATATAGGGGCCAGGAGAGGACGGTGAGGGCCAGATTGAAAGCAAGCCAAGTTCACCGTCAAGTTTACTTTTGATATACACCTTGTTTGACTGATTTACCTTCGAGTTTATCCGACGCCCTATTCCCCGGATCCTAAATCCTTCATCTAGAACATTTGTCAAGTTAGCCCTTGTCACAAACGGTCCGTGCACGTCCAAATCAGTCCGACCGGACGCGAGCATCGGCTGTGCGCGCTCCCGCGGTGCGATGCATCCGGACCGACGCGTCCGGCTTGACCCATCCCTAGCCCAAATTTGGGGCGAGTTTGCGTCGGCCCGGACAGCACGCGTCCTACTGTGTCCACCTAATTACTTGGTGGTCCCTCCCGCCGGAGGCACACTTCTTCCTCCAAAACCCTTCCCCAAAAATTGAGCGGCGGTAGCGAAAGCGGAAGCAATGGATCCCGCCGCCAGTGCAGCCGCTGCGCTTGCCGCCGCCAGCGGGCTGAAGAAGCAGCCGAAGGTGAGGAAGCCGGCAAAGGACTTGACGCCGGACAAGCGGAGGAAGGAGTCAGAGAAGCGTGCCGGCCGGCGAGTAGCCGTGCAAAACCACCAGAAAATGGCCCAACTCGCAGAGGAATGCCGGCAAGAGACCAAGCGATTCCTTGCTGCTCAAGCCTTGGCCAACAGCGAAGAGCAGACGGGCAAGGCCGTCGTGCACGCCGTCAAGATGATGAAGCACGAGGCCATCAACATGGCGTTTGGCGGCATCGCTTCGGTGCCTCCGCCGTCTATTGTTGGAGGCGCCTTGTTGATGAGCTCGGTCACTTCGACACCGAGTGGTCGCCCTCTAGCGCTCGAGCCCAACACACCTATCGCGCATGCTTCTGCGTTGGGCGCCCATGGCCGAGGCGACGCCGCACTCTCCCTGACGAGGGTTAACTCGACAAATGTCCTAGATGAAGGACTTAGGATCGGGGGAAGAGGGCGTCGGATGAACTCGAAGGTAAAGGTTGGTCGAAATAAGTGTATGTCGAAAGTAAACGTGGGTGTTCAACCTGGCTTGCTTTCAATCTGCCCTACACCGTCCCCTCCTGGCCCTTATATATAGATGGCCAGGTCTCGAGGATCGGGTAGGGTCCGATACAGATTACAATATGGACATACGGTGAGAACTCATATTCGACTATCATTACAATTGGGCCTAGCTATACGGGCCTTAGGGGTACTCAACTAACGGGCTCTATTAATTATACCCTTTTTCAGTAGCCCCTGAGATTCTACCAGAATTGCAGATTCGGGTTGAATCTCTAATCTTTAAATCTTCGACTTGATCAATTCTTCGACTTCTTCTTATCTTCAAATCTTCGACTTGGTCTTTCGACTTATTTTCATGATAATTTTTCGCAAGGGGTTTTGATGAACAAGCCTAACAACTCTGACGGATCAAGAGGTCAGTTAACTGCCGGAACAGATACTTGTCACCTACTTCAAATTCAATCCCCTTGGACTTGAATTCGGGATACCGGTCAAACCCACTCTTTTGCCGCATTTAGGACTTACAAAGAATGAATCCCAGTGATTCTCAGGGTACCCAGTGCGTCCACCAGGATTTTCTTCGCGTCGTAGACACGGATACATACCAGCAGAGCGCATCCATGTGCGTATACCAGGCCACACAGGACGGATCCCGGGGTCTTACCTTCGTGATAGGTCACGGCATTCGAGTTGCGTTGCGATAACATAACTCGAGAATCTTATGTCGCAGTCAAATTTTGACTGAAAATATTCGGGTTTCAACAACCATAAAACTCGCTCCCGATGGGAGTAACACTTATGCACAATGCTTTACCAAGAAATATCATCGGGTGCGCGCTCAGCGCTCCCGATGGGAGTAGCCCCCGAGGCTATAGTCGAAAAAGACTTTTTTGAGTATAGGCTCAAAATATAGTGTGGTCCATCATACTTCAACTCGAGATACTTTAATAACATCCTGTCATCGAATACGCGTCCACCACTCCAGTAAAGAGTTGCTTTCAATAGCTTTGATAGTAGTAGCCCCCAAGGCTATAATCGAAAATCCTTCACATATAATCTTGTCTATAAATTTTGCACTTGTCGGCGCCATCCTTCTTCTTTCTTATATCATCTTTATGACGTCGATGAATACGTCACTCTGTATGAGTGCGAACCGTTTTATGGGCAGCACTGTAATTTTCGCGATTTTTGACCGTTAGTGGGCTGCCGTTTCCGCTCTTTGCGCCATGTCTCAGCCCACGATCCTTCTCCCAGAAGGTATATAAGGGGCGTAGTGGGGGATTTTACTGTTTACCAGCTCGTTCCCTCCGCCGCCTCCATTGCCGATCTCTTCTCCTCTCTCCGTTCGTGCATAGCCCCCAAGCGCGGTGCGATAGATGCGCGTGAAGCACCTAGCCACCAAGAACACCATGGCCAAGAACTCCTCTGCCAACAACTGGGTACGCTCTGCCATCACGCCGAAGGAGGTGGAGAAGGTCAGGGCGGATGGCCTCATCTCCGCCCAGGATTCCATCAAGTTTCCCAGTACTGAGCGGATCCCGCAGCCCCCAAGCGGCTATCGGATGATGTTTCTTGCTTTCCTCCTCCGCGGCCTTTCTCTTCCTGCCCACGAGTTTCTCCGTGGGCTTCTCTTTGTCTACGGTGTGCAGCTCCACCAGCTCACACCAAACTCCCTTCTTCACATTGCTTATTTCGTGACTCTCTGCGAGTCATTCTTGGGCATTGAGCCCCACTTTCTTCTCTGGAGGTCAATCTTTCGGCTTCGCCCCAATGTTGCTCTGGCTAGAAAGCCTGAATTGGGCGGAGCCATTGTCTCTGTGCGCCCTGAAGCGCAGTACCTCAAGTTTTCCTTTGCCGCATCTGTCCAGGGGTGGAGAACCAAATGGTTCTATATCAAAGATCGCAAAGCCTCACCTGAAGACCAATATGGGTTAGCCCTTTTCGAAGCCTCCAAGGAAGTGAAGAAATTGGCGTCGTAGGATGCGCTTCCCTCAGATGCGGAGATAGCACAAGTTCTTCCTCTTCTGTCTCGCATTCAGGCTTTGAAAGGAGGCCAAGGAGGAGCTTTGTCGGGTATCCAACTCATGGCGTTCTTTGTGCAACGTCGAGTTCAACCCCTGCAGCACCGCCTCACCAAGCTCTGGAATTACTCTGGCTTGGAAGATCCTACTCGCGTCTCTGAAGATTTGATAGAGAAAAAAGATGTCGACAAGCGAGTTAGGAGCCTTACCAAGCTCACCAAGGATCATGCGGTTGCTGACTTGACCACTGACTACTTCGACTCCGTGCACCCTTTGCCCGAGGTATGTATCTTTGTGTTCGCTTGTTGTCGAATTTTGTTTGCTTCGACTTACGTTATTCTTTGCCTTTGTACTCTGCTAACTTATTTTATATGCAGGGTCACCAATTCCTTGTTTTGCACCCTCCTCTTCCAGAGGCAGGGCCCCTTCTAGCTGATCTGGCCTCATCTGCATCTGAAGCCCCCGAGGCTGACGAGAATCAGGACGGAGATGATGCCGAAGAATCTGAAGAGGAAACTAGCTTGTCGACATCGTCTCCCTCCGTGCTTGCTGAAGATGCTGGTATCGACAAGAAGAGGAAACGAGTCGAAGAATTTGCTTCTTTGAGTTCTGCAGCGGCTGATAAGGCCTCTGTTCCTGCAGAAGATACGGAGTACTTTGACCTCCTGGCGTCGTAAGTGTTTTTATTCGAGTTCTTCAATTGCACCGCTCTTGCCTTGTTTCTGACGTGTTACACATAACCTATTTTCTTCGTGTAGAGATGACGAAGAGCCGCCAAAAGTTGCTGCAGCTACTCCTTCAATTTCCCCTGCAGTTGATGATGAGCCCCCTGCCCAAGAAATTGCGCCTAGGGTTACCAGGGCCTCTGTAAAGAAGGTTCCAGCGCCCCGAAACCTCAAGCGCTTGAAGAAGGCCAAAGAACCCGATGTCTCTCTGGAAGCCCATGAATCCTCGGCTTCCCCCCCATGATGTGAGCAATTTTTCCTGACTTGTTTCCCTTGCATACACTTGTGCTTCTTACATGCTCTTTCTCTCAGGCATTATTGAAGAGATTCGTCGCCTTGGGCACCGAATGCGTTGAGTACCTAAAGGTTGCGAAAGCTTCCAAAGGTATGTTCTATATCAAGTCATGGTTTTTCCTCCACGCTTATCTTTTGCTATTTATCTGACTTCCTCTCTTCTTCTACTGTAGCTGCTCTAGCAACAGCCAATGCCCGAATTGCGTCATTGGAGGCTGATCTTAGTGCCTCGCAGAAGGCATATGATATTGCGGCCGCAGCCAAAGCAAGCGCTGAGAAGTCGCAGAAATCAGCGCTTGGTAAGGCGAAAAAGGCTGAAAAAGCTTTGGCCGATGCCAACAGGGAGCATGCTCAGCGAGAGCAGGACGTAATGGAGCACCTTCACACAATGTCTACCTCTGCTGAGAGTAAATGTTTCGTCTTGCCTTCTATTTCGACTTCTTGTTATATTGTTGATCTTCGCTAATTCTTTCCTTTACTTCTTTCTTTTTGACTTCCTTTGTCGAGCAGGATTTACCAAGGTGTCTTCTTCATCTTTGCCATCGGGCGATGATCCTTTGCTGACCGCGGTTAACCTACTCGAGGCAAACTGGATATCTATCCAGGAGACTTTTGAGTTGGTTAGCCACGTTCTGTCGCGGTTGTTCGTCGGGTTGTGGCCGAAGAAGAAGGCAGAAGTCCTGAAGGATAACTTGGAGAATCTTGCCAAGTCCTTCGATACAATTGAGGACCCGACCCTCCAGCTGAAGGGGCTCTCTCTGAAGCGTGGCGCTGAGGGTGCTATTGCACTTTCTTTTGTGCACGGCGCGGACTTCGACTGGGAGAAGGTGAGCTCTCCCCATGGCCGCACCCGCGATGAGATGAAGGTTTTCTTCGAGAAGGCGAAGAAGTTGGCGCCTGCACTGGCGGCAATTATTTCTCCTTCTGCAGCCTCCGCGGCATCTACTACGCCGGCTCCAACGATGGAAGAGCCTGCACCTCCGTCGACTTCTGGCGACGGATTTGCCATGCCCTCTTCTGCCACGGAGCAAAATGCTGAGGTGGCGTAGGCTTCGGCTCCTCTGTAGCTTTCAATTTCTTCTTTTGAATGTAAAAACCTTTAGTCGCGTGCAACCCGAGAACTTTAGCCAAAGGGTTTTGCACTTATGTAAATATATTTCCTTCTCATGAGATCTTGTGCTGCCTCTCTGAAATGTTTCTTCTTTATTTTCTTTTGACTTCCAGTCGATGCATACCAACGATCCCTTGACTGGCGGGCCTGCTCCTTCCGCTGCTCGCACGTTCGACTCGACGATTTCGTCGCCTCCTAGTCGATGCAGTCAATGCGCAGAGTACTCTTTAAGGATTTCTGATCTTGAAACTCGCTTGACTTTATCCAAACGCCAAGCTCAGATGGCATTTGACAAAGCCAGCAAGACTCCTAATTTGACGAAGCAGGTATCTATTCTTGATGATAAGGTGTCTAGCTTGACGGCAAAAATTTTGCATCACGAGGAATGCAATTCTTTTCTCCTTGGCATTATCGAATCCGCCTGCGGGATGTTGCGATATAAGTTTCCTTTTGACTTATCTTTTTCTCTTTTTGTTCCACTGCTGTTTTTATGATATCCTCTTGCCCTCGTAGGCACTTGTTTAGATTTTGCTGCAGAAGATCGTCGGGTTACCGAGCGAAATGCGGCCCTAGAAAAAATGTTCGCAGGTGTTGAAAATTTGTGGTCTGATCCTCGACACCGGAGTGCTGTTGTATTGCTTCAGGACCGTGCCCAGCACGTTGGCGAAGCGGTGGATGGCTGCAGAAGATCTCTCGTAACTATGCACTCGGTTATGCTTCCTCGCAATCCTCTACCTGCGACTTTCCCACTACTTCTTGATACTTTTAGATCCAGCCAGCGAATTCATCGGTTGATAGAACTGAACTTAGTGGTAGGTGCCAATTTTTCTCTTGGGTGGATACGCAAGTGGCAACCAAGACTCAATTATAGTTCTATGTCGCTGAGCTACCCTCCAGGTGGAGCTAGCCTTCGAGTACACTTGGAGAGTACCTTGCAGCCTGCCCGACGAATTATAGCCAGGCTGTTGCAAGAAGATGCCGTGTTTTTCCGCGAGTTTCACTATTTAGACCCTTTGGGTGTAGATGATTCTGACAACCCGATGTTGTAATACTTATGGGAAATGCGAGAATTTCTTATTTCGCGACTATATGTCTGAAATATATTTTCAGAGCGTTTTTTTGTATGATTCGTGTGTTTGCCGCATTTTCTCTTTGAAAGACTCGTAAGCTCGAACATGAGGAACGTTTTGTCTTTATTATACTTGTAATGTAAGATACATGGGGTGACCCAAGAGATCCGGCCTATGACCTATGTTCTGGATCTAGAGGGCATTGCCCCTGGTATAACTCGTGGCTTTTACAGCCTTATTCTTCTACCCTACTTTATTGTTCTTTGATGCTTATGCCGTCATGGCTTTCTCTTCCTCTCCTGTATCTTTGTCTTCTCCTGATGCTTCTACTCGTGGTTTCTTCATTTCGGGCTCCGTAACGCGTCCTTCGAGTAGCTTGACGCCTTCTGTAGTCGTATCTTTCGCCTTTTCTGCATAGTTGGCTATCATGCCAAAGTTTTGCGCCATCTTGTGGAACTCCCTGTCGCAGAGATCTGAGACTTCAAAACTTCCTTTTACTGTAATTATTCCTCTTGGTCCTGGCATTTTGAGTACCAGATATGTGTAGTGAGGCACTGCCATGAATCGCGAAAACGCGGGTCGCCCGAGGATCGCATGATACTGAGATGGCCAGTCCATTACTTCGAAGTCCAGTTTTTCTCTCCTGTAGTTTTGTCGGTTGCCGAAGCAAACATTGAGTGCTATTCGACCCAGTGGGTAATTGGTACTTCCTGGTACGATTCCGTGGAAGGAACAATCCGTTGGTTTCAGGAACTCTAGTGATATATGCATTGCTCTGAGTGTTTTTGTGTATATCAGGTTAATTCCACTTCCTGCGTCCATGAATATTATGTCGACATCATACGCGCCGATTTGAGCTTTAAGTACCAAAGGCGCGTTTCCTGGCCGAGGTACTGTTATAGGGTGGTCTTCTCTGTTGAACTCGATTGGTTGTTCTGACCAATGCAGATACTCCGTTGCGGCTGGCGGTGAGATGACTGCGAAGTTGACTTGTCGAGTGATACTCTTTTCTTCTTTGTTCGACTTGGGCACAGGTTGTATCATTGCTGTGATGTGTCCTTTTGATGGAACGTACCCTTCGTCGTCGTCGTGCCCCTGGTTCTGCTGGTCTTGTCCTTGAGGAGCTCCGTTGTTTCCTTGTTGTTTTGTCGGAGGATTGTTGCTTCCTTCAAATCCTTGTTGCCTTGCTTCGGTTTCCTTGTTTAGTGCTGCCTCTTGTAGTTTTAAGAATGTTGTGCAATCTTTCATTGCGTGCCTTGATACTCGCTTCCCATCGACGAACGCTGAGTGTATATGACAAGGTCCGTTGAGCATATCTTCTGGCGATGGGTTGTACTCTCTGGGTTCTCTCATGGGAAACTTTTTGTAGTCCTCTTTCCCGTAGCTTCTATATCCCAAGCTTCGGCGATCACTTCCTTGATAGCTGTTGTCTTTGTATCCTGCGGCGACTTGGCTATGGGAGCCATAGTTGTCGTAATTTCTG
The DNA here is from genome assembly GCA_007115705.1 of Dactylis glomerata. NCBI lineage: Eukaryota > Viridiplantae > Streptophyta > Magnoliopsida > Poales > Poaceae > Dactylis > Dactylis glomerata. Next base: position 1,277,272 of record QXEO01000531.1, on the reverse strand, counting down.
GACCGTCTCCTTTGACTTCCATATCTATTTCTTCTATCGTCCTCTGGGGATCGCGTCCGCTTGTTGTTGCATGCGTCTTCTCCATCTGCAAACCTGTTTGCTACGTCCATGAGGTCTGACACTGTTTTCGGCTTGATTCTGCCCATCTCTTCGACTAGGTCTCTTCGCCTTAATCCAATGATGAACGCATCTATTGCTCTTTCGTCTGAAACTTCGACTGCTGAATTTTTTATAAGACTCCATCTTTGGATGTATGCCCGCAGTGTTTCGTCGCGTTGTTGCACACACGCTTTGGCTTCTTCTATCGATGCTGGCCGCTTGTATGTCGACCTAAAGTTGCTTGTAAATTGCTTTGTGAGGTCTTCCCAGCTTCCAATAGTTTCCTTCTCAAGTTTGCTCAACCATGACCTTGCTGCGCCGGTGAGGTGTAGTTGCAGACTTTGCATTGCTGTTTCTTTGGTTCCTCCCAATATTTGTACTGCTTGTAGATAATCTGAGAGCCATGATTGTGGTTCCTGTGATCCGTCGTACTTTTGCTGATCATGAGGTAACTTGAATCCCTTGGGAACTGGAGTGGTGCGAACCCTGCGGTTAAAGCATGACGCCCCCATCTCTTTTTCGTCTTCTTCATAGTCGCGTTTTTCATTTGGGGATCATGATCTTTGGGTTCCTCCGTGTTGTTTTGGTGATGGCGATCGAGATCGTTGATTGCTGCTTCTGCGTCGAGGACTACTGTGACGGCGAGGCGATCTTGGCTTGTGCGTTTCCTTATGGTGGTGTGCTTCTTCTCCTTTTGCTGATAGCTTGTGACCCACCATGTTTAGTCCGTTCAATGCTGCTCTGTGCATATGTTCTCTAGGATCTCCCGAGTTTGGTCGAGTTGTGAGCAGACAAGCTTGAGCTGCCACTAATGCTGCTTCAGGAGTTTTTGGTACGATGTTTCCTTGTTCGTCGACCGATAAAAAGGACGAGTCGAGGTTTTTGGAAATGCTTTGCCTGTCGGAGTACTCGACGTTATCGTACCTTGAACCATGTCGGCGATTTTTCCTTGCGTTACTACATGATGTGTCGCTTTGCGCTTTACGAGCGGCATTGCTGGCTGCAATGGCTGAGTCTTTTCTTCTCTGTATCTCTATTTTCTCCTTTGCTAATTTCTTTGCCTGCTGCCTTAGGGCATAATGATACCCCAGAAGCATGTCTTTGCTGGAATTTGATGGTATCGGCGTGCCGTGTTCTACGGCTTCTCTTATTATCCTCCATTCATCGACTGATAGTCGAATTTTTTCCCTGGTTGTGAGGGATTCTCCTGTTTGCCCTTCTGCTAGGTGATTTGCTCCTCTGTCGATATTTGTTGGGTTTAGCACTGGATTGTTGTTTTCGTCGAATTCTTCTGAGTTATCTCCTACAATGGCGAGCACCTGGCATTGTTTGCCGATGTTACCATTGAAGCTTGAGAAGATCGAGTTACTATCCTCAGAAAGCTCTAATCTTGTCTTCCATGTATCTGTTGACTTGTCTGAGATGTCGTCGAGGCAGATCATAAGATCTTCGAGTTGGACCCCTGCGTCAAAATTTTCCATTGCTTCGTTGTCTTCTGTGATTTTTCCTTTTTGCACTTCTTCCAAGCTGACCGGCGAGTTTACCTCGCTGGAAGAGCCTTCAGAATATTCCATCATTGCTACTATTTCGGGCTCACTTGCCGACGGATCTTGTTTCGTCGGATCTGAAAGGCGAGATGAACCCGATGGCCCGATGAGGATGCTTAAACTTCCGATTGTCAACTCCATCTCTTGATTTTCGTCGACTTCTGTACTGCTGTTGGCTAAAAGCGAAAAAGCCGTCGAATTCATGATTCCAACGCCCAGATTCCCCACGGTCGGTGCCAATTGACGAGGGTTAACTCGACAAATGTCCTAGATGAAGGACTTAGGATCGGGGGAAGAGGGCGTCGGATGAACTCGAAGGTAAAGGTTGGTCGAAATAAGTGTATGTCAAAAGTAAATGTGGGTGTTCAACCTGGCTTGCTTTCAATCTGCCCTACACCGTCCCTTCCTGGCCATTATATATAGATGGCCAGGTCTCAAGGATCGGGTAGGGTCCAATACAGATTACAATATCGACATACGGTGAGAACTTGTATTCGACTATCATTACAATTGGGCCTAGCTATACGGGCCTTAGGGGTACTCAACTAACGGGCTCTATTAATTATACCCTTGTCACTCCCGCTTTGGCAAACTCCGCCCCCCCCCCCCCCCCGTCGGGGTGGACAGGGCTAGGCATAAACCTCAACCGCACACCATCGACAGGGTGCGCCACCCTGGCAGGCTCGAAGAAGCCTCGTCGCATGTCTACTGCTGACATGCCAAGGGCAGTCAACCTATTCAACGATATGCCCAGTCACGCTCGGGCGCCCACCGACGAGGTAATGGCTCATCCCACTTGTCACTTGCCATTGCCAGTAGGCTAGAGCGCTAGCCCATAGCCATTAATGGCCGATGCACGTGCAGGCTTTCATGGGGGTCGACGGCGAGGCCATCATGAATGACATGATCAACGACAAGGATGACTACACCCAGGCCGAGCCCGATACCCAGGCCAAGGGCTACGACATTGACGTAGAGCAGGTGTTTCCACCGAACGGCATGCCCATGCAAGAGGGGATGACAGCCGCGGCATTGGCCGCGACGCTTGCCGGGCGCTTTCTCGAAGCCAAGAGGATCAGCCAAAGGACGGCGAGCTACACGCCGGCAGAGGACAAGGTCCTTTGCGAATCTTGGTTGGAGATATCAACCGATCCTATTTGCGGTGCCGAGCAAAAGGGATTCAACTATTAAAGAAAGGTGGGGAAATTCTTCCACGAGCGAAGGGAGATTTGTGAGAAACCATTCCAAAGCGATCGGAATGATCTCTCCCTTTCCAAGAGATGGGGCACCATCCATGCCGAGTGTAGCAAGTTCCAAGGGTCATTTGAGAAGATCCAAAAAAAGGCAAATCAGCAGCCTCGCGCTGATTGACTTGGTAAAACCCTTTCCTTTCTTGTCATTGATTTACGCCTATGCATGACGCCATTTTTATTGCCGAGTGTAGATCCTCAAGTTGTTGGAGCACTTCAAGGAGGCATATGACAACAAGGCCTTCACATTGAGCCATTGTTGGTACATCCTCAAGGACTCCAAAAAAAATAGGAAGATAGCTTTACCCTTTGGCAAGAGCTCGACAACAAGAAGGGCAGAGGCAACGACAATGCCTCGATGGGCAATGTCATTAACCTTAATGCCCAGGGGCCCGATGGCTTGGGCCTGCCAGGTGGTGCCCGGAAGCGCCAGCCTCTGGGGCACAAGGCTACGAAGGCCGACATCGCCCGGCAGGCCGGCTCCTTGGCGTTCCAAGAAACCTTCAAGGAACTCATGACCAAGAAGGAAGAGGCCATTGCCAAGAGGGAGGAGCGGTGGCATAGAGACAAGAAGGCCACCACCAAGAGCTTCGTTGATCTCCAAGAGCGGTCTATTGCCGCTGACGAAGCCATTGCCAAGGCTAGGTTGTTGGAGGCTGACGCCCAGACAAAGGCACTGGAAGCCGAGGCCAAGGCAAGGCTCTTGGAGGCTGAGGTGAGGACCAAGCTCTTGGAGACCGAGGCCAAGACCAAGCTTGTGGTGACCCAGCATACCACTGCATGTGTAGTATGCAAGTTGTTGACATAACACTAATGAAACACCGTCTCACTAGTATTACATCGATCAGAGTGGTACAACAGAAACATCGCAGGTCCAAGGCAGGTGCATAGGATTACAATTTCATCATACAGAAGAGCTTCAGAACTTCCTCAACAGGTAGAGGTTTAGTCCTGGCGACTACAAATGAGAATAATACACTGAAGACTCAACTAGAGCTTCACTAATGTAGTTGGCTTGCTACAGAACTACCCTAGCTACTTAGGTTCTAGGAGTAGGGAATTGGGTCCCTTCTATTCCTATTCTAGTTTTCCAGCGAGCTTGGCATACTCGTTGACTCTATTGAAAGTTCTGACATTGGTTGGGGTCTTCATCTTCATCTTTAGTGTCTCGAGGTTGTCTCCTTGTGTTGCCTCCAATCTAAGCAAGGGTTACGAGGGAGTGGGGTGAGTAACGAGCGTTACCCAGCAAGTTCATATAAGGAATAAGGTGTTTTATGCACTAGCTACAGCCTTGGACTCAAGAGTCGTTCGGCAATGCAAGTTTTTGTAAACATTTCTTCAAGAGGTTGCTTTTATTAAGAAGAACTATGTCTGTCAGCCTTCACAGGTTGATTAGAGCTTCGGTGGGCTCCTTTCCTGCCGCGTTCGCAACTCCTTCCCGGAACAGGGAGTATCTTGATACTTTTTGTACACTCTGCAGAGGTGGTCACTTGTACCCATGAGAGATCAAAGCCTTATTGCACATCCAAGTTCGATGCTCGTCCACACTTCCTTTGTGTGGGGCCCAGTCTTGTGATCCAAGCCAATCACCGTTCTTCTCCACGACCCCGCAGACCCAACCTTTTGTAAGTCCATCTTCCCCTATACCCATATGCAGACCGATTGGCGCACTGGTCCTCCCCTTTACACTATGGACGACCCCATAGGTAGACCGATCCGGACCCAGATGCCCTCCCCTATACAATATGGGTAGACCATTCCGGATGAGCCTTACAATCCATCATAGATCAATTAGCCAGCTTGTCCCCCATATACTATAGGCAGCCCAGCAGGAACACATTTTCCCCTTTGTACTATAGTAGCCCGCGCAAGACAACACTCGACTACTGATCCATTGGCATGCGAGAGGAAAAAGATACAGCTGACTTCTCCGTCCCATTCCAGATCTCATGGTTGACCGTAATTTACGGTGCTAGAATCACTGGCGACATTGGTTGTTAAGTCCTAGGGTTCACTTTCCCGAACAAATGGAACCTCCACCACAACAATCATACCATGGTTCCATTTGCCAGCCATCCTAGGTTACCACCACTCGGGTCGATAACCAGCTAATCATATTAATTATGAAAGGAGAACCTTTTGCTTTTCAATGCAGTAATAATCATACCACCGGTATATTTGCAAGTAATTTGCTAAAAGTAATCAAGAGATATGAGCAAGAGTGAACTTGCCTTTCTGACTGCAAGATTATGCGAGTCAGGGTCTTCGATACGATAGAAATCCCAATTCTGAAATAGCAACCAACATCCGGTAGGGATGATGTTAGAAATCTGCAGCATGATATGCATAAGATATGATATGCATCACTCTAAGCGTAACCTAACCCCGATGATTTGTTATCATTGAGTTGTGGTGATTTATTTATGATGTGTTGCACTTTTAAATCACACCATAACATGGTTGTTAAGCATTTTAGGTTAGATCACTATCAGGTGCTATTAAAAGAATAAGACTTTAACAAGAGTTATTGTTTTAGGGTTTTATAATCATTCCTTGCTAGAAGGGAATGATGGTTAATGGTGAAGACATGAAAGTAACAATTTTAAGTTGTAATTTATGATTAGCAGTCACTTGGTTTATCATGGATATGTAAAGTGGAAACAAAGCATATCGGAGAACAATACCTAACTAGTTTTAGGGTTGACAGCAATCTTAACATATATAAGAAAGTATTTGGTTTGATGGCACAAGAGTTGTTGTGATGCTTAACTGATGTTCTTCAAAAGAATAACTTTTGAAGAACATATTCCTTAATGGACATTTACTAATTAAATTCATTTTTAGATACTTACTTTCTTAGAACATTTAAGTAGTTAAGAAAATATAACCTATTTAATTAATAGTTGTTATGGTTTGAATCACAATTTTAAATGGTTTCAAATTGATTTTAGACATCCTTATGATTATAAGTAACTCTTAGTAAGATAATTTTCAATTAACAGATTATAATTGAAAATAGATTTTAATACAAGCCAATAGTTATTTAGAATTTTTCTTGATTTTAGTATTTAAAAATTACTTAGGGAAATAGTTTTAGGTATTTAAACAGTAATAGTAAAGTTTTAAAAATACTAAACTTAAACAATGAAATGTTGTTTCAATAAAGTAATTTAAGTTTATAAACATTCATTTCTCATTTAGAAAAGTTTTTTGATTCCTAAATTTGTTTCAAATTCATATTCAGAAATAGTACTTAAACATGTTCTTAAATTGCACTCAAAATCATTCCACACAAGTATATAATCTTACAGTATAAACAGATAGGCCTTATTTTTGTGGTCATTTTGGTATATTATACATATTTTTCTAATTAACAATGCATTAGATATTAATTTTCTAAGTTTCAAACCATTTTCTGGAATTCTAATTAACAAGCAAATCATTTTTATACCGAACACACCCTAGCTAAAGGTCACTGATGGGTGGGGTCAAGGCTGAGTCAACAGCCACGCAGGCAGAAGTCTTGGTCAAATAGACTGACTAGCGGGGCCCCGGGGTTCGGTCAATGCCACGTAGGCAGGGGCACGTCAACAAGGTTGACTAGGAGGACTTGCCACCGGTGATCGCCGGAGTCATCGATCCCGGTCCTCCCCAGGCGATCTAGCTAGCGCCCTCGAACGAGGACTCGATGAGGAACTCACCTATGGCTGCGCCACCAAGGTATGGTCACCGGAGTGACACCGGCGATAACCATCTGCGGCGGCGAGCTCCGGCCAAACTACAAACCTAGGCTACAGGCCACGCTGGGATGCTCTGATTTGCTCTAGAGATGCGCACGCTCACCTTGGATGAGAAGGGGTGCTCGATGGGGCGGATTGGTAACTGCGGTGAGCAGAGCTTCGTGGATTCCGACGAGCTACTGTGAAGAGGAACGACAAAATTCTCCCGGCTCCGACTTCACCTCGATGCCCCACTCCTCAGAGATGATCTAGAAGATGCAGCGCTCCTCCTCGACCACTTCCTGGAGCTTGGGGTGGTCTCTACCGTCGGCTTGCTAGAGAAGCTCCGGTGAGCTTGCAGTGGTGTTGGAAGGATAGAGAGACAGTGAGAGAGATTCAGATAGTGTATAGGATTAGGGTTTGCACGGTGATTCTCTAGGAGGTTTTATAGAGCTCGACGAGGGTGAACTCGTCATCTCGCCAGTGGCCATGGCCGGGATGCTGCGGCGGCATTGTTACTTGATTCGGGCACGAATCTCCTTGGGAGCTTGCCAGTAGGCGCGGGAGAGGATCAGAACGATGATCTGGCAAGTCATAGGCATTCGATGCCATCCTTATCGACAACGGCGACGTGGGGGTCGCCGGCGTCGTGTTGGCCGTGTAGAGGAGGAAGAAGAAGACTCCCCTCTTCTGACGTGCGGGCTCCACCCACTAGTCACATACCGAAACGGTATGTGGCCTGGGCTGGCTCCTAGGACGAGCTGCTGGGCCAGATCGGTGGGCTTCGGCCGGTAAGTCCTTTCCCCTTTTTTCTACTTCTTATTCTTTTCCTATTTCTGTTTTGTGTTTTGAACTCTAATTTGATTTTCAATTCTGTTATGCAGGGATTTTGAATCTAGGAATTCTTTTGAAATAGAGCTGATATAGTACTGGTCCCAAACATTGTATTCTAAGAGTTTATATGTGCACCAACACATATAGTAATTTGTATTTGGTTGGAATTTGAATTCTAATTGGAATTTGATAATTTATTTTGCAGGTTTTATCTTAGGAACTTTACTGGAACAAATATATGATAGCAATTATATTTTAAACATTCAGCAAGGAGTACTTATATGTGCATGTGCACATGGAATTACCTATGTAGTACTAGGATTCTAATTAGGCTCTAAATAGGAATAGTTTGAAATATTACTACAAGAGTATTCAAAGCATTTTGTTAAGACTTGGGTGAGTTGCATATTAACATGAATTTGCTTCTTGGGGTCAACTAGTTACTATTGAACATTCTATCAAAGGTTTGACTTACTATGCAGGTGTAAGTTCCTTTTAACATGATTTTCTATTCACCCTAGTTCTTAATGTAGTGTTCTAGTAATTAATTCCACACATGCTCTTACAAGGATATGGTATCTAGTTAATTTGGCTGTATGCAAAGATGCATCTCAATAATGTGTACGTGAGGTGTTAGAGTGTTTACTAATTTATCTTAGCATGCTAGGTTATCTAAGCATTCACACAATTAACTATTGGTGTGTTCACTAACTAATGACAGCTAAAGATAATGTTCTAACCTTTGTTATGCAAGTGTAGGTGTACGAATATTATGCATATGTTGATAGTAAATTTCTTGGTACAGACATATGCATGACATGAATAGCTACTCTGCATTTTCTGGGTTTGATTTGCTTCCTAGTAAATTTACTTGTTTGTTCTTGGTGCTCATATGATCACTTAGATGTATGTGATATGCCCCTGAAGCATGTATATGTTTTAGTAGATGATTTCAGATCAGAGGCATATTTCTCCTACATATGGTGATTGATTCCCTTTCCCCACTAACTACACTCCTCTCAACTCATGCTAGGCCAACCTGGTGGTCTTGTGAAGCTTGTTCTTCGGGAAATCTGATAAACCTGCATCTTGTGGCATGCCTGCACCTCCTAGCTGCTTGACCTAATTCCTAATTGAACTAAGTAACCATTGGGTCTTGGCCTTGCTGGTTTGGTTTCTGTGGTTGTGCTGGTGGTGGTGAATCCTGCCCTGTTGCTCAACTCATGAGCAGGGTGGATTGTGTGGTGGTGTTGCTGGTGTGATGTTGCTGTGATGGTGGTGTTTCATGATCCTATCTAATGTAGGATGTGATCCAAATTCGTTGGTCTACTCATACCATGGGTTTATGGTGTCAAAATGGATGCTATGGGGTTCCTTTTATAGTGTTTTGATGTCCACCACAAGTTGACACCTCAAGTGGTGACTCTTGTTTTCATTTGGTGAGTAAGCTACTTGTTGTCTGATGGCGACCAGTTGACGAGGGAGATTATTCTTCTGCGTTCCCCGGCAACGGCGCTAGAAAATGAGCTGCTACTCCAAGTTGATGTGGGAGCAAACTGTCCTTGTGCGTGGTGAATAACCAGCCCGTTGGGAACCCCAAGAGGAAGGTATGATGAGTGTAGCGGCTAGTTTTCCCTCAGTTAAGAAACCAAGGTTTAATATCGGTCAGGAGAGGAGAGACAATGACGACTGGAGGTGATGCGGACTGGCTTAGTGACACTCCAACAAGGGCGCCGTTAACGATACTTGTTGACTCGTCTTCGGCCAGCAGCAACGCGGAACCTGCACACAACACAAACAAATACTTTGTCCCCAACTTGCGATGAGGTTGTCAATCTCACCGGTTTGCTTGAAACAAAGGTTATGAGCGTATCGAGTGGAAAACAATATAGTATGCGAGTAAAGTAAACAGTGCGAGTAAAGTAAACAGTACGAGTAAAGTAAATAGGTGATAGCAATATGATGTAAATAGGACCGGGGTCCACAGTTCACTAGTGGTGTCTCTCCATAGATAAAATAACACATGCTGGGTAAACAAATTACAGTTGGGCAATTGATAGAATAAAGATAACGTGATATGTCAAGAAGATCACTATGAGATTTACTCTGGGCATTACAACAAAATACATAGACCGCCATCCAACTGCATCTATGACTAATAATCCACTCCCGGGGATATCAATCCGAACACTCTAGAAGTATTAAGTTGCGAACAACAGATAATTGCATTAAGCAAAGTGTGTAATGTAAACAAAGCATATGCCCTTGAGCATATGAATGTTGTTTTCTCCCTAGTAGCAACAGCACATCTACCACCTTAGAGGTTTCTGTCACTCCCCCAGGTGAAATAGAGGCATGAACCCACTATCGAGCATAAATACCCCCTCTTGGAGTCACTAGCAACTACTCGGCCAAGATAGCTACTAACAACGGAGAGCATGCAAGATCATAAACAACATAGAGATAACAAAAGATATAATTCAGTACAGCAACTTAATCATAAACACCAATATTCATCGGATCCCAACAAACCAAACATGTAGAATTACATAACGGTGATCTCAATCATGTAGGGCAGATCATGAGATCTAAACATGAAGCACATGGTGGAGAAGACAACCATCTAGCTACTGCTATGGACCCATAGTCCAAGGTAGACTACTCACTCATCGCTCTGGAGGCAAGCATGGCGATGAAGAAGACCTCTGGTGGCGATTCCCCTCTCCGGCAGGGTGCCGGGAAGAGCTTCTGGACCCTCCCGATCTTCGGGTCAACGGTGGCGGCGGATCGCGATGTGTTCTGGAAAACTGATCGGGGCCTTAGGTTTTTCTCATCGGGGGGTCTTTATAGGCGAAAGGGCGATGTCAGAGGAGGGGCCAGGCGCCCTCACGCGGGCCCGGCGCGGCCAGGGGGCTGGCCGCGCCACCCCTGCGTGTGGGGCCCTGGTGGCCCCCCTCCTACTCCTCTTCGGATCTCTGGAAGCTTCCGGGTAAAATAAGACTTCAGGATGTGGTTTCGTCCAATTCCGAGAATATTTCCTGTGTATCACTCTGAAACACAAAAACAGCAGAAAACAGGGAACTGGCACAGTGGCACTTCGTTAATAGGTTAGTTCTGGAAAATGCATAAAAGTGCCACTAAGTGTAACGAAACAATAGGCAAATGGTGTAAAAACAAGCATGGAGCATCAAAAATTATAGATACGTTTGAGACGTATCAAGCATCCCCAAGCTTAACTTCTGCTCGTCCTCGAGTAGGTAAGTGATAACAAAAGAATAATTTTTGAGGTGACATGCACCTACACAATCTTGATCATATATGTAAGCATTGGTGAGCTGGGATCATAAGAACTTAAAACATGGGCATGAAGATATAATCATGACAATAAGAACTTAGCAACCATGTTGTAAACATGCAAATGAACACAAACAAAAGATCATGAAAATGAAACAATGAAAGTCAAACGTGTGTTCAAATCATAAGGAAAAACATACAAATGGTTTTCAGCTTGTCCTTCAAAGAGAGCAAAACATAAATGCATAGGACACCTTCAAGTTTAAGAGGGCGACTAGATACAAATAATTTAAGAACAAGTGAAACCAACAATATGAATCAATCAATGAACTTTGGGACAATGCATATCACACTAAGAATGACAACTATGCTCTCTTAATGGTGCATAAAGATAGAAGGTGGTGACTCAACATAAAAGTAAAAGAAAGGCCCTTCGCAGAGGGAAGCAGTGATTGCAAGTTTTATAACCTTCAAAAATTATGGTACTTACCGGCTTTGAGCTCTCATTGCCCCCATCATAAGCATCTTGAATGGTTAAAGTTAATGCGAGAACAATTATGATGCATATGCTTGACAAATCATAAGTTGAAAACCTCGTGCCCCGTGAATACGAGTACCCAAACCTCATGCTACTTTACTTAGAGTCCCAAGCAAGGCTCTTGTCATTGTAAGTATATCCATATCATTGAGAACCGCCAATGGGGTACCTCCGTGCCCGATGACATGGAACAAGCCCACACCAAAATGACAGGACAAGCAGACAATGAACACCTCGACATCTCTTTTATTTGCCTTTTGTTTAGCTTTTTATTATGAGATGCGTCGTCGAATGTTCACCATGGGTATGCTGCAAATTTCCACCATGAATTATGCATGGCTTAGATTGGCGGCCCGGTGTTTCCCTAACACATATACAAACTCCATGATCCCCACAAGATTCCCAATTCATTTCACACCGCGGGCATCCATAAACAAAAGATCACGATATCAACTCAAATAAGAAGTGCAATGTTGAAAGCTTGCCCCATGACAGCATGGCTGGGCTAGAATCCAACTTACAACTTGCAAGCATAACAACTCAACATAAGAGACCACAATGTCAAATTTTTAAGAACAGGAAAAAGTAAAGTGTGCCTTCCGGTTCGTGAGAGCTTTACTGACCGAATTTCGCATAACACTGGTAAGAGTTTAATTTGAAGAGAAAATAAAAGCAAGTCAAATTTACTTGGAATAGCAAATTGCTAGTAGGTATGTATGGTGGACACTTTGGAAAACTTTGGCTTTTAGGAGTTGGATGCACGAGTAGAGCTCATACTCAGTACAAGGCGAGGGCTAGCAAAAGACTGGGAGCGACCAACTAAGAGAGCAATAATGGCCATAATCATGCAAAGCGACAAAGCGACATTAAAAGAAGCATAAGATGGCATCAAAAGTCAAAAACTAAATGATCATGAAGGCTATTGGCGACTTTGTAAGAGTCTAACATGTGTGAGCATGCGCCAAGTCAACCCAAATAAAGCATCAAGGAGAAAACCAAAATAATGCTTCCATACAATAAAACAACGCATGATTTTTTCAAAGGCTCATTAAGCAATCTCAGTTATTTGAGACAAGTCATGCTACAGCAAAACCACTAAGCATACTATCAAAAAGACATCAAGCATGACATGAAAAAGCCTAAGCCGCAGTCTACACAAGCTCCTTCTTGTACCACTATTTTGCACAAAGCTTTTTCTCTTTTCCAACACCATTTGAAATTTTTATAAACACCTCTTTTGATGAAAACCAATAAAGATCATAGGCAAAAATACACCTTGATGAAAAGATATGACAAGGTCTGAACGCAAATCAAGGCGAAAACGAAAACCAAAAGCAGTAGCAGAAAAAGAAGAACACTCGATTTTTAATAAGAGTGAAAACTAGAGCGTTCTTGGCAAATGAAAACGAGTACATCTCCTCCAAAAGAAATTTGTTGGGGTCCACCCATTTATTGCAGCAAACAAACAAACTAAACCAACTAAGAAAACTAAAACAACTAACTCTCCAAGAAAAACACATAGTGCATGAAGCAATAAAAATATAGTGTTTTGAAAGGTAACCTGATTTTTGCCGATGAAGAAGGGGTGCCTCGGGGGCATCCCCAAGCTTTGACGCTTGTACTTCTTGGATATTTCTTGGGGTGATGCATGGGCATCCCCAAGCTTGAGCTTTTGTCCATTCTTCAACTCATCTCATCATTCTCCAATCCCTACACTTGAAAACTTCCTTCATACAAAACTAAACACAAATCTATTAGCAACATTAGTGCAAGCATAACATATAATCAATCCTCTATTTGCTTCAGGTTTCAACTCAAAACTACCACATATATATCAAATACTACTGTAGCAACCTCCCCAAAAGTTCCGTGATCAAAAGAACACAAAAGAAAGCGATAAAGTGGCAAACACAAATATTGGCAGAAATCTGTCAAAACGAAACAGCTGACAAAGGTCAAATTTTTGAGGGATTTTCTGTTGCTCAAATCAAAAAGTGTTCAGCTAACAAAAGTTTGGATATAACCTGGGGCATATGCACAAGAAATCGCAGGTCCAAAAGATAAACAGAGAATTTTCACGAATTTTTACGGTGCAGCACCGAAAACAGTTTCAGGACAGCAACATCCCCAAATCTTTACCTCACTCAAATTAGAGGCTTCTCTTGGCACAAAAATGAAATAAACAAGATAAGGAGCGGTCATTACAGTAGCAATGACTTCCAAGACTCAAATAAAAGAAAAAGTACTGAAAAGAAAACATTGGGTTATCTCCCAAGAGTGCTTTTCTTTAACGCCTTTGAGCTAGGCGCAGAAAATTGCGAATCAAGTAACATCAAGTGATGAAGCATCAAGCTCATAATTTGCTCTAAGAATAGAGTCAAAAAGTAATTTCTTTCTTTTCCTAGGGAAGTGTTCCATACCTTTCTTTAGTGGGAATTGATATTTGATAGTGCCTTCCCTCATATCAATGATGGCACCTACAGTTCGAAGAAAGGGTCTTCCCAAAATAATAGGACATGAAGCATGGCATTCAACGTCCATAACAAGAAAATCAACGGGAACAAGGTTATTGTTAACCACAATAAGAACATCATTAATTCTTCCCAAAGGTTTCTTCTTAGCAACATCAGCAATAGGAACATCAAAATAACATTTTTCAAGCGGTGGTAAATCAAGCATGTCATAAATCTTTCTAGGCATGATAGAAATACTAGCACCTAGATCACATAAAGCATGGCAATCATAACCATTAACATGCATATCAATGATGGGTTCCCAACCATCTTCTAACTTCTTGGGAACAGAGGCTTTTTGCTTCAACTTTTCATCCCTAATCTTTATGAGAGCATTGGTAATATGCTTAGTAAAAGCAATATTTAAAGAACTAGCATTGGGAGTCAAAGCAAGCTTTTGCAAGAACAAAATTACTTCAGATATACTGCAGCCATCAACATCAAAATCATTAAAATAAATAGAGCTATCATCTCCCACACTCCGAAAAATTTCAGCACTCTTTTGAGAAAAAGTTTTGGCAGTTTTAGGCTTTTTAACACAAGGAGTGGGAGTGTTCTCTACACCAATCAAAGTAAGAGGATTGCTACCAGTAGGAGAAACATCATTAGAGGTAGTAATGGTACATACCTTCATCTTTCTAGCCATCTCATCTTCTCTTTCCCACCTGGCATGCAATTCCGCTAACAATCTAATATTTTCATCAATTCCAACTTGGATAGCATTAGCGGTAGCAAAAACATTGCTCTCTTTCACATCATTAGGAAACACTTTTAATTTCAGAAATTCAACATCATGAGCAAGGCTATCAACTTTAGAAGCAAGAATATCAATTTTGCCTAACTTTTCCTCAACAGACTTGTTAAAAGCGGTTTGCTTACCGATGAAGTCCTTGAGCATTACCTCAAGCTCGGAGGGCGCGGCCCTAGTGTTGTTGTAGGAATTACCATAAGAGTTACCATAACCATTACCATTAGTAGAAGGATACGGCCTATAATTGTTACTAGCAAAATTGTTCCTATAAGCATTGTTGTTAAAATTATTATTTCTAATGAAATTCACATCAACATGCTCTTCTTGAGCAACCAGAGAGGCCAAAGGAACATTATTAGGATCAACATGAGTCCTATCATTAGCAAGCATAGCCATAATGGTATCAATCTTATCATTCAAGGAAGAGGTTTCCTCAACAGAATTTACCTTCTTACCTTGTGGAGCTCTCTCGGTGTGCCATTCAGAATAATTTACCATCATGTTGTCGAGTAGCTTTGATGCGGCGCCCAAGGTAAGGGACATAAAAGTGCCTCTAGCAGCTGAATCAAGTAGGTTCCTTGAAGAAAAATTCAGTCCTGCATAAAAAGTTTGGATAATCATCCAAGTAGTCATTCCATGAGTGGGGCAATTCTTTATTATAGATTTCATTCTTTCCCAAGCTTGAGCAACATGTTCATTATCAAACTGAGTAAACTTCATAATATTGCTACGCAAAGCTATAATCTTAGCAGGAGGATAGTATCTACCAATAAAAGCATCCTTACACTTAGCCCATGAATCAATACTATTCTTAGTCAAAGACAGCAACCAATCTTTAGCTTTTCCTCTCAAAGAAAAAGGAAACTACTTGAGCTTAATAATATCACTATCAACATCCTTATATTTCTGCATCTCACATAGCTCAACAAAATTGTTGAGATGAGCTGCAGCATCTTTAGTACTAGCACCAGAAAATTGCTCTTTCATAACAAGGTTCAATAAAGCAGGCTTAATGTCATAAAAGTTTGCAGCAGGAATAGGTGGTGCAATAGGAGTGCAGATAAAATCACTATTGTTTATGCTAGTAAAGTCACACAACTTGGTGTTTTCAGGATTGGCCATTTCAGCAAAACGAAAGTAAACAAGTAAAAACAACTACCAAGGATTCTAATTTTTTTGGGTTTTTGATATAAAGCAATGCAGGTAAAATAAAATAAAGTAAAGCAAAACAATAAAACAAAGTAAAGAATGTGTGTGCGAAAAACTCCCCTCGCAGAAGTCTTCTCTTCCTCCCCGGCAACGGCGCCAGAAAATGACT
Organism: Dactylis glomerata; assembly: GCA_007115705.1. Lineage (NCBI taxonomy): Eukaryota > Viridiplantae > Streptophyta > Magnoliopsida > Poales > Poaceae > Dactylis > Dactylis glomerata. The sequence goes on along the minus strand of QXEO01000531.1, from coordinate 1,261,409 downwards.
TGATGGCGACCAGTTGACGAGGGAGATTATTCTTCTGCGTTCCCCGGCAACGGCGCCAGAAAATGAGCTGCTACTCCAAGTTGATGTGGGAGCAAACTTTCCTTGTGCGTGGTGAATAACCAGCCCGTTGGGAACCCCAAGAGGAAGGTATGATGAGTGTAGCGGCTAGTTTTCCCTCAGTTAAGAAACCAAGGTTTAATATCGGTCAGGAGAGGAGAGACAATGACGACTGAAGGTGATGCGGACTGGCTTAGTGACACTCCAACAAGGGCGCCATTAACAATACTTGTTGACTCGTCTTCGGCCAGCAGCAACGCGGAACCTGCACACAACACAAACAAATACTTTGTCCCCAACTTGCGATGAGGTTGTCAATCTCACCGGTTTGCTTGAAACAAAGGTTATGAGCGTATCGAGTGGAAAACAATATAGTATGCGAGTAAAGTAAATAGTGCGAGTAAAGTAAACAGTACGAGTAAAGTAAATAGGTGATAGCAATATGATGTAAATAGGACCGGGGTCCACAGTTCACTAGTGGTGTCTCTCCATAGATAAAATAACACATGCTGGGTAAACAAATTACAGTTGGGCAATTGATAGAATAAAGATAACGTGATATGTCAAGAAGATCACTATGAGATTTACTCTGGGCATTACAACAAAATACATAGACCGCCATCCAACTGCATCTATGACTAATAATCCACTCCCGGGGATATCAATCCGAACACCCTAGAAGTATTAAGTTGCGAACAACAGATAATTGCATTAAGCAAAGTGTGTAATGTAAACAAAGCATATGCCCTTGAGCATATGAATGTTGTTTTCTCCCTAGTAGCAACAGCACATCTACCACCTTAGAGGTTTCTGTCACTCCCCCAGGTGAAATAGAGGCATGAACCCACTATCGAGCATAAATACCCCCTCTTGGAGTCACTAGCAACTACTCGGCCAAGATAGCTACTAACAACGGAGAGCATGCAAGATCATAAACAACATAGAGATAACAAAAGATATAATTTAGTACAGCAACTTAATCATAAACACCAATATTCATCGGATCCCAACAAACCAAACATGTAGAATTACATAACGGTGATCTCAATCATGTAGGGCAGCTCATGAGATCTAAACATGAAGCACATGGTGGAGAAGACAACCATCTAGCTACTGCTATGGACCCATAGTCCAAGGTAGACTACTCACTCATCGCTCCGGAGGCAAGCATGGCGATGAAGAAGTCCTCCGGTGGCAATTCCCCTCTCTGGCAGGGTGCCGGGAAGAGCTTCTGGACCCTCCCGATCTTCGGGTCGACGGCGGCGGCGGATCGCGATGTGTTCTGGAAAACTGATCGGGGCCTTAGGTTTTTCTCGTCGGGGGGTCTTTATAGGCGAAAGGGCGATGTCAGAGGAGGGGCCAGGCGCCCTCACGCGGGCCCGGCGCGGCCAGGGGGCTGGCCGGGCCACCCCTGCGTGTGGGGCCCTGGTGGCCCCCCTCCTACTCCTCTTCGGATCTCTGGAAGCTTCCGGGTAAAATAAGACTTCAGGATGCGGTTTCGTCCAATTCCGAGAATATTTCATGTGTATCACTCTGAAACACAAAAACAGCAGAAAACAGGGAACTGGCACTGTGGCACTTCGTTAATAGGTTAGTTCTGGAAAATGCATAAAAGTGCCACTAAGTGTAACGAAACAATAGGCAAATGGTGTAAAAACAAGCATGGAGCATCAAAAATTATAGATACGTTTGAGACGTATCATTGTCAAGCTCTCATGCATGAGCATTACTTGGGGTTCAAGTAAAAAAAGATATTTTCATGTGGATAACTATGTACATTACTTGGGGTTCAAGTAAAAGAAAATATTTTCATGTGGATAACTATGAACATTACTTGGGGTGCAAGTATAGGAAGATATTTTGAAGTGGATAACTATCCTAGGTGGCATGATGATTATCCTCTAATAACCTTTATTTTGAATAGCCAAGTGGCATTTGGCACTAAATGGACTTGTGGCTGAATCAATTCATATTCTTATACCTATTTGCAATTCATAATTGAATTGTTATCAATTGATGTTGTATTAATTGTTTGGAAGTTTAACTTCCAAAGTTCATATTTGAAATGATCCAGTTATTGTGAATCATGCATATTGTCATATCTTATTTGTTCCAATTATCAGTTGTGCTCAAAATATCCAAAGTTAGCAAGGTCATGTTCAAATTTTAAGTGATTTGATTTGATTTCACCAGGGCATGATCATAAGAGTTTCAAAATGATCATAGTTAATTTTATTCAAATAGTTTGAAATATTTAAGGTAATGTAAATGAGTTCAGTTTTGTTATATCTCATATAGTTAATAAGTTATGATTTAAATAAGAATGTGTGGCTTTTATGCACTTTAGACCATGTGGTTTACCAATTTTGGTAACAAGTTTAAAAGTGAATTATATAATACCCACAAATACTGGATAAGTATTTAAGTGGTTAAACTCTATTGTAAACTCCTCTAATCAACTTGGTACTAGGTTAAACTCCACTACCACTGAGTTTATAATCTATACCATAGGATTCTATCTCAAGAGACAGGAATGACATTGGATTTGATATAGGCTCTCTCCTTGTTCTGGAGCTAAATAGACTTAGATGGGAAAGATTATGTTAATCAAGATATGAAAACAAAGTAGATTCAGAGTCAAGGTAAGACTTGTGTTGTCTTCCGTTAAGCTAGGAATGGCTTCAATGATTTAGGTTTAAGAAATACCATGGTGATCATGGTAGAATTGGCTATAAGGTCCTAAAATGATGTGTTAACATATTAATCCTACCTCACATTCATCTCCTTTGATTGTTGTTATTATCTCTACCCAAAACAAGGTTGTTAACAAAGGTCATGTTGAAGTTTATCACACTTCAGTCGATGAGCTACTTCAATTCCATCAACTCAAGAGAAGCTTCAATCACTTTGACAATTTTTATTTAAAAGCGCGAAAATTTCCCAGATTTTCTATGCATGAATGCAATGCACACTTCTGTGTTCTCTCTATTTCTAGCCTCACATCCTGGGATGTTACAGACTCTCCCCCTTAAAATCAACTTCGTCCTCGAAGTTCGAACTCTCTTACATTTGGGCTGAGCTTATCGTCAATAACATCTAGCTTGCAACTCCATCTCCGTAGAATTTGGATATAGATGATAGCCCTTTGTCCAGAATGTCTCTTGAATCCACTTTACCCAACTCTGAACAATTGTTACTGGAATCAATCCTACGCTGCCTTCCAATAACCTTTAGTGAATCCAATACTTTTCAGCTCCTTAGTTTACTTGGTTTTACAAACTATTTTTGGTTAGGTTTCTATACTTGAGTATTAACTTTCTATCAATAGGCCCATTGCTGTCTATAAAATAAGGTTTCACGGAGCTCAAGATAATACTTAAGAGGTCCGTTAAGGTATATAGGCATACCTAAAGATTCAGTTCTAAGGAATGGATTAGACTCATTTAGCCAATCCAATATAGGATGTTGGTTTACTTCATAAGGTTGACCTTGGTCTTCTATGCTCAAAAAGTTACTAACTGTGGTTCCTACTAGGTGTGGTTCATGGTCCACAATCATCTAACTTCTTCACTGCTCTCCTGATGGAGCTACGGTGAATCTTAGGGAAGTGTCGTTCAATATACTTCATCCAACTTCCATCATATTTGGTTTCTCCCCAAATTTCTGCTTCTTAAAAGAATTAATTACTCCTTTTGGTCAAGTTTAAGGTCTAGTTGTTGCTCCCATGAGGTATAAACCGCAACTTCCAATCTGATGAACTTCCGAGGCAAGTATCAATACAGTACCTCGACATCACCTTATGGAAATAAGACTAATCTCATCTTAGTTTAGACCTCCTTCTTACTCCAACTTATTTGGTCTACTTCTTTCAACCTCAAAGCCTACTCTCCCCCTTAGACTATTCTAATGGTCTCCATGAGTCTTGTCCTCTAACCATTTGGGCTCCATGGTTAGACTATTAGTCTTGGTCTGTCTTACGATGACGTTGTTCTAATGGTTTCTCGAAGAAGTTTGCGGTGTAGCCACACAATTGAGGGTATCCGGTATGAATTCTTCAATTATGTGTTTAGGTAGGGCTTCTATTCCACTTCTGGAAGTATGTACATCCCAAAGTTCTAAAGGTTGATGAGAATTGGGTCTTCCCATCTCTATCCTTAATAATTCAGACGGTAGGGTATATATACAAAGCCACGGGAGAAATCCGGCAGAGTTTCTCTTGTACCGGAGGACATCCATGACAGGCAATTGTATATAACCAACAAAATATGAACTAAAAGGGATAAAAATGAATAGATGGCTTCAATTGATCATTGTTAACATGTAAGTCTACGAAAATCTCACAAGTCTTGGTCCGTAGACAAAGACTACAACTCGAAGATAAGAAAAGATACTACTAACGTCTTAACCACCAATCTACAATTCAAGATTTTGGGACAAGGGATCAAAGTTATACAGAAATGTTATGTGTCTTAGTCACGCTAGCAACGAGGGTTACTGGGTTTACCACTCCCAGGCTGAGTAAAGCAGCAGTCAATATTGGAATGGATCATCGGTACTACAACACCTCCATCGACCCGTGATGTACTAAGCATAACCAAGGCTGCATAACAACGAGCTCAAATACCTCAAACTCAATTGTAGCTAACTTAATTAGTGGTTCTACTCCAAGATCTGGTGTTTGGATCTAGTATTTACGAACTTAGAGTTCTACTAAATTCCAATACTTCATACTTCTACCACTTCATGATACTTCCATGAATGGGTCTTACTGCTTTTCTCCACCTTATGCTACCAACTGTGGTATCTCTTGATCAATTTTCTTCTTCTAGGGTTTGTATTGCAAGAAATACACCATCTACAGGTGTGTTCTCATACATTCCCTTCTTATTTGGCTTCCTTCTTGCAATTTCTTCATCTTTGTCATGACTGCCTTAGGAACTCGTCTCTTCCTCACACGAATCCCTTAACCCTCTAGATCAATACCATGAAGTAAGAACTTGATAATGCAACATGCATTTGCACATCAAAGTTAAACTTCATGTATGGATCTAGTCAATCAATAAAAATCCAAGAATCCAAATGTGTGCTGGCAACGTACATCATCATAAGCCTGTTGAGTAAAACATCTCTATAATTCAGGCTTAGATGTGTACTTTATAGCACCAAGTAATATAGGTTTATATCGTGCTATATTGCACATAGTGGTGGACTACTACTCTTTGTCTCAATATTTACTTCAATTGCTCAATTGCAATCAAAAAAAATTGAACAAAGGAGTTTGGGAGTTTTTATGACTGATCTAAATGTGTCTTCCTGTTATTCTATAGCTTACCTTCCGTTCTACTGAGGACTATCCTCACACTATATCTTGAAACTTCCAGCATAATTGCTCTAAGCACCTACTTTGCTAAGTATGGTTCACATAACTCCATGATTTTCATGGGGTTCTTTGTTGTGCTTTGTTAAATCTCCTTGAGCTAAAGACTATAGTTGTGGTACAATTGACCTAGTTACCATGGTTTGGAACACTTCATTCATCTTTCTTATTGAACATCTTCTTCCTCAGCAAGGAATTGCTGGTTTACTCTAGAGCTCTACTCTGGCATGTAGGGATTCTCAAGTGAATCCAACATGCTCTAAGATTTTACACCGTGGGTACTTCTTACTTGTATATGGAATTCTTGAGTATCCAAATACATGACTTAACCTGAGGTCCTACTACCTCGCATAGCTTCACTTTATCACTCAATATCATCCTACTATAGCTTCAGATGACTCAAGTTTAACATAACACCCTTGGTATACTTCTTCCAATAGGATAGTTCCCATTCCGGTTGTATCCTCTCTTTGGACTACCATGTATTGTATACCAATAATAATCTACTTTCATCCTTTATATAAGGCTTAATGATGTCATAACTACTTGGTATGGAACAAGATATCTAGCTTCACTTAAGAAGATAGGTAAGAATTTGACTCAAGTGTGTCAGGAGTATTCTTTTATTGAATATATCCATCTCAAATCATAAGAAGAATTGGTTTAGATAAGATGGCTTCCTATAGTCACTACCAAACCTACGGGTCTCCTATTAAAGGGTTTTAATCCTAGGGTCAAAGTGTTTGCTCTGATACCAGCTGTGGTGACCCAGCATACCACTGCATATGTAGTATGCAAGTTGTTGACATAACACTAATGAAACACCGTCTCACTAGTATTACATCGATCAGAGTGGTACAACAGAAACATCGCAGGTCCAAGGTAGGTGCATAGGATTACAATTTCATCATACAGAAGAGCTTCAGAACTTCCTCAACAGGTAGAGGTTTAGTCCTGGCGACTACAAACGAGAATAATACACTGAAGAATCAACTAGAGCTTCACTAATGCAGTTGGCTTGCTACAGAACTACCCTAGCTACTTAGTTTCTAGGAGTAGGGAATTGGGTCCCTTCTATTCCTATTCTAGTTTTCCAGCGAGCTTGGCGTACTCGTTGACTCCATTGAAAGTTCTCACATTGGTTGGGGTCTTCATCTTCATCTTTAGTGTCTCGAGGTTGTCTCCTTGTGTTGCCTCCAATCTAAGCAAGGGTTACGAGGGAGTGGGGTGAGTAACGAGCGTTACCCAGCAAGTTCATATAAGGAATAAGGTGTTTTATGCACTAGCTACAGCCTTGGACTCAAGAGTCGTTCGGCAATGCAAGTTTTTGTAAACATTTCTTCAAGAGGTTGCTTTTATTAAGAAGAACTATGTCTGTCAGCCTTCACAGGTTGATTAGAGCTTTGATGGGCTCCTTTCCTACCGCGTTCGCAGCTCCTTCCCGGAACAGGGAGTATCTTGATACTTTTTGTACACTCTGTAGAGGTGGTCACTTGTACCCATGAGAGATCAAAGCCTTGTTGCACATCCAAGTTCGATGCTTGATATGGGCACGAAGGAGGAGGTGAAGCCCAATTTCAGGACTCCACCAAGATGAGGGAAGCTCATTGCAGATTGGCACGCCAGGACGACCTACGATATGAGATAATTTAGTCTAAGGTTGTGTCAGCAATTTATATACCTGTTTATGTTATTTCGTGTGTCAGGTCATGTTATGGGCCACTTAGAATTATTTGTGTTTTGGGTTTGGGCCTGTCCAAGCCCAATAGTTTTCTGGCCGTCTATATAAGGAGGCCGGCAGTCTAGGGTTTAGGGGAGTTCAGTTGTTTAGTCTAAAACTATCGTGTGCTCCACCGTGTATCATCCCTCCGGGGAAACGGCGCTGCCGTGTTTATCAAATACATTGCTGTGAAGGTTCTTGTGTTCATCAAGGATTATCAGGCTCAGGTTTGAGGCGTGTTGATTCTCATCACGTTGCTTGCTAGATTCGTTCCTCTTCTTCAGGTGACGTTCTTCACGTTGTTGGAAGATTTCTATCCGGGTAGACTCGCTGTGAAAGATCGGGACAAAACTCAAGGATCATCGGCGTGATCCTTATCATGTGGCATCAGCTTACTAGGTTGATCATAGCGGTTGTTGTTTATTGATTGATCTGCAAATTGTTCTTTCCCGAAGCAGTTTTCAGCTTAGATTCGATTGATCCGCAGATTGTTCTTTTTCCCAAGCAATTTTTAGATCAGAAGTTGAGGTTTAAGTTTTCAGATCCGTGCGTACTAGGGATTGTTGTTCTTCCGTGGCAGCAAATTGGTTGGTGCGAGTGGATCTAAAGAGCGTACTGCTGGTACATCCTTGGAGTTCACGCTGATCATAGTTCGATCATGCCCTGCTAGAGTCAAACAACATTGTTGGTTGCAAAGGAGATCAGCGATTCCCGGTCGAGCGATCTCGCCCGATTTTTTTTTCCTCCAAGATCCGATCGTGGCCAGTTGGTGGGGCATTGTTTCGTTTGTTTGTTGGAAGATCCGATCGCTCTGATCGCTGGACCTGGCCAGATCCCATCAGTACAGGTCGCTGGGGGACGGAGACCATCTGCCCCTGGGCGAGGCGTCGCCCGCGTCCTAGGATCGAGGCGCCCGCACCCGAGATCGAGGATCAGATCGCTTCACTTCGAGTACCAGATCGCTGCGGGTTAAAAAAAAGGAGAATCCCGCGCTCATCGCGGGACCGTGATCGCGTGTGCGCCACTAGCGATCGTGCCTCGTGGGCCGGCCCAGACAAGGATCGTTCGACGCATCTGGTTCACTTTGCTAGCGCCCTGATCGTTTAAAAAAATAAAATAAAGGCAGCGCCTGGCGCTTGTCCGCGCGCTGGAGGACGGAGGACGTCTGTCCTCGGGCGTCGCTCGCCCGCACCCTGCGGCCGCTCATTGCCTTATTTTTTTATTCTTCCGATTGTTGTTTTTCTCAGTTGGCTGCAGAATCAAGTTGTGATTAGGTTTGGTCAGTTTGGAATTAATCACTGTCAGAGTACCAAGGATAAAAGAACAAAGGAGCTTGGGCGTGAACCAGAATACACATTAGAACAACTCTTTGTGCAGATTTTTTTGTGAGGGACCGATAGGACAAGCATGGACTCTTTTCCGGGTGATTATTACGGCGAAAGGTGTCGTAGTGGCAAGAAGTCGGGTGACATTTTCAATGATTATCTTGATCTGTTAGACGGCGTAGCATGTGCTGAAGATGATCTCAATTGGCAACTGAACCACAATGCAACAGCTGCAGAATTTGAGTTATGGGAACGTCATATGCTACAGGGTCTTTATAGATGTGCTACCTATAGTCACAACATGGCCGATTCTACACGTTTGATTCTTGCAGACCGACGCGTGGATATAAAGCTACACAATTGGTGGCAAAAAGCATTGTGGGAGAAGCGCTTTACCTCTGCAACTTGGGCGAATTTCAGGAAATTTCTGCGAGAGTGCTTTATCCCTTCTAGCACCGTGATTCCTTCTCGAAAGCCCATGGTAGCCGTAGAAGTGATTCAGTAGCCACCCAAGGTTGTGCATGGGTTAGAGGATGTTGGCAAGAGCATAGCTCCTATACCGAAGGTCGCGACAGCTGTGACTACTCATGAGAAGTTGACAGTTGTTTCATTGCCGACAGTTAGCAAGGTGGCAGCCATGAATTCTGAATTGTCAGCGGTTGATGTTGTCAAGGCTGATGTTGTCAAGGATATCGTGGAGGAGGTTGTACCATTGAGTGGGCTGAATATGCAACTCAAAAGAGTACATGATGAGACTTGTATGACAGCGGATAGAGGCCAGCGATGGAATTTATTTCAGGCGCAGTGCATAATCAAAGGTAAAGCATGCAAGTTGATGATTGACAGTGGTAGTTACTGTAATGGCATTAGCAAGGCAGTTGTGGAGGCTTTGGGTTTATCCACATGGCGTATTCCTGAACCGAGGCATGTTGAGTGGGTTAATAGCTGCGGTATGCTGAAGATTACTCACAAGGTGCGTGTGCCATTTACAGTTGATGACTATGTTGATGAGGTGGAATGCGATGTGTTGCCATTGGAGGTATGTGGACTGTTACTTGGACGTCCCTGGCAGTATGATCGCAATGCTATGCATGCTGGGAGAGCAAATACATATTCTTTCGTGCATGATGGTAAACAGCGGACTTTGAAGCCTATGAGAGATGCTCAAATCAAGTCCGATGTTGTGTTGGTGGTTCGCAAGGAGAAGTTGCATAAAGCTAAGTCACAACCAAGGCTAGCTAAGGTGCAGCATGAGGAGCATGATGCGAAAAGCATCAATGGTGATATTGTTTCAGCCAAGCCTGTAGATGACAAGCCAGTTGTTCTTGTTAGTGACAAGCCGGTTGATGTAAAGCCTCTTGTTGATGAAGGGAAGGATATGTCAGCATGTGTTCCATGTGTTCCACTTCCAGTTCGTGTTGACATGGGTGTTCAGACCGATGACGGTGATGCTGATCGTGTTCCAGTGCATACGGTGCCGCGGGTAGTCAGCCACAGTTTTGTTAGAACACCTCAGAGACATTTTGTTGGAGCAGCAGTGCGTGTGCATACAGGCAAAGATGGACGTGTTCGTCAGTTGTGTGGCCCGGGCATTACTACTTTGCAGGGTCGTGCTAAGCAGGTTCATGTTCAACAACGCAAGGTTCCAGCAAGGTTTGAGAAGAAGAAGGTGGAGGCGCCTAAGCACAAGTTTATTTGGCGAAGAAAAGAGGTGCAACCACCTAGGGATGTCTCAAGTCGAGCAGGCCAAGAGGGAGGATGTGGTGAGGAAGGCAAGCAAGACTTGAAGACGGCGAATATGCGTGGTGCTATTGTTGATATTCCGCCACCCTTTCGAGCAGACCCTCACGCGTTGGGGACAACGCTTTTTGAAGGGGGGGGTGATATGGGCACGAAGGAGGAGGTGAAGCCCAATTTCAGGACTCCACCAAGATGAGGGAAGCTCATTGCAGATTGGCACGCCAGGACGACCTACGATATGAGATAATTTAGTCTAAGGTTGTGTCAGCAATTTATATACCTGTTTATGTTATTTCGTGTGTCAGGTCATGTTATGGGCCACTTAGAATTATTTGTGTTTTGGGTTTGGGCATGTCCAAGCCCAATAGTTTTCTGGCCGTCTATATAAGGAGGCCAGCTGTCTAGGGTTTAGGGGAGTTCAGTTGTTTAGTCTAAAACTATTGTGTGCTCCACCGTGTATCATCCCTCCGGGGAAACGGCGCTGCCGTGTTTATCAAATACATTGCTGTGAAGGTTCTTGTGTTCATCAAGGATTATCAGGCTTAGGTTTGAGGCGTGTTGATTCTCATCACGTTGCTTGCTGGATTCGTTCCTCTTCTTCAGGTAACGTTCTTCACGTTGTTGGAAGATTCCTATCCGGGTAGACTCGCTGTGAAAGATCGGGACAAAACTCAAGGATCATCGGCGTGATCCTTATCAATGCTCGTCCACACTTCCTTTGTGTGGGGCCCAGTCTTGTGATCCAAGCAAATCACCATTCTTCTCCGCGACCCCGTAGACCCACCCTGTTGTAAGTCCATCTTCCCCTATACCCATATGCAGACCGATTGGCGCACTGGTCCTCCCCTTTACACTATGGACGACCCCATAGGTAGACCGATCCGGACCCAGATGCCCTCCCCTATACAATATGGGTAGACCATTCCGGATGAGCCTTACAATCCATCATAGATCAATTAGCCAGCTTGTCCCCCCTATACTATAGGCAGCCCGGCAGGAACACATTTCCCCCCTTTGCACTATAGTAGCCCGCGCAAGACAACACTCGACTACTGATCCGTTGGCATGCGAGAGGAAAAAGATACAGCTGACTTCTCCGTCCCATTCCAGATCTCATGGTTGACCGTAATTTACGGCGCTAGAATCACTGGCGACATTGGTTGTTAAGTCCTAGGGTTCACTTTCCCGAACAAATGGAACCTCCACCACAACAATCATACCATGGTTCCATTTGCCAGCCATCCTAGGTTACCACCACTCGGGTCGATAACCAGCTAATCATATTAATTATGAAAGGAGAACCTTTTGCTTTTCAATGCAGTAATAATCATACCACCGGTATATTTGCAAGTAATTTGCTAAAAGTAATCAAGAGATATGAGCAAGAGTGAACTTGCCTTTCTGACTGCAAGATTATGCGAGTCAGGGTCTTCGATACGATAGAAATCCCAATTCTGAAATAGCAACCAACATCCGGTAGGGATGATGTTAGAAATCTGCAGCATGATATGCATAAGATATGATATAAATCACTCTAAGCGTAACCTAACCCCGATGATTTGTTATCATTGAGTTGTGGTGATTTATTTATGATGTGTTGTACTTTTAAATCACACCATAACATGGTTGTTAAGCATTTTAGGTTAGATCACTATCAGGTGCTATTAAAAGAATAAGACTTTAACAAGAGTTATTGTTTTAGGGTTTTATAATCATTCCTTGCTAGAAGGGAATGATGGTTAATGGTGAAGACATGAAAGTAACAATTTTAAGTTGTAATTTATGATTAGCAGTCACTTGGTTTATCATGGATATGTAAAGTGGAAACAAAGCATATCAGAGAACAATACCTAACTAGTTTTAGGGTTGACAGCAATCTTAACATATATAAGAAAGTATTTGGTTTGATGGCACAAGAGTTGTTGTGATGCTTAACTGATGTTATTCAAAAGAATAACTTTTGAAGAACATATTCCTTAATGGACATTTACTAATTAAATTCATTTTTAGATACTTACTTTCTTAGAACATTTAAGTAGTTAAGAAAATATAACCTATTTAATTAATAGTTGCTATAGTTTTTTTTTTGGAGCAACCGGCAGGAGCTCTGCCTTTTCATAAAGAAGAAGAGAAATGACCAGTTTATATGGGAAACTGGCCGAAAACCGATACAGACGCAACACCCACACGACGTGTCTAGTTTATAGGAAAACCAGACAAGAAAAACCAACACGGCACAGTTTTTAGGAGAAACCGGCAAAAACCGTACATAGGCCACATGACCTAGCTCGACTAGGTCTGGAGCGCCGCCAAATGACACCAGCACGACGGCAATGGCGAGCAGAACGGCCACCCAGGTCCACGTCCCCGGAAAGGAAGTCAGAGCCGAAAGGAACGGCTAGGCCTTTCAAGCTTCGTGGAGGGGGCAGACCGCCGGAAGCAAGCCAGCGGCACTCGCGCACCGACGGAACCCGAAGACGTCGACCCAACCAGTAGCCAAAGCACCGCCAAGCGTGGCGCCCAACACTCCAAAAATGACGCCTCCAAGGAGGACACGACGTCCATAGACGCCGCCGTCATCCAACCCGGCAAGCCAGGTTTGGGTTTTCACCCAGGACTGCTGGACAGAGCGGAGTCGGGTCTCCACGGCAATGCCCCCAAGGAGGAAAACGGCGCCCGCAAGCGTCGCCATTGCCGGCACCAACCAAGTCGGGCGAGACTTTCGTCCGCAGACCACGACCACCGCCTCCATGGGACAATCACGAGGACAGCCCATGCCACCGAACGAGCAAATAGCACCGGCGAGAGGGCCAACGCCCACGCCAACGAAAGCATGCCCCGCCGCACACGCGGCCGGGGACATGGCAGCAACATCACCTCGCTCTCGGAGCCGCCGCTCCGACCTCCACGCATAGCCGGCTGACACCTCTTGCCAGCCAGCCACCGTTCACGAGATGCCGAAACCAGCACCTCAACCACCAGAAGCGGCGCCGCCGCGCCGCCATCCTCAACCACAGCTCACCGCCGCCACCATGGCCAGCCCCATACACGCAGCCCACCAAGCCGTCGACGAGGCGAGCCCGTGCATACCCGGGGCCGCCGCCCCGGCCTCCTCTTCTCCGGCCGCACCGGCGCCGGAGAGACATGTCGGCCACCCCTGCCGGCAGTCCGCAGTCGGGAGCACCACCCGACTGAACCAAACGTCGCGACGACGTCCCAGGGCCGCCGCCCTGGCTTCCTTGAGCGCGGACGACCTGCAGGCCCCAGATCTGGAGCGATCTGGACGCCACCAACCAAGCCGCACCGCACAACTCCCGCCGAAGATGACCGCCGCCCGTGCGACCCGAGCCCGCCGGCTCGGCCTCCTGGCCTGACCGGCAAACGCGCCCACCGCCGCCACCCGGCCACCACCGTGCAAGCACGACAGCGTCAGGGGGCCCGCGCCACCCATAGCCCTCGCCGCCCACCATGGCCGACCAGGCCGGGCACGAACCTCCGCCACGCAGCCCACTGCGCCGCCAACAAGCCCGAGGCTCACGGCCACCCCGCTGTGACCTGCGCCACGCAGCGCCCCAGATTGACGGCACCGGCCCGCGCCAGCCCCGCCCGCTCGAGGGGGTGAGAGATCCCCGCCGCCGCCGGCGGCTAGGCTTCGCCCGGCGCACCCTCTGGCGGCGGCGAGGGAGGGGGAGGGGGGAAGGGGGGAGGGAGTGGCCGGCGGCTAGGGCCTCCCTGTCGCTCGTGGGAGCGACGAGGGAGAATCCTTTCTTCCTGCCTACATTTATGATGATCACCATAGTTGTTATGGTTTGAATCACAATTTTAAATGGTTTCAAATTGATTTTAGACATCCTTATGATTATAAGTAACTCTTAGTAAGATAATTTTCAATTAACAGATTATAATTGAAAATAGATTTTAATACAAGCCAATAGTTATTTAGAATTTTTCTTGATTTTAGTATTTAAAAATTACTTAGGGAAATAGTTTTAGGTATTTAAACATTAATAGTAAAGTTTTAAAAATACTAAACTTAAACAATGAAAGGTTGTTTCAATAAAGTAATTTAAGTTTATAAACATTCATTTCTCATTTAGAAAAGTTTTTTGATTCCTAAATTTGTTTCAAATTCATATTCAAAAATAGTACTTAAACATGTTTTTAAATTGCACTCAAAATCATTCCACACAAGTATATAATCTTACAGTATAAACAGATAGGCCTTATTTTTTTGATCATTTTGGTATATTATACATATTTTTCTGATTAACAATGCATTAGATATTAATTTTCTAAGTTTCAAACCATTTTCTGGAATTCTAATTAACAAGCAAATCCTTTTTATACCGAACACACCCTAGCTAAAGGTCACTGACATGTGGGGTCAAGGCTGAGTCAACAGCCATGCAGGCAGAAGTCTTGGTCAAATAGACTGACTAGCGGGGGCCCGGGGTTCGGTCAATGCCACGTAGGCAGGGGCACGTCAACAAGGTTGACTGGGAGGACTTGCCGCCAGTGATCGCCAGAGTCGTCGATCCCGGTCCTCCCCAAGCGATCTAGCTAGCGCCCTCGAACGAGGACTCGATGAGGAACTCACCTATGGCTGCGCCACCAAGGTATGGTCACCGGAGTGACACCGGCGATAACCATCTGCGGCGGCGAGCTCCGGCCAAACTACAAACCTAGGCTACAGGCCACGCTGGGATGCTCTGATTTGCTCTAGAGATGCGCACGCTCACCTTGGATGAGAAGGGGTGCTCGATGGGGCGGATTGGTAACTGCGGTGAGCAGAGCTTCGCAGATTCCGGCGATCTACTGTGAAGAGGAATGACAAAATTCTCCCGGCTCCGACTTCACCTCGATGCCCCACTCCTCAGAGATGATCTAGAAGATGCAGCGCTCCTCCTCGACCACTTCCTGGAGCTTGGGGTGGTCTCTACCGTCGGCTTGCTGGAGAAGCTCCGGCGAGCTTGCAGTGGTGTTGGAAGGATAGAGAGACACTTAGAGAGATTCAGATAGTGTATAGGATTAGGGTTTGCACGGTGATTCTCCAGGAGGTTTTATAGAGCTCGACGAGGGTGAACTCGTCATCTCGCCAGTGGCCATGGCCGGGATGCTGTGGCGGCGTTGTTACTTGATTCGGGCACGAATCTCCTTGGGAGCTTGCCAGTAGGCGCGGGAGAGGATCAGAACGATGATCTGGCAAGTCATAGGCGTTCGATGCCATCCTTATCGGCAACGGCGACGTGGGGGTCGCCGGCGTCGTGTCGGCCGTGTAGAGGAGGAAGAAGAAGACTCCCCTCTTCTGACGCGCGGGCTCCACCCACCAGTCACATACCGAAACGGTATGTGGCCTGGGCTGGCTCCTAGGCCGAGCTGCTGGGCTGGATCGGTGGGCTTCGGCCGGTAAATCCTTTCCCCTTTTTTCTGCTTCTTATTCTTTTCCTATTTCTGTTTTGTGTTTTGAACTCTAATTTGATTTTCAATTCTGTTCTACAGGGATTTTGAATCTAGGAATTCTTTTGAAATAGAGCTGATATAGTACTAGTCCCAAACATTGTATTCTAAGAGTTTATATGTGCACCAACAGATATAGTAATTTGTATTTGGTTGGAATTTGAATTCCAATTGGAATTTGATAATTTATTTTGCAGGTTTTATCTTAGGAACTTTACTGGAGCAAATATATGATAGCAATTATATTTTAAACATTCAGCAAGGAGTACTTATATGTGCATGTGCACATGGAATTACCTACGTAGTACTAGGATTCTAATTAGGCTCTAAATAGGAATAGTTTGAAATATTACTACAAGACTATTCAAAGCATTTTGTTAAGACTTGGGTGAGTTGCATATTAACATGAATTTGCATCTTGGGGTCAACTAGTTACTATTGAACATTCTATCAAAGGTTTGACTTACTATGCAGGTGTAAGTTCCTTTTAACATGATTTTCTATTCACCCTAGTTCTTAATGTAGTGTTCTAGTAATTAATTCCACACATGCTCTTACAAGGATATGGTATCTAGTTAATTTGGTTGTATGCAAAGATGCATCTCAATAATGTGTAAGTGAGGTGTTAGAGTGTTTACTAATTTATCTTAGCATGCTAGGTTATCTAAGCATTCACACAATTAACTATTGGTGTGTTCACTAACTAATGGCAGCTAAAGATAATGTTCTAACCTTTGTTATGCAAGTGTAGGTGTACGAATATTATGCATATGTTGATAGTAAATTTCTTGGTACAGACATATGCATGACATGAATAGCTACTCTACATTTTCTAGGTTTGATTTGCTTCCTAGTAAATTTACTTGTTTGTTCTTGGTGCTCATATGATCACTTAGATGTATGTGATATGCCCCTGAAGCATGTATATGTTTTTAGTAGATGATTTCAGATCAGAGGCATATTTCTCCTGCATATGGTGATTGATTCCCTTTCCCCACTAACTACACTCCTCTCAACTCATGCTAGGCCAACCTGGTGGTCTTGTGAAGCTTGTTCTTCGGGAAATCTGATAAACCTGCATCTTGTGGCATGCCTGCACCTCCTAGCTGCTTGACCTAATTCCTAATTGAACTAAGTAACCATTGGGTCTTGGCCTTGCTGGTTTGGTTTCTGTGGTTGTGCTGGTGGTGGTGAATCCTGCCCTGTTGCTCAACTCATGAGCAGGGTGGATTGTGTGGTGGTGTTGCTGGTGTGATGTTGCTGTGATGGTGGTGTTTCATGATCCTATCTAATGTAGGATGTGATCCAAATTCGTTGGTCTACTCATACCATGGGTTTATGGTGTCAAAATGGATGCTATGGGGTTCCTTTTATAGTGTTTTGATGTCCACCACAAGTTGACACCACAAGTTCATATTTGAAATGATCCAGTTATTGTGAATCATGCATATTGTCATATCTTATTTGTTCCAATTATCAGTTGTGCTCAAAATATCCAAAGTTAGCAAGGTCATGTTCAAATTTTAAGTGATTTGATTTGATTTCACCAGGGCATGATCATAAGAGTTTCAAAATGATCATAGTTAATTTTATTCAAATAGTTTGAACTATTTAAGGTAATGTAATTGAGTTCGGTTTTGTTATATCTCATATAGTTAATAAGTTATGATTTAAATAAGAATGTGCGGCTTTTATGCACTTTAGACCTTGTGGTTTACCAATTTTGGTAACAAGTTTAAAAGTGAATTATATAATACCCAGAAATACTGGATAAGTATTTAAGTGGTTAAACTCTATTGTAAACTCCTCTAATCAACTTGGTACTAGGTTAAACTCCACTGCCACTGAGTTTCTAATCTATACCATAGGGTTCTATCTCAAGAGACAGGAATGACATTGGATTTGATATAGGCTCTCTCCTTGTTCTGGAGCTAAATAGACTTAGATGGGAAAGATTATGTTAATCAAGATATGAAAACAAAGTAGATTAAGAGTCAAGGTAAGACTTGTGTTGTCTTCCGTTAAGCTAGGAATGGCTTCAATGATTTAGGTTTAAGAAATACCATGGTGATCATGGTAGAATTGGCTATAAGGTCCTAAAATGATGTGTTAACATATTAATCCTACCTCACATTCATCTCCTTTGATTGTTGTTATTATCTCTACCCAAAACAAGGTTGTTAACAAAGGTCATGTTGAAGTTTATCACACTTCAGTCGATGAGCTACTTCAATTCCATCAACTCAAGAGAAGCTTCAATCACTTTGACAAGTTTTAATTAAAAGCGCAAAAATTTCCCATATTTTCTATGCATGAATGCAATGCACACTTCTGTGTTCTCTCTATTTCTAGCCTCACATCCTGGGATGTTACAAAGCTCCTCGAGGCCCAAGCCATGCTCATGGCCGAGGAGACCAAGATCATGCTCACCGACTTGGAGACCATCTCTGACCCTGCCCGACGGAAATGGTTGGAGAACAGGCAGAAGACGATCCAGGCATGCCAGGCTTGAGTGCCCGCCAATGCCGACGGCGATGGCGATGACAAGGGCAGACAAGAATGCATAAATCATGAACTTGCCATTTTTTTGGAAATGTTGTAGATATTGCCTCATTTTGCACAATTCGGATGAGATGGCCACTGGTTGGTGTTGCCAGGATGGCAATGGCATATGTTTGCCAATTATTTACTTGCAAATTATTTGAGTTTTCAAGATTTTAGCTATTCGAACTGGCTAGCGCTGGCCAGTTTGTTGAAACTGACAAAAATAGCCAGCGCGGACACGATGCGTCGCGTCGCTGCATGCGCTGGCCAGGCGGGCCGAACCGCGACCCATTTTCTATCTGGGGTTCGACGCAAACGGACCAGGACGAACAGTTTACGTTGGCTCGCTGGAGATGCCCTTAGGGCATCTCCAATGGCCCGACGCAAACGGATCACGGACGCCCGAATCGGTCCGATTTTGACCGGGGCCTGGAAAAACCCAGCCCAGCAGCCCAACGCATTTTGGCTGTGGTGTTCGTGGCGACGCAAACGCGACCCAAATTTGGGCGCGGTTTGCGTCGCCGTGGACTGACCGCGCTGTCCGCGCGTGTTGTCCTATTCCCCACCCGAGCCCGCCCACTAGTAGCACCTAGACCAAACACCCCCAAATCGTTTCTCCCTCTCGACCTGAGCCTTGCCGCCCGGCCACCGCCATCCCCCAGCCGCCGCTACTTCTGCCTCCCGTTGCAGCCCCCCGACTCGCCGGCTATTGTGGCCTGCCGTCGGCGGCCTGTGCTCGCACTTCCCGGCAGCTAGGTCACTACATCTGACCGGCGTAGGCCTCGTTCTGGGCCATCTGCTTCCGCATCCACGAGGTGTTCGACCATTTGCGCGGCTAGTTTTCAGGTGAGATCCCCGGCCACTTGAGCCATTGTATGTGTGATATAGGCACCAATGTTCATCATATGCCTACTTTTTTGTAGATGGAGCTGAGCAAGTCGATTCAGACGTTCTACAAGAACGTCATTGACTCATCGTCGGATGAGGACACCGACGATGATACCGAGCTGATGATGGCCGCGACAATGCTCCTCCATGAGCACACTTCGAGGCCAGTGTACAGGGGTTCAGTCAAGGGACGCAAGCTCAATGTCAAGCGCAATCGTGAGAGGGGCCACTACCAACTCTATCATGACTACTTCCATCCTACCCGCCCAATCTTTGATGCGCAAAGATTCCGGCGCTGCTGGGATGTCAAGGAAGTTGTTCTTGACAATTTTAAATGGAGTGAGGGCGCACGGCAGTTACTTCACCGCCAGGCCCAATGCCACTGGTAAGCTTGGCTTCACTTCCTATCAGAAATGTTCTGCAGCTATTCGCATTCTAGCATATGGAGTGGCCGGTGATCTTATAGATGAGTACTTGCGAATGAGCGAATCCACCTACCTTGAGTTGATGTACAAATTTTGCAAAGCAGTGATAGCGGTTTTTGACACTGTCTATCTTAGAGAGCCCACCGTTGAGGACACTGCTAGGCTGCTGCGATCAATGAGGAAAGAGGATTTCTAGGGATGATAGGAAGTATCGATTGCATGCATTGGGAGTGGAAGAACTGCACATTTGCATGGAAAGGCCAGTATAGCGGCCATGCCGAGGGTTGCACGATCATTCTTGAGGCTGTGGCATCGCAAGATCTTTGGATCTGGCACTCTTTTTTGGCATGGCCGGCTCCCACAATGACATCAACGTGCTCCAACATTCTCCGATCTTTGCAAGGCTAGTGGATGGTGATGCTCTGGTGTATAACTATGAGATCAATGGTCATCCATACAACAACTGCTACTATCTAGCTGATGGCCTCTATCCCGATTGGTCTACTTGACAATTCGTAAACCAACGAAGGAGAAAAATAGAAGGTTTGCTAAGCGATAGGAAGCATGCAGGAAAGATGTGGAGCGTGCATTTGGTATGGTCCAATCTAGGTGGGCTACTGTTCGCCACCATGCGAGAATATGGAGCACAGAGGTGATGTGGGAGATTATGACTGCTTGTGTAATCATGTATAACATGATCGTCGAGGATATGTGATACGTCTCAAACGTATCTCTAATTTTTGATGCTCCATGCTTGTTTTTACACCATTTGCGTTGTGTTTCGTTACACTTCGTGGCACTTTTATGCATTTTCTGGAACTAACCTATTAACAAGTCGCCACAGTGCCAGTTCCCTGTTTTCTGCTGTTTTTGTGTTTCAGAAGTGATACACAGGAAATATTCTCGGAATTGGACGAAACAAGTTCCTGAAGTCTTATTTTGCCCGGAAGCTTCCAGAGATCCGAAGAGGCGAAGGAGAGGGGCCATAGGCCAGCCTCACACTAGGCCGGCGCGGCCCAGGCCCTGGCCGCGCCGCCTAGGTGTGAGGAGGCCTGGGGCCACTCCTGACGATGCCCCTTCGCCTATATAAAGCCTCGGGACGGAAAACCCTAGGGGGAGTCGGCAAATTTCCAGAAACAGTTCCGCAGCTCCGCTACCGTCGAAGACAAATTTCGGGGGACAGAAGTCTCTGTTCCGGCACCCTACCGGGACAGGGAAGTGCCCCCGGAGCCATCTCCATCGGTCTCCATCGCCGTCTCCGCCATCTCCATCGACTTCACCGACATCTCCATCAACCTTGCTGTCTCCTATGATGAGGAGGGACTAGTTCATCCCCGGGGCTGAGGGCTCTACCGGTAGCTATGTGGTTCACCTCTCTCTCCCATGATGTGATCTTTATGTGATCGTGAGCTTTGTATCATGTTGAATAAGTAGATGTTACTCTTCTTCATTATGTGTACTCTAGTGTGTTATTAAAGTAATCTATTCCTCCTGCCATGGTGTAACGGTGACAGTGCGTGCATCGTGGTGGTACTTGGTCTACGCTACGATTGTGATCTCTTATGGATTATGAGAATAATTATCACTATGATTGTATTGAACTGATTTATTCCTCCTTTCATGGTGTAATGTTGACAGTGTGTGCACCATGTTAGTACTTGGTCGAAGTTGCAATAATATCTATCTTGAGTTGTGATTTGATTTGGATATCTCTATGAGTGGTGTTTGTCAAGTACTTGATGAACTTTGAGGAGTGCTTCGTAGCCCTACGCAATGATTAGTGTTATTCAATAGGAGAGTAATTCAAAGTACCATAGTGAAGAGAAGTTATCTATTGGTTCAATTATGTTATATTTGTTGGGAGTGTGTCCACTAGTGAAAGTATGATCCCTAGGCCTTGTTTCCAAGCTTTGCACACCGTTTACTTGCTGTTTTGTTACATGTTTGCTTGCAGCGATATTTATTTCAAATCATATTTACTACTCATAATCATCACTACTACTTGTATTTCACTATCTCTTCTCCGAACTAGTGCACCTATACATCTGACAAGTGTATTGGGTGTGTTGGGGACACAAGAGACTTTATGTATCGTAATTGCAGGGTTGCTTGAGAGGGATAGCTTTGACCTCTTCCTCCCTGAGTTCGATAAACCTTGGGTGATCCACTTAAGGGAAACTTCCTGCTGCTCTACAAACCTCTGCACTTGGAGGCCCAACACTGTCTACAAGAACAGAAGCGTGTGTAGACATCAAGCTCTTTTTTGGCGCCGTTGCCGGGGAGGTAAGGTAAAAGGTACTCACATTCTTTGGCTACTAAGTCTTTTAGTTGCTGGTGAGTGCTCGAAGTTATTTCCTTTAGATTCTGCAATTACATCTTTTTGTTTCTTGTTTTTATTTTCACTAGTTAGGCTTAATGGAAAATAAAGAGTTCTTTAGTCTTTTTCCTGATTTTAGATTTGAAGAGAAAATTGAAAAACCTTTGGAGCTTAATTTGCATGCTAATAGTGTTGTTAGTATGAATGCTTTGAACACCGTTATTGCTAATGCTATAGAAAAGTCTAAGCTTGGGGAAGCTGGTTTTGTTAAGCATGATATTTTTAGTTCCCCAGCTTTAGTGGAGAAAATTTGCTCTGATGATATTTTATCTTCCTTATGTGATGTTCCTTCTTATGATGATATGTTTGAAGAATATGCTTTGCAAAATAGCTGTTCTCTAGCTTGTGATGATACTAAACCTCTAGTTTATGATGGTTATGATGATGGGTATAATATTTTCAGTTCACCTACTATTGAGGATAAAATAAGTTATGATTACAATATGCCTCCTATTTATGATGATTATGGTGATGAGAATAATTATTCTGTTGAATCTGCTCCGATTACTATTGTTCATGTGGGGAGTATTAATTCTTTTATGCATGTGGCTCATGATAGGGATGCTTTATGTGATAGTTATATTGTTAGTTCTATTCATGATGCTACTGAAAGTTATTATGAGAGAGGGAAACATGGTTTGATGGATCTCAACAATATTGAGTTTCCCCTCTTTATGTTGCAATTCTTGAAGTTGTACTTGTTTTGCCTTCCTATGCTTTTTGCTTTGCGCTTTCATGACTCGTCTCTTTACAAGACTATTTTTCATAGGAAGTGGTTTAGATTTAAATGTCTTTCACATTTGCTTTTTGATGCTCTCTATTGCTTTAAGTTCCTATATGACGCCTTTGCTTCAAACTCTTATATGGCGCCTACATGAGCATCTTTGCAAATTACTGCGCCTAGCTCAAAGGCGTTAAAGAAAAGCACTCTTGGGAGATAACCCATTGTTTTATTTTTAGTACTTTTTCTTTTATTTGAGTCTTGGAAGTTATTACTACTGTAATAACCGCTCCTTATCCTTTTTTATTTCGTTGTTGTGCCAAGAGAAGACTCTAATTTGAGTGAGGTAAGATTTGGGGATGTTGCTGTCCTGAAACAGTTTTCGGTGCTGCACCGTAAAAATTCGTTAAAATTCTCTGTATATCTTTTGGACCTGCGATTCTTGTGCATATGCCCCTGGTTATATCCAAACTTTCATTAGTTGAACACTTTTTGATTTGAGCAACAGAAAACCCCTCAAAAATTCGACCTTTGTCAGCTGTTCTGTTTTGACAGATTTCTGCCAATATTTGTGTTTGCCGCTTTATCGCTTTCTTTTGAGTTCTTTTGATCACGGAACTTTTGGGAAAGTTGCTACAGTAGTATATGTTATATATGTGGTAGTTTTGGGTTGAAACCTGAAGCAAAAGGAAGTTGATTATATGTTATGCTACACTAATGTTGCTAATAGAATTGTGTTTAGTTTTGTATGAAGGAAGTTTTTAAGTGTAGGGATTGGAGAATGATGAGATGAGATGAAGAATGGACAAAAGCTCAAGCTTGGGGATGCCCATGCAACCCCCAAGAAATATCCAAGAGGTACAAGCGTCAAAGCTTGGGGATGCCCCCGATGCACCCCCTTCTTCATCGGCAAAAATTAGGTCACCTTTCAAAACACTATATTTTTATTGCTTCATGCACTATGCATTTTTCTTGGAGCATCAGTTGCTTTTGTTTTCAGTTTTCTTTTGTTTTTGTTGCTGCAATAAATGGTTGATCACATCATGTTGGTTTGGAGGGAGACATACTTCACTTTTCATTTGCCAAGAACACTCTGTTTTTCACTCTTATCGTTTCAACGAGTGTTCTCTTTTTCTGCTACTGCGTTTAGCTTTTGATTTTCGCCTTGATTTGTGTTCAAATCTTGTTATATATTTTTATCAAGGTGTATTTTTGCCTCTGATCTTTGTTGGTTTTCCTCAAAAGAGTTTCCTCAAAAAAGTTTGAATGGTGTTGGAAAAGAGAAAAAGCTTTATGCAAAAAAGTGGTATAAGAAGGAGCTTGTGTAGACTGCGGCTTAGGCTTTTGCATGTCGTGCTTGATGTCTTTTTGATAGTATGCTTAGTGGTTTTGCTGTAGCATGACTTGTCTCAAATAACTGAGATTGCTTAATGAGCCTTTGAAAAAATCATGCGTTGTTTTAATTGTATGGAAGCATTATTTTGGTTTTCTCCTTGATGCTTTATTTGGGTTGACTTGGCGCATGCTCACACATGTTAGACTCATACAAAGTCGCCAATAGCCTCTATAATCATTTAGTTTTTGACTTTTGATGCCATCTTATGCTTCTTTTAATGCCGCTTTGTCGCTTTGCATGATTATGGCCATTATTGCTCTTTTAGTTGGTCGCTCCCAGTCTTTTGCTAGCCCTCATTTTGTACTGAGTATGAGCTCTACTCGTGCATCTAACTCCCAAAAACCAAGTTTGCCATTGTGTCCACTATAAACTCCTATGCATGGTATTTGCAAGCCATTCCAAGTAAATTTTCATGTGCTACCTTTCAAAATACTTCTCATTTTGTGACACTGTTTTCAGCTCATGGGGACGTAGTGGTCGGATTTGCTATCTTCCATATTGCTTATTCCAAAAAGAAAAAAAAAGAAAAAAAAAGAAAGAAAAAAAAGGCACTCCTCCATGGTATGTGAATGTTGGTGGGCACCCGATGGAATCGGTTAGCCATGGTTTGAGAAAGGAAAAAAGGTGGGGAGGAGTGCCAAGCTTTATAAAAGAGCACAAAAGTGCCAATCTCTCTCTCAAAAACTTGCTTCATTTTTGTATGGAAGATAGTAAGAACCCCATTGCTAGTCGTTGACAAAAGCAACCACCTCTCAAAATTCAAGTTTTATCTCTCTGTTTTACAAATGAAAAGCTCTATCACATGTTTAATCACTGCTTCCCTCAGCGAAGGGCCTTTCTTTTACTTTTATGTTGAGTCACCACCTTCTATCTTTATGCACCATTAAGAGAGCATAGTTGTCATTCTTAGTATAATGTGCATTGTCCCAAAGTTATCATTGATTGATTCATATTGTTGGTTTCACTTGTTTCTTAAATTACTTGTATCTAATCACCCTCTTAAACTTGAAGGTGTCCTATGCATTTATGTTTTGCTATTCCATGAGGGACAAGCTGAAAACCATTTACTATGTTTTTCCATATGATTTGAACACACGTTCGACTTTCATTGTTATTATTCATAATCTTTTGTTTGTGTTCTTTTTCATGTTATAAGATGATTGCTAAGTTTCTATTATCAAGATTATGTATTTCATGCCCATGTTTTAAGTTCTTTGATCTCAGCACTCAATGCTTTACCTATATGATCAAGATTGTGATGGTGCATGTCACCTCAAAAATTATTTCTTTTGTTATCACTTACCTACTCGAGGACGAGCAGGAGTTAAGCTTGGGGATGCTGATACGTCTCAAACGTATCTATAATTTTTGATGCTCCATGCTTGTTTTTACACCATTTGCCTTGTGTTTCGTTACACTTCGTGGCACTTTTATGCATTTTCCAGAACTAACCTATTAACAAGTCGCCACAGTGCCAGTTCCATGTTTTCTGCTGTTTTTATGTTTCAGAAGTGATACACAGGAAATATTCTCGGAATTGGACGAAACAAGTTCCTGAAGTCTTATTTTGCCCGGAAGCTTCCAGAGATCCGAAGAGGCGAAGGAGAGGGGCCACAGGCCAGCCTCACACTAGGCCGGCACGGCCCAGGCCCTGGCCGCGCCGCCTAGGTGTGAGGAGGCCTGGGGCCACTCCTGACGATGCCCCTTCGCCTATATAAAGCCTCGGGACGGAAAACCCTAGGAGAGTCGGCGAAATTTCCAGAACAGTTTCGCAGCGCCGCCGCCGTCGAAGACAAATTTCGGGGGACAGAAGTCTCTGTTCCGGCACCCTGCCGGGACAGGGAAGTGCCCCGGAGCCATCTCCATCGGTCTCCATCGCCATCTCCGCCATCTCCATCGACCTCACCGCCATCTTCATCAACCTTGTTGTCTCCTATGATGAGGAGGGAGTAGTTCATCCCCGGGGCTGAGGGCTCTATCGGTAGCTATGTGGTTCACCTCTCTCTCCCATGATGTGATCTTTATGTGATCGTGAGCTTTGTATCATGTTGAATAAGTAGATGTTACTCTTCTTCATTATGTGTACTCTAGTGTGTTATTAAAGTAATATATTCCTCCTGCCATGGTGTAACGGTGACAGTGCGTGCATCGTGGTGGTACTTGGTCTAGGCTACGATTGTGATCTCTTATGGATTATGAGAATAATTATCACTATGATTGTATTGAACTGATTTATTCCTCCTTTCATGGTGTAATGTTGACAGTGTGTGCACCATGTTAGTACTTGGTCTAAGTTGCAATAATATCTATCTTGAGTTGTGATTTGATTTGGATATCTCTATGAGTGGTGTTTGTCAAGTACTTGATGAACTTTGAGGAGTGCTTCGTAGCCCTACGCAATGATTAGTGTTATTCAATAGGAGAGTAATTCAGAGTACCATAGTGAAGAGAAGTTATCTATTGGTTCAATTATGTTATATTTGTTGGGAGTGTGTCCACTAGTGAAAGTATGATCCCTAGGCCTTGTTTCCAAGCTTTGCACACCGTTTACTTGCTGTTTTGTTACATGTTTGCTCGCAGCGATATTTATTTCAAATCATATTTACTACTCATAATCATCACTACTACTTGTATTTCACTATCTCTTCGCCGAACTAGTGCACCTATACATCTGACAAGTGTATTGGGTGTGTTGGGGACACAAGAGACTTTCTGTATCGTAATTGCAGGATTGCTTGAGAGGGATAGCTTTGACCTCTTCCTCCCTGAGTTCGATAAACCTTGGGTGATCCACTTAAGGGAAACTTGCTGCTGCTCTACAAACATCTGCACTTGGAGGCCCAACACTGTCTACAAGAACAGAAGCGTGTGTAGACATCAATATGCGCGATGATGGCATCCATGACCAAGGGTGGAAGTTTCAGGGTGAGTTGATTGCCCCACATCCAGGAGCAGCTACATTTTAGGAGTTTCTCCATGTGCACGAGGAAATCCGTGATTGCGCTACTCACGATCAGCTGCAGAGGGATTTGATTGAACATCAGTGGGCATTGGCAGGAATCATTTGAACTATGATTTGAACTATGTTATCAATTTAAACTTTGTTGTATGGATATTTACATTTTTCATTATTATTGTAAAAGTAATATTTATTTGAGGTGTGTTTATTTGAACTATGGTTATTTTCATTTTTATAAAAAACGAGTCAAAATTGAGGCTGTGCGGCCAACTCTCCAAATACATCAGACCGCTGGACGCAGTGCCGACACAAACGGCAAAGGAGGGGAGGACAACTCTCCATTTGTATTCACCTGACACAAACAGTTTAAATCAGCCACGATTTAAAATTAAAAAAAGTCGGACCGTTCGAGATACCCTAAGGCCCTTCGAGAAAGGACGTCGGAAGATGCAGCGATCATCGGCACACTGGTAGCCGCCGGACACATATCAGTAGCTAGCTAGCACTAGCAGTTGTTTATAGCAGCGAAGGTACAGGAAGATTCTTGCACGAAATACATTATAATCAGTGGAGGCCGCGGGGCGGTAGAAGAAATCAATCAGTAAGCACCAAATCAAGATGTGTGAAGCGGCGGTCAAGCTCATCGGCACTTTTAGCAGCCCGGCGGTGCACCGCGCGGAGGTGGCCCTGCGGCTCAAGGGAGTCCCATACGAGTTCATCCAGGAAGACCTCGGCAACAAGAGCGAGCTTCTAATGGAGCACAACCCTGTCCACCACAAGGTCCCGGTGCTCCTCCACGGCGACAGGCGGCCGGCCCTCTGCGAGTCCCTCGTCATCGTCGAGTACATCGACGAGGCGTTCCCCCAGGCTCCCGCGCTCCTGCCGGCCGACCCGCTCGGCCGGGCCGCCGCCCGCTTCTGGGCACGCTTCATCGACGAGCAGGTGACATACAATCAACTGAACCAGCGAATTGGTACTGACAGTCTGACAGGATCGAACTATGATACTCTCCGATCCATATTACTCTAGATGTATCTACATTTTAGTGTTAGATATATCCATAATATGGGTCGGAGGGAGTACTGATATGACTTTCTGCAGTGCGGGAAGTGTACGTGGGTGGCGCTGTGGGCGGAGGATGGCGAGGCGCGGGAGGCGGCGGTAAGGGAGGCAAAGGCGAACCTGACGCTCCTGGAGGCGCAGCTCGCCGGGAAGAGGTTCTTCGGCGGCGACCGCGTGGGCTTCCTGGACATCGCCGCTAGCGCGTTCGCGCACTGGCAGGGCGTGTTCGAGGAGATCGCCGGGGTGAACCTGCTCGCCGCCGACGAGCACCCTGCGCTGTGCGCGTGGGCGAAGGAGTACACGGCGGATGAGGCCGTGAGACGGTGTCTGCCGGACAGGGAGGCGCTGCTGGCCAAGTTAACGCGGAGGAAGGAGACATACGTGTCCACCGCCAGGGCAATGGCGCGGAAATAAGTTACCAAGCGTGTGTGGTTTCAGTTTCACGCATGGATTCCACGCTATCCGTTGCAATTTTTTGTTTGGATTCAAAATTTCAAATGAATGGATTGTCGGTGTTTCCGTGCAAAGAATCGAGTAGACAACCGCTCTACAGCTTGACTGCAGCTGATGCTGAAAGTGTCGATGAGCTCAACCGCTTCAGACATCTTCAGTTCGGTGCTTCCTGATTGATTCCTCGAAGCATCTAAGGTCTGTCTCAGCAGAGGATTACTTTGCTCCCCTGAACCCCATTTGCTAAGATGATAAACCCCACATGTGCTGAGAATGATTCATACTCTGAGATCTGGACAGCAGGGCCAATCAGCTACTGATTCTGGCCTCGACCTCAACCTCATCATAAATTCAATTAACGTGTTGTACACCGTTAGTTCAGCTGACACTGTTCTGGCAGCTGATTCAATACCGAAATAACACCTTGACTCCTTCCTTCTGGACCCCTGCCTGCTCAAGACGATCTCATTACGGTCTTTATGGAAGGGGACACGCTTGACCCAGCGCAAAAACGGGAATTCATAGATATTCTCAATTTTGGGAGGATAAAAGGAAGAACTTGCCTTCACAATGAGCGAATCGTAATAAAAAGAGGGTGGCATGGCGAAGGTATAGCCCGGGCTGGGCTTCACCGCTTCAAAACTCCTATTTCTCCAATTCGCTTCAGAAAATTGCTTGGTAGATAGTACTGGTACTGTAGTTCAGTGTGTCCGGCTAGGCCGGGTGAAGAAGACAAACTACTGCGCATTCTTCTTCACTGTATTAAATCGTTAACAGGATCCCCACAAAGGCCACAAAGGTAAACAATTGTTGGCTCGCTAGATCAAGATCCTATGCTCTCAAAAGAAAAGATCAAGATCCTATGGCTCTCGCTAGCATCTCCAACCGGGATTTTACGAAGACGACAATCAGCTTCAAAAGTTGCTTAAGCCATGCCGTACTGGCGTGCACCGTCCGGCCGGCCAAGTTTTTTTATGCTAAAGCTCGTCATCTTTGCTTTGGTGGCATAGCTAGTAACCAAACAAAGCAGGCCCTAAAGTTCTGAACCATCTCAAGATACCAAAACAGTTCCATACCATCCACACTCCACTGTTGCAATAGCAGTCAGGCAGGCACAAAAACACTCAACCGAGGAGATTGCTTTTCCAAACGGAAAAGACAACAAAGCACGGGCAACGGCAGAAAAGAATCCACCATGCTTTCGCCTCGTCAGCTTCGCACCAGCCATCAATCTAGTGGAGCAACCAAATCGAGGCCTCTCCACATCAGCCATCAGCAGCAGGCGGCAGGGCACAAAAGCAAGATGTTCTGTTATAATATGAAATCATAATACGAAAAAACGCTACAATCTAAACCCACTTTCAGATCCACTCACCCAACAGACACACACAGAGTACTTACTCGACACCACTGATACGAAAACAAACGCCACACAGAACGCACACACAAGCACCAGGCCACCAGGCACGGTGGCTCGGAAACCACTTGTCTTGCCTACAGGTTTCTTTTTCCTTTTCTGGCATTCTGATGATACTACTATAGAGGAGTCTTCGGAGCTAAGAAAAACTGAAACAGGGGTACAGCAACGGATAGGAAAAAAGGAGAGAGCTAGGGAAATCTAACTAGCCAGCCAACTCAATCTCAGTAGCCGCCTTTGATGATCAGATCCTTGGGACCGCATGTCTTGCATGGTTCATCAGGACCATCCAGTTGTTCTTCATGGCTTAGCTGGGAGCATCAGGTATGCGATCAAGCTACAGCGGTTTTGACAGCACCATTGGCATGGACAGGCTTCTCAGTCGCTGGTTTCTGGGCAACCTTCGCCGCATAAGTAACAGCTGGAGGAGCAGCAACTTTCTCCACTGGAACCTTCGGATCCCCGTTGACACCATTCGGCACAGATGACTTTGGCTTCCCGTTAGCGAGATCCGGTTGTTTCTCCACATTGACACCATTTGGTGAAGATAAATTTGGCTTCCCATTAACGGTATCCTGCTGTTTGTCTCCGGCAACAGGATTTGGAGCTCTACTGTCCCAGACCTAAATGATTGAACAACACCAACCAGAGTTACTACCAAAAGGCAAAAAGGCAGATGTAGTGGTGCAATTTGATGAATTAATTACAGATTCATATGTACCTGCTTTTGGATCTGCTGTTGTTTTGCTCTTTTCTCCTGCATCAACTTCTGGCGGTTCTCATAGAAAGTGAAGTCTTCCAGGA
Organism: Dactylis glomerata; assembly: GCA_007115705.1. Taxonomy (NCBI): domain Eukaryota; kingdom Viridiplantae; phylum Streptophyta; class Magnoliopsida; order Poales; family Poaceae; genus Dactylis; species Dactylis glomerata. The sequence continues at coordinate 1,230,690 of QXEO01000531.1, read as the reverse complement.
TAGAAGTTTTGCTAACATGCTCTTTGAATATCTTCAGCATCTGAAGACCTTGCTCAAGGTTTATCTGAATTGTAGACATAAAGGATTAGACAAAACACTAACATGCCACAGCCTATCTGAAAGTCAGTGAACCTAGCAGAATATAAACTTTCATGGACACTTACATCTTGCGTGTCACGGCTGTTTGTAACTGGCTTGCCCTCATTGTGCTCTAAGATGATGTGCTTGAGAATATTGTTGGGCACATCTTTGACGATGTGCCACTTGAGAGAGAATGAACCGTTCCACTTGTCTTGTTGCCAGTACTCGAGAGTTTTCTCAAAATCAACAGGACCAGTCATTTCAGCAACACCAACAAACTGCCCACTTGTATTCACCTGAAAGGTTGTAATGAACAAGATTCAATTAACCCCAGGAATCATATATACTGAACATTCCTAAAGCAGTAGCAAGTGTGGAGAAGGTCCTTACCGAGAAAAACAAGAATATAGGGCAGCTAGAACTCTTTGCCTGCGCTTCTTGATAGGCAGCATCGAGCTTCTTGTTTCCATTGGTGGTACTTGCCCACACACCATACTTTATACTCTTGTGGATATCATCCTCGCTGTATGATTTAATGACAAAAAACTTTGCATCATCATATTGGACAGGGAAATCATCTAGATTGAACTGCGCCTTATCAGGTACATCACTAGCATTCTTGTTTTCACTTGAAGGAAGGGTCTGCCCTTTCACAGCAATAGTAACGGTATGGCCAAACGTTTTCTGGTTCTTGAAACGACCTGACCTAGGACCCCTGTTCAGCTCAATTGTTCCATCCTGACTCTCATTGCCAAAACCATAATATCCATTGCCACGGCCTCTGGGCCTGTTGTATCTGTTATCCATAGTAACACCCCACCGACCATATAACCTAGAATCATAGCCATTGCTTCCATAGCCACCGCCGTAGCCACTGCTTCCATATCCATTGCTTCCATAGATGCTGCTTCCATAGCCATTGCTTCCAAACGGAAGACCAGTTTTGACCGAACTTCCATACTGGCTGTAAGACCGGGTGCTCGGGTATATCCTATTCGCATATGTAGGAGTAGCTGACCCTGTTGTAGTCGCTGGTCTCCCATTATGCACGCCCTGCATAGAGAAAATACAGAGAAGACAAATTTCAGTGGACAAACAATATACATCACAATCAAGGTAAGACCTCATACACAACTCAAAATAACCAGATGCTTTCGATTTAATATACCCCAGTATGTTCCCGCACAAAAAATTAAGATTGAATTGTATTATTGTACTAAGTGGCTTGAATTTATCACAAAAGAAACTTCATCCATCCACATGCTATTGATTATGAAGCAGTGTAGTGATAGTGTGTCAGAAAACATGCATGAGCAGACCAAAGGTGAATAAAAAATTCCTCCAATCCACAATAATACAAATATTAACACATTCTCTCTATACTCACCGTCTGTTGCGGTGTTGGGCTCTTGTTCTGATACCTTGCTGAAGAGCCATTGCTATTATACGCTGAAGACGGAGTGCGATTAGCTGCAGTTGTTCTTTGCTGTGTATTGGTATAAGCAGAACCATCATACCATGCATATGCTCCTGTGGTGTCATACCCATAGGTTGAGTCCATATAACCAGTAGAAGGAACTCCACCTAGCACAGGCGCCCTATAAGTTCCATCAGAGGTCAGTGATGAATTTTGGTAGCTTGACCCAAGGGGCGTAGTCCCGCTGTTACTGTGAGCAGTACCATTCGGAACACCATTTGCGGTTGTTTTGGCAGTATCTGCCTTAGCCGCTGGCTTGTTATCGGCCTTGGCAGAAGTCTGCAGGTCACCTTGAGTGGTAGAAGGCATCGGGGTGGCAGGCTGATAATATGCGGCTGGATACTGGTAATGCTGAGCGGCAAACATCTGACCATCAACTGTTGGGACTGGGGAACTAGCTGGAGAGTATGCACCATAAGGAGCATACCCGTATCCATAAATATCTCCATATACTGCCTGTGAAATTCCAAAGGCAAATTAACAGTTAATTATGATGTTTATGGATGTAATAAGCACACCACAATGAGTTAAAAGGATGTTGAAATTATCATTACAAGATATTAGTGGCAAACAGATAGCACAAATACTTTTTAATAGAACTGAGAAAGAACTGTGCGCAGAGCATTAGGAGAAGAAAATCCCATCAAAGATACAAACCATACCCAAAAAAATGGGTGCATAGCTGTTCTAGTTATTGCATATCCTACATGGACTTGACAGGACAGCTCCCAGTAGACAATAATAGCAAAAATCTTCACCATTTATATACCAGGACTACAACACATGGTGCAAATAATGATGAGCTGCAAGACATAAAGCTATAAGATCATATCCTCTAGGATAACTTACTGGGGCAACCTCCACTCCATCTTGATTTACATATCTAGGATATTCCTCCCACTCGCTCATGGTTCCATCGTAACCTGGATGACAGGCACCAAGAAGAACATGTCAGCATACAGCAAAATACACAAAAGGAAGCCGTAAATAGCTGAGCTTTTAATAGCATGATCTCGATAATAATTTCTGGACGGCCCCTCACCTCCATAGTAATAGGCTGGCAGATAGAACATGTTGGGATCAGTAAAATCTTGAACCACCGGCGTGATGGACCGCTCCTGCGGGATCGACACGCTAAGCGGCTGGCTGGCCACAGGCCCCTGCTGAAACAACAGCAACAGCACACATATCAGAATCACATATAACCTGGAGGAAGCCATGAACAATCACAAGACAGGAATTTTACTGTTCTATCAATACCTTGGTGGCACCAGCAGGCTCGGTGACACCCGCTGCCTTGGGCTGCGATTCGAGCGACATCTTCTGCAGCAGATCCGTGGCTTCTTTGCAGATCAAAATCGGTCGAATTAAGGCGTCACACGGTAAAATTGAGATCTTGCAAGCTAAATCTTACTACTACAACCAAGCAACAGAAACAAATCCTGCTCTACAGATTAAAAATTGCTTCTTTTGGACTCCTGCAGTAAACAATCAGCGTACGAAGCCTTCCTACAGTAAAAACGCATCTGGAAAAGTCAATCAAGGGAGAGCGACCGCGAGGACGGACAGGCGCACAGCGCATATGGGGCCGGCCGGCGGCCGCCGCCGCCGCACAGTCCCAGCCAAGCTTACCCAGACCGAATCAACAGACTAAAGCCACAAAACTATCTGTCAGAAAACAGCAACGAAAGGATACGATCCGCGGCAGGGGCGGGGACAGGAGCAGCGGCGGCGGCGGGCGCCGGAGCGGCGGCCGGGGCGGGAGTCGGCGCGACGACGGCCATACTGATAGGAGATCCCAACGGACGGGTAAACCTGGAGGTAGGCGAGATCCGACGGAACCAACCGGAGCGCCCGGCCCTTCTCCCCTCTGCTCTCTGCCTACAGCGGATAGCTAGGCGCGAGCTTAGGGTAGAGCGAGGAGAGGCGGGTGGGGATGGGACGGGGAGGGAGGCGAGCCGCCACCAGAGGAGACTAGCAGCAGCAGCAGCAGCAGCTGTAGTGGTAGAGTAGTGGTACAGTGGCGTGCTGCGAAGGGGAAAAGAGGGGGGTTTAGGGTTAGGGGCCGGGGATGATATAGCGGGGGAGGAAGCGCGGACGACCACGGCTCAGTGAGGCGTGGTGGTGCTCCTTGGGATTCCCCTCCTCACCATTTTCTCCCCCCTTTTCATTTGTTTTTTAGGCCTTGTGTGAGTCACTGACTTGTGGCCTTTTCTTTAGTTTATTTCTTCTTCTTTTATGTTTGTTTTGTGTGACGTGAGGGAGTGATTTGATGAAATCAGTTGGTGCTTTTTCTCTATGGTCCTTTTCTTGGCTCGGTGGGTTTAGGAAATACCCATTAGTAGGTTTTAGTCACCATCTCTTACCCTTTTTCTTTCATCCGAAAAGACATTGATACTTTAGAATAAAAACAGACACAACTTATGTGTCCATTTAGATAGCAAGATATTATAGCAATGTTGCCCACCTTACAGTAAAACTATCAATAAGCATGTGGGATGCATACCACGTTGAATGTGTGTGCTGTTACCGGCTCACGATATAACTGATAACAAGTGACAACGATATCTACTAATAAAGCAGTATGTAAAACCACGCCAGTGAGTAAACGAGCATTGTGTGTGTTACACCTCACCATAAAAATGTCAATGAGCAGGCATAGTACATGGTGCGAGACAAATGTTCTTGTGGTGTCACCAGCTCATGATATAATTGATATCGAGCAATCACAATACCTACTAATAAAACAATATGTAAAACCACGTTAATGCGTAAAAGGAGTGTTGTGTGTGTTACACCTCACGATACAACTTCCAATGAGCACGCATAATACATGACGTGAAGACGAATGTTCTCGGGGTGTTGCCAGCTCACGATACAACTATTATCGAGTAACGCATCGCTGCTAATAAAGGAGTATGTAAAACGAGGCCAGCGAGATAAGACGGGTGCTATGTGGGTGTTACAGCTCATGACACGGCTATCACCATCGACTGAGAGCAATACCGACATAGTGAAGGGCGATGGAGTGGTCACAAGTGCTCAAGATCACCATCTAGTTGTACATGAGCAACGAATCTGCTCAGCTACTGAATGCAAAAAAATGCATAATGTAGAGGCAAGCCAGTATTACATATATATGTACATCTCTTAGCAAGCACAATGAAAAAAAGGCATAATACAAGATAGATTTGTACTCTCTTGGTGGATCCATCTCAGGGTGTAGTTTTTTTTAAATGTGGCCAAGGCCAGACCTGACATGTTGGGGCCTCCGGTGCAAGACAAAAAAATGGGCCCCTATACATAAATAGATGTAGAGATTGAGTTGATATTTTCATTAGCAACTTATATTGAAGATTTTTTCTAATTTATGCATACACACATTACATAAAACTAGCTTATGGGTGAAAATGATAATGTTCAGATCAAAAAGCAACTATATTATCTAAAGTTGGCCAGCAGACACCATCTTTGTATCGGAACTGAAAGGTTTGGAGCTTGACTATTATTTCTACACCTGTTGTAGTTCTGCTTCTGGTCGCCCGCGTAAGCCCGCCCCTCAAAGTTAGGACGGCGATCCTCTATTCCCCTTTGTCCACCTTTCTCTCTCGAGCATGCTGATACGTCTCAAACGTATCGATAATTTTTGATGCTCCATGCTTGTTTTTACACCATTTGCCTTGTGTTTCGTTACACTTCATGGCGTTTTTATGCGATTTCCGGAACTAACCTATTGACAAGATGCCACAGTGCCAGTTCCCTGTTTTCTGCTGTTTTTGTGTTTCAGAAAAGCTACACAGTAAATATTCTCGGAATTGGACGAAACAAGTTCCAGAAGTCTTATTTTTCCTAGAAGAGGACCGAAGACCGAACGAGAGCCGGAAGGGGGCCAGGGGCCAGCCTCACCATGAGGGGGGCGTGGCCCAGCCCCTGGCCGTGCCCCCCTGTGGTGAGACCACCCTGGTCGCCTCCTGACGACGCCCCTTCGCCTATAAGTAGCCTCCCGACGGAAAACCCTAAAACAATCGGCATTTTTCCCAGAAGAGTTCCGCAGCTCCGCCGCCACCGCCGACAAATTTCAGGGGACAGAAGTCTCTGTTCCAGCACCCTGCCGGGACAGGGAAGTGCCCCCGGAGCCATCTCCATTGGTCTTCATCGCCGTCTCCGCCGTCTCCATCGACCTCACCGCCATCTCCATCAACCTTGATGTCTCCTATGATGAGGAGGGAGTAGTTCTCCTCCGGGGCTAAGGGCTCTACCGGTAGCTATGTGGTTCACCTCTCTCTCCCATGATGTGATGTTTATGTGTTCGTGAGCTTTGTATCTAGTTGAATTGGTAGATATTATTATTCAGATATTATGCTACTCCCGTGATTTATATTTGTAATCTCCGGAGATACCTGATGTCTACGCACTTCTATTCTTGTAGACACTAATTGGGCCTCCAAGTGCAGAGGTTTGTAGAACAGCAGCAAGTTTCCCTTAAGTGGATCACCCAAGGTTTATCGAACTCAGAGAGGTTAGAGGTCAAAGCTATCCCTCTCAAACAACACTGCAATTACGATACAGAAAGTCTCTTGTGTCCCCAACACACCCAATACACTTGTCAGATGTATAGGTGCACTAGTTCGGCGAAGAGATAGTGAAATACAAGCGGTACAGATGATTATAAGTAGTAAATGCAATCTAGAATAAAAATTGCTGCGAGCAAACATGTAACAAAACAGCAAGTAAACGGTGTGCAATGCTTGGAAACAAGGCCTAGGGATCATACTTTCACTAGTGGACACACTCCCAACAAATATAACATGATTGAACAAATAAATAACTTCTCTCCACTATGGTACTCTGAATTACTCTCCTATTGAATAACACTAATCATTGTGTAGTGGCTACAGAAGCACCCCTTAAAGTTCATCAAGTACTTGACACCACTCATAGAGATATCCAAATCAAAGCACAACTCAAGATAGATATTATTGCAACTTAGACCAAGTACTAACACGGTGCACACACTGTCAACATTACACCATGAAAGGAGGAAAATATCACTTCAATACTATCATAGTAATAATTATTCTCATAATCCATAAGAGATCACAATCATAGCCTAAACCAAGTACCACCATGATGCACGCACTGTCACCGTTACACCATGGCAGGAGGAATAGATTACTTTAATAATACCACTAGAGTACACATAATATCTGAATAATAACATCTACTTGTTCAACATGATACAAAGCTCACGATCACATAAAGATCACATCATGGGAGAGAGAGGTGAACCACATAGCTACCGGTAGAGCCCTTAGCCCCGGGGATGAACTACTCCCTCCTCATCATAGGAGACAACAAGGTTGATGGAGATGGCGGTGAGGTCGATGGAGACGGCGGAGACGGCAATGGAGACCAATGGAGATGGCTCCGGGGGCACTTCCCCGTCCCGGCAGGGTGTCGGAACAGAGACTTCTGTCCCCCGAAATTCGTCGGTGGCGGCGGCGGAACTGCGGAACTCTTTCTGGAAAATTGCCGACTCCTTTAGGGTTTTCCGTCCCGAGGCTTTATATAGGCGAAGGGGCATCGTCAGAGGGGGAGCCAGGCGCCCTCACACGGGGCTCGCGCGGCCAGGGCCTGGCCGCGCCACCCCTGTGTGTGGGGCCCTGGTGGCCCCCCTCCTACTCTCCTTTGGATCTCTGGAAGCTTCCGGGTAAAATAAGACTTCAGGAACTTGTTTCGTCCAATTCCAAGAATATTTCCTGTGTATCACTTCTGAAACACAAAAACAGCAGAAAACAGGGAACTGGCACTGTGGCAACTTGTCAATAGGTTAGTTCCGGAAAATGCATAAAAGTGCCACGAAGTGTAACGAAACATCGGGTAAATGGTGTAAAAACAAGCATGGAGCATCAAAAATTATAGATACGTTGGAGACATATCAGCATCCCCAAGCTTAACTCCTGCTCGTCCTCGAGTAGGTAAGTGATAACAAAAGAAATAATTTTTGAGGTGACATGCACCTACACAATCTTGATCATATATGTAAGCATTTGTGAGCTGGGATCATAAGAACTTAAAACATGGGCATGAAGATATAATCATGACAATAAGAACTTAGCAACCATGTTGTAAACATGCAAATGAACACAAACAAAAGATCATGAAAATCAAACAATGAAAGTCAAACGTGTGTTGAAATCATAAGGAAAAACATACAAATGGTTTTCAGCTTGTCCTTCATGGAGAGCAAAACATAAATGCATAGGACACCTTCAAGTTTAAGAGGGCGACTAGATACAAATAATTTAAGAACAAGTGAAACCAACAATATGAATCAATCAATAAAAACTTTGGGACAATGCACATTATACTCAGAATGACAACTATGCTCTCTTAATGGTGCATAAAGGTAGAAGGTGGTGACTCAACATAAAAGTAAAAGAAAGGCCCTTCACAGAGGGAAGCAGTGATTAAACATGTGCTAGAGCTTTTCATTTGTAAAACAGAGAGATAAAAATTGGTTTTGAGAGGTGGTTGTCTTTGTCAACGACTGGCAATGGGGTTCTTACTATCTTCCATACAAAAATGAAGCAAGTTTTTGAGAGAGAGATTGGCACTTTTGTGCTCTTTTATAAAGCTTGGCACTCCTCCCCACCTTTTTCCTTTCACAAACCATGGCTAACCGATTCCATCGGGTGCCCACCAACATTCACATTCCATGGAGGAGTGCCTCTTTTTTTTGGAATAAGCAATATGGAAGATAGCAAATCCGACCACTACGTCCCCATGAGCTGAAAACAGTGTCACAAAACGAGAAGTATTTTGAAGGTTTTTGAAAGGTAGCACATGAAAATTTACTTGGAATGGCTTACAAATACCATGCATAGGAATTTATAGTGGACACAATGGCAAACTTGGTTTTTGGGAGTTGGATGCACGAGTAGAGCTCATACTCAGTACAAGGCAAGGGCTAGCAAAAGACTGGGAGCGACCAACTAAGAGAGCAATAACGGCCATAATCATGCAAAGCGACAAAGCGACATTAAAAGAAGCATAAGATGGCATCAAAAGTCAAAAACTAAATGATCATAGAGGCTATTGGCGACTTTGTAAGAGTCTAACATGTGTGAGCATGCGCCAAGTCAACCCAAATAAAGCATCAAGGAGAAAACCAAAATAATGCTTCCAAACGATAAAAACAACGCATGATTTTTTTCAAAGGCTCATTAAGCAATCTCAGTTATTTGAGACAAGTCATGCTACAGCAAAACCACTAAGCATACTATCAAAAAGACATCAAGCATGACATGCAAAAGCCTAGGCCGCAGTCTACACAAGCTCCTTTTTGTACCACTTTTTTGCATAAAGCTTTTTCTCTTTTCCAACACCATTTGAAATTTTTTAAGACACCTCTTTTGATGAAAACCAATAAAGATCAGAGGCAAAAATACACCTTGATAAAAAGGTATGACAAGGTCTGAACGCAAATCAAGGCGAAACCGAAAACCAAAAGCAGTAGCAGAAAAAGAGAACACTCGTTGAAACGATAGGAGTGAAAACTAGAGTGGTCTTGGCAAATGAAAAGCGAGTTTATCTCCTCCAAAAGAAACATGATGTGATCTAACCATTTATTGCAGCAAACAAAACAAACTAACTAAGAAAACTAAAATAACTAACGCTTAAAGAAAAATGCATAGTGCATGAAGCAGTAAAAATATAGTGTTTTGAAAGGTGACCTGATTTTTGCCGATGAAGAATGGGTGCCTCGGGGGCATCCCCAAGCTTTGACGCTTGTACTTCTTGGATATTTCTTGGGGAGATGCATGGGCATCCCCAAGCTTGAGCTTTTGTCCATTCTTCAACTCATCTCATCATTCTCCAATCCCTACACTTGAAAACTTCCTTCATACAAAACTAACACACAAATCTATTAGCAACATTAGTGTAGCATAACATATAATCAACCTCTTTTTGCTTCAGGTTTCAACCCAAAACCACCACATATATAGCATATACTACTGTAGCAACTTCTCTAAAAGTTCCATGATCAAAAGAACTCAAAAGAAAGCGATAAAGTGGCAAACACAAATATTGGCAGAAATCTGTCAAAACTGAACAGCTGACAAAGGTCGAATTTTTAGAGGATTTTCTGTTGCTCAAATGAAAAAGTGTTCAACTAATGAAAGTTTGGATATAACCTGAGGCATATGCACAAGAAATATCAGGTCCAAAAGATATACAGAGAATTTATACGAATTTTTACGGTGCACCACCAAAAACTGTTTCAGGACAGCAACTTCCCCAAATATTTACCTCACTCAAATTAGAGGCTTCTCTTGGCACAAAAACGAAATAAACAAGATAAGGAGAGGTCATTACAGTAGTAATAACTTCCAAGACTCAAATAAAAGAAAAATTACTGAAAATAAAACAATGGGTTATCTCCCAAGAGTGCTTTTCTTTAACGCCTTTGAGCTAGGCGCAGTAATTTGCAAAGATGCTCATGTGGGCGCCATATGAGAGCTTGAGGCAAAGACGCCATATAGGAACTTAAAGCAATAGAGAGCATCAAAATTAAATGTGAAAGTCATTTATATCTAAACCACTTCCTATGAAAAATAGTCTTGTAGAAAAACAAGTCATGAAAGCGCAAAGCAAAAAGCATAGGAAGGCAAAACAAGTACAACTTCAAGAATTGCAACATAAAGAGGGGAAACTCAATATTGTTGAGATCCATCAAACCATGTTTCCCTCTCTCATAATAACTTTCAGTAGGATCATGAATAGAATTAACAATATAACTATCACATAAAGCATCCCTATCATGAGCCACATGCATAAAAGGATTAATGCTCCCCACATGAACAATAGTAGTAGGAGCAGATTCAACAGAATAATTATTCTCATCACCATAATCATCATAAATAGGAGGCATATTGTAATCATAACTAATTTTATCCTCAATAGTAGATGAACTGAAAATATTATACCCATCATCATAACTATCATAGACTAGAGGTTCAGTATCATCACAAGCTAGAGAGCAACTATTTCGCAAATCATATTCTTCAAACATATCATCATAAGAAGGAACATCACATATGGGAGATAAAATATCATCAGAGCAAACTTTCTCCACTAAAGCTGGGGAACTAAAAATATCATGCTTAACAAAACTAGCTTCCCCAAGGTTAGATTTTTCTATAGCATTATCAACAACGGTGTTCAAAGCATTCATACTAACAACACTATTAGCATGCAAATTAAGCTCCAAAGGTTTTTCAATTTTCTCTTCAAACACTTCATATCTAAACTCAGGAAAAAGACTACAGAACTCTTTGTTTTCCATTAAGCCTAACTAGTGAAAATAAAAACAAGAAACAAAAAGATGTAATTGCAGAATCTAAAGGAAATAACTCCGAGCACTCACACAGGAGGATGCGAGTACCTTTTACCTTACCTCCCCAGCAACGGCGCCAGAAAAGAGCTTGATGTCTACGCACTTCTATTCTTGTAGACACTAGTTGGGCCTCCAAGTGCAGAGGTTTGTAGAACAGCAGCAAGTTTCCCTTAAGTGGATCACCCAAGGTTTATTGAACTCAGGGAGGTTAGAGGTCAAAGCTATCCCTCTCAAACAACACTGCAATTATGATACAGAAAGTCTCTTGTGTCCCCAACACACCCAATACACTTGTCAGATGTATAGGTGCACTAGTTCGGCGAAGAGATAGTGAAATACAAGCGGTACAGATGATTATAAGTAGTAAATGCAATCTAGAATAAAAATTGCTGCGAGCAAACATGTAACAAAACAGCAAGTAAACGGTGTGCAATGCTTGGAAACAAGGCCTAGGGATCATACTTTCACTAGTGGACACACTCCCAACAAATATAACATGATTGAACAAATAAATAACTTCTCTCCACTATGGTACTCTGAATTACTCTCCTATTGAATAACACTAATCATTGTGTAGTGGCTACAGAAGCACCCCTTAAAGTTCATCAAGTACTTGACAAACACCACTCATAGAGATATCCAAATCAAAGCACAACTCAAGATAGATATTATTGCAACTTAGACCAAGTACTAACATGGTGCACACACTGTCAACATTACACCATGAAAGGAGGAAAATATCACTTCAATACTATCATAGTAATAATTATTCTCATAATCCATAAGAGATCACAATCATAGCCTAAACCAAGTACCACCATGATGCACGCACTGTCACCGTTACACCATGGCAGGAGGAATAGATTACTTTAATAATACCACTAGAGTACACATAATATCTGAATAATAACATCTACTTGTTCAACATGATACAAAGCTCACGATCACATAAAGATCACATCATGGGAGAGAGAGGTGAACCACATAGCTACCGGTAGAGCCCTTAGCCCCGGGGATGAACTACTCCCTCCTCATCATAGGAGACAACAAGGTTGATGGAGATGGCGGTGAGGTCGATGGAGACGGCGGAGACGGCGATGGAGACCAATGGAGATGGCTCCGGGGGCACTTCCCCATCCCGGCAGGGTGCCGGAACAGAGACTTCTGTCCCCCGAAATTCGTCGGTGGCGGCGGCGGAACTGCGGAACTGTTTCTAGAAAATTGCCGACTCCTTTAGGGTTTTCCGTCCCGAGGCTTTATATAGGCGAAGGGGCATCGTCAGAGGGGGAGCCAGGCGCCCTCACACGGGGCTCGCGCGGCCAGGGGCCTGGCCGCGCCACCCCTGGGTGTGGGGCCCTGGTGGCCCCCCTCCTACTCTCCTTTGGATCTCTGGAAGCTTCCGGGTAAAATAAGACTTCAGGAACTTGTTTCGTCCAATTCCGAGAATATTTCCTGTGTATCACTTCTGAAACACAAAAACAGCAGAAAACAGGGAACTGGCACTGTGGCAACTTGTCAATAGGTTAGTTCCGGAAAATGCATAAAAGTGCCACGAAGTGTAACGAAACATCGGGTAAATGGTGTAAAAACAAGCATGGAGCATCAAAAATTATAGATACATTGGAGACGTATCAATACCTTGTATCACGGTGTGAAGGTGACTAGTGTGCGCATCATGTGTATCTTTTTGGTTAATGTCTCTATGAATTGTTGGTGTTTGTTGGAACCAGCTAGTGCGTTCACGGTGATAGTGTGGGACAATCTAGTTTGGGTACATACGGACTTTGAGGAGTGCTTCGTAGCCCTACGCATGATTAGTGTTCGTTTTCCATTGGAGAATTGTTTTGAGTTGCATATTGATGATAATATCTATTGGTTCAATTATGTTATATTTGTTGGGAGTGTGTCCACTAGTGAAAGTATGATCCCTAGGCCTTGTTTCCAAGCATTGCACACCGTTTACATTCAGTTTTGTTACATGTTTGCTCATAGCGATACTTATTTCATATTACATTTACTACTTATAATCATCACTACTACTTGTATTTCACTATCTCTTCGCCGAACTAGTGCACCTATACATCTGACAAGTGTATTGGGTGTGTTGGGGACACAAGAGACTTTCTGTATCGTAATTGCAGGGTTGCTTGAGAGGGATAGCTTTGACCTCTTCCTCCCTGAGTTCGATAAACCTTGGGTGATCCACTTAAGGGAAACTTGCTGCTGTTCTACAAACCTCTGCACTTGGAGGCCAACACTGTCTACAAGGATAGAAGCGTGCGTAGACATCAAGCTCTTTTCTCGCGCCGTTGCCGGGGAGGTAAGGTAAAAGGTACTCGCATCCTCCTGTGTGAGTGCTCAAAGTTATTTCCTTTAGATTCTGCAATTATATCTTTTTGTTTCTTATTTTTATTTTCACTAGTTAGGCTTAATGGAAAGTAAAGAGTTCTTTAGTCTTTTTCCTGAGTTTAGATTTGAAGAGAAAATTGAAAAACCTTTGAAGCTTAATTTGCATGCTAATAGTGTTGTTAGTATGAATACTTTGAACACTGTTATTGCTAATGCTATAGAAAAGTCTAAGCTTGGGGAAGCTGGTTTTGTTAAGCATTATACTTTTAGTTCCCCAGCTTTAGTGGAGAAAGTTTGCTCTGATGATATTTTATCTCCCATGTGTGATGTTTCTAATGATGCTTGTGCTCCTCATCCTTTTAAAATACCTATGAAAATTGCTGAACGTGCTATGGATAACTGCTATTTAGAAGATGGAATTGTCCATCCTGGTGATCATTTGCTCTTTATATATGAATTATGCGAGTTGTTCAAGTGTACAGGTATTTTGATGAACCAAGTTAAGAGGAAGCTGTTCTCTTTATCACTGAAGGGCAGAGCTGCGGAATGGTATAAAACACTAAAGGATGGCCGACCTATTGACTGGGAGGAAATTGTACCTCTCTTTTATTCTAAATTTTATCCTTCTAGTGAGGTTTATAAATATAGGAATTACATTTATAATTTTCATCCGCATGAGGGAGAAAGCATTGCCCAAGCGTGGGGAAGATTGAAGTTACTAATGCACAAATGTCCTATTCATGATCTTCCTCGTAATATTGTTATTGATAATTTTTATGCAAGGCTTTCAGGACATTACAAGGACCATCTAGATGCATGCTTGGATGGGTCTTTCACAAGGAAGGATGTTGACACCAAGTGGGATCTGCTTGAAACAGTTTAAAACAATATTGAAGGTTGGGATAGCAACAAAGGTAAAGGATCAGGTATGAATTACGAGTTTGATTGCATTAAGTCTTTTGCTGAAACTGCTAATTTTCAAGAGCTTAGTGCTAAATATGGGCTTGATCCTCAAATTATGGTAGATTGTTTTAAAGTCTTTGGTTCTCATATTAATGTTCCCAAGGGAAATGGGGACGTGTATCATGAACCTTTTAAGGACATTTGCATAGAAAGTGATATTGTTATTGATGATTGCAATAAACATGCTCAAATTTTTGAAAGTACTATTTCCTATAAGCATGTTAATTTTTGTGGAGTACATAGACCTTGTGAACAGAGTCACAACAAGGAAGATTATTATGTCCACCACGCAAATGAAGAAACCTGAATGTGGCACAAGGCTATAAGCGAGCTCGGTAAAAAGGTTTGTAAGTTTTATCCTTTTCTTTGTAAACATTGCGATGACATAGGTCATTTTAATTTCCAATGCTCAAGCCCTAATAGTTACTCTTCTAGTACCGCAAGTTTGTATTGTGATGACAAGATTACTCTCAATCAGCATGATGAGCTTACTTTGTTTTTGGGGGTGTGAAGAGATATCTAGAAAGATTTCTTTGGTTGATATGAATGATGCTGATATTAATAGCACCCTTCGTGGTTGTCGTCCCTATTGTTTTAAAGATTGCCTCGCAAATACTTACATACAAAATCTTATAAAACATGATATTTTGCCAAGCTATGACAGGACTGATAGATGTTTCTATCTTATTAATAGAGAGAAGGAATCCTCCAAAGTTTCTTCTGTTGTTTCTGTCAGTAAACCAGATTATGTGGAGAAGATGCCTTTCCCTCCTAAAGGATATGTGGAGAAGGTGCCTTTCCCTCCTAAAGGAGAGAGTAAGGAGAGTAAGAAGAGTAAGAAGAAGAAGAAGAAGAAGAAGAAGAAGAAGAAGAGGAGTAAAAGGCGAGAGGAAACAGTATCTTCCCCTAAGCATATTGCTCCTATTATAGATTATGATAATTCTGATTGGGATAATGTTCATATGTCTGTTACCTATGTTAGTGATCATCATTGGGAAAAGCACTCTACTTTTGATATTGAAAATCTTTTTGGTACCAATTCTAAGGTTAATAATTGTTGTACCATTAGTACTATCCATGTTTCTTCTTATGATGATATGTTTGATGAATATGCTTTGCGAAATAGCTGTTCTCTAGCTTGTGGTGATACTAAACTTCTAGTTTATGATGGTTATAATGATGGGTATAATGTTTTCAGTTCACCTACTTTTGAGGAGAAAATTAGTTATGATTACAATATGCCTCCTATTTTTGATGATTATGGTGATGAGAATAATTATTCTGTTGAATCTGCTCCTACTATGATTGTTTATGTGGGGAGTATTAATTCTCTTATGCATGTGGCTCATGATAGGGATGCTTTATGTGATAGTTATATTGTTAATTCTATTCATGATGCTACTGAAAGTTACTATGAGAGAGGGAAACATGGTTTGATGGATCTCAATAATATTGAGTTTTCCCTCTTTATGTTGCAATTCTTGAAGTTGTACTTGTTTTGCCTTACTATGCTTTTTGCTTTGCGCTTTCATGACTTGTCTCTTTACAAGCCTATTTTTCATAGGAAGTGGTTTAGATTTAAATGTGTTTCATACTTGCTTTTTGATGCTCTCTCTTGCTTTAAGTTCCTATATAGCTCCTTTGCCGTAAGCTCTTTTATGGCGCCTACATGAGCATTGATACGTCTCCAACGTATCCATAATTTTTGATGCTCCATGCTTGTTTTTACACCATTTGCTTAGTGTTTTGTTATACTTCGTGGCATTTTTATGCATTTTCCAGAACTAACCTATTAACGAGATGTCACAGTGCCAGTTCCCTGTTTTCTGCTGTTTTTGTGTTTCAGAAAAGTTACACAGGAAATATTCTCGGAATTGGACGAAACAAAAGCCAGAAGTCCAGATATTTACCGGAGCTTCCAGAAGACCGAAGAGGAGACGGAGAGGAGCCACTGGTGGGCCACACCACTAGGGGGCGCGGCCTAGGGCTGGCTGATACGTCTCCAACGTATCTATAATTTTTGATGCTCCATGCTTGTTTTTACACCATTTGCCTAATGTTTCGTTACACTTCGTGGCACTTTTATGCATTTTCCGGAACTAACCTATTAACAAGTTGCCACAGTGCCAGTTTCCTGTTTTCTGCTGTTTTTGTGTTTCAGGGTGATACACAGGAAATATTCTCAAAATTGGACGAAACAAGTTCCTAAAGTCTTATTTTACCCGGAAGCTTCCAGAGATCCGAAGGAGAGTAGGAGGGGGGCCACCAGGGGCCCACAAACAGGGGTGGCGCGGCCAGCCCCTGGCCCACGCCACCATGGTGTGAGGCCACCTGACCCCTCCTCTGACATCGCCCCTTTGCCTATAAAGACCCCCCGACAGAAAAAACCTAAGTACCCGATCAATTTTCCAGAACACATCGCGATCCGCCACCGCCGTCGACCCGAAGATCGGGAGGGTCCAAAAGCTCTTCCCGGCACCCTGCCGGAGAGGGGAATCGCCACCGGAGGTCTTCTTCATCGCCATGCTTGCCTCCGGAGCGATGAGTGAGTAGTCTACCTTGGACTATGGGTCCATAGCAGTAGCTAGATGGTTGTCTTCTCCACCATGTGCTTCATGTTTAGATCTCATGAGCTGCCCTACATGATTGAGATCACCGTTATGTAATTCTACATGTTTGGTTTGTTGGGATCCGATGAATATTGGTGTTTATGATTAAGTTGCTGTACTGAATATTATCGTTTGTTATCTCTATGTTGTTTATGATCTTGCATGCTCTCCGTTGTTAGTAGCTATCTTGGCCGAGTAGTTGCTAGTGACTCCAAGAGGGGGTATTTATGCTCGATAGTGGGTTCATGCCTCTATTTAACCTGGGGGAGTGACAGAAACCTCTAAGGTTGTAGATGTGCTATTGCTACTAGGGAGAAAACAACATTCATATGCTCAAGGGCATATGCTTTGTTTACATTACACACTTTGCTTAATGCAATTATCTGTTGTTCGCAACTTAATACTTGTGGAGTTCTCGGATTGATTCACCACAAGTGGATTATTAGTCATAGATGCAGTTGGATGGCGGTCTATGTATTTTGTTGTAATGCCCAGAGTAAATCTCATAGTGATCTTCTTGACATATCACGTTTATCTTTATTCTATCAATTGCCCAACTGTAATTTGTTTACCCAGCATGTGTTATTTATCTTATGGAGAGACACCACTAGTGAACTGTGGATCCCGGTCCTATTTCCATCATATTGCTATCACCTGTTTACTTTACTTGCACAGTTTACTTTACTCGCATACTCTATTGTTTTCCACTCGATACGCTCATAACCTTTGTTTCAAGCAAACCGGTGAGATTGACAACCTCATCGCAAGTTGGGAACAAAGTACTTGGTTGTGTTGTGTGCAGATTCCGCGTTGCAGCTAGCAAGGAAAGCTTGGACGAGGCGCCATGTATAAATTGTCGAAAGCTGTCGCAAGCTAGCAAGCATCACCTTCAGTCGTTTGTCTCTCCTCTTCAAGAACGATAAACCTTGGTTTCTTAACTGAGGGAAAACTAGCTGCTATACTCATCATACCTTCCTCTTGGGGTTCCCAACTGGCTGGTCATTCACCACGCACAAGGAATCTTCTAGTGCTGTTGACAGGGATTTAAAGAATAAGAAGCTCCTACATCAATTACATTCTCCCACGTCAACCACGCGCTAGCAGCTAATTTTCTGGCGCCGTTGCCGGGGAGGAAGTAGAAGACTTCTGCGAGGGGAGTTTTTTGCACGCACATCCTTTACTTTGTTATTGTTTTGCTTTACTTTATTTATTTTACCTGCATTGTTTTATATCAAAAACCCAAAAAAAATTAGAATCCTTGGTAGTTGTTTTTACTTGTTTACTTTCGTTTTGCTGAAATGGCCAATCCTGAAAACACCAAGTTGTGAGACTTTACTAGCTCGAACAATAGTAATTTATCTGCACTCCTATTGCACCACCTGCTACTGCTGCAAACTTTTATGAGATTAAGCTTGCTTTGTTGAACCTTGTTATGAAAGAGCAATTTTCTGGTGCTAGTACTGAAGATGCTGCAGCTCATCTCAACAATTTTGTTGAGCTATGTGAGATGCAGAAATATAAGGATGTTGATAGTGATATTATTAAGCTCAAGTTGTTTCCTTTTTCTTTGAGAGGAAAAGCTAAAGATTGGTTGCTGTCTTTGACTAAGAATAGTATTGATTCATGGGCTAAGTGTAAGGATGCTTTTATTGGTAGATACTATCCTCCTGCTAAGATTATATCTTTGCGTAGCAATATTATGAAGTTTACTCAGTTTGATAATGAACATGTTGCTCAAGCTTGGGAAAGAATGAAATCTATGATAAAGAATTGCCCTACTCATGGACTGACTACTTGGATGATTATCCAAACTTTTTATGCAGGACTGAATTTTTCTTCAAGGAACCTACTTGACTCAGCTGCTGGAGGCACTTTTATGTCCCTTACCTTCGGCGCCGCAACAAAGCTACTCGTCAACATGATGGTAAATTATTCTGAATGGCACACCGAGAGAGCTCCACAAGGTAAGAAGGTAAATTCTGTTGAGGAAACCTCTTCCTTGAATGATAAGATTGATACCATTATGGCTATGCTTGCTAATGATAGGACTCATGTTGATCCTAATAATGTTCCTTTGGCCTCTCTGGTTGCTCAAGAAGAGCATGTTGATGTGAATTTCATTAGAAATAATAATTTTAACAACAATGCTTATAGGAACAATTTTGCTAGTAACAATTATAGGCCGTATCCTTCTACCAATGGTAATGGTAACTCTTATGGTAATTCCTACAACAACACTAGGGCCGCGCCCTCCGAGCTTGAGGTAATGCTCAAGGACTTCATCAGTAAGCAAACTGCTTTTAACAAATCTGTTGAGGAAAAGTTAGGCAAAATTGATATTCTTGCTTCTAAAGTTGATAGCCTTGTTCATGATGTTGAACTTCTAAAATTAAAAGTGTTGCCTAATGATGTGAAAGAGAACAATGTTTTTGCTACTGCTAATGCTATTCAAGTTGGAATTGATGAAAATATTAGATTGTTAGCGGAATTGCATGCCAGGTGGGAAAGAGAAGATGAGATGGCTAGAGAGATGAAGGTATGTACCATTACTACCTCTAATGATGCTGCTCCTAATGCTAGCAATCCTCTTACTTTGATTGGTGTAGAGAAAACTCCCACTCCTTGTGTTAAAAAGCCTAAAACTGCCAAAACTTTTTCTCAAAAGAGTGCTGAAATTTTTCGGAGTGTAGGAGATGATAGCTCTACTTCTTTTAATGATTTTGATGTTGATGGCTGCAATATATCTGAAGTAATTTTGTTCTTGCAAAAGCTTGCTTTGACTCCCAATGCTAGTTCTCTAAATATTGCTTTTACTAAGCATATTACCAATGCTCTCATAAAAATTAGGGATGAAAAGTTGAAGCAAAAGGCTTCTGTTCCCAAGAAGTTAGAAGATGGTTGGGAACCCATCATTGATATGCATGTTAATGGTTTTGATTTCCATGCTTTATGTGATCTAGGTGCTAGTATTTCTATCATGCCTAGAAAGATTTATGACATGCTTGATTTACCACCGCTTGAAAAATGTTATTTTGATGTTCCTATTGCTGATGTTGCTAAGAAGAAACCTTTGGGAAGGATTAATGATGTTCTTATTGTGGTTAACAATAACCTTGTTCCCGTTGATTTTCTTGTTATGGACGTTGAATGCCATGCTTCATGTCCTATTATTTTGGGAAGGCCCTTTCTTCGAACTATAGGTGCTATCATTGATATGAGGGAAGGCACTATCAAATATCAATTCCCACTAAAGAAAGGTATGGAACACTTCCCTAGGAAAAGGAAGAAATTACTTTTTACTCTATTCTTAGAGCAAATTATGAGCTTGATGCTTCATCACTTGATGTTACTTGATTCGCAATTTTCTGCGCCTAGCTCAAAGGCGTTAAAGAAAAGCACTGTTGGGAGATAACCCAATGTTTTTACTTTCAGTACTTTTTCTTTTATTTGAGTCTTGGAAGTCATTACTACTGTAATGACCGCTCCTTATCTTGTTTATTTCGTTTTTGTGCCAAGAGAAGCCTCTAATTCGAGTGAGGTAAAGATTTAGGGATGTTGATGTCCTAAAACTGTTTTCGGTGCTGCACCGTATAAATTCTTTGTATATCTTTTGGACCTGCGATTTCTTGTGCATATGCCCCAGGTTTTATCCAAACTTTTGTTAGTTGAACACTTTTTGATTTGAGCAACAGAAAACCCCTCAAAAATTCGACCTTTGTCAGCTGTTCAGTTTTGACAGATTTCTGCCAATATTTGTGTTTGCCACTTTATCGCTTTCTTTTGAGTTCTTTTGATCACGGAACTTTTAGAGAAGTTGCTACAGTAGTATTTACTATATATGTGGTGGTTTTGAGTTGAAACCTGAAGCAAAAAGAGGATTGATTATATGTTATGCCTACACTAATGTTGCTAATAGAATTGTGTTTAGTTTTGTATGAAGGAAGTTTTCAAGTGTAGGGATTGGAGAATGATGAGATGAGTTGAAGAATGGACAAAAGCTCAAGCTTGGGGATGCCCATGCATCACCCCAAGAAATATCCAAGAAGTACAAGCGTCAAAGCTTGGGGATGCCCCCGAGGCACCCCTTCTTCATCGGCAAAAATCAGGTCACCTTTCAAAACACTATATTTTTATTGCTTCATGCACTATGTGTTTTTTCTTGGAGTGTCAGTTGTTTTCTTCGTTAGTTTAGTTTGTTTGTTTGCTACAATAAATGGTTGGACCCCAACAAATTTCTTTTGGAGAAGTTGCCTTGTTTTTCATTTGCAAAGAACACTCCGTTTTCACACTTATCGTTCATCGAATGTTCTTCTTTTTCTGCTACTGCTTTTGGTTTTCGTTTTCGCCTTGATTTGCGTTCAGACCTTGCCATATCTTTTCATCAAGGTGTATTTTTGCCTCTGATCTTTGTTGGTTTTTGATACGTCTCAAACGTATCTATAATTTTTGATGCTCCATGCTTGTTTTTACACCATTTGCCTAATGTTTCGTTACACTTCGTGGCACTTTTATGCGATTTCCGGAACTAACCTATTGACAAAATGCCACAGTGCTAGTTCCCTGTTTCTGCTGTTTTTGTGTTTCAGAAAAGCTACACAGGAAATATTCTTGGAATTGGATGAAACAAAAGCCAGAAGTCTTATTTTTCCCGGAAGCTTCCCGAAGACCGAAAGAGAGCCAGAGGGGGGCCAGAGGCCGCCCTCACACATAGGTGGTGCGGCCCAGGCCCTGGCTACGCCACCCTGGTGTGAGGAGCCCCTGGCTGCCCCCTGACGATGCCCCTTCGCCTATAAGAAGCCTCGGGATGGAAAACCCTAAGGGAGTCGGCAAAATTTCCAGAACAGTTCCGCAGCGCCGCCGCCGTCGAAGCCAAATTTCAGGGGATAGAAGTCTCTGTTCCGGCACCCTGCCGGGACAGGGAAGTGCCCCCGGAGCCATCTCCATCGGTCACCATCGCCGTCTCCACCATCTCCATCGACCTCACCGCCATCTCCATCAACCTTGCTGTCTCCTATGATGAGGAGGGAGTAGTTCATCCCCGGGGCTGAGGGCTCTACCGGTAGCTATGTGGTTCACCTCTCTATCCCATGATGTGATCTTTATGTGATCGTGAGCTTTGTATCATGTTGAATAAGTAGATGTTACTCTTCTTCATTATGTGTACTCTAGTGTGTTATTAAAGTAATCTATTCCTCCTGCCATGGTGTAACGGTGACAGTGCGTGCATCATGGTGGTACTTGGTCTAGGCTACGATTGTGATCTCTTATGGATTATGAGAATAATTATCACTATGATAGTATTGAAGTGATCTATTCCTCCTTTCATGGTGTAATGTTGACAGTGTGTGCACCGTGTTAGTACTTGGTCTAAGTTGCAATAATATCTATCTTGAGTTGTGATTTGATTTGGATATCTCTATGAGTGGTGTTTGTCAAGTACTTGATGAACTTTAAGGGGTGCTTCTGTAGCCACTACGCAATGATTAGTGTTGTTCAATAGGAGAGTAATTCAGAGTACCATAGTGAAGAGAAGTTATCTATTGGTTCAATTATGTTATATTTGTTGGGAGTGTGTCCACTAGTGGAAGTATGATCCCTAGGCCTTGTTTCCAAGCTTTGCATACCGTTTACTTGCTGTTTTGTTACTTGTTTGCTTGCTGCCATTTTTATTCCAGATTGCATTTACTAATAATAATCATCTATACCACTTGTATTTCACTATCTCTTCGCCAAACTAGTGCACCTATACATCTGACAAGTGTATTGGGTGTGTTGGGGACACAAGAGACTTTCTGTATCGTAATTGCAGGGTTGTTCAAGAGGGATAGCTTTGACCTCTTCCTCCCTGAGTTCGATAAACCTTGGGTGATCCACTTAAGGGAAACTTGCTGCTGCTCTACAAACCTCTGCACTTGGAGGCCCAACACTGTCTACAAGAACAGACGCGTGCATAGACATCAGTTTTCATCAAAAGAGGTGTTTATAAAATTTTCAAATGGTATTGGAAAAGAGAAAAAGCTTTGTGCAAAATAGTGGTACAAGAAGGAGCTTGTGTAGACTGCGGCTTAGGCTTTTTCATGTCATGCTTGATGTCTTTTTGATAGTATGCTTAGTGGTTTTGCTGTAGCATGACTTGTCTCAAATAACTGAGATTGCTTAATGAGTCTTTGAAAAAATCATGCGTTGTTTTTATTGTATGGAAGCATTATTTTGGTTTTCTCCTTGATGCTTTATTTGGGTTGACTTGGCGCATGCTCACACATGTTAGACTCTTACAAAGTCGCCAATAGCCTCTATGATCATTTAGTTTTTGACTTTTGATGCCATCTTATGCTTCTTTTAATGTCGCTTTGTCGCTTTGCATGATTATGGCCATTATTGCTCTCTTAGTTGGTCGCTCCCAGTCTTTTGCTAGCCCTCGCCTTGTACTGAGTATGAGCTCTACTCGTGCATCCAACTCCTAAAAGCCAAAGTTTTCCAAAGTGTCCACCATACATACCTACTAGCAATTTGCTATTCCAAGTAAATTTGACTTGCTTTTATTTTCTCTTCAAATTAAACTCTTACCAGTGTTATGCGAAATTCGGTCAGTAAAGCTCTCACGAACCGGAAGGCACACTTTACTTTCACCTGTTCTAAAAATTTGACATTGTCGTCTCTTATGTTGAGTTGTTATGCTTGCAAGTTGTAAGTTGGATTCTAGCCCAGCCATGCTGTCATGGGCAAGCTTTCAACATTGCACTTCTTATTTGAGTTGATATCGTGATCTTTTGTTTATGGATGCCCGGGGTGTGAAATGAATTGGGAATCTTGTGGGGATCATGGAGTTTGTATATGTGTTAGGGAAACGTCGAGCCGCTAATCTAAGCCATGCATAATTCATGGTGGAAATTTGCAGCATACCCATGGTGAACATTCGACGACGCATCTCACAATAAAAAGCTAAACAAAAGGCAAATAAAAGAGATGTCGAGGTGTTCATTGTCTGCTTGTCCTGTCATTTTGGCGTGGGCTTGTTCCATATCATCGGGCACGGAGGTACCCCATTGGCGGTTCTCAATGATATGCATATACTCACAATGACAAGAGCCTTGCTTGGGACTCTAAGTAAAGTAGCATGAGGTTTGGGTACTCGTATTCACGGGGCATGAGGTTTTCAACTTATGATTTGTCAAGCATATGCATCATAATTGTTCTCGCATTAACTTTAACCATTCAAGATGCTTATGATGGGGGCAATGAGAGCTCAAAGCCGGCAAGTACCATAATTTTTGAAGGTTATAAAACTTGCAATCACTGCTTCCCTCCGCGAAGGGCCTTTCTTCTACTTTTATGTTGAGTCACCACCTTCTTTATTTATGCACCATTAAGAGAGCATAGTTGTCATTCTTAGTGTAATATGCATTGTCCCAAAGTTCATTGATTGATTCATATTGTTGGTTTCACTTGTTCTTAAATTATTTGTATCTAGTCGCCCTCTTAAACTTGAAGGTGTCCTATGCATTTATGTTTTGCTCTCTTTGAAGGACAAGCTGAAAACCATTTGTATGTTTTTCCTTAT
Source organism: Dactylis glomerata (assembly GCA_007115705.1). Taxonomy (NCBI): domain Eukaryota; kingdom Viridiplantae; phylum Streptophyta; class Magnoliopsida; order Poales; family Poaceae; genus Dactylis; species Dactylis glomerata. The sequence goes on along the minus strand of QXEO01000531.1, from coordinate 1,206,250 downwards.
GATTTGAACACATGTTTGACTTTCATTGTTTCATTTTCATGATCTTTTGTTTGTGTTCATTTGCATGTTTACAACATGGTTGCTAAGTTCTTATTGTCAAGATTATATCTTCATGCCCATGTTTTAAGTTCTTATGATCCCAGCTCACAAATGCTTACATATATGATCAAGATTGTGTAGGTGCATGTCACCTCAAAAATTATTCTTTTGTTATCACTTACCTACTCGAGGACGAGCAGGAGTTAAGCTTGGGGATGCTTGATACGTCTCCAACGTATCTATAATTTTGATGCTCCATGCTTGTTTTTACACCATTTGCCTAATGTTTCGTTACACTTCGTGGCACTTTTATGCATTTTCCGGAACTAACCTATTAACAAGTTGCCACAGTGCCAGTTCCCTGTTTTCTGCTGTTTTTGTGTTTCAGGGTGATACACAGGAAATATTCTCGGAATTGGACGAAACAAGTTCCTGAAGTCTTATTTTACCCGGAAGCTTCCAGAGATCCGAAGGAGAGTAGGAGGGGGGCCACCAGGGGCCCACACACAGGGGTGGCGTGGCCAGCCCCTGGCCCACGCCACCATGGTGTGAGGCCACCTGGCCCCTCCTCTGACATCGCCCCTTCGCCTATAAAGACCCCCCGACGGAAAAAACCTAAGTACCCGATCAATTTTCCAGAACACATCACGATCCGCCGCCGCCGTCGACCCAAAGATCGGGAGGGTCCAGAAGCTCTTCCCGGCACCCTCCCGAAGAGGGGAATCGCCACCGGAGGTCTTCTTCATCGCCATGCTTGCCTCCGGAGCGATGAGTGAGTAGTCTACCTTGGACTATGGGTCCATAGCAGTAGCTAGATGGTTGTCTTCTCCACCATGTGCTTCATGTTTAGATCTCATGAGCTGCCCTACATGATTGAGATCACCATTATGTAATTCTACATGTTTGGTTTGTTGGGATCCGATGAATATTGGTGTTTATGATTAAGTTGATGTACTGAATATTATCTTTTGTTATCTCTATGTTGTTTATGATCTTGCATGCTCTCCGTTGTTAGTAGCTATCTTGGCCGAGTAGTTGCTAGTGACTCCAAGAGGGGGTATTTATGCTCGATAGTGGGTTCATGCCTCTATTTAACCTGGGGGAGTGACAGAAACCTCTAAGGTTGTAGATGTGCTATTGCTACTAGGGAGAAAACAACATTCATATGCTCAAGGGCATATGCTTTGTTTACATTACACACTTTGCTTAATGCAATTATCTGTTGTTCGCAACTTAATACTTGTGGAGTTCTCGGATTGATTCACCACAAGTGGATTATTAGTCATAGATGCAGTTGGATGGCGGTCTATGTATTTTGTTGTAATGCCCAGAGTAAATCTCATAGTGATCTTCTTGACATATCACATTTATCTTTATTCTATCAATTGCTCAACTGTAATTTGTTTACCCAGCATGTGTTATTTATCTTATGGAGAGACACCACTAGTGAACTGTGGATCCCGGTCCTATTTCCATCATATTGCTATCACCTGTTTACTTTACTCGCACTGTTTACTTTACTCGCATACTCTATTGTTTTCCACTCGATACGCTCATAACCTTTGTTTCAAGCAAACCGGTGAGATTGACAACCTCATCGCAAGTTGGGAACGAAGTACTTGGTTGTGTTGTGTGCAGGTTCCGTGTTGCAGCTAGCAAGCAAAGCTTGGACGAGGCGCCATATATAAATTGTCGAAAGCTGTCGCAAGCTAGCAAGCATCACCTTCAGTCGTTTGTCTCACCTCTTCAAGAACGATAAACCTTGGTTTCTTAACTGAGGGAAAACTAGCTGCTATACTCATCATACCTTCCTCTTGGGGCTCCCAACTGGCTGGTCATTCACCACGCACAAGGAATCTTCTAGTGCTGTTGACAGGGATTTGAAGAATAAGAAGCTCCTACATCAATTACATTCTCCCACGTCAACCACGCGCTAGCACTGGCCCGCGCCCACCTGTGGTGAGCCCCACCAGGTCCACTTCTGACGCCGCCCCTTCGCCTATAAAGACCCCCCGACGGGAAAAACCTAAATACCCGATCACTTTTCCAGAAACACATTGCGATCCACCGCCGTCGTCGACCCGAGATCGGGAGGGTCCAGAAGCTCTTCCCGGCACCCTGCCGGAGAGGGGAATCACCACCGGAGGTCTTCTTCATCGCCATGCTTGCCTCCGGCACGATGAGTGAGTAGTCTACCTTGGACTATGGGTCCATAGCAGTAGCTCGATGGTTGTCTTCTCCACCATGTGCTTCATGTTTAGATCTCGTGAGCTGCTTTACATGATCGAGAGCACCGTTATGTAATTCTACATGTATGTTTGTTGGGATCCGATGAATATTGGTGTTATGATTGAGTTGATGTACTGAATTTTATCTTATGTTATCTCTATGTTATTTATGATCTTGCATGCTCTGCGTTGTTAGCAGCTATCTTGGCCGAGTAGTTGCTAGTGACTCCAAGAGGGGGTATTTATGCTCGATAGTGGGTTCATGCCTCTATTTAATCTGGGAGAGTGTCAGAAACCTCTATGGTTGTAGATGTGCTGTTGCTACTAGGGGGAAAACAACATTCATATGCTCGAGGGCATATGCTTTGTTTACATTACACACTTTGCTTAATGCAGTTATCTGTTGTTCGCAACTTAATACTTGTGGAGTTCTCGGATTGATTCGCCACAAGTGTATTATTAGTCATAGATGCAGTTGGATGGCGGTCTATGTATCTTGTTATAATGCCCAGAGTAAATCTCATAGTGATCCTCTTGACATATCACGTTGTCTTTATTCTATCAATTGCCCAACTGTAATTTGTTTACCCAGCATGTGTTATTTTATCTTATGGAGAGACACCACTAGTGAACTGTGGACCCCGGTCCTATTTCTATTATATTTCTATCACCTATTTACTTTACTCGCACTGTTTACTTTACTCGCATATTACTATTGCTTTCCACTCGATACGCTCATTCCTTTGTTTACAGCAAACCGGTGAGATTGACAACCTCATCGTAAGTTGGGAGCAAAGTATTTGGTTGTGTTGTGTGCAGGTTCCGCATTACTACTAGTTGAAGACGTGTCGACAAGTGTCATAAACGGCGCCCTTGTTGGAGTGTCACTAGACTAGCAAGCATAACCTTCAGGAGTATTGGCTTCTTCCTCTTCTGATCGACAAACCTTGATTTCTTACTGAGGGAAAAACTTGCTGCTGTGCGCATCATACCTTCCTCTTGGGGTTCCCAACTGGACGGTGCTTTACATCATCAACACCGTGCCGCATCAAGCTCTTTTATGGCGCCGTTGCCAGGGAGGAAAAAGAAGACTTCTGCAAGGGGAGTTTCGCACGCACATCCTTTACTTTGTTTTAAGTTTTGCTTTACTTTATTTTTACTTGCATTGTTTTATCAAAAACACACAAAAAAATTAGTATCCTTTATAGTTTTTTATTATGTCTAGTTTAGTCGCTACTACTATGTCGCCCGAGGATATGATTTTCACTTTCAAGCAAAAGAATGAGGAAAGTTTCAAGGAAGCTTGGTCTAGAATTTATGATTGGCATGGAAAAACTGAACCGAAAATGACTTTGAGTTTGCTTCTTAGTTGCTTTTACTTTGGACTTGCTCTTCGTTATAGATATGCTTTGGATGCTACTGCAGAAGGGGATTTCCTTCATTGTGATGGAGATCAAGCCTTCAATATTATAAAAAAGTTGATTACAATTTATAGCATGCCAACTAATCTTGATTCCTCTCTTGTGAGCATTTTTAATAGACTTAATACTCTTGAGACTCACACTGCTAGTTTGAATACTTGCTTTAGTACTTTGCGTCAGCATTTTGATTATGTGCCAACAAATTCTGAACCTTCGAGTTGGTATCCTACGGTAAAAATCACCATTGGTGGTGAAACTTTTCATGCTCGTTGTGATATTATGTCTGAATTTTGTCTCATGCCAAAGGATGTTTATGAATCTTTGAGTCTTTGGAAGCTTTCTGAGGGGGAGAAGAAATTTCCCTTACTAATAATGCCACTATATTTCCCGTTGGAATAACTGAAGGAGTTTTTACAAAAGTCCTAGGAAGAATGATATCTACTGATTATCTTGTTCTTGAATGTGTCGAAAAAGGACAAATCACACTTGGAAGATCTTTACTGAAGCTCCTGGGCGCCGTTATAGATGTGGGAAAAGACAATATAAGATTCATCTCTCCACCTTGCAACAGTCATGTCTTTCCTAGAGTCAAGAGCAAAGGTAAGAAAGGAAGACATAAGGCACCCGCTGACCCTAGCACTTCATCACTTGATATTACTTGATTCGCACTTTCTGCGCCTAGCTCAAAGGCGTTAAAGAAAAGCACTCTTGGGAGATAACCCTATATTTTTACATTCAGTTCTTTTTCTTTTATTTGAGTCTTGGAAGTTATTACTACTGTAATGACCTCTCCTTATCATTTTTATTTCGTTTTTGTGCCAAGAGAAGCCTCTAATTTGAGCGAGGTAAGATTTGAGGATGTTGCTGTCCTGAAACAGTTTTCGATGCTGCACCGTAAAAATTCATGAAAATTCTCTGTATATCTATTGGACCTGCGATTTCTTGTGTATATGACCCAGGTTATATACAAACTTTCATTAGTTGAACACTTTTTGATTTGAGCAACAGAAAACTCTCTAAAAATTCGACCTTTGTCAGCTGTTCTGTTTTGACAGATTTCTGCCAATATTTGTGTTTGCCGCTTTATCGCTTTCTTTTTGAGTTCTTTTGATCACGAAACTTTTGGGGAAGTTGCTACAGTAGTATATACTTTATATGTGGTGGTTTTGAGTTAAAACCTGAAGCAAAAAGGGGTTGATTCAATGTTATGCTTACACTAATGTTGCTAATAGATTTGTGTTTAGTTTTGTATGAAGGAAGTTTTCAAGTGTAGGGATTGGAGAATGATGAGATGAGTTGAAGAATGGACAAAAGCTCAAGCTTGGGGATGCCCAGCACCCCAAGAAATATCCAAGAAGTACAAGCGTCAAAGCTTGGGGATGCCCCCGAGGCACCCCTTCTACATCGGCAAAAATCAGGTCACCTTTCAACGCACTATATTTTTATTGCTTCATGCATTATGCGTTTTTCTTGGAGCGTCAGTTGTTTTTAGTTTTCAGTTTTGTTTAGTTTTGTTTGCTGCAATAAATGGTTGGACCCCAACGAATTTCTTTTGGAGAAGTTGCCCTGTTTTTCATTTGCCAAAAACACTCTGTTTTTTATTCTTATAATTTTAACGAGTGTTCTCTTTTTCTAGAATTGCGTTTAGCTTTCGATTTTTGCCTTGATTTGTTTTCAGATCTTGTTATATCTTTGCATCAAGGTGTATTTTTGCCTCTGGTCTATATTGGTTTTCATCAAAAGAGTTGTTTATAAAAAGTTTGAATGGTGTTGGAAAAGAGAAAAAGCTTTATGCAAAAAAGTGGTACAAGAAGGAGCTTGTGTAGACTGCGGCCTAGGCTTTTGCATGTCATGCTTGATGTCTTTTTGATAGCATGCTTAGTGGTTTTGCTGTAGCATGACTTGTCTCAAATAACTGAGATTGCTTAATAAGCCTTTGAAAAAATCATGTGTTGTTTTAATTATTTGGAAGCATTATTTTGGTTTTTTTCCTTGATGCTTAATTTGGGTTGACTTGGCGCATGCTCACACATGTTTGACTCATACAAAGTCGCCATTGCCTCTATGAACATTTAGTTTTTGACTTTTGATGCCATCTTATGCTTCTTTTAATGTCGCTTTGTCGCTTTGCATGATTATGGCCATTATTGGTCTCTTAGTTGGTCGCTCCCAGTCTTTTGCTAGCCCTCATTTTGTACTGAATATGAGCTCTACTCGTGCATCCAACTCCTAAAAACCAAGTTTGCCATTGTGTCCACTATAAATTCCTATGCATGGTATTTGTAAGCCATTCCAAGTAAATTTGCATGTGCTACCTTTCAAAAACTTTCAACTACTTCTCATTTTGTGCCACTATTTTTAGCTCATGGGGACGTAGTGGTCGGAATTGCTATCTTCCATATTAAATTAAGTACCCCTCGACTAGGCAGCTTTATCTGCTCATCATTAATTTTGCATGAGAGCTGGTCAGACCATTGCAATCTAATTCTAAAAAAGAAAAAAAGACACTCCTCCATGGTATGTGAATGTTGGTGGGCACCCGACGGAATCGGTTAGTCATGGTTTGAGAAAGGAAAAAAGGTGGGGAGGAGTGCCAAAGCTTTATAAAAGAGCACCAATGTGCCAAATTTTCAAAGAACTCAGAACCGGTCTCACTTGTTTATTATGGAAGATAGTAAGACCCTATTGCCAGTCGTTGACAAAAGCAACCACCTCTCAAAATCTAAGTTTTATCTCTCTGTTTTACAAATGAAAAGCTCTAGCATATGTTTAATCCTTGCTTCCCTCCGCGAAGGGCCTTTCTTTTACTTTTATGTTAAGTCTCCACCTTCTATCTTTATGCACCGTCTAAGTGAGCATAGTTGTCATTCTGAGTATAATGTGCATTGTCCCAAAGTTTTCATTGATTGATTCATGATGTTGGTTTCACTTGTTCTTAAATTACTTGTATCTAGTCGCCCTTTTAAACTTGAAGGTGTCCTATGCATTTATGTTTTGCTCTCTTATGAAGGACAAGCTGAAAACCGTTTGTATGTTTTTCCATATGATTTGAACACACGTTTGACTTTCATTGTTTCATTTTCATGATCTTTTGTTTGTGTTCTTTTTCATTTTATAACATGGTTGCTAAGTTTCTTCTATCAAAATTATATCTTTCATGCCCATGTTTTAAGTTCTTTGATCCCAGCGCACAACGCTTACATATATGATCAAGATTGTGTAGGTGTGCTAATGCCAAGTTGACGTGGGAATATGCAGTTGATGGTCCTTGTGCGTGGCGAACAACCAGCCCGTTGGGAACCCCAAGAGGAAGGTGTGATGAGTATAGCAGCTAGTTTTCCCTCAGTTAAGAAACCAAGGTATGTCGATCTTGGAGAGAAAGGACAATAACGATTGAAGGTGATGCAGACTGACTTAGTAACACTTCAACAAGGGCGCCGTTTAACGATACTTGTTGACTCATCTTCAGTTAGTAGCAACGCGGAACCTGCGCACAACACAACCAAGTACTTTGTTCCCAACTTGCGATAAGGTTGTCAATCTCACCGGTTTGCTTGAAACAAAGGTTATGAGCGTATCGAGTGGAAAACAGTAGAAGTATGCGAGTAAAGTAAACAGTGCGAGTAAAGTAAACAGGTGATAGCAATATGATGGAAATAGGACCGGGGTCCACAGTTCACTAGTGGTGTCTCTCCATAAGATAAATAACACATGCTGGGTAAACAAATTACAGTTGGGTAATTGATAGAATAAAGATAAACGTGATATGTCAAGAAGATCACTATGAGATTTACTCTGGGCATTACAACAAAATACATAGACCGCCATCCAACTGCATCTATGACTAAAAATCCACTTGTGGCGAATCAATCCGAGAACTCCACAAGTATTAAGTTGCGAACAACAGATAATTGCATTAAGCAAAGTGTGTAATGTAAACAAAGCATATGCCCTTGAGCATATGAATGTTGTTTTCTCCCTAGTAGCAACAGCACATCTACAACCTTAGAGGTTTCTGTCACTCCCCCAGGTTAAATAGAGGCATGAACCCACTATCGAGCATAAATACCCCCTCTTGGAGTCACTAGCAACTACTCGGCCAAGATAGCTGTCGTCGTGGTGAAACAACATATGCCATAGGATGGCTTAAATGGGGGCCGAACTAGATGCTGGAGGATTCGGGAGAGGGGAACGAGCTAAAAAGCACGATAGAAAGAGACACTGATCTACCCAGGTTCGGGGCTCTCGTAAGGAGATAACACCCCTACTCCTGCTCTACTGATTGTATATTTGGGTTGATGTAGTACACAACAATGGTGCTTCCAAGCTCTCTGCTAGAGAAGGAAGATGAACTGCTAAGTGTAGGAGTACAGTGTGACCAATCTACCTTCAACCTTTCAACCTTCTTCCAGCGACCAACTTTACCAGGGCTCCCTATGCCACCTTATATAGTGGTGGCCAGGGTTACAACGGTCATAGAAGACCAGGAGACACCAACTACACTCCAAACAGGACTTACTGTCGAGGGCAGACGCCCACGACTTTCTCCCTGATTGCTCTCGATGGGACTCCCCTTGCTGTATCTTGTACCTCTTGAACTGTGGCCTTACCTCTGTGCGGTAAGCTCGTACTTGTGCACAGTGAGGGTAGGTAACCTCCACTGTGCACCCTGCCATCTTACTCTGCTACCATGCTTGGATGTTTTCTTCCTTGATTGTAGGGATGTGACACCTTGGTTGACTTAAGTATCCCGGATATGACCGTTGGCCATACCCAGGACTTATATGCCGGACCAACGACCTACGAGGGTCGGGTAATCCGGCCTCCCCTGCTCCTGCACAACACACAAAATAATTAGGCCGACATATCTGAGTATATGCCGGCACACCTATACTAGTATTCCGGCTATACCGGCATATCCAGACACCAGCCGGGATATACATATATGCCGGCCTGGCCGATGCTCCTATATTCCAGCCAGGCCTTTTCTTGGTCAACCGGCATAAAAGTCAACCATAGACCTTGTGTCTTTCTAGTCTCTTGACCCTACCGGGGGTCATCCCCCCGACACTAGTCCCCGAAGCTGCCGAGGTTCCCCAGTCATAACTGTGGAGCCTTGACAGGTTCAACATACCTTTCTTCATTATGCCCCGGCGATCAGATTTATATGCCGGCACATCTGCACATATCCCGGCCTCTGTTCCTGTTCCAAAACTTATTTCGGCCGGTCCCGAGGGTATTCCGGACGGAACATATACATCGGGCAATTAATCCGACATATAGACGAGTCTTCCTCGAGAAGCCATGCCTGACAGCTTTGCATCGAAACTTGTAACTGCCCTGCCACCTCGAACGATCACCCACGATGTGACGGTTCACAGTGCAGCAGTTACTTCTCGCCATCATTGCGTCATGGCACGGTTACAGGAACCGCCGCCCCACTCCGTGCCGCCACGTGGCGACTCTCTGCAGGCACGGTCGGGGGAGTGGAACATTCCCACGATCCCCACGACCCCCACGACCCTGACCTGGCAGACCTATAAATAGGGCGGCGGGGGTAAACTTATCTTTTTACCCCCCACCACCATCGTCTTCCTCCTCTGCTCCTTTGCCTCCTGCGCTTGACCGCCGGTCCGAAGAGCAGCATCGCCGCCGCAGCCGACCTGCTCCCCGCCGACGCCGACGCCCGACGACGCACGGCATCACCATTGACGACGCCGCCGCCGCCGCCTCTTCTCTCCGCAGCATTGCCGGGAGATTGGATCTTCCTGTACGCTCGCCGCCGCTCCATCGTCGCCGGCCAAGCTCCGGTGAGACCTCCCTCTGTTCTTCCTCTTTCACGCCTTTTACAACTTCGCACCGGTAGCCCCACTTGCACAGATCTGCTTCAGTCTCAGAGCTAGTTTTCCCTTTGATTCGACTAGCATTGCTAGGCAACGCTCGCAGGTGTTCATCTTTAGGAGTTTTACCCTTATTTGTTTCCTATTTTAACTGTCTCGGTAGATCTTTGATTTCTGCTAACCTTGGGGAGAGTGGTATGCCGGAGAGACTAACCTCCCTCTTTTCTCCGGCCTTGATAGGAATAACATCACGGGACTCCGGCTCTCACGCCTTATCCCGGCCACTAAGATGGCATCTTCAAGCATGACGTGCACCTCGGCCTCTGAGGAAGATACCTCGGCCCGAGCTCAAGGACGCTCCGGCTGGGAGGGGTCGGAGGTTACTCCGGCCGAGATATCCTGGGTCACCTCCACCAGGAGAGTCCCGAAGGGCGTAGCATGCCGGCTACCAGCAGGAGAAATTGTGCCGGCACCTGAACCTGGCGAACGCGTCGTCTTCATCGCCCACTTCGAGCGTGGCTTCGGCCTGCCGGCATCGGACTTCTTCCGGGACTTCCTCAACACCTACGACCTACAACCTCATCATATCCCGGCCAATGCCGTGATGATCCTCTCCGCCTTCGCTGCTTTTTGCGAGGGCTATGCCGGCATAGAGGCCCTTACTCAAGGCTGGGCGAAGTACTTCCAACTGCGGAAGCAAGTCGTCCAAGAGCCGCCCCGGAGCAAGGACGACCCGCCGGAGACGGCCCAGGAAAAGAAGGACCGCCCCATGACCCTCTGCGGCGCGGCCACCATCATGTCTCGAAAGGGCTCGGACTTCCCCAAGGTGGAACTCCTGGAATCTTGCAAGAAGTGGCAGAAAAGCTTCTTCTACGTCAAGAACACCACCGACGAGGATCTGCTCAACCTGCCGCCATTTGTGGACGAGCCACCCTTGGCTATGATGAACTGGACCTACAACCCGAAGAACTCGGTGATGCCGGTGAATGCGCTTCACCGGGTTAAGGGCGAGCTCCTGGATGCCGGTCTTACTCCTCAAGACCTGGTGGCCTGCTATATAAGCCGGCGCGTCTCCCCTCTACAGCGCCGGTCGCACAAGATCTGCCAGATGAGCGGGCCAATGGACCCCACCCGGCACTCCACACACGAGCTGACTCCGGCCGACATTCTGCGCCGGATTAAGGATGTCTGCAAGTCCTCTCAGGCCACTTTTGCCTGGGGGCTAGAACCATACAGCCGGGATAGGCCCGCCCCAACGGTAAACCATCTTATCCGATACATAAAGTCCATGTCCAGCACATAGATACTTAAGCCGACACATGCCTGTTTGCCGACACATATCATATTGATCCGACATACCTCTTCCACCGGCATATTTCCTTGTCTGAATACTTGACTTTGCTGTTTATACAGAAATTCAGCTTCCAAACCATGGAGAACTCCCGGATCAAGATCGCGGCGGACCGCACCGTTGCGGATGTTGAAGATCCGGATCATTGGGATAAGCTTCCCAGGAGCACCCGTGCTGCAGCTGCCATGGGTAAGGGCTCTTCATCCCGGCATTATACTCAAGACCGGAGTGAGATTGATTCTGACGAGGAGATCCTGATGTACTATGACCCGATGCCACTTGCGTACGCCTTTCCAGAAACACCTATTGCTCACGAGTTTGCAATGCCGTCCTCAGCTATCCCGGACGATATGGTTATCGACGCCGCCCCTCTGAACCAGGGACCTCCTTCCACCGGCGGACGTGCCGGCCGAAAGCGAGGGGTGAAGCCCCAGTCCGACATACCTCAGAGGTCGAAGAGGCAGAAGGTTGGCGTGCCCAAACAGAAGAAACAGAGGCCTGTTGCCTCGGGGTAAATTTCCTTTTATTTGCATTTCCTCCGACATATCTCTTGTTTGTATTACTGACTTGGTGTTTTCTCTCTTTCAGTGCTCCTCTTGAGCCGGAACAAGCTTCTGGCTTGAGCGGCGACCCGAAGGTTACCAAGCCCGCTGCCCCTGCTACCTCCGACATTCCCTCTGCCAGTCACACGAGCTCCCCGGCGCCGTCATCCTCGCCTGCGCCCGACAAGACCTCCTCCCCGGCGAAGGACGTTCCTCCGCCGGAACAAGACACCTCTGCCCCCGACGTCCACATGGACTCGGGGGCTCAACAGGAACCTCCGGCTCCTGATGTCCACATGGACACAGGAGCCCACCAAGAAGCACCAGACTCCGGCGCGCCCACCGGCGACGCCGGCACAACTGAAAACGCAGGAGCAGACATTAAGGGTAAAGGCCCTTTAGTGCCGGAAGTCCGGACTATTCCGGATCCTGCCTCTGCTGGCCAAGATGCACCGGCCGCGCCGGAACAGCCCGCACCCGAGACTCCTTCAGCTGACAAGACCCCAGCACCGGCCAAGACCACTGCACCGGCCAAGACCACTGCACCGGCCAAGTCCACTGCACCGGCCAAGTCCACTGCACCGGCCCAGACCGGCACGTTGAAGATTCAGCCGGCCAAGTCCGGCACACCATCTGCCGCAACTGCTCCTCCTAAGGCAGCATCCCGGACCAGCTCTGCTCTGGCCCTGCATCTTGGCAGGGCAGCAGCCCGGCCGGGGTACCGGACCAGCTTCTTCGACACCCCAGAACTCGAGGGCCTCGTCCCTCCTGCGACGAAAAGTGATCAGAGCCTCGGCTCTCTTAAGGAGCAGTGCATCAAATGGAACGACGCCAGCAACATGGACACTGCGGACTCAAGGAGCAAGAAGCTGGCCGAAGCCAAGACCAGTGGCGACCCAAGCGACTTCCTGGCAGCGAAGCCCATACCGATCGCCAGCGAGCTCCTCAGCATCCAGCAAAGACTTCACAAGTTGGCCTCTGCCACCAACGTAAGTCCTCTCTATTTACACACATATCCCCAGTCCCCGAAAATGTCGGCTGTCCGGGATATGGACATCCGGGATTTTCTCATAGTCCTTTAGCTAGCTTCTTTTGAATTAACTGCCGACATATGAGCTCGATCCGAGCTTCAAATCCTAGTCACCGAGGGCCGGGATAGGTGCGCAGCACCTGTGCCGGGTCTTTAACAATTTCACATCTCTATTATCTTTCAAATCCTCTTGACCGGGATATAAGCTCGATTCGAGCTTCAAATCCTAGTCACCGAGAGCCGGGATAGGTGCGCAGCACCTGTGCCGGGTCTTTAAAAGAATGATCACTTGATAAAATCTTCACTTTAATTATCATGTCAAATTTCTCTGCTGACATTTCAAATCCCGGCATTTTTGCAGCGCATGAACAACACCCGGGCCGACATGTTCCATGAGTTGGTGTGCGAGCACCGGAAGCTATCTGACGCACACAGCAAGCTTCAGCAGGAGCTGTCCCGGAAAGGTAATCTTTGTCGACATACTGCTGTATGCCGGATATCTTTCCTCTCTTTACTTTGCAATGCTTACTCTTGCCGACACGTAACCTTGTGCCGACATTCTTCAGCTGGTGCCGAAGCGCAAGTCACCGAGCTTCTCAAGAGGGTGAAAGAGCTTACTGGTATGCCGGATCCTTCTGTTACCCGGATAGCTACTTTATACTTCAAATCCTTTACTCTTTGTCACTGTTTTCTTTCTTCAAATCCTTTTAACTTGAAATCTTTGCAGATGAGAAGGCTGCACTGGAGGCACGCCACCAGGATTGTGTGTCCTCGGTGGATGTGGCCAAGCAACTGGACGACCGGGATGCCGGTCACAAGGCCGAGGTTGAGCAGTTGAAGGGCCGGATCACCGAGCTGCTGGACGAAAAGGAACAGAGGGAGGGCCTACTGAAGAAAACCCAGACCCTGCTTGTTACCTCCGAGACTGATGCCTCCAACGCCCACGCTGAACTAGATAGCCTAAAGGAGCAGGCCACCAAATGGGAGGTTACAGTTGCACAGCTGAATGCCGACCTTGCCCGTAAGCTTCAAATCCTTTCCCCTTTTATCCTTCCCGACATAGTGTAATCTTTTTCGGCATAGCATCTATGCCGACATATTTTCCTTTTGCTAACATTGTTTCTATTCTGCAGGCATGTTTCCCGCTTCCGTCGCTGACGTTGAGAGGGCTTTGCAGTTGGACCGAGAAAACCGGGGTGTTCCGGTTGACTCGCCCAACTGGGACATGTCGGAGCAGCTGCTGGCCCTGCAGTCCCGGAAGGAGGCCATGACCCTTTACACTGAAGAGCTCTTCTACGGCGCCCAGGAGGCATTCTCTGCCCTCTGGCCGGGACAAAGGACTCCCACTGATCCCGTCGACCTCGGCAACGATCTGCAGCTGGCCAAGGTTCGCCTTCGGGAGTGGCGAGATTCCGGCGCGAGGGTTGGAGCTGACGAAGCTCTCACCTACTTCTTGTCCTGGTATGAAAAGGCTGACTTGGAGACTTTGCGCACTGTGCGCGAAGGATCCATCTGGACCACGGATCCGGAACATATTCGGCGCCGGCGAGAGTTGGCCCACAGCTATGTGGACTATGCCGACACCGACGCCTTCGTTCGGGATATCCGTGAGCCGGAGAAGAAGGACGATGCCGGGACATCCGCCGCTGCTGAGGGCTCCGACTCCAGCCAGGATGGAGATGAAGCTGAAGAGGCCGACACTGATGTCCCGGAACAGGCATCTGCCCCGGGCGGAGGTGATGGCTCCATTCCATCTGCTGGGTCCGGCACTCCTGAAGCCGACATCTCCACTACTACTGCTCCACCTGCTGGCGGCCCCGCGTCTGCCCCTTGAATCTTTGCACCAAAAACACTTTAAGCTTTATCAGATCCCCGGTATGCCGGGTGCAGTTGTAATATACACGTTTAATTTCCGTTGGTTTGCTTCCTGAACAAGTTTTATCTTGGTTTGCTTGTTACTAATGCCGGATCATCTTTTGGCTAAGTCACCGAGTTGTTTTCCTGTTTCCTCAATTTCACAACCTTGGCTGCTTGTCTACCTCAATTGGCTTTCGACGTATGAGTCTCAAGGTTGCTTCCTCGAACATACAGTACTTTAACTTTGAGACTTAGACTTCAAATCATCCGACACTTTAAATTTTAACTTTAGCTTTAACGAAAATGTCGGTTCGCTTGCTTTGTATTTCCTTAGCCGTTTTCCATGTGTAGACAATCTCCGGCATCTACTCTTGCTAGCCATGAAGCCGGGTTTCGGACAGCAGCTGAGTCGAAGAGTGGCCTTTGGTGCCGACACATTACTAGGCCGACATAGGAAACATTCAAATAAAGCCAGCCGGCATATAACAAAAAACTGTAAATAAACAACAAATATACCTCGGAGCTAGTTACCCGGCTTCTTCGGGATGCCGGTATTTCATTCATTAGTCTTGTGCCGGCACAACACGCCGGCATACAAAGGAAAATATGGAAATACATACATTGTGTTGCTCAGGAGTAAAAGGGGCGCAGTAGAGCTATGTTCCATGGCCTCTTGGTTTCTTCTCCGGACCTGTCCGCCTTATTCTTCTTGGGGTCCTGCGCATCTATAAGATAATAGGCATCATTGTGCAGAGCTCTGCTCACAATGAATGGCCCCTCCCATGGAGGAGTTAACTTATGCCGGCCTTCTGTTCCTTGCTTTAGCCGGAGTACTAGATCTCCCTCTTGAAATCTCCTTGGATTTACCTTCTGCGCATGATAGCGTCTGAGGTTCTGCTGATATACTGCTGTTCTTGACAGAGTTATTTCCCTTGCTTCCTCTAGCAGATCAACATCATTTTCTCTGGCTTCTTTAGCCTCTTCCTCGGTATATAGCACTATTCTTGGTGCATCATGTATTACATCTGTTGGAAGCACAACTTCTGCTCCATACACCAGGAAAAATGGTGTGTAGCCTGTTGATCTATTCGGAGTTGTTCTTAAACTCCACAGCACTGCTGGCAGCTCATCTAGCCAACATCCCGGAGTTTTCTCCAGGGGCTCTATCAGCCGGGGTTTTATGCCGGATAATACTAGCCCATTCGATCTCTCTACTTGGCCATTGGCACAAGGGTGGGCAACCGACGCAACGTCCAGCCGGATCCCCACCTCCTCACAAAATCTGGCAAATGGCCCTTGGGCAAAGTTTGACCCATTGTCAGTGATGATGCTATGAGGAACACCATATCTCAAGATTATATCCTTTAAGAATTTCACTGCTGTGTGACCATCACACTTGCTTATGGGCTTCACTTCAATCCACTTGGTGAACTTGTCCACCATGACCAGGATATGGGTCATTTTCCCTCTGGCCGGCTTAAAAGCCCCGACCATATCCAGGCCCCAAACAGCAAAGGGCCAGGTTATTGGGATAGTTTTCAGGGCAGATGTCGGCTGATGAATCTGGTTGGCATATCTTTGACACCCATTACATTTCCGGACCAAGTTTTCTGCCTCTTGCAGTGCCGTTGGCCAATAAAAGCCATGCCGGAATACCTTTGCCACCAATGCCCTGGACGAAGCATGGTGACCACACTCCCCCTGGTGAATTTCCCGGAGCATCTCCAGACCCTCCGCAGATTCGACACATCTCTGCAATACTCCGGTGGTACTTCTCTTGTATATTTCTTTGTTGATGATGGTATACACTTTGGATCTCCTTATAACCCGGCGGGCCTCGGTTTCATCCGCCGGCACTTGACCATCCACCATGAAGTTCAAGATAGGACGTGCCCATGAGGGCACTTCCCTGACAGTGAACACTGCCTGATCTATTTCCATCATTTCGACCGACACATAATCGATCTCCATGGGCTGCGAAGTCCCCGGGACTGAAGAATCAGTCCCCGGGTATGCCGGAGCAGTCCCCGGGTATACCGGCACAACCTCTTGGCACATTTTACCCTTGCCTTTAGTTTTGCTCCGGAATACTGTACTAGCAGCATATGCCGGCCCAGTCCCCGGGACTGAGGAAACAGTCCCCGGGTTATCCGTCTTGGCTCCGGCATCTATCTCCATTGGAACTGCTTCGTCTGGACCTGGCGGGACATAAATGGAGGATGACTCTGGCGAGGGTTTGATCGATGGCTTCCTCAGATGCTCCAGCGAAATGCCGGGCGGGATTGAATCTCGGGAAGACCCCAGCTTGGATAATGCATCGGCTGCATCGTTCTGAGCCCGGGGAATGTGCCGGAACTCACAACCTTCAAAGTAACCACTTAACTGCTGCACTAGGAAACGGTATGATGCCATGTTAGCATCATGCGCGTCCCATATGCCGGAACACTGCTGAATCACTAAGTCAGAATCCCCGAAGCACATAATCCGGCGAATTCCTATGTCCTTAGACACCTTCAGGCCATGCACAAGTGCCTCATATTCCGCCACATTATTTGATGCTGCAAAGTGAATCTGCAGGACGTATCTCAGCTGGTCATTCTTTGGTGAACTGAGAACTATGCCGGCACCCAAGCCATGGATTGTCTTGGACCCATCGAAATGCATCCTCCAATAATTGGCATCTGGCAATGGTGGCTCATACTGTATCTCGGCCCAGTCAATAAGAAATCAGCCAAGACCTGGGACTTGATTGTATCCCTCNCTGAATCAAATACATCAGGTCGTATCATTTTTCATTTGGGGTTTTTTGGTCCAGTGTTGATTCAGGTTACCTAAAAGTTTGTTTCAGAAATCTTAGTCCTGCATCACATTTAGTCTCCGCAACAATTTTGGTTTGTGGTCGACGGGTGGGCTCGACGGCGTCATGGTTGGCGGGCTGAGTCTGCGGCAATGGCGGCGTGCTGAGCGGCGTTTTGCCTCGGTGGGCAACACGGTGGGTGGTCGCTGCAGGGCGACATTGCTTGTGTAACTGGCGTCGTGATTCCGGCCGCGTGGACATATGGTACCTTGCTCGCTTGTTATCCACTGGCTCGGTAGTTATCCGAATATACCGTGAAACAATCTCCTGAATCAGCAATTTATGGCATGTTCCTGTGGAGACAAGACACATTAGAGCTGGTTTTTTTTACGTTCTTGAAGACGACATAGAGTACATAACCACGGGAAAGGTAGCCTTTGTAGATAATATGCGGCCCTGGCAAGATTTTACAAAAACTACTTTCCATTGAGCAAATAGCAGAACTGATTTTAATTTTTAGGTATGCAATGTGCAGCTTTGAAACTTAAGGTAATTCTGAGTTTGAAAAACTGATTATATTGTGGCATCAAGCCACATTGTCTCCGTAGGTCAACACTATTATACTCCACGTCATGCTTTTTTACTGACAAGAACCTTTGATGCCCCCGCTGTAACTTCAATTGTAGTTGACTTTAGAAATGGGTAAATGTGAAATTGAAGAAGTATGCCTGCCAGTATATCCTTCTACTAATTAGTCCTTTTTGCAACAAGAATTCTTTTCCTTGGAAATATGTTTTCTATCATAGCTTGGCACATGAATAAGTTACATATATGGCCCTTGTGCCTGTGGTTTCCTAGCTGGCAATACTTATCATGTGATGCATTGGTTGGTCCCAAAACGTAATACATGCTTTGACTATTTATCACTAAAGGGAAATCTTGTTTTTCAAGTCTCCTATTCTGCTGGAGCTTGTAGACGATTTAACATCTAGACTGTACGTATCAATGACGTTGCCCATGGTCATGTGACCTGAATCATGGACTGTATATGTCTAGCTAACTACATTATGGAACAGTGGAACACTCCTGGACTTAACAGAATCTATTGTGCCAGTTATCACATCTGATATATTAAGGCTTAGCCTACTTATTACCTTCTTTCTCAGAGCTTATTGGTCACTGCATGAGCCATTTGCAAAGAAAAGTCTTGACTATAACTTTTCAGATTTTATCTTTATTCATATGGCCATTAGGTGTCGATACGCCATAATATTTTTGCCTCAAAGCAATACTGCTGCTTTGTTCATACTGACGCTCTTTAACTGTAGTTAGTTTTGGTGTGTAATTATGCTTGTCTTCTTTGATAGATGCCAACTAAGTACTGACTAGCTATTTAACTTCACTTTTCAGCAAATAAAAGTTTGCCTGACCTTGGAATAGTTCTTGCAACAAACCTGGAACCAGAAAAGTCATGATGGTGATGAGGAATTCAAGAGTTCAAAACTGATGAGAAGCAAGTCTTGAAAGGCTTGACATTGTAGTGTGCCAGTCCCAACAAGATGCTGATGTGGTGGCCTTCAGCACCGAGCTGCCTAGTGAGATGGAAATGAACCATCAAAGCGTCGTGCAACATAGATTACATAGTCATGTATTTCACTGCATGTTCGAATATTACTTCACAAAGCTAAATCATCTTATATTTCCAAATAGAGGGAGTAGACACAAATGAAGAATGCGGCTTGATTGCTTGAATTGAGTCGGATGGACCACACTAGCTAGAAGGCCCACCCGACAGGCACTATGTTGCAAAGGTCCTGTTTGTTCCGGAGACAATTCTCCCACCGATTGCACGACTGGGCACGAGCGAGCGGGTGGGCACGAGGTGACAAGCCTGCGGCGGCCGGCGGCAACCACTCACCATCGCCGAACCTTCTCACTCCAGGAAGCTCACCTGGAAGCCGACCCAATTGCATCGACAAAAAAAACGAGTTCGCAACCAGCGCCTTGGGGCTTGGGCCAGTACAAATTCACCCGCCAAATCCTCATTCCTCCATCATCCATGCAGCAGCAGCAGCAGCAGCGCACCGGCGATTTGGGGACAGTTATAAATACGGAGCACGCGCGGTGGTCTTGCACCCGGTCATGGCGGCAGTCGGAGCGGCACCAGTGCTCTACCAACAGGCGGCAGCCGACGCCTCCTGCTTCTTCTCCTCCTCATCCTCCTCATCGATATCATCGTACTTCTCCCACGGCCACGGGGCAGTCAGCTCCACAACGTCATCCAGCCCAGCGTCCAGCTTCTCCGCCGGGCTCGGCGCCTCCCCGGTGCCGTCGCCGCCGCAGCCGGCGATCGCCGACAACGCGGCGCAGTTCGACATCTCCGAGTACCTCTTCGCCGAGCTGCCTCTGAACGACCTGCTCGCCCCCATGCAGCAAGATGGCGCCACCGGCAGCCGCGGCATCCCCGGTGCAAACGCGACGACGCACACCCACGCTAGGAGGGCTGCCGTGCCGGCCGCGATGGCGCGCCCGCGGACGGAGCGGATCGCGTTCCGGACGAGGTCGGAGATCGAGATCCTGGACGACGGGTACAAGTGGCGGAAGTACGGCAAGAAGTCCGTCAAGAACAGCCCCAACCCAAGGTAAGCAGAGCACCCCCAATCCCCAATTGAACCAGCACCGCCGCAAAACTTGCGCCGATTATTCAGTAAAAAAATCATCCCATAGTTAAGAATGATCTAGTCATCTCCAAAAATTACACCAACATAATGCGATTGGCGATCCGACGAGACAGGGGATCTAGATTCTGAATTTTGTGTATGTGGCGATGTGCGTGCAGGAACTACTACCGGTGCTCGACGGAAGGGTGCAACGTGAAGAAGAGGGTGGAGCGGGACAGGGACGACACGGCGTACGTGGTGACGACATACGAGGGGACGCACAGCCACGTCAGCCCCAGCCGTCTACTACGCCACCCAGGACGCCGCCTCCGGCCGCTTCTTCGTTGCCGGCACCCACCCGGCACCAGGCTCGCTCGACTAACCATCAGCACGTTACCCCACTGGCGCGCGTACGTCGAGATCAGCACGGGGCTTGCTGACCTGCTTCCCGGCCGGTGCGGTGCCGCCGGCGAGAAGCTTCGGTAGAAAAATTAGGTTGGGCCAGGGGAGTTCAAACCTTTGGACAGTGGTTCTCTTGAAGCCGCTACGGCTACCGCGTCGGGGTCAGCGAGCCTTGAAACAGAGTTGAACACACAGTGCACTGTTTGTGATTTTCTAAACGGAAACATGCGCGCAGCGCGCATGGGCAGGGAGTAAAGAGTCGGTCTGCAAGACTTGTTAAACAACAACAGCGTGTATATTACTACTCCCTCTATGGCAAATTGGCAATGAGTAAGGCGCCCTTTTTTCGTGTTTTTTATTTAACAAAAAATTACTCTAAATATATAAAGATTGTTGGAATAAAATTGGTATCATTAGAAAGTGTTATTCAATACGAATTCAATGATACCAATTACGTATAGTATAATCAAGATTTTGTTGCTCAAATATTTTGATTAAAGTTTGTCTTAGAATACATGTGCACCTTATTCATCGAAACGGATGTAGTATTATCTTGGTGACCCCAGCCATTTGAACAGATCATTTTTAGTAGGAAGCCTGGGATCTTGCAGGCAACCAGATTTAATGCATGCATATATACATTTTTTGGCGAATAATGCATGCATGTAAATACATAAGAAATTCTAAAAAAATAATACTATATGTAAGCAAATAATTGGTAAAGCATGTTATTATCGCTATCCGGATCTATGTTCCCTAAACACCTCCACTAATGCAACATGAAATCTCTCCATCCACATCAATCTCCCCGTGGCTCGTGAAAAGATCGAGAATATAAACACAATTTCATTTTACAGATTTGATCATGCCGGTTTGCACTTATAAAAGTGGATTTGTTCTTAGAAGTGCGAAAGATGATGAAGAACTTCCTAATGAAAAGGACTAGACTATATATTTACGGATTTGCTAGTTCTCAGGCTAGCTGAGAACTAGCAGCTAGATTCAGATTGTTAGGGCACAGTCAGATTGTTATCCGTTGGATATTTATGTGCATCAAAATTTATGTGAGGGATGGGTTTTTGTTGTCTGTTTTGGCTTGGTTTTGTTGATGCTTCGCCTGTTTGTGGGATTTTTTGGGTGGGTTTTAATTGGTGTCTGTTGGTCCATGAGTTGTCTTCTGGCATTGTTTATCTTGGCAAGGGCAAGCAAAACAGGCTGAAATGTGTTGTTTTTTTGTCTTCCTGGAGTTATGTTTGATTTTTTTCCGTTTGTGTGTGCACTGTTGTTTTTTGTAATGAGCTTGATTAACTTTTGTCATTGTGAGCTTTTTGTGTGCGGATTCTTTTTTATGTTTTTTTGTATGTACATTTTAAAGATGTTTATTTTTATTTTATTTGGACATTTATATGTGGAATTGTAATTGAGTTATTTTTCAGCTGCAAGCTGTGTCGCAACTAAGATTTTTCAAGTTGCAAGCAGTATTGTAACTAAGATTTTTCCAATTGCAAAAGGTGTTGCAACTAAGATTTTCTAGTTGCAAGAGATTTTGTAGTTGCAGGTGATGTTGCAACTGAGAATTTTCAGTTGCAAGCGATGTTGCAACTGAGATTTTTCTAGTTACAAGCGGTATTGCAAATAAGATTTTCTAGTTGCAACCTCAGTTGCAACTTCCAAGTGAGATTTTTAAAGTTCCAGACTATGATGCAATTGAGACTTTTTCTATTGCAAGTGATATTGCAACTGAGATTAATCTATTTGCAGGTGACGTTGGAACTGAATTTTTTTGCTCTGATACCATGGATGCACTCTCCAACTATTTTAAAAATCTGAACTAATGGAAAGGACTAGGCAAAGTATTTTAACACTTCCCCTAATAGACCTTTTGCTTTGATCGGCGCAACTTTTCAGTCCTGTGCGTCAGTGTTAGGCATGCCATGATTTCTCCGAACCGTTCAGTTTGATCCAATCCATGCCCTTTTGCTATGTTCTTCATGCATGATCTGAAGGATGCCAGTATCTGCGTGAGGCATGATTTTTCTTCATATTTTCCTGATCGGCTGACCCATGTATGTTTTGTGACATGTTGTGGGTTGTCATCTTTTTGTTTAAACCATCTGTCGGATATAAACATACGAGTCCCTTTATGCTAGGAGGACACTAGATGCATTTTCACATCCCGACACCAAGCTTGCTCGACGACCGATACTGGTGCACGTATGTCGAGATCAGAATGGAACTTGCTGATCTGGTTCTTGCCTCCCCGGACTCTGCCGTGTCGCCGGCGAGAAGCTTTAGTAGAACAAAAGGTTGGGCCCGGGTAGGCCGCCGGAGGTCAAACCTTTCAACCGTGACTCTTCTCTCAAGCCGCAATGGCTACCGCATCGGAGTCAGAACGTACACATGCATGCATGGGCAAGGAGTGAAGAGGTCTGCAAGACTTGTTAAACAACACTACAACAGTGTGTATGGGCCTGTTTGGTTTGTGCCCACAAGCAGCCTTACCAAAATTGGCTAGCCAATTTTTTGGCGCGGGATTTAGTCGCCCAAGGGTTGCCAAAATTTTGGCAAGAATCAGTGAAGGAGATACCAAGTGGTTCATTGGCAGCCAAATAACTGGCAACAAACCAAACAGGCAAAAGATATTTGGTATGACCAATATTTTGGTAGGGTAAGCTAGGGACACAACCAAACAGGCCTTATATCATCTTGGCTTGTGGGCGATCGGATTAATGCATGCATATACATGTCCACATACATAAGCAAATTTCAGGTTTGTCCAAGTCTTAGGAAAGACTTAGATTTTCTTAAGTCTCACTGCCTAAAAAAATTGTAACTGCAATTTAAAGAAAAATGCAACTTGTTCTAGTTGCATTTTTCTACCACACAATTGCACATGTGAGTTAAAATTTTCTCTAAACTATGGTTGCATTTTTCATAGGTGACTAAGACTTAAGAAAATTTCAGCAGCCGGAGATTTAGGAAAACTGGAAAACAAATATGTAAAAATGTTCTTGGTAGCGCGTGTTGATTCGGCTATATGGATTGGTGTCCTAAGCACAGGACTAACACAATGCGAGAGTGCTCCATCCATTTCAATCTCCATATAGCTTATAGAAAGATCGAGAATTTAAACAAATTTGATCTTACCGGTTTGCACTTATGAAACTAGATTCCTTCTTAGAAGCCTAAAAGATAATGAAGAACTTACTCCAAGTCTTCAATTTGATCGACGCAACTTTTGAGTCTTTGTGCATTATTGTTAGGCATGCTATGATACTTCGGAGCGTTCAGCTTGATGCATGCCCTTCTGCGTTGTTCTTCATGCATCATGAAGGTATGCTAGTATTCTTCTGAACCATGCTTCTTCCTTCATCCCTCGTTGACCAAAGTATGTTTTCCGATATGTCATGGGTTGTCATATCTGTGGTTAAATCACATGTTGGGACTATGTACATGTCTATTAATCATATTGTCATCAATAATCCTAAACCTACTTGGAGGGCATTAGATGTACTTTCACATCCCGACAATGGCTAGCTCGTGGTTCCCGATTGTTCTGTTCTCCAACTCGCATCAGGCCATTCGCACAGCCAACATGCCATCTAGGCGCTCGTCATGCATGTTTGCATCCGCTGTTGTGTGTGAACACAACCATCTTATCATGTTGGTGTGCCTTGCCTTCTGGTGCACCAACTTCAGAACAGCAATACGTACACACGTGTCGAGCAGTGGATATGTGGGGCGAGCATGAGGCCGAGCGGTCGGCCGAGGAGGCTATCGGCACTGTGAGGTGACGGGGAGGCAGCCAGAGTAGCATGTGGCCATCGCGGCGTTCGAAGTGGAGGAACCCTAGAAACGAGTGAGAGAGGAAACGATGCCTAGTAGAAAAAACATTTCAATCTGTTAAATTTGGATTGCGGCTAATTTCCCATAACTTAAGCGAAAATGCAAACATGAAACGAACCAAAAAGCAACGGACAACGGACAAATGGAGCGGTGGCAAACGGAAGCTTAGATTCTTTCCAAGTGTAGAGAGATATTAAGATACCATTAAACATGGATTACTCTAGTTTTAAAAAATAAGTAAATTGTTGGTAGATAGTGTTGAATTGGCTATCATTCAAATACAATTGTGTTCCTTAATTTTTAATGTGAGTTGTAGGTTAAATTAAAATTTTAATTATGTTAAAAATTATGAAACAGATGAGGTACAAATCAAAGTGATGTTGTGCAGACCAAAGTGGAGTACTCCCTCCGATAAAAAAATATCAAATAATTTAGTATAACTTAGTAGAAAATTATATTAGCTCTTTAACATTTTTTTCCAATCGAATGTAATACTTCCTCCGATCCATATTACTCTTCATAATGTATCTAACATTAAAAGACCTGCCTATCCAGCGGCGCCGCACAAGCATCCATCCCGTGCGGCGGTTAATTCCCGCGATTTCTGTCCGTCCGAGCGCTCGCGCATGTGCGCTAATCGCGGCTATTTTTGGGCCAAATCTATTCACTAGCCGTAGGTTCACAATTAGTACCTGGCTATCTGACCGGCAAGTAATTTAGGAGAATATATAATTAGGTTATAATTGCCTGATTATTTTCGAGTAATTGACATATTAATTTGGAGTAATTGCGATATTACTAGTTGCCGGACTAATTTCGAGTATTTGTCTGGTTACCATTTGCCAGACTTCCAGATTTATTTGAGTGATTGCGCGGTTAATTCCGAGTAATTCTCAGGCTATTAATTTCCATATTAATTAGGCCATAATTACCGGATAATCCGCATAACTGCCCGAATAATTTTGAGTAATTGCCCGATTACAGGATAGGAACGGAAGCCACTTCCTAGCCTCGTCGCCGGCGGCCTAACGGAGCCGTCGCCGCCCCTTGTCGGTGGCGGGCTGGGAGACCTTCGTGCGCCGCGCCTCCTCCTCGCCTCTCGTCGGCGCGCGGGCTGGGAGACCTCCGTGCGTCGCGCCCGTTGGTGGCGGCCTGTCGAAGCGCCCTGCGAGCGACGCGCCTCCGTGGCCTGGAGGAGCCCTCCACGAGCTCATCAGCGGCGAACTGGAGGAGCCCTCCTCCTCGCGCTCGGTGGCAGCGGCCTGGCGGAGCCCTCCGAACGCTGTGTCTCCTTGTCGCCCTCGGCGGCGGCGGGCGGAGGCCTCCCAGCGCCGCGCCTCCTTATCGCACTCGGCAGCATAGCGGGCGAAGACCTCCCAGAGCCGCGCCTCCTCCTCACGTTCTCTGCTACTGTTGAGTTGAGAGGGAGCAAATGAATGGACAGGAGTAGCAGCGAGGGGGTAGAGCGAGAAGATAACGCTGGGGTTACCTCAAAAAAAGTGATGACGCTGGCCCTTAGAGAGCGCGATGCGTTTTGCTAATCAGAAGGCACCGCCGCACCGCTAGCGAATCGTGCGGCGCCGGTTCCTATCTTTTCTCAACATTAAATATACTAGGAAATATGCCCATGCGTTGCAACGGGGGAGATAAATTTTTTTGCATCAGGAGTTCAGGACACGTAAAACAAATTTATGTCACTACACCGCATAAACCAGCTAGCTCCATCGCGCCCACGACGGCGTCACGTTGAGGTCCGCCACCACTACCTACTCTATGTGTCACCTAAGCGAGGCCACCAAGATCTGTGCGCTGCGGCGCCACCCAACCCCGCTATGTGAAGGCCTTCATCTCTCTCATGGTCAGAAGTAGAGAAAGCAGAGAATGGCAGATAAATTGTCCAGGAGGAACCAAGGTGTCGATTAAGTTAACTAACCCGAATTAACTGGATTATCAAGATATTTCAGTTTTCAGGTGCATCAACCATGCATAGTCCTTCTACCACAACAGACTGAGTAATATAACTCTCCTCATAATTTGTATTCATTTATTTGAACAGCTACTGATATTTCCACTTAATACACAAAGAACAACCAAATCACCAGCACTTCTGAACGCAGTGGCCTGTGTATATAGTATATACACAGTTACTTCCACTCTCCTAATGCTATCTTTTAAAACACTACTACTGTATTCTGCTTTTATATGACAAAATCAAAGTTTGATTGACACATGAGACGGGTGTTAATAATAGCAATTGATTGTTTTTAGGATTAAGTAAAACAACAAAACAAATGAAGTTGTCTAATTACAAACATTCACATTTAGTCATGAAGTAAATCAAGATTATAGTACTGACCTCACCTGCAACTTCGCATTCCGCAAACCATGAAAGATTTGCACGAACTTTAGCTCAATGTCTTATTTCTGAAAAATCGTAGCTGGTTCTGTTATTGTATCTATCTTTGAATTTAGTAAGTTGTTAATGACAATTCTGCTATAAGCATTAAATTTCATAACAATAAGTCCTCACTATAACAAACTTATCTGCCTCCACAAGACCAAAACGCCAGGACGTTGCATTTGACAGTGCACCCGGCCGGCCTGTAGTCGTACATGTTCGACGCCGCGGTATATAGAGCACAATACGCTTAAGAGTGCTCACCTGGCATGCCACATCTCCTCGTGCGCGGCGACGCTGACGTACTGGACGGCGCACAGCAGCCTGCGCGCGGCTGCGCCAGCCTCCACCTTGAGCGTTAGGGCCTCGACCGCCGCGTGCACGCCGGCCTTGACGCCGGATGGCTTGAGCACCCCTCGCTCCCGGAGGCAGGCACGAGTCAATCGCAAGACAACCAACTCTCCAGTGGGCTTCCTCCTAGGAGCAGCAATCGCTAAAATAAGGCTTCCACCTCCAGTTCTCCACCTGAATTGTTCCTTGATTAGATTGGAAGGATGCACAATTACACATGTGGATTGGACAGGTTGCTACATGCACACATGGAGGATTCTAGCCGCTTGAGGCGTGGTGACCCTCACTGTCATGGGACGGGAGTTGGGGATCGACTTAGGCCGAGGGCAGCAGCTTCATTAGCAGCAGACTGCAGGCATGGGGCACCGGAGACGGAGGCGCCATGGCGAGAGGGCACCAGAGACCAAGGCGTCATGGAGCTCAGAGGCATAAGAATCAAGGATAGGACCAGACACCAGGAAGATTGCATCCATGTAAAGAATCCAACTATTGAGCTGAGCGCTCCACGCCTGATGGTTGGAGTGCAGCCCTGCTGCGACCGGCGCCGCCGCACCATGCGCCAACGCCTCCCTTTCCCCTTCTCTAGCCGGATTCTTCACTAATTATATTCCTCAAACACCAGGGAAGATGCAGGGGTCAATTTCGGCGGATATTGTGTCTGGTAAATATCGGCTCGTCTTGGTGTAAAGATCGGCTGAGCGCCTGAGCCCATGGCACAAAGGCCTGCCCGGGGTCAATCAACAAATAAATCGAACTGTTTTTTTACTTACCGGTGGCATTGAGGGTAATATGTAGTTTGGTGAACAGTTTTTTCACTTACCGGTGGCATTGAGGGTAATATGTATTTTGGTGGAAGGGTATATCGGTTCAGAAAAATGTTGGACGAACGAACCAACAAACGAACCACGGAAACCTTACGTCCTTTATTATTAGGTATAGATATCTAGATACATCCGTATAAGCGAAGAGTATTATAGGTCAGAGGAAGTAGTAACTTACCGTATGTTCTAAGGAGCTTTCCCGGCCCCTTCTTAATCCTCACGTGATGGCTTATCCCGATAAAAGTAGGCTCCGGATGGTGACAAAAAGAACCACCGCACAATCAAAATCGACCCGGTTATCGTATTGTAAGGAGCAGGTGAGCTTTTCTTTAAACAACGTTGAAAGTGGATAATGCGGATATGGGTATTAATTCCCCTACTCATTTGAGCAAGTCTGCTCACTTACATATATGGGAGGGAGATGGCGTAGCGGCACAAGTGCGTGCGTATTAGTGAGTGTGACGAATTGGGACGTAGTCATGGTCAGAGTAAAAAATAGTTTACTACTCGAAGAGGAAAATGGTTGCCAAAGTGGATGCAAGTTAGACACGCGGTCGGTAATTTCTCTGATATTCTTATGTCACTGTCAACCAGCTAGTTGGTTATTTTACTCAGTGAGCGCTGACCGCTGAGCGGTAGTAGTTCATGATCAAACAAACTTTTTTATAAGAGCATATATTAATATCAGAAAATAATAATTATATCTAGCATCTAGTGTCCTATGACAATATGGATATACATAGCTAAAAAATGAAAAAAAAATCCCGCTACACTGATCAGTTCCAGGTAGCAGTAGCACTATCACCACCAATACAATATCATAAGTCTAGCTTCTTTAAAAACGACGGCTCTAAAAAGGAAACCATGTATAAGTCATCGCGCGATCATAAATCTCAAGTTTTCATTCTAGAGAAAATCTTCACTCACAAAAACAATGACTTCAACAAGGTCTTGCTAGGCACAACCAATTAAGATCAGATCTTGGAGTTTCATCCTGAAATGTAAGACCTTGAACTTCTCATGTGCTATCACTCACACTTTTAATGCCGCGTACTACGAGTCGAGAATTACAAAGCCAATCCCACATCGCCACAAGAGACTTGAACCACCATTGCTAGTCCTCATATCTCGTCTTCCATGACATTCATCGCTAGTTGACTTCACCTTGGAACAAGAAATCGTGACATATAATGGTAACAGCCAGCAAAGCTTCGCAAAGCTTCACAACGCTTCCTCTGAAACCAACGCTCAGATAAAATATAGGTGCGCACGACTGAATCCTATCCGATCCAGCAACCTCTAGGCATGAAGCGCCCATGGGAGGTCGCCAGCGGAGCCTTCCAAAACACGAAATTCCACCCAGATCAGTGGGGACAAACATCTGACGGGTCTTCATCTCGGCCCAAACTAGAACCCTAGGACCGCCTCTTTTATTCAAAGCTGAGCTAGTAGCCCCCACGCCACCTCCGGAACCCTGATGGATCTGCTGCTCCGACCTTAACCGACGGCCATGGCCAGTAGTGGTAAAGGCGGCGCCAGAGCAGGGGCGACACTGCACCGGATTTGGCCCTACCACGCACGCAGCGAAGAGGATCTGAGGAGGAGGTATGAGAGATGCACCTAGATCAGCTCTGGATTTCGCCCACACTACCCGCCCCAACCCTTGAACTCCGCCGCTGGTGGAAAGCCTCCACCACCATCCTGACCAAGGGCGCCGCCCTCGCGCTGCACGTCGATGAGGCAGCCGACTCCGCCCCTAGTAGATCCGGCGGCCATCTTCGATGGCCACCACCCTAGACCACCCTTTGGCTGTTGGGCCTGTCGCTGCCATGGCGAGAGATGGCGGCAGCGAGGAGGGCTGGCGGCGGTACATGGGTTCCCCTCCCCCCCCCCACCCCCCACCCCACACCCACCCCCACCCCACACATTTATCTGCTACACATATAATATTTCGCTAGCTTGTCCTATGGATAAACAGAACACACGAGCTAGATCGAACATCGCAGGCTCACGGACGACAACGGCACTATCAGCTACGCACGCCCACTCAGCTGCGCAAACCCCAACCCCGCCGGCGTTCCTGGCAGGTTCCGACCGATCAGTTCGCAGGAGGGCGACGCCACTGCCCTGCTGTAGTGCTGTGTGGATAGGCAGGCGTGCATTCATACGGCGGGGCAGCCTCGCGCGCGACGGCGACGCCGGCCAGCCGTCCGGGCCCCGAAAGAACTGAAAGCACCGCGCGCCGTTAGGTCGACTGGTCGATCGATCCATCTTTTTTCTGTCATTTTGATTCGGAAAAGGAGCGGAAGCGACGGCGACGGGCGACGTGGATGCCATGGCCCGGTTCCGACGAAAATTTGGCTTGTCGTGTGCGTGAGCTATCGGTTCTGGAATTTGGAGGAATGGAACGGGTCGGTTCCGTCCCTAGGACCAATTTCTGTGTTCGGTTGGAGAGAAGGAACGGAACCAACTAGTCCCCCGAAATGGAATATTCCTCCCAGATGCGGAACGGACCGATCCGGCCAAATCGGCCGGACGAGGTGGAATGGCACAGCGCCTTCCTCTAATTAATCAAGTTTAGCAATAATTAATCAAGATTAGGCTATAATTAATCGTGTTTAGCAATAATTAATTAAAATTAGAAATAATTAATCAAGATTGCCGCCAACGGGGGTGGCGGCATGCCTGCGTGGCAAGGCCTGCCGCCTACGAGGGTGGCGGCATGCCTGCGTGGCATGGCCTGCCGCCTACGGGGTTGGCGGCATGCCTACGTGGCATGGCCTGCCGCCTACGGGGTTAGCGGCAAGGGTGCCGGCATGGGGGGTGGCGGCATGCCACGTCACCACCTCATTCTGCCCCATTCCATTCTCCAAAACCAACCGAACACAAGGATGAAACCGTTCCGTTCCTCAAATTTTTCCGAACCGAACACAGGGTCGGAACCATTCCATGCCCTAGGAATGGAACCATTCCATTCCGTCCTCCCCGGTTCCAGAACCGAACACATCTGTAATC
Source organism: Dactylis glomerata (assembly GCA_007115705.1). Lineage (NCBI taxonomy): Eukaryota > Viridiplantae > Streptophyta > Magnoliopsida > Poales > Poaceae > Dactylis > Dactylis glomerata. The sequence continues at coordinate 1,175,652 of QXEO01000531.1, read as the reverse complement.
TGCCGGAGCCTTCGGAGAAGAGAGGGAGCGGGGAATCGGCATGGCGCACGTGCTCCCGCTCAAACCAGGAAAGAGTATCTTCGATTTGGTGCGCGCATACCGCTTTTGTTGCTACTGTACTGTCTGAACTAGTGTACTTCTCAATCAGCACCGCGATCGATGTCGACACTCATGCGCAGGTATCCTGGTGCCCGCTGCCACGCGCCGGCCGCCGCTCAAAAACGCATGTGTCCGCCGCCACGCGCCGGCCGCAGCCGTCGGCATCTCCCACCACGCGATCGATCGATCGACGGCGGCGGCGTGGTGCGTAGCGTTGCCACTGTCAGCGGCGAGAGTGAGGTCACGCGACGCGAGGAGATAAAATAGGAACTGCGAGAGCGAGGCAATCCACACTAAACAAACGAATGTCAGCGGAGCGGTACGTGCTCGTCTACCAACCATGGCGATCGAGATTCGGGGACGACAGCGACACCCGGAATTCGTCCGGTCGTGAGAGCTGTGAAAACGATCGATCGCCCAGGAAGCTGCTCGGAATCCGAGCACGTCCGTTCATGGCTCTTCTAGATTGCGGCTTAACTTGTTGCCTGCCATCGGCTACGTGGCTGGCTGGCCTCGTGGGGTAATTCCGGTTCTATAATTGGAGACGAAAGTGAGGCGCTGAAACTGACGCTCAAGTGAAGTGCCGACCGGGACGCATGATTTATTATGGAAAAGACGTCCTTTTGGATGTTCGCGATGGTGGCATAGCCAACCTACACTACCGGAAAATCTGCCTCTTCCGTGCGTTGAACCTATGCCGTGAGCAGACGCACGGCAAAGAAATTTTTGCCGTGAGCAGACATGTTCAGCCCACGGCAAAACTCGAGGACACGGCATAGCTCACCACAGCACACGGCGAACCAGCAGCCCACGGCAGACTGCGGCAGAGGCTCACGGCAAAACAAGCCACACGGTGAAATACGCTGAAAGCTCACGGCAAAATACAGCCCACGGCAAACTGTTGGTTTGGTCCCACCTACGCAGCCCGTCTGACGGCGCGGCCTAGCGGACGCCATTTGCCGTGAGCTCTCCAGAAGGGCACACGGCATAGACAACCTTTGCCGTGTGCATTGGTTGGAGGCACACGGCAAAACCTTTATTCTGCACGTTTTCTTATTTTTTTCTGCATATTTATTGCACCGAGGATCTATGTTCTTTCTTCACATTTATTGCACCGAGTATCCATGTACACGTATATTTCACCCATATATATATCGTAGGTTCCCAAGCAAGTTTTTGAGGGATTCCGGAGGCATACATTCCCCCCCCCCCCCTTGAAACACTGGTCTGCTAATTTTCTTCCGCCCACTAGCCGACAACTTTCCACCGCTTCCCGCCTCCGTCTTCCCGCCATTTTTCTTCCCGCCTCCGTCTTCCCGCCATTTTTCTTCCCGCGCGTCCACCGCTTCCCGCCTCCCGCCTATTTTCTTCCCGCGCTTTCCACCGCTTCCCACCTCCTGCCTATTTTCCACCGCTTCCCGCCTATTTTCTTCCCGCGCTTTCCACCGCTTCCCGCCTCCGTCTTCCCGCCATTTTTTCACTATATATATATAGGCCTGGTCTCCATTTACATATCACATCTAGACTCATATCTGCAAACCACATCACTCTCTCCCATGGCTTCCATCATATCTCTAACCCCCCAGGAGGCGGAGGCGCTTTGCGCCTCAAACTACCCCTGCCCGCCGGGCTACCGCGTCCCCACCGGCTGGATGCTGAGCGTCGGTGGCGTACCGGTCCCTCCTGTCCCTCTAGGTGTGGCGCGCCAGATGGCCATCACGAACCACTACTACTTTGAGCTCACGCCAGAGCAGCGGAGGATTCCCAGTGGCATCCCGACTACAGCCCGACTTGGGACGCCTTCTTCATCAATCGGCGTGAGAGTGCGCTTGCCAGGCACGAGGAGGACAGCCCGCCTCGTTCAAACTTCAACGAGGCCGGCCGTCGGCTGTGGTGGCGCGGCCGGACTCTCCAAAGCGTCATGGCCTACCGTGGCCCTCGCCTGCGCTATCCTCAGTCTCAGCCCACGCGTGCTCACCCGCGGAGGTTTGACTACCGCGACCCCGATGCCAGCGACGACGACGTCGACGACTACAGTGGTGAGGTTTATAGGGCTAGGCATGACTATGACTGAATCAGTCCAACATTCGAAAACAAGTTCGGCCGATTGTGACTTAATCTGGCCATGTATCTTAATTTTCAGTTGAGATATGTACTTTAATTCTAGTGAGCGGGAGTTTTCATGCACCGTCATTTCATGCGGGTCCCGAATCGGACATAACTAATTAAAAAAATCAAACAAATGTGAAACCTTCGCGTGGCGTCATTTTATGTGACCTAGAAGTCAGAAAACTAATTCAAACCTAAGGTATGGCAATATGCTAATGCAACACATGAAGTGCATTTTGTTGGTGATGTTTCATGCACCGTCATTTCATGCGGGTCCCGAATCGGACATAACTAATTTAAAAAAAATCAAAAAAATGTGAAACCTTCGCATGGCGTCATTTTATGTGACCTAGATGTGGGAAGAAAATTCAAACCCTGAGAAAAAATGTTTACCAGAAAGTTCCTTCACACAAATGACCTATCACGTTCGAGGTTGCATGCCTTTTAGGTTAAATGAGCTAGATTCGGCCATGAGCATGTCATAGTTTGTCGGAACGAGGCCATATCGGACACGCGCGTGGCCCTTGGGATGTCGAGGAACGCCACGAAGGTCGATTCTCATTTTGTCTCACGAAAAGTGCCTTTTCTATTTTCGGAGTGCCGAAAAAGGGTTTTTTTGTGAAGCAGCTACCGAAACGCGAAATCGAAAGGTGGGAACAACACCCCACATTAATAGTAGACCATCTGGGATACGCATATCAGCTCTCGTTTTGTTGCGGTAGCCTTTGGAGGTATATTCTGATTTTTGCGGAAGTTCCCGCCGATTTCGTTGGAAGCGGGGTGGTTTTGCACTTTAGAGGTAAAAAGTAAACCTCCTGATTTTTTGCAAAAATCATTTCTGGATCCGCAACATGTTATTTCTTCACTAAAAAGTAGGTGAAGAAAGGGGGCAGCGCACCGTCTGGCCGCGAGCGGGAGTTTTCGTGCACCGTCATTTCATGCGGGTCCCGAATCGGACATAACTAATTTAAAAAAAATTCAAAAAAATGTGAAACCTTCGCGTGGCGTCATTTTATGTGACCTAGATGTGGGAAGAAAATTCAAACCTTGAGAAAAAATGTTTACCAGAAAGTTCCTTCACACAAATGACCTATCACGTTCGAGGTTGCATGCCTTTTAGGCTAAATGAGCTAGATTCGGCCATGAGCATGTCATAGTTTGTCGGAACGAGGCCATATCGGACACGCGCGTGGCCCTTGGGATGTCGAGGAACGCCACGAAGGTTGATTCTCGTTTTGTCTCACGAAAAGTGCCTTTTCCATTTTCGGAGTGCCGAAAAAGGGTTTTTTTGTGAAGCAGCTACCGAAACGCGAAATCGAAAGGTGGGAACAACACCCCACATTAATAGTAGACCATCTGGGATACGCATATCAGCTCTCGTTTTGTTGCGGTAGCCTTTGGAGGTATATTCTGATTTTTGCGGAAGTTCCCGCCGATTTCGCTGGAAGCGGGGTGGTTTTGCACTTTAGAGGTAAAAAGTAAACCTCCTGATTTTTTGCAAAAATTATTTCTGGATCCGCAACATGTTATTTCTTCACTAAAAAGTAGGTGAAGAAAGGGGGCTGCGCACCGTCTGGCCGCGAGCGGGAGTTTTCGTGCACCGTCATTTCATGCGGGTCCCGAATCGGACATAACTAATTTAAAAAAAATCAAAAAAATGCGAAACCTTCGCGTGGCATCATTTTATGTGACCTAGATGTGGGAAGAAATCAAACCTTCGCGTGGCGTCATTTTATGTGACATAGAATAAGAAAAAAAAAATCTTCACATGTTGGTGTCTTTGCCGTGTGCCAGCACACGGCAAAGAACAAGGACTGGAAACCCTAGTTTCTACGCTTTGCCGTGTGTTTTTCTTGATGCACACGGCAAACCACGGGCGCACGGCAAAGGCGTCGACTTAATCACCTTCCGACACCCCTGTCCGAACCGTTACTCCCTATCTTCTTCCCCGCGCCGCCACCTCCTCTCCCTAGGATCCACCGCCGCCGTCGCCGCCTCTCTCTCTCCCCCGGAGCTCCCGTCGGCCGGCACCACCTCCCCGCCGGCCGCCCCCCCCGGCGAGCACCTCCTGCAGCAACCTCCCCGCCGGCCGCCCCCCCTGCAGCAACCTCCCCGCCGGCCGCCCCCCCTGCAGCACCTCCCCGGCAGCCCCTCCTGCAGCACCTCCTCGGCCGGCCCCTGCAGCAAGGTAAGCTAGTTAGGTTAGTTTATTGTTAGTTAGTGTTAGGTTTAGTTAGTGTTAGGTAGTTAGTGTTAGGTAAGTTAAGTTAGTTTACTATTAGGTTAGTGCTAGGTTAGTTTAGTGTAGGTTAGTTTTGCCATGTGTTTGTGCTAGGTTTAGTGTTAGTTTAGTGCTAGGTTAGTTTATTGTTTGGTTAGTTTATTGCTAGGTTTAGTGTTAGTTTATTGTTAGGTTAGTTTAGTTGTTAGTTTACTGCTAGGTTAGTTTAGTTGTTTGTTTAGTGTTAGTACTAGTGTTTAGTAAAATAGTATAGTAATGTGCACATTTTTCATTTTGCAGGATATGGCGACAGGTTGAGGGTGGGGTCATCGTCGCAGAGATCGTCTTCACCTTCCTCGACCGGTCACGCTTCGAGGGTAAGAATTTATCATCTCTCATGCATAGGTTTTTTTGTGTGTCTAGATAACCATGTCAGTCGCGAAACCTAGGGGTCTCCCGTTCGGAAGGGTTACGCGGATAAATATGTATTTAGTTGCATATTTTAACCATAACTCTTCCGGATTGTCCACGTATTTTGGACAGCCGGAGGATGTGCAGATTGGGTATGTTCTCCATGCTTTGCCCTCAGCTCGAGATAGAATTTCGACGGCGCCTCCCTGTTGTTCTCCGGATGCACATCCTCTCGGCTTTTGGCGCGAGACGTGTATCAGGAGAACAGCGGGGAGGTGCTGCCGAAATTTTGTCTCGAGTCAGGGTAGAGCATGGAGAACGTACCCAATCTGCACATCCTCGGGTGGGATTAGAGCTCACCTATTAGAGAGATAGGGTTTTGCATGGCGTAAAACCTATATTCGTTAAAATTAATCGAACTAATGTTGGATGTAATGACATGTTAAATTGAAAGCATTGTAATTATGTGTTTATGCTAGATAGATGATGGATTCGAGTCGTTTATGGATGTACGAGGACAGAACTAGTCAGTGGGATTTTACTGATGAATGGAGAGATAAGACTGAGCAGTTCGTGGACAATGCGTTTGCCATACCTACTAGACCCGCAAAAGTGTTGTGCCCCTGCATAAAATGCCGTAACATAAAACGGATGACGAAGGATGAAATGAGTAAACACCTGCTAAAATTTGGGTTCACACCGAATTACGATCGTTGGATTTGCCATGGCGAGCAACCAGCAAAACGTGTAAGAAAGGAGTCGCAGTAGAGTCAGCCAGCGGGTGGATTTGATGCTGGGTTTGATGCGTGCTTAGATGCGTTCCTTGATGCAAATGCGCCTGAAAACCCAAATGCAGAGGAGGGGGAGACACCACAGGAGGCGGAGACAAGTGAGGAGCTGGAACAGAGCACAAAGAAGTTCTACGAGGCTGTGTTTGCTGCACAGAAACCCCTTCATCCACATACAGAGGTTACTCAGTTGGATGCCGTGGCTCGCCTAATGGCCTTCAAGTGTCAGAGTAACTTATCCAGAGACAAGTTTGATGATCTTCTGGTTGTCATCGGCAGCATTCTACCGAAAGGGCACATCTTGACCAAGAGCTTTTATGAGTCGACTAAAATCCTCAAATCACTGAAGATGACATATGAGAAGATAGACGCTTGTCCAAAGGGATGCATGCTATTTCGAAAAGAACATGCTAATGACAGCTATTGCATCCATTGCAAATCCTCTAGGTACTTTGAGGTCAAATCTGGTGATGGCACGAAGAGGCAGACTGAGATTCCCCAAAAGATCATCCGTTATCTTCCATTCTTGCCGAGGCTCCAACGGCTTTTCATGACGGAGGAAACTGCCCAACAGATGCGATGGCCCCTTGAGGGGAAATGATACAAAGACAAGATGATACATCCGTCAGATGGTCAAGCATGGCAGAACTTTGTCAAAAAATATCCTTTGAAAGCGGGCAACCCGAGAAGCGTAGCAGTTGCGATATCAACCGATGGGTTCAATCCATATGGCATGTCAGCTGCAACATACAGTTGTTGGCCCGTGTTTGTTATTCCCCTGAACCTCCCTCCTGGCGTCGTCATGAGATCTGAGAACATGTTTGTGTCGATGATAATCCCGGGGCCGAAGTACCCGGGAAAGAACATGAGCGTGTACCTTGAGCCGCTAGTGGATGACTTGCTTGTTGGGTGGGAAGATCGTGGGGTGCGAACATACGACGCCGCAACAAAGGAGCACTTTGATATGTTTGTCTGGTACCACACATCCCTGCATGACCTACCGGCACGTGCATTGTTCTGCGGTTGGTGTACACATGGGAAGTGGCCTTGCCCGGTGTGTAGGCAGGCTGTGACTTTCTTTTGGCTGAAGAAGGGTGGCAAGTATTCTTGTTTTGATGAACACTGAAAATTCCTTGAGACGAATCATAAATATAGGAGTGACACAAAGAACTTCAAGAAAGGTGTTGTTGTCCACACTCCACGTCCACATCTGCCGACCGGCAAAGATACCAAGGCTGAGTTAGAAGCTCTCGTGCCAAACACCGATGGGAAAGGTTTCGTGGGATACGGGGAGACACACCAGTGGACCCACATTCCATGCTTGTGGAAGCTTCCTTACTTCGAAGATCTCGAGCTTCCGCACAATATTGATGTAATGCACACCGAAAAGAATATCAGTGAGGCCCTTTGGAGCACAATTATGGACACCGAGAAGTCGAAGGATAACATTAAGGCTAGAATCGATCAACAAGAATGGTGCGATAGGCCAAATTTGGATCCACAGCCTCCCGGTGTCAAAGGACCCAGGTGGACCAAGCGAAAGGCCCCGTTCTGCCCTTCAAGGACAGAAAGGAGGGAAATATTCCAGTGGATCGTCGACTGCTTGTTCTTCCCTGATGGGTATGCAGCTAACTGGATGAGAGGAGCAAACCTGGAGACGTTGCGAGTGCATGGGCTGAAGAGTCATGACTATCACGTGTGGCTTGAGCAGATAATGCCCATCATGATTCGAGGCTATGTCGACGAGCAGACTTGGCTAGTGCTCGCGGAGTTGAGCTATTTCTTCCGCCAGCTTTGTGCTAAGGAGTTGGACCGTGAAGTGGTCAAGAAGCTAGATAAACAGGCACCCGAGCTGCTTTGCAAGCTAGAGATGCTCCTTCCGCCAGGGTTCTTTAATCCGATGCTACATATGATCTTGCATCTCCCGAAGGAGGCGTTACTGGGGTCCACTGTGCAGACCCGTTGGTAGTATGGCCCTGAGAGAGAAACAAAGAAGCTTCATGAGCAAACAGGCAACAAATGCAAGATCGAGCCATGCATAGCCGAGGCAACACTTAACAAGGAGGTGTCAAACTTCACGACAAAGTACTATGATGAAAACATTCCCACTCAGCACAATCCAATCCTTCGTTACAATGCCGCCAACCCTGATGATGTACCCAAGCTTGGCATCTTCATAGGGCTAGGTGGCACATCTAGAGGCTCGAAGAGGCGCAAGATAACGAATCCCGAATGGGGCTTAATCCACTCGTATGTCTTGAAAAGCATGGAAGAAGTGAAGCCGTACTACAAGTAAGTGCTCAGTACTTAGTTTTTCACACACATTCACTCGTTAGTCCGTGGCTAACACTTCCTCTTTTTCATTGCCATAGACAATTCACCCAGAAATATTGGAAGCTAAGGAGGGATCCAACGGAAGAAGAAGATAATGATCTTTTTGTAAACGGTGGTGGTTACGGTTTCATTAGCTGGTTCTCAACATTGGTACCTTTCTATATAACTTTCTCGTAGTGCTTACATTACTCGACCACTCCTCCTACTAAACTTTCCCTGCTGAACATGTAGGCAAAAAATGACCAAGAGATGAGACTCGAGTTGAGACAAATTGCCAGGGGCTTTACCTCACCCGTCAATGCATTTGATGCTTATGATGTCAATGGGTATCGCTTTCATACCCATGAGTACACAGAACGCCGGGCCAACCGGAAGACAACAAATAGCGGGGTTTTGTGTGAAGGCTCGGATGGGCTCCATTACTATGGTAGAGTCGAGGGTATATACGAGCTGAATTATGGTTTCGGCAAAGGGCTTAACCCCGTTGTATTCAAGTGTCAGTGGTTGGACTCACGGCGGGTGAAACGGAAACCTGAAATTGGCTTGGTCGAAGTTGAGCGAAGCTCCGTTTATGAGGGAGATGATGTATATATTTTGGCTACCCAGGCCTTCCAAGTATTCTATCTCCCGTACCCATGCAAGAACCCCAAAAAACGACTTCAGGGTTGGGATGTCGTGATCACGGTGCCGACGCACAATAGGCCGCCTAAGCCAGACCAAGACGATTACCGTCGCCTTGACCCCTCGACATATGATGGCGAGTTCTTTCAGGAGGAAGGGCTTCCAGGGAAATTCACTATCAACTTGGCGACTGATGATGACATGGTAGTAGACGGTGAAGAACATGACGAGGTTGAGGCAGAAGACATTGTGGATGATGTAGTTGAGGAGGTTCAGAACGCACAAGACTTGACTTTGCTTGAACGGTTCCATGCAGGCCTTGACGAAGATGAGCCAACGATACCACCTCCATATTTCTTGCCTGATTATTGGTGGGGGGTGATAGCGATGACGAAGCAAGTGGCCTGTCGGTTGTTCCCGGTGATCTCGAAACGGGCTTCTGAAGTTCTTAGCGACCTTATGTAATAGTGATTTGTAAAAGTAGCCTATTATTTGTGAGAACTCTTTGTAATAATAATGATTGTAAGAACTCTATTTGTGTGTTAATTATTTGCATTCAATGGTTTTGTAAGAAATCTATGCCATGTTGTATTTTTAATTATGTGCTTTACTTATTTTCTCCTTTATCTATATCATTTGATTTACTCATGTGTACTAATGAAGATACTATTTTTGTGAATGCAGGTGTTTCCAACATGCCAGGAGGGGGGCGCAAAGGAGGAGGGGGACTACTAAAGAAGGCCGTGAAGAAAGTTAGGGGCTTGACGACTATTCTTGCGCAGTCTGGCCCGACGGGCTCCACTTCACCCCCACGGGCAGCTAGTCCTCCAGCCCCTTCGAGGCGTCGAAGGGGTAGACGGGCACCTAGTCCCCCCCAGTCGAGGAGGTGGTGGAGGACATGGACATTGACGAGGACGAGGAGGAGGAGGACGAGGAGCAGGTGGAGGAGAAGGAGGAGGACGTTGCTGAGGACGAGGAGGAGGAGGAGGAGCTGGTGGAGGAGCAGGAGGAGGAGGAGGACGAGGACAGGATCTGGGAGCCACCGGAGGTGTACGTTGAGACGGTTGAGTCGATGCCTTCTGAGCCTGGGACACGTGCTCCTTACCAGCATGGGGTCTCCGAGCTGCCTACCTTGGACGACTGGAAGGCAGCCAGCGGGGTTGTTACGCTTATCCCGAGAGGGGAGAGGTATCTACTTTCACAATCATATGTTTTCACAACTTTTCATCACTATTTGCTCATATCGTTTTGGGTTGTTCATTGTGCAGGTCCTTCGTGTACAAGGAAGGCTACAAACTGCGTGCCTACTCGAGCATCCTTGGATGCCTTGTTAGGAAGCACTGGCCTGGGTTTGTGACCATGCCTAATGGTCGCACCGAGATAGCTTGGACTTGGGACCACTTCGCTTATGCACCTGATCCGGATGGCGAATACGGGAGGAGGCTCAGGAACTGTGGATCTAGGGTGCTCCGTGATTTCTGGGTAAGTTAACTTTACTTCTCGTCATTCTGTAATTCTACTTCAAGAGCCTACATTTTGTCACTTTCTTCCACTGATGCCTTTTTCTCACTTTTTTGCATCCTTGTAGGCCTACTTTCGTATGGATCCTAATTCTGACAGCGAAGACTGCATTCAGGTGGCCGACAGGATAGCGCGGAAGAAAGTGACCGATATGCACTACGAGGGGCGTATTTTGTCCATCCGCAATTGGTACGCCGAGAAACGCAAGCTCCCGATGAAGAAGGAGCAAGCCCGAGAGATCGTGGACTTCCAGCCATGGCAGTACTTGCAGGTACTTCCATTTCTCGTATTATGGAATTGGTGACCGCCGGATGTTTTTCATTAATATGTGTATTTTGTGCATATGCAGTCCCCTCCTCCGTACGTAGGTCACATCAGACCTCAAGTTTGGCGCGCGATGGTTCGTCACTACACAAGCGCCGCATACAAGAGGAAGCACGCAGAACAAAAGCTGAGGAGAGCCGAGATGAAAGGTGGATCACACACGCAAGGCAGCGTCACCCTTGGCATCGTCCAGGACAAGAAGGTGAGAAAATGCATTGCCTTAACCTTGATCATCATGTTCTTCCTTATTCCGCAAATGCGTTCATGTATCTTTGTGCTATCTTTTGCAGGACAAAGAGATAGGCTCGACTGCATCGCTGTTCAAGATATGGGGCGACAACCGCAAGAAGAAGGACAAGAAAGACGGGACGATGAAGTGGGTGAGCGAGATCGCCGAAGCCAAGGACAAGGCGTACCGGGCCAAGTATGCGCAGATTCACGGCCCCGAGGCGAACCCCGACATCAAGCCATTTGACCCCGAGGTTGCCATGCGTGCGGGAGAAGGCAAGAAGCATGGCCGCTTGTTTGTCTGTGATGGGGCGGTAGATCATAAGACCATCCCGTCGTTGAGACAGATCAACCGTGGCAAGACAAGCTCCTCGCCTGCCGTAGAGCCCCGCCCGACGCCGTCGTCTATAGCCATTGACGGGATACGGGTATGTTCTCCTTCCTTAGTCATCTATACTTCATTCCATGTTTTACATTGCAATATCCATGACCTTCGGATGACACAACGTAGGCTCAATTGGAGGCTGAGAAGGCACAGAGGGAACAGGCCCAAGCCCTCCTTGCTCATCAGCAGCAGATGATGATGCTGCAGCAGCAGATGATGATGTGGATGAACCAGAGGCTCAGTGCCCACGATGCCCACTTAGCGGTGAGTTCTCGCTCATACAACGTTAGATGAATCATAATTCCATACACCTTACCCGCGCATGCTTGATTTGCAGGCCTCTCTATCGGCTGGCACCACTCTTCCTACATTTGATCCACCTTCCGTCGACTTCAACACATGGGTAAGTTCTCGCTTGTATTATGTGCCAATCTCAAAATACCACATGTCTAGTGCATATTGACTTAGGCTCACAATTTTCTATCTTGTAGCTACATGCCTCGGGTGGATCCAACAACGCGGAGGTCGGTGGGTCATCGGGTCAGAATGAAAATGACATGATGACGCCTCCTACGGGAGGACTGGCTAGCTTCAACAACCCGCACGTCGTCCGCCGGCTTTGACTCCCGGTTAGATCTCAAATTCTACTTAGTTGTCAAATTTCTACACTTAGCGCAATCTTCCCTTAGTTGTCATATTTCTACACTTAGTGCTATCTTCTCTTAGTTGCCATGTTGGTTTAGTGACTTGTAGTTTCAATGTCCATTTAGTGACTTGTAGTTGTCATGTCCATTCTTACATATTACTTGTCAAAAATACTTGCTAATGGTAGAGATTCGGTCACTTTGAGTTGCTATGTCCATTTAGTAACTTGTAGTTTCCATGTCCATTTAGTGACTTTAGTTGCCATTTCTATTCTTACATATTACTTGTCAAAAATACTTGCTAAGGGTAGAGATACAACACTTATAATTTCTATGTGCATTGTTGCAAACACTTGTAGTTGCTATGTCCATTTAGTAACTTGTAGTTTCCATGTGCATTGTTACAACACTTGTCAAAAATACTTCATATGTATACTATGTCATATGACTTGTGAATCTCATGTTTTTGCTTTCAAACTTGTAGGATGTGCATGAAAGATGAACTCGTTGATCTTCCGGCATTGGGTTGCCATGTGTTGTTGTATTATGAACATATGAACTTGTTATGCACTATTTGTGGTCATGGAGTTTGTATTATGCACCTATTGTGATCTATTATGCATGTATTTGCGATCTATTATGCTAAATTTGTGATAAATTGTGTATTTATTTGTTGTATGATACAAATATGTTCTTGTGATGCCACTGCTGTTGGCTTTGATGCATATATATTGTTATTGTATTTTATGTGCAGGGATTCCTGTAAATACAATCAAAAAAGAGAAAAAACAGGGACTTTGCCGTGTGCTTGCACACGGCAAAGGAACCAAATGTCCTCTGCCGTGTGCTTGCTCACGGCAAAGGGGACACGCATCGACAGACTGTGTAGTGCTGGGCTGGGATCTGGCTATTGGATTGAGTCTTTGCCGTGTTTTGATAGAGGGCACACGGCATAATGCAAGACCCACGGCAAACTGAGCACGGGACACGTCAAGATAGAGGGCACACGGCGAAAAACAGCTCACGGCAAACTCTCCAGGCTCACGGCAAAGTTGTTGCCCACGGCACACTGCGAATGGTTCATTTGTAGGTAGATGGCACACGGCAAACTACGGCTCACGGCGAAGGAAGATGGAGCTCATGGCATAGATATCTCGCACGGCAGACTGCAGGTGGAGCCCTAGCTGGTTTCCGTTTGCCACCCGCCGGCCGTTTGTCGCTTTACTTCGCCGTGGGTCAGCTGCGAGCACACGGCGAAAGCGTCGCCGTGCGTTTTGTTGTTTGCTCACGGCATAGAACATTCGCCGTGGATTGCGTCGCCGTGTGGTGTTCGCCATGAGCTAACGCACGACGACAGTTCTGCCGTGTGTTTTCTCCCTTTCGCCGTGCGCCGCAGGCACACGGCATAGGAAGGTTTTCCGGTAGTGCTAGTAGGATGCGCTAGCTAGCTTCCTCCTTGGCGTTGCGGCGGCGGTCGGTCAGTGTGCAGTGAGGCGCTGCTGGGAATGGGACAGAAGCTTAACTCAGCGAGTAATTTGCATTTCAGAATCTGGTCGATATATGAATTGTGTTAAAGACCTTGTGATTATCTCAGATTTCTGAGACATATTTATTCATGTGTAATAAACAAGTCCGTTGTTTCATCAGAATGAATAAAGACTTTTGGATCAATATGGTTATGAATAAGTTATTTTTATTTAATTCTTGTTGATATAATTGCAAGAATTTATAAATTAATGATTTAAAATCTTTGCTATATATTATCCGTGCTTAATAATGATTCAGGTTCTTTTATGAAAATAATTATGTACATACAAATTTTCATACCGATGAGATTTGAATATATATTTTGAATTGTATCAATTATATATATGTTTGTGGTAATTTCATATCGATGGAATTAAAAATGTGATTTTCATAATTGATCGATTTCACATGTTATCCACACTTCATTTATTGAAATGATTAAAACACTTAGTGTTAAAGTGTAAAATACACAAGTATTGATATTATGCATAAATGATGTGTAGTATTTCATAAAATTGAAAGGTTATCATTATTTCACGAATTCTTTATTAAATATTTAGTGATTACTCGAATTGCTAAATATATTGAATTATTTGAGTTGTACAAATAGTTTCATGGAATAAATAAAGATTTAAACTAAGTCTCGTGATTCGATAAAAAAGGACTAAGTTCTAAAAGTTCATGATTAGGAGGAATTTGATGAATATGTTAAACAAATAATAATGATAAAACACTTCAAGTGGTTGAAAAGTTTATGCATTAAAATCATATTCGACTGTACATTATTTAAGAAAATAAATCATCTGTTGTGGCATTAAATTATCATTTAAAGTAGCGTGTTGGAAATAAGCATTAAACTCAATTTAAATAAATAGGTAGCCATATAAATAATACTATATGTGTTATAGTATGATTTATGAATGTTTTTTTGAGTTATTCTTGATAATTTGAAATTAAAATTCTTTGTAGAAAAGTCCTTACATAATGGACATATCTTCTAAAAATCAAAGATTGCAAAGTTTGTATTGCAAAAGGTATTGGTGCACTTTAGAGAAATTGTTTTCTCCGTAAAGGTGTTAAAAGGAATAAAATAAAGAATCAATTAAACTAATTAACTTTATCTTTATAATATCAGAATAGCGCAGTGGAATATGTTCTGAAGAGAAGATCTATATTAGAAAAGAGAATTAATGATATTGATTATATAATTAAGTCCTTTATTGAATAGGATTCATGAATTAAATTGTGTCGGTTCGCAAAGTATAATTCATGATTTACTTGTCAAGTTATTGGAACTAGACATACCTACGAACTATGAAGAAAAGATGGCGGATCTAAATGCGAAAGGTGACTTGGAGTCATATTGAAAGTGAAGGTTACATTTAAGATTAAGAAATAATTGTTACTTGATCTTATTAAGTAAATTGTATTACTTAAATTTTCCGAATAATACTGGATTATGAGGAAGATGTGAATCTTTATAAAATATATAAAAGCTCGACTTGTCTTAAAAGTTTTTTTTTTGGAAAATATCAATGAGTTGACTACAAATGTGTAGCAATGCTTTAAGAATCTCTAATTAAGTCAATGAATTGTCAAAATTGCAAGTTCTTAAATTATTTTAAGATAAGGCAATGGTTTTACAAATCATTTGAATTTAATACTTCACATTTAGGGTATCTCGATTTGATGAAGAATCCAAGGAAATTTTGGAAGACTCTAAAATTGTTAAGAGTACCTGTTTACATTAAACTGAGTGGGAGAAGATAAAAATAAGATGTATTCTTACTCCATATGTAGAGTACATATTCTGAGTGGGAGCTGTGACTAAATTTGTATATGTAAATGACATATAATGAATAAGTGCGTTCGGTATCATAATTATTAATTAGAATTAATAAGTGGAGAAATTAATATCTATAAGATAGATTAAACATTAAAAGTCAGAATGTATTTTGGTATAATCCTGAGTGTTCAGGATGGTTTAAAAGTTTAACAAATGACTAAGGAAAATATTGAGTGATACGTCCAAAACGTATCTACTTTCCCGAACACTTTTGCTATTGTTTCTCATCTAATTTGTGTGTTTTGAATACAACTAACACGGACTCACGCTGTTTTCAGCAGAATTGCTCTAGTGTCTTGTTTTTGTGCAGAAATCTAACTTTCAGGAAAAATCCCGGAAAATATTGCAAAAATTCTATTTTGCCAGAAGACCCGCGGAGCCAGAAGGAGAGACGAAGGGAGGCAGTGGCCTGGGCTCAGCACTAGGGGGCGCGGCCCAGGCCTGGCCGCGCCCACCTGTGGTGAGGCCGCCTCGGCAGTCGCCTCGACCCCTCCTTCCGTCTACATATACCCTCTGACCTGAAAGGAGCGGGGGTTCGGCATTTTTCCCAGATAGACTTCCGCTGCGCTGCCACCATCAGAAACCGCGATTCGAAACTAGAAACTCCGTTCTGGCACCCTGCCGGGACGGGGATTTGGAGGAGATCTTCATCACCATCGTCACCGACGTCTCTCCATCAACCATCCATGACTCCCACATCCATGTGTGAGTAATTCCCGCTGTAGGTGAAGGGGATGGTAGGGATTGGATGAGATCATTCATGTAATTTGCTATGAGATTGTTAGGGTATAGTGCCTAGTATCTACTGTAAGTGCTTATGACATTGTTGCAACTTGTTGTGCTTAATGCTTGTCACTTTGGGCCTGAGTGCCATGATCTCAGATCTGAACTTGTTATTGTTTTATGATGATACTTGTTATTTATGATCTTACCTGCAAGTTGTTTACACATATTGTTGTCCGAAACCCGAGGCCCCAAAGTGACAGAAATTGGGATAATCGGAGGGGATGGCTATGATGTGAGGATCACATGTGTTCACCGAGTGTTAATGCTTTGCTCCGGTACTTTATTAAAAGGAGTACCTTAATTACCAGTAGTTTCTCTTGAGGCCCTGCTGCAACAGGCTGGTAGGACAAAAGATGTCGTGCAAGTTTCTCATTGCGAGCACGTACGACTATGTACGGAACACATGCCTATGATTGTTTAGTACTAGGATGCTTTATCATTATTTATCTGCAATGCCCATGTCTCACTGATTTTATGAATTATCTTGTCCATGCAACGCCCGTACATCCATCCCTATGCCTACAGTCTTTTATCCTACTGTTTACTATTGCTACTATTACTGCTTTTATTTTACTATTGCTGCTACTGTTTTGCTACTATCACCACTATAAAACTGTTGCTACTGATAAACCACTGCGAGCAAGTCTGTTTCTAGGTGCAGCTGAATTGATAACTCATCTGTTAAGGCTTATAAATATTCTTTGGCTCCCCTTGTGTCGAATCAATAAATTTGGATTTTACTTCCCTCGAAGACTGTTGCGATCCCCTATACTTGTGGGTCATCAAGACTATTTTCTGGCGCCGTTGCCGGGGAGCATAGCTTTATTTGTAAGTTCACTTGGAATTTATATTGTTTGCTGCAATCCTTTCATCATGGGTAAACCTCCTGATGGAAAAGTTCCTATATTGCCATCCACTACAAGAAGAGGTACGACTCTGAACACCTCTATTGCTCTTGATTCGCCATCTGTTATGAGTAAGTTGCTTACACCACCACATGCACATGCTACTGCCATATCTTCTGCTGAGTTTGAAAATGCCACTGATAATTTAGATGATGCTTCTACTGTGCTTGATGAGAGTGGTTCACTAGGTTCCTTTTTAGATGCTACAATTGCTAGAGCTAAGATGGGAAACACCATTGTTACACCTGTTAGTTCACCTGAGTCTAGGGAATGTCCTAGTGATGATTTTGATGATGCTTATATTGAGCTTGATGATGATTTTATTGCCGAAGCTCGGGCTACTCGTGATCCAAAGGAACGATCACAGTACAAGGAAGCTTTGAAGTATCCAACACTTGTGACAAAGAATTCAATAGGCTGGCGCAAACTTTCGGCATGACAGCAGAATACGCAAGACTGAAAGGCGAAACAGACCACAACGTGCTACCCGACGTCGGACGATCCCTGCCAGATCAGGCTTTCGATGCAACTCAAGACTCAAAGAAAATCCAGGTCCACCCCACAGACCCGAATAAGACCACCTCTATAGCAGTAAACTTGGATCCCGCATAGGAAAGCGCGCTCATCGAGTTCCTCCGTGAGCACTGGGAAATCTTTGCCTGGTGTCCTTCGGACATGCCAGGGGTTCCCAGGGAACTCGTCGAGCATGCACTAAATGTCGATCCCAAAGCAAAGCCAGTTAAACAACCACTGAGAAGATTCGATGAACCCAAAAGGAAAGCAATAGCATCAGAGCTACATAGGCTAGAAAACGCAGGGTTCATCTGAGAAATTAAAACATCGACTTGGGTATCTAATCCAGTTATAGTCCCCAAGAAAAATACAGACATACAAAGAGTGTGTGTCGACTACACGTCTCTTAATAAACATTGTCCAAAGGATCCCTTTCCTCTACCTCGCATTGATCAAATAATAGACTCAACAGCGGGGTGCGCAAGGCTTTCCTTCCTGGACGCATATTCTAGCTACAATCAGATCAAATTAAATAAAGAAGATAAGGAAAAAACAACTTTTATAACACCATACGGTGTGTTCTGTTACCAAGTCATGCCTTTCGATTTAAAAAATGCAGGAGCAACCTACCAAAGGATGATGCAAAATTGCCTTGGGAGTCAAATAGGACGAAACATTCAAGTCTACATCGACAATGTGGTCATCACCACAAGAAAAGACGAGTCACTAATCAGTGATCTGGCAGAAACCTTCGACAACTTAAACAGGTACAAGCTCAAGCTTAACCCGACAAAATGCTCCTTTGGGGTATCTGCAGGGCAACTCCTGGGATTCCTGGTATCCGCAAGAGGAATAGAGGCAAACCCAGAAAATATCCAAGCAATACTAATGATGGGGAAGCCAACAAAGCTACATGATGTACAGAAGCTCGCAGGACGCGTCGCGGCACTGAGTCGATTCGTGGCGAGGCTAGGAGAAAAAGCACTCCCTTTCTATGCATTGATGAAAAAATTAGATGACAAATTCAAGTGGACGGAAGAAGCGGATACAGCCTTCGCACAACTGAAAAAAGTGCTTTCCACATCACCGGTGTTGGTCGCACCAAAGGAAAAGGAGCCATTACTACTATATATTGCAGCAACACATCAAGTGGTGAGCACAGTATTAGTGGTCGAAAGAAGTGAAGAAGGAAAAGCTCATGGAGTCCAACGGCCAATATATTTTGTCAGCGAGGTACTATCTCCAACAAAGCAAAGGTACCCACACTACCAGAAACTTGCATACAACGTATTCACAACAGCACGGAAACTACGTCAATATTTTGTGGTGCACCCAATCATAGTGGTCAATGAAGCACCACTATCCAATATATTGAACAACCCTTCAGCAACAGGACGTGTCTCCTTATGGGGAATTGAGTTATCACCCCTGGACATCACGTACGAAAAGCGAAAGGCGATCAAGTCACAAATTTTACTAGATTTCACAGCAGAATGGCTGGAGCTACAAAGCACAGGATTGCCAGATCTATCAAGCGTATGGACAATGTACTTCGACGGTTCAAAAAGAATCCAAGGCGCAGGGGCAGGAGTGGTCCTGATATCACCACAAGGCGATAAACTAAAATATGTGTTAAGGATGAGTTTTCCCCAAGCTTCCAATAATGAAGCCGAATATGAGGCGCTACTCCATGGGATGAAAATGGCCAAAGCATGCGGAGCAACTCGACTAAAAATATTTGGAGACTCAAATCTCGTCGTCCAACAAGTGATGAACAAGTGCGATGCCATCAGCGACAACATGACAACATACGGAAACTTAAATTACTATCTTGAGGGAACATTCGATGGATGCAAAGTTTTGCACGTCAGTAGAGCCAGTAACGAGGAAGCCGACAATCTGACAAACATCGGGTCTCAGTGTTTACCCGTACCGCAAGGAGTCTTTTGGGAAGATATAATAGAAAGATCAATAAAGAGCAACAAAACTTCGACTACAGAGGAACAAGGCCAGTGATACGTCTCAAACGTATCTATAATTTTTGATGCTCCATGCTTGTTTTTACACCATTTGCTTAGTGTTTCGTTACACTTCGTGGCACTTTTATGCATTTTCCGGAACTAACCTATTAACAAGTCGCCACAGTGCCAGTTCCCTGTTTTCTGCTGTTTTTGTGTTTCAGAAAAGTTACACAGGAAATATTCTCGGAATTGGACGAAACAAAAGCCGAACGTACAAAAATTCACCGAAGCTTCCAGAGAACCGAAGAGGAGACGGAGTGGGGCCACGAGGGCCCCACACAATAGGGCGGCGCGGCCTGGCCCCTGGCCGCGCCCCCTATGTGTGAGGGCGCCTCGGCCCACTCCTGACGATGCCCCTTCGCCTATAAAGACCCCCCGATAGAAAAAACCTAAGTACCCCGATCACTTTTCCAGAACACATCGCGATCCGCCGCCGCCGTCGACCCGAAGATCAGGAGGGTCCAGAAGCTCTTCCCGGCACCCTGCCAGAGAGGGGAATCGCCACCGGAGGTCTTTTTCATCGCCATGCTTGCCTCTGGCGCGATGAGTGAGTAGTCTACCTTGGACCATGGGTCCATAGCAGTAGCTAGATGGTTGTCTTCTCCACCATGTGCTTCATGTTTAGATCTCATGAGCTGCCTTACATGATTGAGATCACCGTTATGTAATTCTACATGTTGTGTTTGTTGGGATCCGATGAATATTGGTGTTATGATTGAGTTGATATACTAAATATTGTCTTATGTTATCTCTATGTTGTTTATGATCTTGCATGCTCTCCGTTGTTAGTAGCTATCTTGGCCAAGTAGTTGCTAGTGACTCCAAGAGGGGGTATTTATGCTCGATAGTGGGTTCATGCCTCTATTTAATCTAGGGGAGTCACAGAAACCTCTAAGGTTGTAGATGTGCTATTGTTACTAGGGGGAAAACAGCATTCATATGCTTGAGGGCATATGCTTTGTTTACATTACACACTTTGCTTAATGCAATTATCTGTTGTTTGCAACTTAATACTTGTGGAGTTCTCGGATTGATTCGCCACAAGTGGATTATTAGTCGTAGATGTAGTTGGATGGCGGTCTATGTATCTTGTTGTAATGCCCAGAGTAAATCTCATAGTGATCTTCTCATCATATGCATGTTGTCTTTATTCTATCAATTGCCCAACTGTAATTTGTTTGCCCAGCATGTATTATTTTATCTTATGGAGAGACACCACTAGTGAACTATGGACCCCGGTCCTATTTCCTTTATATTGCTATCACCTGTTTACTTTACTCGCACTGTTTACTTTACTCGCATATTACTATTTCTTTCCACACGATACACTCATACCCTTTGTTTCAAGCAAACCGGTGAGATTGACAACCTCATCGTAAGTTGGGAACAAAGTATTTGGTTGTGTTGTGTGCAGGTTCCACGTTGCTACTGGTTGAAGACGCGCTAACAAGTTATCGTTAACGTTGCCCTTGTTAGAGCATCACACAACTAGTGGGCATCACCTTCAGTCGTATTTTGTCCTCCTACTGGATTGACAACCTTGGTTTTTTACTGAGGGAAAAACTTGCTGCTATATTCATCACACCTTGCTCTTGGGGTTTCCAACTGACCGGTCATTTACTTCATTAATTACACGCCAACAAGTTCTTTGGCACTATTCATCACCGCGCCATCAGCCAGCACCAAGCAACAGGCTCGGGGGCTAGAAAAACAAGCACAGCAGAACCAGAAGAAATCATGATGATCAAAGAAACCTGGATGCAACCATATCTGGCATACATGATAAATAAAACACTACCCGAAGATACAGTACAAGCAAAAAGAATAATACGACAATCCAAGGCTTTCGTCGTGTTACAAGGGAAATTATACAAAAGAAGTATAACATGCATCTTCAACGGTGCGTCACTCCTCAAGAAGGGCAGGAAATCTTAAAGGACATCCATGCAGGGGTATGTGGACATCACGCTAGCAGCAGAGCCATTGCAGCCAAAGCTATTCGTGCAGGATTTTACTGGCTAACAGCCATTAAGGATGTGAAAGACATAATGAGGAAGTGCGAGGCTTGCCAATGATTCGCATCTCGACCACAAGCGCCAGCAGCGGAGTTGCAACCAATACCATTATCATGGCCCTTCGCACAATGGGGTCTTGACATGGTGGGAAAACTACACAAATCTTGGCCAGGAGGGCATGTTTATATGCTGGTAGCAGTCGACAAATTCACCAAGTGGGTAGAGGCAGCCCCCGTGACAACCCAAGATTCTACAGCCGCAATCAATTTCATCAAGTCAATAGTTTTTTGCTTCAGAGTACCACACAGTATCATCACAGACAATGGGACAAACTTCACATCGAAGGAGTTCAAGAATTACTGTGAAAGTTTGGGAATTAAATTGAAATTTGCATCGGTGGCGCATCCAAAGACAGATGGGCAAGTCGAGAAAGCCAATGGCTTAATATGCAACGGGATAAAGAAAAGGTTGTTAGCACCCCTCGAGAAAGCCAAGCACGCTTGGGTAGATGAGCTACCCTCTGTACTCTGGAGTCTCCGAACTACACCCAACGCAGCTACTCAAGAAACGCCCTTCTTCCTGGTCCATGGCGCAGAAGCCGTGCTTCCAGTCGAAATAACTCATGAAGCTCCAAGAATCGCGGCGTATGATGAGACAACTTCCACAAAAGCGCTTCAGGACGATGTCGATGCACTTGACGAGGCAAGAGACGTAGCACTAGCCAGAGCTACTCAATATCAACAAAATTTACGAAACTACTATAGTAGTCGAGTTCGTCCATGGTATTTCATGGTGGGAGATCTAGTTCTACGACTTAAGCAAGATGGTCATGGAAAATTGGAATCCCCATGGGTAGGACCCTACATCGTGACGGAAGTAATACCAGGAGGAGCTTATCGACTACAAGACAAGAAAATGGGGAAAGACGAGAGTAACCTGTGGAATGCAGAGCAACTACGGCGGTTCTACGCATAGAAGACACAAGGCGGTAAAAATCTTTCGGGTTATGACCCCCTGAACCCAGAACATGAGGCCACCGGTCGGGTTCTTTGGGTCAACTACAAATATGTACAAGTATTTCACTTTCCACTCAGGGGCTCAGCCCCTCAAGTCGTATGAAATAATATTAACAAGTTATTGAGCTTTGTGAGAATCCGAGATATACTACTAGGTTGTTTGCAACCCGATATTCGACAAAAGCAAGCACGGTTCAAAAGAACTCGATAATACATTAAAGACATACCTCGGAACAACGGTCCGTTCCCATGGTCTATTAATAAAGCAGGCACAAAATATAATTCAACACGACTACTTATTACAGATAGCACGAGAAAGGACAAACTAAATGAAAGAGATTACATAAAGAGAGAATCTAATGAAAGTGCACTTCAGCTTCGTACTCCTTCTGGCACTGGGTCCAGTCGTAGATCCTCACGTCGAACCTCGATGTACCGATGTGGTAGTCAAAAGTCATAAAGAAGCCTTGATGAAGATCATGATCTTCTGCAAACTGCGACCAGCCGCCCTTGAAGTACTGCTCACCGGCACCATCGTACCAGACCTCCACTTCATAGGGAGTCCCTTCCCCAGAGTGTTCACGAAGAACCGCTTCCCGCAGTTCTCGCCCATCCATGAACTTGGTGAATTTCAGCGGTAATCGCTGAATCTCATGGCACTGCGCGCCGGCGATGCAGAAGAAGGAGTACACTCTAGGAGGAGGAGGAGAAACGATAGGAGAAGGAGCGCTTGGACCTGGCGCAGCATATGGCACCTTGGGTTTATTTTCACTCCCGGCTGGACGGCCGGGGCGCCGCTTCACCGGAGCAAATGACGAAGCTACCACAGCTGTGATAGTAGCCTTGTTCTTACTGCCGCGAGGGCGGCCGCGGCCCCGTTTCTCCTCCGGTGCACCGATGCTCAAATGCGATTCACCTGCATCGGCCATGGAGCTAAGTGTTGGAAAGAAGAAACCCTAGATGAGATCAAGGAGAGGAAGATGATGCGGCAGAGGAAGAGACTAATGACTGAATTAGGGTTTTTACCCTTGCCAAACATGCTTTATTTATATAGTACATAATGGGCCTCTACAAAGGCACGGTCCAAAAATATATGTACGGGCTCTTATATTCTGCCCAGTGCAGACGATAAAATAAGCACCAGCGTATCAAGAGACATGGAGAAAAGGAAAAAAAAGTTATCTATCAAGAAACATAGCGTACCTCGTCTTGGACTCGGGGGCTTGAGTCATAAGAAAAGAAGAGAAGAACAACTGAAAGGGCGAATCATGTTGGAAAATATTGCAAGAGGAAATATATGGAGCAGGTATATCTATCTTTTTGAGCCTATACCCAAAAAAATTTGGCTATAGCCTCGGGGGCTACTCCCATCGGGAGCGCTGTCGCGCACCCGATAGAAAGAAGTCGACAGAAGAAAGGAGAGAAGTTGAAGTTGATGATAAAGAACTAGTTGATGACAAGTGGTTTAGGAGCAATCGGTTGCATTTCATCAGCAATGAACTTCAACTACATTGTCGACAAAATGAACATCGATTACTCCCATCGGGAGCTATTCATGAGAGTTAAAAAGGATAACTCGAAAATTTTGTATATTGATTCAGTCAAACAAGGCTGTGAAATATGATTCTCGAGTTGCGTCATCGCGACAAAACTTGAATGTTGTGGTTGAAATATATCATGAAGGTAAGACCCCAGGATCCGTCCTATGTGGCCTAGTATACGCACATGGATGCGCTCTGCTGGTATTTATCCGTGTCTATGACGCGAAGAAAATCTTGGTGGACACACTGGGTACCCTAAGAACCACTGGGATTCATTCTTTGTAAGTCCTAAATGCGGTAAAAGGATGGGTTTGACCAATTTCCCGAATTCAAGTCCAAGGGGATTGAATTTGAAGTAGGTGACAAGTATCTGTTCCGGCAGTTAGCTGACCTCTTGATCCGTCAGAGTTGTCAGGTTTGTTCATCAAAACCCCTTGCAAGACATTATAATAAAAAGATAAGTCGAAAGACCAAGTCGAAGATTTGAAGATATGAAGAAGAAGACAAAGATTTGAAGATCTGAGATTCAACCCGAATCTGCAATTCTGGTAGAATCTCGGGGGCTACTGACAAGGGTATAGATAATAGAGCCCGACAGTTGAGTACCCCTGAGGCCCGTTAAGCTAGGCCCAATTGTAACGTTAGTCGAAATACGAGTTCATATCGTATGCCGATATTGTAATCTGTATCATATCCCTCCCGATCCCTGATGTCTACGCATGCGTCTGTTCTTGTAGACAGTGTTGGGCCTCCAAGTGCAGAGGTTTGTAGAACAGCAGCAAGTTTCCCTTAAGTGGATCACCCAAGGTTTATCGAACTCAGGGAGGAAGAGGTCAAAGCTATCCCTCTCAAGCAACCCTGCAATTACGATACAGAAAGTCTCTTGTGTCCCCAACACACCCAATATACTTGTCAGATGTATAGGTGCACTAGTTCGGCGAAGAGATAGTGAAATACAAGTAGTAGTGATGATTATAACTAGCAAATGTGAGCTGAAATAAATATCGCTGCGAGCAAACATGTAACAAAACAGTAAGTAAACGGTGTGCAATGCTTGGAAACAAGGCCTAGGGATCATACTTTCACTAGTGGACACGCTCCCAACAAATATAACATAATTGAACTAATAGATACTATCATCCATATGCAACTCAAAATAATTCTCCAATGGAAAACAAACACTAATCATGTGTAGGGCTACGAAGCACTCCTCAAAGTCCGTATGTACCCAAACTAGATTGTCCCACACTATCACCATGAACGCACTAGATGGTTTCAACAAACACCAACAATTCATAGAGATATTAACCAAAAAGATACACATGATGCACACACTAGTCACCTTTACACCATGATATGAGGTATCTCCGGAGAGTATAATAATTAAGCATAGGAGTAGCATAATATCTGAATAATAACATCTACCAATTCAACTAGATACAAAGCTCACGATCACATAAAGATCACATCATGGGAGAGAGAGGTGAACCACATAGCTACCGGTAGAGCCCTCAGCCCCGGGGGAGAACTACTCCCTCCTCATCATAGGAGACAACAAGGTTGATGGAGATGGCGGTGAGGTCGATGGAGACGACGGAGACGGCGATGGAGACCGATGGAGATGGTTCCGGGGGCACTTCCCCGTCCCGGCAGGGTGCCGGAACAGAGACTTTTGTCCCCCGAAATTCATCGACGGCGGCGGCGGAGCTGCAGAACTCTTTCTAGAAAATTGCTGACTCCCCTAGGGTTTTCCGTCCCGAGGCTTTATATAGGCGAAGGGGCGTCGTCAGGGGGCTGCCAGGGCGCCCTCACATGTAGGGGGCGCGGCCAGGGGCCAGGCCGCGCCGCCCTATTGTGTGGGGCCCTCGTGGCCCCACTCCGTCTCCTCTTCGGTTCTCTGGAAGCTTTGGTGAATTTCTGGACGTTCGGCTTTTGTTTCGTCCAATTCCAAGAATATTTCCTATGTAGCTTTTCTGAAACACAAAAATAGCAAAAAACAGGGAACTGGCACTGTGGCATCTTGTCAATAGGTTAGTTCCGGAAATCGCATAAAAACGCCATGAAGTGTAACGAAGCACAAGGCAAATGGTGTAAAAACAAGCATGGAGCATCAAAAATTATAGATATGTTTGAGACGTATCAGCATCCCCAAGCTTAACTCCTGCTCGTCCTCGAGTAAGTAAGTGATAACAAAAGAAATATTTTTTGAGGTGACATGCACCATCACAACTTTGATCATATAGGTAAAGCATTGAGTGCTGAGATCAAAGAACTTAAAACATGGGCATGAAAGACATAATCTTGATAATAGAAACTTGGCAACCATGTTATAACATGAAAAAGAACACAAACAAAAGATCATGAATAATGAAACAATGAAAGTCAAACGTGTGTTCAAATCATATGGAAAAACATAGTAAATGGTTTTCAGCTTGTCCTTCATGGAGAGCAAAACATAAATGCATAGGACACCTTCAAGTTTAAGAGGGCGACTAGATACAAATAATTTAGGAACAAGTGAAACCATAGTCATGAATCAATCAATGGTAAACTTTGGGACAATGCACATTATACTCAGAATGACAACTATGCTCTCTTAGACGGTGCATAAAGGTAGAAGGTGGAGACTCAACATAAAAGTAAAAGAAAGGCCCTTCGCAGAGGGAAGCAGTGATTAAACATGTGCTAGAGCTTTTCATTTGTAAAACAGAGAGATAAAAATTGGTTTTGAGAGGTGGTTGTCTTTGTCAACGACTGGCAATGGGGTTCTTACTATCTTCCATACAAAAATGAAGCAAGTTTTTGAGAGAGAGATTGGCACTTTTGTGCTCTTTTATAAAGCTTAGTACTCCTCCCCACCTTTTTTCCTTTCTCAAACCATGGCTAACCGATTCCATCGGGTGCCCACAAACATTCACATACCATGGAGGAGTGCCTTTTTTATTTATTTATTTTCTCTTTTTTTTTCTTTTTGGAATAAGACAATATGGAAGATAGCAAATCCGACCACTACGTCCCCATGAGCTGAAAATAGTGTCACAAAACGAGAAGTGTTTTGAAGGTTTTTTGAAAGGTAGCACATGAAAATTTTTGTGGAATGGCTTACAAATACCATGCATAGGAATTTATAGTGGACACAATGGCAAACTTGGTTTTTAGGAGTTGGATGCATGAGTAGAGCTCATACTCAATACAAAATGAGGGCTAGCAAAAGACTGGGAGCGACCAACTAAGAGAGCAATAACGGCCATAATCATGCAAAGCGACAAAGCATCATTGAAAGAAGCATAAAGTGGTATCACAAGTCAAAAACCAAATGATCATAGAGGCTATAGGCGACTTATTTTGTAGTCAACATGGTGTAAGCATGTGCCAAGTCAACCCAAATAAAGCATCAAAGGAGAAAACCAAATTAATGCTTCCAAATAATAAAAACAACGCATGATTTTTTCAAAGGCTCATTAAGCAAGATCAGTCATTTGAGACAAGTCATGCCACAGCAAAAACCACTAAGCATACTATCAAAACGCAATCAAGCATGGCATGCAAAAGTCTAAGCCACAGTCTAAACAAGCTCCTTTTTGTACCATTTTTTTGCATAAAGCTTTTTCTCTTTTCCAACACCATTCAAACCTTTTCGAGGAAACTCTTTTGATGAAAACCAACATGGACCAGAGGTCCAAATATACCTTGATACAAAGATAAAGCAAGATCTGAACAAAAATCAAGGCGAAAAATGCAAGCTAAACGCAGTAGCGGAAAAAGAGAACACTCATTGAACGATAAGAGTGAAAACTAGAGTGTTCTTGGCAAATGAAAAGCGAGTTCATCTCCTCCAAAAGAAACATGATGTGATCTAACCATTTATTGCAGCAAACAAAGCAAAATAAAACTGAAAACAAAAACAACTGACGCTCCAAGAAAAACGCATAGTGCATGAAGCAATAAAAATATAGAGTCTTGAAAGGTGACCTGATTTTTGCTGATGAAGAAAAGGGGTGCCTCGGGGGCATCCCAAGCTTTGACGCTTGTACCTCTTTGATATTTCTTGGGGTGCATGGGCATCCCCAAACTTGAGCTTTTGTCCATTCTTTATCTCATCTCATCATTCTCCAATCCCTACACTTTAAAACTTCCTTCATACAAAACTAAACACAATTCTATTTGCAACATTAGTGTAAGCATAGCATTGAATCAACCCTTTTTGCTTCAGGTTTCAACTCAAAACCACCAAATATAAAGTATAAACTACTGTAGCAAATTCCCCAAAAGTTTTGTGATCAAAAGAACTCAAAAAGAAAGCGATAAAGCAGCAAACACAAATATTGGCAGAAATCTGTAAAAACAGAACAGCTGACAAAGGTCGAATTTTTAGAGGGTTTTCTGTTGCTCAAATCAAAAAGTGTACAACTAATTAAAGTTTGCATATAACCTGGGGCATATGCACAAGAAATCGCAGGTCCAAAATATATACAGAGAATTTTCACGAATTTTTACGGTGCAGCACCGAAAACTGTTTCAGGACAGCAACATCCCCAAATCTTACCTCACTCAAATTAGAGGCTTCTCTTGGCACAACAACGAAATAAAAAGGATAAGGAGCGGTTATTACAGTAGTAATAACTTCCAAGACTCAAACAAAAGAAAAAGTACTGAAAATAAACAATGGGTTATCTCCCAAGAGTGCTTTTCTTTAACGCCTTTGAGCTAGGCGCAGTAATTTGCAAAGATGCTCATGTGGGCGCCATATAGGAGCTTGAGGCAAAGGCGCCATATAGGAACTTAAAGCAATAGAGAGCATCAAAAAGAAAATGTGAAAGACATTTAAATCTAAACCACTTCCTATGAAAAATAGTCTTGTAAAGAGACAAGTCATGAAAGCGCAAAGCAAAAAGCATAGGAAGGCAAAACAAGTACAACTTTAAGAATTGCAACATAAAGAGGGGAAACTCAATATTTATGAGATCCATCAAACCATGTTTCCCTCTCTCATAATAACTTTCAGTAGCATCATGAATAGAATTAACAATATAACTATCACATAAAGCTTCCCTACCATGAGCCACATGCATAAAAGAATTAATACTCCCCACATGAACAATAGTAGTAGGAGCAGATTCAACAGAATAATTATTCTCATCACCATAATCATCAAAAATAGGAGGCATATTGTTATCATAACTAATTTTCTCCTCAAAAGTAGGTGAACTGAAAATATTATACCCATCATCATAACCATCATAAACTAGAGGTTTAGTATCATCACAAGCTAGAGAACAGCTATTTCGCAAAGCATACTCATCAAACATATCATCATAAGAAGGAACATGGATAGTACTAATGGTACAACAATTATTAACCTTAGAATTTGTATCAAAAAGATTTTCAATATCAAAAGTAGAGTGCTTTTCCCAATCATGATCACTAACATAGGTAACAGGCATAGGAACATCACATAGGGGAGATAAAATATCATCAGAGCAAACTTTCTCCACTAAAGCTGGGGGACTAAAAATATCATGCTTAACAAAACCAGCTTCCCCAAGCTTAGACTTTTCTATAGCATTAGCAATAACGGTGTTCAAAGCATTCATACTAACAACACTATTAGCATGCAAATTAAGCTCCAAAGGTTTTTCAATTTTCTCTTCAAACACTTCATATCTAAACTCGGGAAAAAGACTAAAGAACTCTTTGTTTTCCATTAAGCCTAACTAGTGAAAATAAAAACAAGAAACAAAAAGATATAATTGCAGAATCTAAAGGAAATAACTTCGAGCACTCACACAGGAGGATGCGAGTACCTTTTACCTTACCTCCCCGGCAACGGCGCTAGAAAAGAGCTTGATGTCTACGCACGTGTCTGTTCTTGTAGACAGTGTTGGGCCTCCAAGTGCAGAGGTTTGTAGAACAGCAGCAAGTTTCCCTTAAGTGGATCACCCAAGGTTTATCGAACTCAGGGAGGAAGAGGTCAAAGCTATCCCTCTCAAGCAACCCTGCAATTACGATACAGAAAGTCTCTTGTGTCCCCAACACACCCAATACACTTGTCAGATGTATAGGTGCACTAGTTCGGCAAAGAGATAGTGAAATACAAGTAGTAGTGATGATTATAAGTAGCAAATGTGAGCTGAAATAAATATCGCTGCGAGCAAACATGTAACAAAACAGTAAATAAACGGTGTGCAATGCTTGGAAACAAGGCCTAGGGATCATACTTTCACTAGTGGACACACTCCCAACAAATATAACATAATTGAACCAATAGATACTATCATCCATATGCAACTCAAAACAATTCTCCAATGGAAAACGAACACTAATCATGCGTAGGGCTACGAAGCACTCCTCAAAGTCCGTATGTATCCAAACTAGATTGTCCCACACTATCACCATGAACGCACTAGATGGTTCCAACAAACACCAACAATTCATAGAGACATTAACCAAAAAGATACACATGATGCACACACTAGTCACCTTTACACCATGATACGAGGTATCTCCGAAGAGTATAATAATTAAGCATAGGAGTAGCATAATATCTGAATAATAACATCTACCAATTCAACTAGATACAAAGCTCACGATCATATAAAGATCACATCATGGGAGAGAGAGGTGAACCACATAGCTACCGGTAGAGCCCTCAGCCCCGGGGGAGAACTACTCCCTCCTCATCATAGGAGACAGCAAGGTTGATGGAGATGGCGGTGAGGTCGATGGAGACGGTGGAGACGGCGATGGAGACGGCGGAGACGGCGATGGAGACCGATGGAGATGGCTCCGGGGGCACTTCCCCATCCTGGCAGGGTGCCGAAATAGAGACTTCTGTCCCCCAAAATTCATCAACGGCGGCGGCGGAGCTGCGGAACTCTTTCTAGAAAATTGCCGACTCCCCTATGGTTTTCCATCCCGAGGCTTTATATAGGCGAAGGGGCGTCGTCAGGGGGCTGCCAGGGCACCCTCACACGTAGGGGGCGCGGCCAGGGGCCAGGCCGCGCCGCCCTATTATGTGGGGCCCTCGTGGCCCCACTCCGTCTCCTCTTCGGTTCTCTGGAAGCTTCGGTGAATTTCTGGACGTTCGGCTTTTGTTTCGTCCAATTCCGAGAATATTTCCTGTGTAGCTTTTCTGAAACACAAAAACAGCAGAAAACAGGGAACTGGCACTGTGGCATCTTGTCAATAGGTTAGTTCCGGAATCGCATAAAAACGCCATGAAGTGTAACGAAACACAAGGCAAACGGTGTAAAAATAAGCATGGAGCATCAAAAATTATAGATACGTTTGAGACGTATCAATCCCTGAGACCTGGCCACCTATATATAGGGGCCAGGAGGGGACGGTAAGGGACAGATTGAAAGCAAGCCAGGTTTACACCCATGTTTACTTTCAATAGACACCTTGTTTGACAGATTTCACCTTCGAGTTCATCCAACGCCCTATCTCCCCGATCCTAAGTCCTTCATCTAGGACATTTATCGAGTTAACCCTTGTTACCTTTATTTTTGCAAATTCCTTTGACTGATGCTATTAGAATGCCTCCTTATGCAAAGTATATGAAAGATATTGTTACTAACAAAAGGAAGATTCCTAATGAGGAAATTTCCACTTTACTTGCTAATTATTCTTTTGATGGTAAAGTTCTGGAGAAGCTTGGAGATCCAGGTATACCAACTATTCCTTGCTCCATTAAAAATAACTATGTTAGAACTGCTTTATGTGATTTGGGAGCCAGAGTTAGTGTCATGCCTTTTTCTCTTTATAAGAGACTTGATATAGAAAAATAGGTATCAACTAATATATCTTTGCAAATGGCTGATAAGTCTACTACTATTCCTATTGGTATATGTGAAAATGTTCCTGTTCAAGTTGCTAACAGTTGTTTGATATTAACTGACTTTGTTGTCTTGGAAATGCCTGAAGATGATAATATGTCTATTATTCTTGGAAGACCTTTTCTAAACACTGCAGGTGCGGTTATTAATTGCAATCAAGGAAAAGTAACTTTTAATGTCAATGACAAAGAGTACACGGTCTATTTTCCCAAGAAGATTTATAGAAAGAATGCTCTAAATTCAATCAAGAATGTTGAGACCATTCGAGTTGGTCAAATTATTTGTTCAGAGAGAAAACCCAAGGAAGAATATAAAATTGTCATGATTGGGACTATGCCTATCAAGGTTGAGGTAACATAAGCATATAGTGAAATGCAAAGTTTTTCCTCATATAAAGTTAGTTTGGTAACAAGACATGATCAACCTTGTTAACAAAGTGATTTTATATGAATGAAACTTCGTTTTCACCGCATTTACTCAACCTCACTCATTTTTACTTTCACCATTTTTGTTCCCTCTGTTTAGTTTCATATTAGAATATCTTAGAGCTGCTGCATACTTGGTTTTGATTTGCTTTCTATCGCTCCACCGTCGTTTTCCCGAGTTTTATTCTCTCATCGTTTTTCTGAAAAATCCTCAAAAATAAAGTTTCTCGGAAAATTCCAGAAAAAACTTCTTAAATTTTTATGTCAAAAATGGGGCAGAGTGGCACCTGGGAGACCTCAGGGGGACCCACCATGCCACCTCACCCCCAGGGGGCGCGGCCCAAGCCTGGCCGCGCCCACCTATGGTGAGGGGGGCCCCCCTGGCCTCTCACTTATCTCTTCCTCCCCAACTCTTTCTCTCTCCCAAAAAATCACGACACACCAGCTCAAACCCGTGTTCTTGCTGCTCTCCATCTCGATTTTTCAATCTCCTTGCTCAGCCCATCATTGTTGCTGAGATTTGGAGCATTTGTTCTCCGGTATGTGACTCCTCCGATTGTCCAAGTAGAATTTTGTTTAGTGGAGTATTTCTTGAGTATTTTAGCTCTATAGGTGACAGGTGAAATGAGTTTGCATGCTTGTTCTATTGCTTAGAAATGTTATTTTGATGCATGTTAGCCCTCTAGTAACTCCCTATAGTAGTTCCCTACATTTGTTTGTCTCAAAATCACTTTTTATGAGGTTTGTTAAAAATTTCAGAAATGGAGGAGAATGCTTACCAACTCTTTCAACATGAACTAGAAGTGCATGAATTCATGAGAGTTCACCATGAAGAAAGGGCTTTTCCCTTGATCTATCCATGCTCAGAGTTTATGAATGCCGCTGGAATCCTGCAGGATTTCCAAACTCTAGTCTCTAATGCAGGATTGGAGCATTTTATTGGTGGTGAACCTCCCCAATATGCTAAACTAACAATGTCTATGGTGCAGGATTTCAGATTCAGTTGGTCCACACCTAACCCCATGGTTCATTATAAAATCTACAATAAATTGGTGGACTTGCCCTTTGATGTTTTCTGTGCAGCCATTAGAGTACCACAGTGGGGATCACGCGAAAAGATGAAGGAACGGCCTAGGCCATTGACGGATCTTTATAAGGAGATTTGCCAAGGAAGAAGCTTCTCAGGGGAGAATGGTAAAATTCGAAATATTCATTTTCCATCCATTCGATATTTTGCCTACTTTATTACCAAGTGTGTTCTTGCTAGGAAAGTTGTAAGTAAGTTGTCCTCTTGCGATCTAGCTTTTATTGCTGCTGCTTTGAGAGGTGATAGGACTTACAATTTGGGTGCTTTAATAGCTTTCCGTCTTGGTGCTAACCGTGAGAAAGGGGGAATCTGTGGAGGTCTTATTGCTTCACGTTTGTTATCTTTGCATGGTGTAGTGCCTCATACTTTAGATCTTCAGTTTCCAGTAGAGAGACTGGATCTTAATTCTATGATACATCATAAGTTTGTTTCTCCTCATGCCTGTTTGACTAACTTGATGTTTGAGATAACCTTCTTCAAGAAATCTACCTGGAAGGTAGTGAAGGCTGACCGATCAGTCCATTTGCCTGCACCTCTTTTGTTTAACCTTGATCGCAGGAATTGATGGTCACTCACAGAGGGTGAGCTCGACGCATACATGGAGGAGCACCTGCAGCCCGTGCACAATGAAGAGGCGACCGAGGAGTCGGTCCAGCCTTCCAACATTACGGAGTTTCCATACCAGCAGCCCTATTATGATTATACACCATCTGCTTAATCTTCACAAGGGCCAGGCTATGACTATGCCAATGATGACCCACCTGCATGGGGCATGTATTGGAGATGAAGTTGATCTCCACTTAGGCCAAAAGCCTAAGCTTGGGGGGAGGTACGCTGATGATTCACTCATCTACATATCATATTTTGTCGGTCCTTTGTATATCCATGTTTCGCTTTCTTTTCTTTATTGTTCTTATTCTATTGTTTACTTTCCAAAACACAAAAAGACCAAAAATATTTCCGTTGTTTCTCTTTGTTTGCCTTTTCAGTTGCTAGCTTTGGTTTGCTTTACTTGATGTTTTCGGTTTGATATTTGAAAAATCCAAAAATATTTTGCTTTGTTTGCTATTTTACTCCTGTTCTTGTTTCAAAAATCGAAAACCCAAAAATATTTGTTGTTCTTCTTTGGTTTTGTAAAAGTTGCTGCAGAGTTCAGTCTCCGTGACTCCATTGGAGCTTGGTATTCATTTCATATTATTCAAGCCACACAAGTGAAAGGCAATAATGACAACATATGACAATCCAAGATGTGGTAAGAGGCTGGTATGTACTCCATTTGTTTTCATTTTTATACATATACTCATCTATGTGGACATGCTTAGTTGGTTCATGTAAGGTATATGTTATCTAATGGATGCTTTGTAGTTCTTGCTCTCATATGATTAGTTCCAATTTACTAATAGTTTGTAGCATGTCATGTAGACGCTTGCTTGCATTGTTTTATTCATAGTATGGTATGTTATTGTGGTATCCTCCTCTGAAAGTTTCATTTGAATCGACTTGGCACATGCTCAAGCATGCATATGACTGAACAAAAAGTCAATTAAGCCTCGATGATTTAATTTGCCTCAGAGTTCTTGTATCATTTTTATACCTATATTAATTTTGCTTTGTCGCAAGCATGATTATGACAGCTATTGCTCTCTCGATTGTCGCTTCCCAGTCTTTTGCTAGCCTTCACTTGTACTGAGAGGGAATACTTCTCGTGCATCCAATCACCAAAAACCAAGTCTACCAAAGAGTCCACTATAAATTCCTATGCATGGTATTTTCAAGCCATTCCAAGTAAATTTTCATGTGCACCTTTCAAAACTTTCAACTACTTCTCATTTTGTGCCACTATTTTTAGCTCATGGGGACGTAGTGGTCAGAATTGCCATCTTCCATATTAAATTAAGTACCCCTTGACTAGGCAGCTTCATCTGCTCGTCATTAATTTTGCAAGGGAGCTGGTCAGACCATTGTAATCTAAATCTAAAAAAAGAAAAGAAAAAGGCACTCCTCCATGGTATGTGAAAGTTGGTGGGCACCCGACGGAATCGGTTAGCCATGGTTTGAGAAAGGAAAAAGGTGGGGAGGAGTGTCAAAGCTTTATAAAAGAGCACCAATGTGCCAAATTTTTAAAGAACTCGGAACCGCTCTCACTTGTTTATTATGGAAGATAGCAAGTCCCCATTGCCAGTCGTTGACATGAAACAACCACCTCTCAAAATAAATTTTTATCTCTGTTTTACAAATGAAAAGCTCTAGCACATGTTAAATCACTGCTTCCCTCTACGAAGGGCCTTTCTTTTACTTTTATGTTGAGTCTTCATCTTCTAACTTTAAGCACCTTCTTGAGAGCATAGCTATTATTCTTAGTGTAATGTGCTTGTCCCAGAACACGGTTAATTGTGGTATAACTTTGATGCTTGTATCTTTGATATTTTTACTTCTAGTCTTCCCATGAACTTCAGAGGTGCCTTAGCATTTATGTTTTGCTCCACAAATAAAGGCAAGCGAGATACCACTCTTCCATATCATTTATGAACATTACAATCTTGTAGCTTCTTATGTTCATGTTACTTGTTATTAGTGCATTGGCACTCTTTCATAGCTTGCTTGACTATGAGGTAGCATTAGTTGCATATTTCTTATTATGAATTGCTTGAGTACTTGATCATATAGTGAATATATATACATCATATGAAGCAAATGTGTTCGTGAAAGTTTCTTTTATCGCTCTCAGTTGTTAACTGAACTGCTTGAGGACAAGCAAATAGCTAAGCTTGGGGGGAGTTGATACGTCCAAAACGCATCTACTTTCCCGAACACTTTTGCTATTGTTTCTCCTCTAATTTGTGTGTTTTGAATACAACTAACACGGACTCATGCTATTTTCAGCAGAATTGCTCTGGTGTCTTGTTTTTGTGCAGAAATCCAACTTTCAGGAAAAATCCCAGAAAATATTGCAAAAATTCTATTTTGCCAGAAGACCCACGGAGCCAGAAGGAGAGACGAAGGGAGGCAGTGGCCTGGGCTCACCACCAGGGGGCGCGGCCCAGGCCTGGCCGTGCCCACCTGTGGTGAGGCCGCCTCGGCCGTCGCCTCGACCCCTCCTTCTGTCTACATATACCCTCTGACCTGAAAGGAGCGGGGGTTCAGCGTTTTTCCCAGATAG
This sequence comes from Dactylis glomerata, assembly GCA_007115705.1. Taxonomy (NCBI): domain Eukaryota; kingdom Viridiplantae; phylum Streptophyta; class Magnoliopsida; order Poales; family Poaceae; genus Dactylis; species Dactylis glomerata. The sequence continues at coordinate 1,139,287 of QXEO01000531.1, read as the reverse complement.
ACTTCCGCTGCGCCGCCACCATCAGAAACCGCGATTCGGAACCAGAAACTTCATTCTAGCACCCTGCCGGGACGGGGATTTGGAGGAGATCTTCATCACCATTGTCACCGATGTCTCTCCATCAACCATCCATGACTCCCCCATCCATGTGTGAGTAATTCCCGCTGTAGGCGAAGGGGATGGTAGAGATTAGATGAGATCATTCATGTAATTTGCTATGAGATTGTTAGGGCATAGTGCCTAGTATCTACTGTTAGTGCTTATGATATTGTTGCAACTTGTTGTGCTTAATGCTTGTCACTTTGGGCCCGAGTGTCATGATCTCAGATCTGAACTTGTTATTATTTTATGATGATACTTGTTATTTATGATCTTACCTGCAAGTTGTTTACACATATTGTTGTCCGGAACCCGAGACCCCAAAGTGACAAAAATTGGGATAACCGGAGGGGATGGCTATGATGTGAGGATCACATGTGTTCACCGAGTGTTAATGCTTTGCTCCGGTACTTTATTAAAAGGAGTACCTTAATTACCAGTAGTTTCCCTTGAGGCCCTGCTGCAATAGGCTGGTAGGACAAAAGATGTCATGTAAGTTTCTCATTGCGAGCACGTAAGACTATATACGGAAGACATGCTTATGATTGTTTAGTACTAGGATGCTTTATCATTATTTACCTGCAATGCCCATGTCTCAGTGATTTCATGAATTATCTTGTCCATGCAACGCCCGTACATCCATCCCTATTCCTACAGTCTTTTATCCTACTGTTTACTATTGCTACTATTACTGCTTTTATTTTACTATTGCTGCTACTGTTTTGCTACTATCACCACTATAAAACTGTTGCTACTGATAAACCGCTGTGAGCAAGTCAGTTTCTAGGTGCAGCTGAATTGACAACTCATCTGTTAAGGCTTATAAATATTCTTTGGCTCCTCTTGTGTCAAATCAATAAATTTGGGTTTTACTTCCCTCGAAGACTGTTGCGATCCCCTATACTTGTGGGTCATCATTGAGCCAGAACTCAATAATGGTCAACAAATGCGTCTCATTGTTTGCATTATCCAAGAACCATGTTATAAATAAGACATAATATGACCCAAGTTCAAATGTGAAAGACTTGTTCAAGAATGATTAGAGAACCATTGAACTAAGAAAGGTCTATCCTAAGGCTCCGTAAAAAGACTAAGGATATATTTCTGAAAGAAAGCAAATGTTCACTGAGTTCGGAAAGTTTGAGAAAACTCATGTAAGATTAAGCTAAGAGAAGCGTGTTTGGGCATTAAGATTGCATTTAGGCAATTCTACATGAATTGAAGCTGCTTTGGAAGTAGCAAGTATAGTGTTATGGCTAAGAAAGTTCATCTTCTAAGATGAGTGTGTTTCTACTTTGGATGGCTGTATGAGAAAATCAATGTGATTGATCAAACACCATTGCAAAAGCTGGAATACAAAGTCTCACCCTTCTGCCAAAACATATACTTTGACATACGATGAGTGTATAGTGTCAATTGGATTGACAAGTTGCAAATGATATAAAAGATCTGAGTTGTGCAAATTGCTAATGAAGCTCCTCACAAGCAAGCATGATCAAAGATTCATATGTCTTCTATGTTTCGTGATCGATAAACGAATGCGACTAGATTATTTGTACTCTAGTGCAAGTGGGAGACTGAAGGAAATATGCCCTAGAGGAAAATAATAAATGGTTTATTTGCATATTTCCTATAGTTCATAATAATTTCATACTGTACTATAACTATGTCAATTAGAAACATTGATATAGGTGTGGTATTAAATGAAATGAGTCTTTAGTAATTCTCTAATTGCTAGTTCATTGTTCAACTGATGATCGAGGTTTCCAGATCATGGAGCATTATGCCAATTGATAGTGAGATCATGCCATTTAGTAATGCCATGGTGGACATTCCCAAATGATAATATTGCAACACGATTGTGTCACGATGTTCACGTTGCGATATGATGAAAGTGTTGTAACTTAATCCTTAGACCGTGAGGTTATATTTAATCACTACTTATGGAGGAAGCTTTGATTGCATCAACCGTCACTATCTTAACCGGGTGACTGAAAAAGTGTGTTTTGGGTTCTCCAATGGAGTATGTAGAGGCGTATGAACCAAGAGCAGGATTTGTTCATCTGCATGACGGATATGGTAATCTGGGCCTCGGTGAGATTACATCTAAATCTGCATAGCATGTGACTAGATCACGGGGATGGAATACCATGGTAAGAGTTAAACAACATTAGTCAGTAACAAGATTGAATGAGATATAGGGATACGACAATCAGATCTTGGACTATGCTAGTATCAGCGAAACAAAGGAAAGGTACATCAACATTTACGATTCAACAACTAAAAGAACTTCATAGAATGCACATGGGTCATCACGGATATCTAGATCTGATTGATGATCATTTACCAGGGAGAGTTCTCATTAATGTCTATAGTGTTCTCGTACCGTTGGGTAACACACTTAAGGGTTCACGATGCTTGGGATAGTTTTGGTAATATTCGGAAACATTGAGTGTTGATTTAAGAGAGAATGAATCGTTTCGATGAAGTCCGGAAGTGTTTCGGAGTATCGAGGAATGAATTATGAGTTAATTGATATTAATTAATGAATTAATATTAGTTAAATAAGTAAAAAGGTAAAACCACCTTATTGGGCCCCTCCCGGAGGAAAGCCCACTAAGGCCATATGCGCCACCATCTTATTGGATAAGGGAAGGGGCGCCATGGGCCCCTAGGCCCTAGCCGGATGGGCTAGTGTTAGGGTTTGGGTGGGGGCGGTGCTAGCCCCACCCTGGCTACCGCCGCCCTTGGCCGCCTCTTCCTTGGCCACCGCCCTAGGTGCCTTGGGGGAGGGGCAAGGTGCACCCCCTCCCCACTATATAAAGGGGGGCCATGGAGAGATGGATACAACACGAGTTCCACGAGCCTTGAGCTCTCCCCTTTCTCCCTAGTGCGCCTCCCCTCTCCACCTCCACCTCTCTCTCTCTCTCTCTCTCTCTCATGCGCGGCTTCCTGATGGGCTGTGTAGGATTGAGACAATACCACCGCTGCATGCCGTCATTGATACGTCTCAAATGTATCTATAATTTTTGATGCTCCATGCTTGTTTTTACACCATTTGCTTAGTGTTTCATTACACTTCGTGGTGTTTTTATGCATTTTCCGGAACTAACCTATTAACAAGATGCCACAGTGCCAGTTCCCTGTTTTTTGCTATTTTTGTGTTTCAGAAAAGTTACACAGGAAATATTCTCGGAATTGGATGAAACAAAAGCTGAACATCCAGATATTAAACGAAGCTTCCAGAACACCGAAGAGGAGTCGGAGCTGAGCCAGAGGCTGGCCTCACCATAGGGCGGCGCGGCCTGCCCCTGGCCCGCGCCCCCTATGGGTGAGACCACCCTAGTCCACCTCTGATGCTGCCCCTTCGCCTATAAAGACCCCCCGACAGGAAAAACCTAAAGGCCCGATCAATTTTCTAGAAACACATCGCGATCCGCCGTCATCATCGACCCGAGATCGGGAGGGTCCAGAAGCTCTTCCCGGCACCCTGCCGGAGAGGGGAATCGCCACCGGAGGTCTTCTTCATCGCCATGCTTGCCTCCAGTGCGATGAGTGAGTAGTCTACCTTGGACTATGGGTCCATAGCAGTAGCTAGATGGTTGTCTTCTCCACCATGTGCTTCATGTTTAGATCTCATGAGCTGCCTTACATGATCGAGATCACCATTATGTAATTCTACATGTTGTGTTTGTTGGGATCCGATGAATATTGGTGTTATGATTGAGTTGATGTGCTGAATATTATCTTATATTATCTCTATGTTGTTTATGATCTTGCATGCTCTCCATTGGTAGTAGCTATCTTGGCCAAGTAGATACTAGTGACTCCAAGAGGGGGTATTTATGCTCGATAGTTGGGTTCATGCCTCTATTTAATCTGGGGGAGTGACAGAAACCTCTAAGGTTGTAGATGTGCTGTTGCCACTAGGGAGAAAACAACATTCTTATGTCCAAGGGCATATGCTTTGTTTACATTACACACTTTGCTTAATGCAGTTATCTGTTGTTCGCAACTTAATACTCGTGGGGTGTTCGGACGATATCCCCGTGGTGGATTATTAGTCATAGATGTAGTTGGATGGCGGTCTATATATCTTGTTGTAATGCCCAGAGTAAATCTCATAGTGATCCTCTCGACATATGCGCGTTATCTTTATTCTATCAATTGCCCAACTGTAATTTGTTTACCCAGCATGTGTTATTTATCTTATGGAGAGACACCACTAGTGAACTGTGGACCCCGGTCCAATTTCCTTTATATTGCTATCACTTGTTTACTTTACTCGCATTGTTTACTTTCTCGCATACTACTATTGCTTTCCACTCGATACGCTCATACCTTTGTTTATAGCAAACCGGTGAGATTGACAACCTCATCGTAAGTTGGGAGCAAAGTATTTGGTTGTGTTGTGTGCAGGTTCCGCGTTGCTACTAGTTGAAGACGCACTAACAAGTGTCGTAAACGGCGCCCTTGTTGGAAGTCACTAAGCTAGCAAGCATCACCTTCTGGAGTTTGGCTTTTTCCTGGATACGATAAACCTTGGTTTCTTACTGAGGGAAAATTTGCTGCTATACTCATCATACCTTCCTCTTGGGGTTCCCAACGGGATGGTGATTTACATCAACACCGCCGTAACAAGCAGTCGTGCTTTGGAGTTTTCGGATCCTGTCCAAAGCCGTCTACTTCCGCAATCTCGGTTGGATCAGAGATTCCGGGGGTCATCGTGATCACCGTACGTGTGTGAGTACACGGAGGTGCTACACTTGTGGCGCCAGAGTCGTTGCACCAAGTTCTACAACGACCTTGAGGTCGGTTATGTCAGCTTCATCATCAATGCATGTGCGAGGGCGTAATCCCCGCATTCGTTCTTCAAGGGTATGTCGCCAAACACCAGTTTATCGTCACATCATTACTAATAGATAGATCCTTGGGCTTTATTTGGGGTTGCATAGAAATAATTTTTTTGTTATTTGCATCAAACACAAACATATATATGCACCGACTGAAAATTATGGTGTCATGTGAAGCTTGAGTCATGTCAACAAAATTTCCATCATACTGTGTGCCCCTTCTAATTTGTGATGGTACTACGTCATAAACTCCTTTCGATTCCTTTCCTTGAAATACCTCATTTTGATACATTGGAGAGTTGGAGCAATGTGTCTACATAGATACGTTTGTTAGAGACAAGTAATATGCATGGGTCGGAGGGAGTAGCAATATTTGGGTGTAGTGTACTGGCTTTGGAATGTGTTAGCTTTGCAGATCAAGCAAAGCTGGTTCGGAAATGATTTTTTGCAATACACAAATAAAGAATGCGGTTTGAATCTTAATTGCTTGAATTGGGCAGAACAAAATAGTGTTTATGCAATACCTCGACTGGAGTTTAGGCACTACGTGGTGAAGAAATTTCAAGTCCTTATCCCGGACCATGAAGTCCCTCAAATCAAACACAACGACTTTCTCACGGACACACTCCCAAATCTAGATCCATTCCAACTTGGATAAGAGCATTTCACCATTGGAAGACCTCCGCATAGATGCCATAACCACTATCATCATAGTTGTGGTAGTCTTGAACTCCTTCCTTTTGAATTTTCCATTGCCAAGATTGTAAATGGTTGAATTAGTCAATTTGAAGTCAACCTTATTATTCATCTTGTGTTTGCAGTGGCTTTGATGGATTGTGAGTAGCCTCTAGGGGCTCGAGATCGAAGCACAGCCTCATAACCCATGTAGGTGATTATAAGAAGGACTATTGTTTTATTGAATATATGTTAACTTTGTATGTGACTTGCTTTTTTTGTCTATCCTAAACCCTATATCCCGATTGTAATCAGATGCATTGATGGTTGGTACAAAGATGATGGGAGTCAAAGAAGGACAATGATCCCAAACATGTGACAATAATGTTAGCAACAGTGCCGGATAACATTGATCCCAAGTAAGTGACAATCATTGGGTAGTCACAAGCGCTTGCTTGCCTGGTTCATAACTTAATAACTTGGACATGAATGGGAATCATTGGCATGGGGTTAGAAAAGAACAGGATAAAAATGTCACAACAACAACTCTAGACACCCAATGGACACACCATCATTTCGGCCGAATAACCGTACATAGTATTATTTATCATACTAATATATAGGTTTATTTTATGATCTCTTAGGTTTGTACCAGGCTACTAGTAAATCTCTTGGCTTGTCGTATTTAATCATTATTGTTATTAAATAGAAGCTTTCCCATGTATGAAACTTTTTGTTGCCTTGTCACATATTTTGCTATAATGTATTAATTACAAATAGTATGCAAGAAACATGGTGTTTGATGAAACCATGCATCATTGGTACTTTGACCTCTGCAGATTCGATAACCTAGTAAACTGTGGGGAAGGGGTCCAACATGAGGTTTTGTTGTTGGTGGTAAGGGGATAGGTCGTGCGGTGTGATGTCTACGCACGCTTTTATTCTTGTAGACAGTGTTGGGCCTCCAAGTGCAGAGGTTTGTAGAACAGCAACAAGTTTCCCTTAAGTGAATCACCCAAGGTTTATCAAACTCAGGGAGGTAGAGGTCAAAGATATCCCTCTCAAGCAACCCTGCAATTAAGATACAAGAAGTCTCTTGTATCCCCAACACACCCAATACCCCTTGTCAGGTGTATAGGTGCACTAGTTCGGCGAAGAGATAGTGAAATACAAGTAATATGGATGATTATAAGTGGTAATTGCAATCTGAAATAAAAATGGCTGCAAGCAAACATGTAGAAGAACTGGTTATAACTGGTGTTTCAATGCTTAGAAACAAGGCCTAAGGATCATACTTTCACTAGTGGACACTCTCAACAATGATAACATAATTGTACACATAAATATCTTTCTTCGCTATGCTATCCTGAACTACTCTCTGGTTGGATAACGAACACTAATCATGCGTAGGGCTATAAAAGCACTCCTTAAAGTTTGCATTCCCCAAACTAGATAGCCCCACACCGCTACCTTGAGCGCACTAGATGGTTCCAGACAAACACCACAATTCATAGAGACATCCAACTCAAATTATAACTCATGATAAGTATTACTGTAATCTTTAGCCTAAGAGCCACACACGATGCGCACACTGTCAACTTCACATCATGGGACAAGGTGTCTCCGGTGATTACATTACTAAAAGCACTTGAGTAGCATAATAGATGAAGAGTAACATCTACTTATTCAAATAGATTACAAAGCTCATGATCACATATAGATCACACCATGGGAGAGAGAGATGAACACATAGCTACCGGTACAGCCCTCAGCCTGGGGGGAGAACTACTCCCTCCTCATCATGGGAGTCAGCAACGGTGATGAAGATGGTGGTGGAGTCGATGGAGATGGCTCTGGGGGCAATTCCCCGTCCCAGCAGGGTGCCGGAACAGAGACTTCTGTCCCCCGAAATTGGTCTTCGATGGCGGTGGCACTGCGGAAGTTTTTGTGGATGGATGCCGATTGATTTAGGGTTTTCGTGTCAAAGGCAATTTATAGGCGGAAGGGCGATGTCAGAGGGTGCCCGAGGGGCCCACACCATGTGGTGGCGCAGCCAGAGGTTGGCCCGCGCCACCCTATGGTGTGGCCGCCTCTCGGCTCTTCTCCGTCTCCCTTTTGGACTCCGTGTACGTGACAGAAAAATATGAACTGCAGGCTTTATTTCGTCCATTTCTGAGAATATTTCCTTTGGTAAAAACCTGGAATAGAAAATAGCAGAAAACAGGAACTGGCACTGTGGCATCTTGTTAATAGGTTAGTTCCAGAAAATGTATAAAAATGCCATGAAGTGTAAACAAAACATAAAGCAATTGGTGTAAAACAAGCATGAATCATCAAAAATTATAGATACGTTTGTAACGTATCACGGTGGTGGTGGCAACGCGTTGGCTTGCTGTGGTGGTAATTTAGTGGTGAGGGGAAGAGCGAGGGTGTGCACTACCATGACCAAAAGAGGGAATGAGGGAGGTTAATGAGGCTAAGGGGATTAGTGTGCTGTTTATTTGGAGAAGTTGGGCCCGCTCCACTGGATGGTACCAACGATGCCCACTTGAAGTATATTGAGTACCCATTTTTTGAAATTAATTAACTGAAGAATAAAAGCATTCTCAAAACTGTGAAGAAGTCCCCTCAAAATTGGATTTGTTATTGCTAGAGTATTTTTGAGTTTTTATCATCAATGGGCAATCGCGCACCTCGTTATTTGACAAGATTCACTACCAATGTCCAGTCCAAACGACCTCGTTGTTAGCAGTGAATGGTGCCACAATGAAAATTGCTAAAGCACACTCATCGATTAAGACAAGCCATCATGCATTGTGTTTACCAAATGGTTCTTGGTCCTCGCATCACTAGTGGCCAATGTTGATGTTGAGAATATATGTGGCATTACAAACTTCATGGCCCCTCTCCCCTTGCAACCTATGCTAACATGTGATGTAGCGCCCATCAATGTTGTGTGAGACCGTTGATTGGCATCCAATAACATTTCAATGGAGATTGATTAGAGAAGATTGTTTTCCTAGTAATGTTTTCTTGGTTTTAGAACCGAGTGATCATTTATACATGTTCAAAATAGTTGATGACAGAAATCTTAGTTTCTCTTATTTTTCTCTATAAACGGTTTCAATTTTAATGCCCACCTACCACAATACCACATCACTTCTAGTATTTTTTCCATTTTCTACAACACTTTTTACAAATAAAATGTAAGCTTCTTTCTGCATCTCAAGAAGGTTCATAACTGGAAACCTGCACCTCTATGTTAATTCTCTAGTGGTACAATGGCCATAAACATATTTATTCATGAGAATAATTTGTCACCCTCCTAGATGGTCCCCATTTCCACAACCATTTAGCAACTGGGGATCATTACATCTAAATTAAGTATATCAAGAATACCCTATATCCTTAGGTTAGAATACAATGCACCTTCTTCACCAAATGATTTTTTTCTTTTTATCATGTTTATCTTTGTCATAAAAGTTTAGCTCTCAAGAAATCATCAGGTATATTATTCTCAAACCAAACTTAAAGTTTTACAAAGATATCATATACACATCTTTAGTGGTGACATGAACTCCTTTTTAATAAAGCACTACATATATATACCTTGGGTCTGTCCACGTATAAGTCAGTTGATATTTTTCTTATCTCTAGATTGATCCAAAAATGAAAAAGTTTATTTCTTTGAAAAATAATTTTAAACTTCAACAATACATCTCAACTAACATAGACAATTTCAGATTACCATGATTAATGCAACATATGGAAATAAAAATGATAATAAATAATGTACATAAACATTATTGGGCTAGTGGACCAATTTAGATTGGAGCCATGAAGTATCAAGAATGACCGGGTCACCACATACACATCATTATCGAATAATGTATTCCCTACCACCATAAAAAGGCGTCTTAGTGAGAAATAAAGGATATTTGGAACCCACGGTGATCATTACACAAGAGTTGTCAAACCTATGGATAGATATATTTCTCTCAGAAAGTCTTGCACAAAAGGCTCTACAATCCTCTTTATCTACACCTTCTCCATGCGCTCACCCCCCCCCCCCCCCCCGCCATCACCGGCCCCCGGCGGCGACCAAAGCACATTTTGCTTATGGTGGCAGTGTTCCGGTGTGGGCTTGAGGCCTGTTGTGTGCAACAAACAACGACGTTTGGCACTGCAGAGGCTAGGTTGATGTACCATGTTGTTTGGATGCCATTTTTCCTTTTATTTAATTTAATTAATATGGTCATGTGCATCCACCCTTGATGCTTTTGATTGTTTTTAATCATTGTGAGAGTTGGTGTTTTGGCTCTCGGGTGCATACGAACCTATTATGAGAAATGCATAAAAAAATTGTCGAATTTTTTTTGAAACAAAATTATGCATGTACATTAGGACATTATATGTTAGCATTTAAGTTTTCAGGAAAAAACATTTATGTAGTATGTGTAAAAAAGATTAAAAATGTCTCGTGAATTATTATGTTGGAGCATCAAAATTTGTCGTTCCTACATGGGACACAAAGATGTTATTTTTTTGGAAAAGTTATGAGCAAATACCGAATGTTTGGGTGTATAGCAAACATTTTCTAATTTTTTAATTGTTAAACATATTTTCAAACAATAGGTTTATATGCACCCGTGAGCCGAATTAAATTTCCAGACATTGCTATAGAGGGCTACCATTGATATAGCTTTTATGGTGTGGTGCAAAGCTTGAGTCATGTCAGACAAATTTCCTATCACATTGTTTGCGCGCCCTACTAAGACATGAACTCCTTTCGATGCATTGGCTCAATATGATACTAGAAAAATGCAATATTTGGGCGTAGTGGACCAATCTAGAATGTCTTGGCTTTCCACATCAAGTAAAGCAGGTCCGGAAATGTTTTTTTAGACTAACAGGGAACGCTCCCCGGTTCCATTATGAATAACGAAACCACAGCGTCTTACAGACAACACCACACCCAGTCTTAACGAAAAGGAAACTACAGCAAAACTAGTCTTAGATTATTATAGTACTGCACCGGTGTCTAGATATCACCTACTCAAACAAACAGAAACAAACTAACAGTTCTCGACACATCAAGCATCAGGGGACGCAGCAGCAGCAACACATTGCTTCACAGCCAGAGCCTCATCTTTTAGCCGATCACCACATGCACCGAATCATCCTCAGGGTGAGATTGCATGTACGACATCGAGGCTCGGCCGCCGTGCTGAGCTCCAGCCGCTGTCAAACTCCAGGAAGTGATCCATCCAAAGGATTTGCAGATCAATCCGACTTCAGTTCCAGCGGCTGCCTGAGTTTTTGTGTCAGCAGATCCACAAATTGATCCACTTTTGTCCAAACCTGCTGTTTGAAGGGAATTTTCCAGCTTCTCAGAAACGATAAAGCTAGATGCCACACCTATTTCATGTTTAACCAAGATTTTCTGTTAAACACAATGCTATTCCTATTATTCCAAATGCTCCAAATAATAGCAGATGAAACAAAATTAAACTGCAAATATCTAGTATTGCAAAGCCATCTGGAAGCAATGCATAAGAAACCAGTAACTCTAATACCAAACACCTCAAACACCAGATCCCACAGCAACTAAGAGACCAGGCACTCAAAGAAAAGATGCTTAACAGATTCTATCTCTTTACAAAGACTACACGCCAGAGGTTTCGGCATCCCTCTCCTCCTAAGATTATCTCTAGTCATCACTTTATTTTGAGAGAAAAGTCATAAAAACACCTGAATCCTAGGTGGGATTTTTAACTTCCAAACAGCAGGAAGAAAAATCTGTTTCACACCTCTAAAATTAACTAAAGCATACATGGACTGTGAAGAATTCACTCCATTCGATTCAAACTGCCAGATCAGTTGATCTTCTGAATCAGTAAAAGAAATAGTATTGGCAATCACTAAGATTTCCTGCCATTGTACCAATAACTCAGTGTTGGAATTATGCCCTAGAGGCAATAATAAAGATGTTATTATTATAATTCTTGTTCATGATAATGTGTATATTCCATGTTAGAATTGTATTAAGCGGAAACTTTAATACTTCTGTGGTTTATGAACAACACCGTGTCCCTAGTACGCCTCTATGGACTAGCTCATTGATTAATGATGGTTAAGGTTTCCTAACCATAGACATGAGTTGTCAATTAATAATGAGATCATATCATTAGGAGAATGATGTGATGGACAGACCCAAATAAAGCAGAGCAATTAGATCGTGTCATCGTGTTCATCTTTGCGAAGCATTTTCTTATGTCAAGTATTGTATTCCTTAGACCATGAGATAATACAACTCCCTGGTATCGGAAGAAAGCTTTGAGGTCATCAAACGTCATCCTATGAGAGGGTGATCATAAAGGTGTCTCTCAGGTGATCGGAAAGTACTTGTTGGGTTGTATGTATCGAGATGGAATTTGTCCCTCCCGAGTCGGAGAGATATACTTCGGGCCCACTCGGTAATCGATATCAACACCGCTTGCAAGCATGTGGTTAAGGAGTTAATCACGAAGTGATATCGGATTACAGAACGAGTAAAGTACTTGCTGTGAACGAGATTGAACTAGGTATGGCGATACCCATGATCGAATCTCGGGCAAGTAAAATATCGCGTGACGAAGGGAATACATATATGGGATTAATTGAATCCTGGCATCGTGGTTCATCCAATATGATCATCGATGAATATGTGGGAGTCAATATGGGTTTCCAGATCCCGCTGTTGATTATTGATAGAAGATCATGTCTGCATATTCTCGAACCCGTAGGGTCACACACTTAACGTGCATCGACGCTAGGATAGAATGAATAATTGGTTTATGAGTTTTTGTTCGGAGTCTCGAATGAGATCCAGGACATCACGAGAGGCTCCGGAATGGTCCGGAGAATAAGATTCATATAAAGGAAAGCAGTTTTTGGATTCCAGAATCGTTTCGGAGTTTATCGATATTGTACCGGAAGGTTCTAGAAGGTTCCGGAGTGGGACCAACGTGGGCCCACTTATCGGAGGCCTATGTGGGCCTATGGGGAAGTGTCCTGGCCACTTTGGGCCAGGCGCACAAGGCCCCTAAGGCCCAGCCGGCCAGCCCTTAGGGGAAACCCTAAGGGAACCTTCCAGAAGGAGGGGGGGAAACTTGCCCCCCACTCTTCCCCCTAGGCCGCCGCCCTAGGGCTTGGAGGAGGGGCCAAGGCAGCCGGCCACCCTCCTATATAAGGAGGGGCAGGGGCAGGGGCACAGCCTCCCTACCACACCAACCCTAGCCGCCGGCCAACTGCTGCCCCTCCACCTCTCTCTCTCGCGACTGTGTGTAGGCAAAGCCCTGCCGCAGAAACTCTCCACCATAAGCACAACGCCGTCGTGCTGCAGATCCAATCTATCTCTCCACCATACTTGCTGGACCAAGGAAGGAGGAGACGTCGCTGCACCGTATGTGTGCATCTCTCGGAGGTGCCGCCACTTGCGGCGTAGAATCGGATCGTATCGCGGGGAGGAGACGGCTAGTACGACTACATCATCCACGTTTTGTTGAACATTTCCGCTGTGCGATTTCTTCAAGGGTATGAAGATCTCATCTACCTCTCTCGTTGATTACATCTCCTAGATTAGATCTTGGCTTTCTTGTTCGCATCCGTAGGAAATTTTTGATTTACTATGCTGCGAAACCCTTCAGTGGTATCAGAGCTAGATCTATGCGTAGATGTGTTTCACGAGTAGAACGCAACATGCTTGTTGCGGGCGTTGATGTTTTCTGTTGCAAACCTCTTTGTTGTGTATTTCTTATGGCGCGGCATAGTGAGATCGAAGCGGTCCAGGCCAACTTTACGCGACCTCGTTCGCGAGACCGGCTCCGCACTTGACATGTGGCTTGTTCCACACATGCGGCTAGTGGATGCCAGTTTCTCTCACTATAGTAGTCATGAGATTTACATCGGGTGTTAGCAACCATAATATCACCGTTGTGGCTTTTCGTAGGTAAGAATCGTTCTTAGCTTGTTACTCCCATAAGCCACGTAAAACATGCAACAACAAAGTAGAGGCGTCTAACTTGTTTTTGCAGGGAGTGTTTTGTGATATGGTATGGCCCAAGACATGATGTATGCGATGATCATGTTTTGTAATATTTCACGACTTGCATGTCGATGAGTTCACAACCGGCAGGAGCCATATGGTTGTCTTTTATAATTGTGTATGACCTGCGTGTCAACTTCTTATACGCCATGTAATAGCTTTACTTTATCGCTAAGTAGTTAGCAATAGTTGTAGTTGCTATTCGTGGTGGAGGCAATCATGGTGGAGTGATGGAGATCATGCCGGCGCGCATAAGATGGAGATCATTGCGCGGAGATTGGCTATACCATGTCACATAAAATTATATGCATGTGATGTTTATTTTTATGTATCTTATTATGCTTAGATCGCGACGGTAGCATTATAAGATGATTCCTCACTTAAAGATCAAGATAAAATTGTGTTCTCCCCTTGTATGCGCCATTGCGAAAGTTCATCGTTTTCAAGCATCTCGTGATGATCGGGTGCTATAAACTCTACGTTCACATACAACGGGTGCAAGCCAGTTTTGCACATGCGGAGATACTTGGATTTGACTTGACGAGCCTAGCATGTACAGACATGGCCTTAGAACACACGAACCGAAAGGTTAAACATGAGTCATATGAATGATATGATCGACACTTAGTTGTCCACCATTGAAACCACATCTCTTCTCGTGAAGATCGGATTAGGTGTGGTGAATTTGGATCATGTTCACTAAACAACTTGAGGGATGTTGAATTTAGTGGGAGTTCATCTAGTAATTTGATTAAGTTGAACTAATTATCTTGAACATAGTCTAAACTGTACTTGCAAATTATGTAGATCAAATGGCTAAATCCAACTTCAACTTCAACGTGTTTGCTGAGAAAGAAAAGCTTAAGAACAATGGGTCTAACTTCACCAACTGGTTCCGCAATCTGAGAATCATTCTCGCTGGCGGACAAAAGGCTTATGTACTTGAGGAAGCGCTAGGTAACCCCCCTGCTGCAACCGCGAAAACTGAAGAACTTGCTGACTTCAATTCTCGCAGAGATGATTATGATGCGATTATGAGTACCATGTTGTTTTCTATGGAACCGGAACTTCAAAATCGTTTTGAGAAGTACCGCGGGCCTTATGAGATACTTGAGGAACTGAAAACCATGTTTCAGACTCAAGCCCGTTCTGAGAGATATGAGCTCTCTGAGAAGTTCTTTAACTACAAGATGGAGGAAGGGAGTTCCGTTAGTGAGCACGCCATTAAGATGTCGGGCTACACTCAACGCCTTGAGCAACTGGACTGCAAGATTCTAGAAGAGCTCAAGATTGACAGAGTTCTGCAATCACTCCCTCCTAGCTACAAAGGTTTTGTGGTTACTCATAATCAAATTGGTTCCACTTATACGATCACTGAGCTCTTCGCAAAGCTGAAAGCTGCGGAGGTGGATATCAAGAAAGATAATCATGTGTTGATGGTCAACAAGACCACTAGCTTCAAGAAAGCTAAGGGTGCAAAGGGATCCTTCAAGAAAGGTAGCGGCAAGCGCGTTGCCCCTGCTGAGAAGAAGCTCAAGTCTAGACCTAAGCCGGACACTGAGTGCTTCTATTGCAAGGACAAGGGTCACTAGAAGCGCAACTGTCCGAAGTACTTAGCGGACAAGAAGGCTGGCACCATTAAAGGTATATTTGATATACATGTTATTGATGTTTACCTTACTAGCGCTCGTTGTAGTCCCTGGGTATATGATACTGGTTCAGTTGCTAATATTTGTAACTCGAAACAGGAGCTACGGAATAGACGGCGGCTAGCAAGGGATGAGGTGACGATGCGTGTAGGCAATGGATCAAAAGTTGACGTGATGGCCATCGGCACGCTCTCCTTAGTTTTACCTTCGGGATTAGTTTTAAACCTTAATAAGTGTTATTATGTGCCTGCATTGAGCATGAACATTATATCTAGATCGTGTTTATTGCAAGACGGTTATTCATTTAAATCTGAGAATAATGGTTGTTCTATTTATATGAATAACATCTTTTATGGTCATGCACCTGTTGTGAATGGTTTATTTCTTCTGAATCTCGAAAGCAATGAAACACACATCCATAACATTGAGGCTAAAAGATGCAAAGTAGATAGTGATAATCCAACTTATTTGTGGCACTGCCGTCTAGGTCATATTGGTGTAAAACGCATGAAGAAACTCCATTCTGATGGACTTTTGGAGTCTCTTGATTTTGAATCATTTGACACGTGCGAGCCGTGCCTCATGGGCAAGATGATCAAAACCCCGTTCTTCGGAATAATGGACCGAGCAACAGACTTATTGGAAATCATACATACCGATGTGTGCAGACCAATGAGTATTTCGACGCGCGGTGGATATCGCTATTTTCTCACTTTTACTGATGACTTAAGTAGATATGGGTATATCTATTTAATGAAACATAAATCTGAAATGTTTGAAAAGTTCAAAGAATTTCAGAACGAAGTGGAAAACCATCGTAACAGGAAAATTAAATTTCTGCGATCCGATCGTGGAGGTGAGTATTTAAGTTATGATTTTCTCACGCATCTTAAAGCAAGCGGAATCGTTTCGCAACTCACGCCACCCGGAACACCACAGCGCAATGGTGTGTCTGAACGCCAGAATCGAACTCTATTAGATATGGTGCGATCGATGATGTCTCTTACAGATTTGCCGTTATCATTTTGGGGTTATGCATTAGAAACCGCTGCATTCACTTTAAATAGGGCACCATCTAAATCCGTTGAGACGACACCGTATGAACTATGGTTTGGTGCTAAACCTAAGCTGTCATTTCTTAAAGTTTGGGGATGCGAAGCTTACGTCAAGAGGTTGATGCCGGACAAGCTCGAACCCAAAGCGGAGAAATGCGTCTTCATAGGATACCCTAAGGAAACGATTGGGTATACCTTCTACCACAGATCCGAAGGCAAAGTGTTTGTTGCAAAGAACGGATCCTTTCTTGAGAAGGAGTTTCTCTCGAAAGAAGTGAGTGGGAGGAAGGTAGAGCTAGACGAGGTTATTGAACCTTCTCTCGAGTTGGAGAGTAGCGCAGCACCTGAAGTTGTTCCGGTGCCGTCTGCACCAACAAGAGAGGAAGCTAATGACGAGGATCATGAAACTTCGAACGATGCTACTACTGAACTTCGTAGGTCGACAAGGTCGCGTGCCACTCCTGAATGGTATAGCAACCCTGTCTTAACCGTCTTGTTGTTAGACAACAATGAACCTGCGAACTATGAGGAAGCGATGATGAGCCCAGACTCTGAGAAATGGCTAGAGGCCATGAAATCCGAATTGGGATCCATGAGTGAAAACCAAGTATGGACTTTGGTGGACCCTCCTAGCGACCGTAAGGCCGTTGAGTGCAAATGGATTTTCAAGAAGAAAACGGACGCAGATGGTAATGTTACTCTCTATAAAGCTCGGCTTGTCGCAAAAGGTTTTTGGCAAGTTCAAGGTGTTGAATACGATGAGACTTTCTCTCCCATAGCGATGTTTAAGTCCATTCAGATTTTATTAGCAATTGCTGCGTTTCATGATTATGAAATATGGCAGATGGATGTCAAGACTGCGTTCCTCAATGGCAACATTGATGAAGAGTTGTATATGATGCAGCCCAAAGGTTTTGTCGATCCTAAGGATGCTGATAAGGTGTGCAAACTTCAGCGTTCCATTTATGGGCTGAAGCAAGCATCTCGGAGTTGGAACCTTTGTTTTGATCAAGTGATCAAGAGTTTTGGATTTGTTCCAAATTGCTACGAAGCTTGTATATACAAGAAAGTGAGTGGGAGCTCGGTGACATTTTTAGTACTATATGTGGATGACAGATTGATTATTGGAAATGACATCGGTATGCTTAATGATGTGAAGAGTTATTTGAATAAATGTTTTTCAATGAAAGACCTAGGAGAAGCTGCTTATATATTAGGCATCAAAATCTATAGAGATAGACAAAGACGCCTAATAGCTTTAAGCCAAAGTACATACCTGGACAAAGTTCTGAAAAGGTTCAGAATGGATAAAGCAAAGAAAGGTTCATTGCCCATGTTGTCAGGTAAGATATTGAGCAAGGCTCAGTGTCCAACTATGGTAAAAGATAGAGATACTATGAGCAAAGTGCCATATGCCTCGGCCATAGGTTCTATCATGTATGCCATGCTGTGTACTAGACCGGATGTGTCCAATGCTCTTAGTTTGACGAGCAGATACCAAAGTGATCCAGGAGTGGAACACTAGACAGCCATAAAGAACATCCTAAAGTATTTAAATAGGACTAAAGAAATGTTCTTGGTCTATGGAGGTGATGAGGAGCTCGTCGTAAAAGGTTACGTCGACGCTAGTTTCGACACCGACCCGGATGATTCTAAATCTCAGACAGGATACATTTATATTTTGAATGGTGGAGCTGTGAGCTGGAGAAGCTGCAAGCAAAGCGTGATCGCAGGATCTACAACAGAAGCGGCATAAATGGCTGCTTCGGAAGCATCAAGTGAAGGAGTTTGGATCAGGAACATCATCACTGAGCTTGGTGTGGTTCCAAATGCCTTGGACCCACTGGAGATATTGTGCGACAACACTGGCGCCATAGCACTGGCTAAGGAACCAAGATATCATCCAAAGACCAAGCACATCAACCGCCGTTTCCATATAATTCGAGATTATATATCAGATGGAGATCTGAAGATTAGCAAAGTACATACGGATCTGAATGTCATAGATCCATTGACTAAACCTCTTCCACGAGCAAAACATGATCAGCACCTTAATGCCATGGGTGTTAGATTGTTGCCAGATGTAAACTAGATTATTGACTCTAGTGCAAGTGGGAGACTGTTGGAATTATGCCCTAGAGGCAATAATAAAGATGTTATTATTATAATTCTTGTTCATGATAATGTTTATATTCCATGTTAGAATTGTATTAAGCGGAAACTTTAATACTTCTGTGGTTTATGAACAACACCGTGTCCCTAGTACGCCTCTATGGACTAGCTCATTGATTAATGATGGTTAAGGTTTCCTAACCATAGACATGAGTTGTCAATTAATAATGAGATCATATCATTAGGAGAATGATGTGATGGACAGACCCAAATAAAGCAGAGCAATTAGATCGTGTCATCGTGTTCATCTTTGCGAAGCTTTTTCTTATGTCAAGTATTGTATTCCTTAGACCATGAGACAATACAACTCCCTGGTATCGGAAGAAAGCTTTGAGGTCATCAAACGTCATCCTATGAGAGGGTGATCATAAAGGTGTCTCTCAGGTGATCGGAAAGTACTTGTTGGGTTGTATGTATCGAGATGGAATTTGTCCCTCCCGAGTCGGAGAGAATACTTCGGGCCCACTCGGTAATCGATATCAACACCGCTTGCAAGCATATGGTTAAGGAGTTAATCACGAAGTGATATTGGATTACGGAAC
The DNA here is from genome assembly GCA_007115705.1 of Dactylis glomerata. Classification (NCBI taxonomy): domain Eukaryota; kingdom Viridiplantae; phylum Streptophyta; class Magnoliopsida; order Poales; family Poaceae; genus Dactylis; species Dactylis glomerata. The sequence continues at coordinate 1,120,156 of QXEO01000531.1, read as the reverse complement.
GAGTAAAGTACTTAATGTGAACGAGATTGAACTAGGTATGGCGATACCGACGATCGAATCTCGGGCAAGTAAAATATCGCGTGATGAAGGGAATACATATACGGGATTAATTGAATCCTGGCAACGTGGTTCATCTGATATGATCATCGATGAATATGTGGGAGTCAATATGGGTTTCCAGATCCCGCTGTTGATTATTGATAGAAGATCATGTCTGCATATTCTCGAACCCATAGGGTCACACACTTAACGTGCATCGACACTAGGATAGAATGGATAATTGGTTTATGAGTTTTTGTTCGGAGTCTCGGATGAGATCCAGGACATCACAAGAGGTTCCAGAATGGTCTGGAGAATAAGATTCATATAAAGGAAAGCAGTTTTTGGATTCCAGAATCGTTTCGGAGTTTATCAGTATTGTACCGGAAGGTTCTAGAAGGTTCCGGAGTGGGACCAACGTGGGCCCACTTATCGGAGGCCTATGTGGGACTAAGGGGAAGTGTCCTGACCACTTTGGGCCAGGCGCACAAGGCCCCTAAGGTCCAGCCGGCCAGCCCTTAGGGGAAACCCTAAGGGAACCTTCCAGAAGGAGGGGGAAAACTTGCCCCCCACTCTTCCCCCTAGGCCGCCGCCCTAGGGCTTGGAGGAGGGGCCAAGGCAGCCGGCCACCCTCCTATATAAGGAGGGGCAGGGGCGCAGCCTCCCTACCACACCAACCCTAGCCGCCGGCCAACTGCTGCCCCTCCACCTCTCTCTCTCGCGACTGTGTGTAGGCGAAGCCCTGCCGCAGAAACTCTCCACCATAAGCACCATGCCGTCGTGCTGCAGATCCAATCTATCTCTCCACCATACTTGCTGGACCAAGAAAGGAGGAGACGTCGCTGCACCGTACGTGTGCATCTCTCGGAGGCGCCGCCACTTGCAGCGTAGGATCGGATCGGATCGCAGGGAGGAGACGGCTAGTACGACTACATCATCCACGTTCTGTTGAACGTTTCCGCTGTGCGATTTCTTCAAGGGTATGAAGATCTCATCTACCTCTCTCGTTGATTACATCTCCTAGATTAGATCTTGGCTTTCTTGTTCGCATCCGTAGGAAATTTTTGATTTACTATGCTGCGAAACCCTTCACTCAGCAGTAAACGTCCTCCTAAAGGTACACCTTAATTGTGAACCATCCCACAAATCACTAATAGTTTTTGTCTGCTGATTAACTATATAATAGATATCCCAGTACTGAGTGGCTAGAGGGGAATTACCAAACCACACATCTTCCCAGAATTTTATGAGTTTACCATTTCCTACATGCCATCTATATCCACACTTAACAGCTTGTGTGGCCCACATGACACCCTTCCAGAATATAGAAGGATGAGTATCCTGACAACAAAGAATATTTGGTTGCTTAGTATGGTATTTTGCATCAATAATTCTCTTCCAGATGCTACCCTCTGCCTTAATATATCTTTTAATCCAGGATCCTAACAAACAAAGATTAAGATCCTTTAAATTTGGAATACCTAAACCCCCAAATTCCTTCTTCATACAAATAGATGGCCAATTGGCCAAATGAATTTTCCTATTTCCTTCCTCATCACTCCACAGACAGTTTGAAAGTTGAGTATTAATCAATTTCAAAGCCCATTTGGGAAATTTGAAAAAGGAAAGCATGTAAATAGGAATACTAGCTAGAACTGTCTGAATCAACAATCTCCTGGCTTCTAGGGAAAGCAATTTCCCTCTCCAACCAGACAACCTTTTAAGCAAGCTATCAACAAGAGGTTGCAATTCTTCTCTTTTAAACTTTTCAAAGTGTAAAGGTAAACCTAAGTATTTAATGGGGAAATGTCCTTCTACACATTGAAAGATTTCAAGGAAAGGACTCATTTCCACACTATCTATATTAAGACCAATCAGCTCACTTTTGTGGTAATTAATCCTCATTCCTGACAGCTATTCACAGCAAGTCAGAATCCATTTAAAATTCATAGCTACCTCCATGTCATTCTCTAAGAAAAGCAGGGTATCATCTGCATACTGTAAGCTAACTACACCACCAGGGATCAGATTAGAACATAAACCCCTAATTAGCCCAGCATTAACTCCTTTAACAAGCATCCTAGTAAACACATCTACCACAGTATTAAAAAGTAAAGGGGCAAGAGGATCCCCTTGCCTCACTCCTTTACCTGTAAGAAAAAACTCCCCTTCTACCTCATTAACCTTAACACCTACAGACCCATTTTGAGTAATCTGCCTAATCATACCAATAAACTTAGCACTAAAACCTCTAGCACTCAAAACCTCATAAAGAAAATCTAAGTTTACTTTATCATAAGCCTTTTCATAATCTATTTTAAAAACTAATCCTTGCTCCTTCTTAGAGTGGATCTCATGTATCACCTCATGAGCAGTTACCACACTCTCTAAGATAAACCTACCTCTAATGAAAGCAGACTGACATTGAGAAACGAGTCTGTTCATAATTTTTGCATATCTATTAGTAATAGCCTTAGTGAAAATTTTAAAACTACAATTAAGTAAACTAATAGGTCTAAATTTTTTCATGCTCCTAGCATCCTCTTCTTTAGGAATGAGGGTGATCATAGCAAAATTTAGCCTATAAATGTCTAACCTATCTTCAAACCAATCATCAAACATTTCTAAGAGGTCAAACTTAACAATATCCCAATTTTTTTGATAAAACATGAAAGATAGGCCATCTGGACCAAGTGCACCATCAGCATAAGATCCAAACACCGCCTCCCTAATTTCTTCTAACGAAAACCTACAGTCTAAACTATCATTTTCTTCCCTAGTTACCCTCTCCTCAGCAGTAAAGAAATCCTGATCTAGTATAATATCAGGTCTTGCCTCCCATTTAAATAGATCTTTATAATAATCAGTAGCCACTGCTAACATTTCTTTAACTTCAGTAACAGGCCCAGCAGGCCCGTCTAAAACACTAATTTGTTTCTTCCTTCTTCTCTGGTTAGCAACAGCATGAAAGTATGTTGTATTCCTATCACCCTCTACAATATCCCTATCTCTAGCTCTTTGTTTTGCTTTAATCTCTTCTATAACCCAATAATTATTTAACTCCCTAACAATTGCCTCTAATCTATCACTTTCAATCCCAGAAAGGGAATGAAGTTCAGCTTTAATGTCAAGGAGATCATACTCCTGCATTAGCTCTTTCTTATGCTTCCTGATTTCAGCATCAATATTGGCACTCCATCCCTTAGCCAATTTCCTAAAACATCTCACTTTACTTTGCCACCAATCTAGACTATTCATTCCTTTCATGTCAACAGACCAAGCTTTAATGACAATATCTTTAAAGTTAGGTCTGGATAGCCACCATTTCTCAAATTTAAAACAAGACTTTTTGGGAGGGTTCCCAATACCAGAGTCCTAGACAATAGGAGTATGATCACTCCCAATTCTAGGAAGAGCTCTAGCAGACGCCAAAGGAAATGAAGCTTCAAACTCAGTAGAAACGAAAATTCTATCAATTTTACTCATAATCCTATTCTCCTGGTTGTTGCTCCAAGTAAAAGTTCTTCCAGTAAGCCCAATCTCAATCAAAGACCACATATCTACCCAAGCATTAAACCTATCCACCCATCTAAAGTCTACATTGCCATTACTTTTGTCACTCAGAGCCCTAACTAAATTAAAGTCACCACCAATTATAATAGGACCTTGCCAATTCAGGAAAAGCTCATGTAACTCAGAAATAAAGGCTTGTTTCCCTTCTTCATAAGGAGAACCATATACAGTAACTATTCTAAAAGTGCAATCATTACATCTATCTTTAACTATCACTCCTACTGAAAAACTCTTAATTTCCCAGCTGATGACTTCCAGCACATTAGCATCAACTCCAACTAAAATACCACCAGCTGAACCCACAGAAGGCAGTAGATTCCAAGTAAAATTCTTGTTTCCCAAAATCTTCTTAAAAAATTTCTTACTAAAGCTCTCTTTCTTTGTTTCCTGGAAACCTACATACACAGGTTTTAAAGGAATTATTGTATCATTGATACACTCCTGTCTACCAGGGGCAGTAATACCCCTACCATTCCAAAAAGCTATTAACATTTAAACGACTTCCTGGGGTGCTTGCCACGTTTTTTACTACCAACTTTTATCCAAGCACCTTCCTCTAAATCAAAACTATCATGAGCTGTATTATACTGCTCAGGAGATTCCATAGAATCAATTGAAATCTGATCACTTTCTAACTCTATAATATCTAAATTTCTACCAGAACTGTTTTTGTTATCATTCAAACAAGAAAGATCTATACTAGTTGGAAATTCACCAAATCACTATCTTCTACACTAGAATCCGGAATAGAAGAACCAATCTTAACTCCTATAGTACTAGCCATGTCACCTAATGAATCAAATTGCAGTAAATTAAAAGGATTACTTCTCATTATACCTGACAGCTTCTTTGAGGCCGGCATCTCCAAATTGGTCTTCTTCTTCAATTACTTTGCCATATCCATTATCTTCATCGAGCGATCAATCCTATTGCTCTGTCTTGTAGCCATCACAGTGCCCCAGGTCTTCTGCTTTTTGCCTTTCTCAGCATCCATTTCTACACCACAGAGAGCACCATCTTCTTTGCTTGAAAATAACTCCTCTGGCAGCTGCACTTCCTGAACATCTTCCACAGCCATCTAAACAGACTCTGTGAAACTTTGTTCCTCTTCTTGCCAGAAACCTTCAACTTCCTGTAGGACTTTGCTTGATGCGTGGTTAATGACCAGCCCGTTGGGAACCCCAAGAGGAAGGTGTGATGAATATAGCAGCAAGTTTTCCCTCAGTTAAGAAACCAAGGTTATGTCGATCAGGAGAAGAACGGACAATACGACTAAAGGTGATGCTTGCTAGTTTGCGATAGCTTCGGACCATTTTTATATGGCGCCTCATCCAAGCTTTGCTTGCTAGCTGCAACGCGGAACTTGCACACAACACAACCAAATACTTTGTTCCCAACTTGCGATGAGGTTGTCAATCTCACCGGTTTGCTTGAAACAAAGGGTATGAGCGTACCGAGTGGAAAACAATGAAAGTATGCGAGTAAAGTAAACAGTGCGAGTAAAGTAAACAGGTGATAGCAATATGACGGAAATAGGACCGGGGTCCACAGTTCACTAGTGGTGTCTCTCCATAAGATAAATAACACATGCTGGGTAAACAAATTACAGTTGGGCAATTGATAGAATAAAGATAAACGTGATATGTCAAGAAGATCACTATGCGATTTACTCTGGGCATTACAACAAAATACATAGACCGCCATCCAACTGCATCTATGACTAATAATCCACTTGTGGCGAATCAATCTGAGAACTCCACAAGTATTAAGTTGCGAACAACAGATAATTGCATTAAGCAAAGTGTGTAATGTAAACAAAGCATATGCCCTCGAGCATATGAATGTTGTTTTCTCCCTAGTAGCAACAACACATCTACAACCTTAGAGGTTTCTGTCACTCCCCCAGATTAAATAGAGGCATGAACCCACTATCGAGCATAAATACCCCCTCTTGGAGTCACTAGCAACTATTCGGCCAAGATAGCTACTAACAACGGAGAGCATGCAAGATCATAAACAACATAGAGATAACAAAAGATAAATTTCAGTACATCAACTCAAGCATAACACCAATATTCATCGGATCCCAACAAACCAAACATGTAGAATTACATAACGGTGATCTCAATCATGTAGGGCAGCTCATGAGATCTAAACATGAAGCACATAGTGGAGGAGACAACCATCTAGTTACTGCTATGGACCCATAGTCCAAGGTAGACTACTCACTCATCGCTCCGGAGGCAAGCATGGCGATGAAGAAGACCTCCGGTGGCGATTCCCCTCTCCGGCAGGGTGCCGGGAAGAGCTTCTAGACCCTCCCGATCTTCGGGTCGACGGCGGCGGCGGATCGCGATGTGTTCTGGAAAATTGATCGGGTACTTAGGTTTTTTCCGTCGGGGGGTCTTTATAGGCGAAGGGGCATCGTCAGAGGTGGCCCGAGGGGCTCTCACACATAGGGGGCGCGGCCAGGCCCCTGGCCGCGCCACCCTGGTTTGTGGGGCCCTTGTGGCCCCCCTCCAACTCCTCTTCGGATCTCTGGAAGCTTCCGGGAAAAATAAGACTTCAGGAACTTGTTTCGTCCAATTCCGAGAATATTTCCTGTGTATCACTTCTGAAACACAAAAACAGCAGAAAATAGGGAACTGGCACTGTGGCGACTTGTTAATAGGTTAGTTCCGGAAAATGCATAAAAGTGCCACGAAGTGTAACGAAACAGTAGGCAAATGGTGTAAAAATAAGCATGGAGCATCAAAAATTATAGATACGTTGGAGACGTATCAAGCATCCCCAAGCTTAACTCCTGCTCGTCCTCGAGTAGGTAAGTGATAACAAAAGAATAATTTTTGAGGTGACATGCACCTACACAATCTTGATCATATATGTAAGCATTTGTGAGCTGGGATCATAAGAACTTAAAACATGGGCATGAAGATATAATCTTGACAATAAGAACTTAGCAACCATGTTGTAAATATGAAAATGAACACAAACAAAAGATCATGAAAATGAAACAATGAAAGTCAAATGTGTGTTCAAATCATAAGGAAAAACATACAAATGGTTTTCAGCTTGTCCTTCATAGAGAGCAAAACATAAATGTATAGGACACCTTCAAGTTTAAGAGGGCGACTAGATACAAATAATTTAAGAACAAGTGAAACCAACAGTATGAATCAATCAATGAAAACTTTGGGACAATGCACATTATACTAAGAATGACAACTATGCTCTCTTAATGGTGCATAAAGAAAGAAGGTGGTGACTCAACATAAAAAGTAGAAGAAAGGCCCTTCGCAGAGGGAAGCAGTGATTGCAAGTTTTATAGACCTTCAAAAATTATGGTACTTACCGGCTTTGAGCTCTCATTGCCCCCATCATAAGCATCTTGAATGGTTAGAGTTAATGCGAGAACAATTATGATGCATATGCTTGACAAATCATAAGTTGAAAACCTCGTGTCCCGTGAATATGAGTACCCAAACCTCATGCTACTCAACTTATAGTCCCAAGCAAGGCTCTTGTCATTGTAAGTATATATGTATCATCGAGAACCGCCAACGGGGTACCTCCGTGCCCGATGACATGGAACAAGCCCACATCAAAATGACAGGACAAGCAGACAATGAACACCTCGACATCTCTTTTATTTACCATTTGTGTAGCTTTTTATTTTGAGATGCGTCGTCGAATGTCCACCATGGGTATGCTGCAAATTTCCACCATGAATTATGCATGGCTTAGATTAGCGGCCCAGGCGTTTCCCTAACACATATACAAACTCCATGATCCCCACAAGATTCCCAATTCATTTCACACCGCGGGCATCCATAAACAAAAGATCACGATATCAACTCAAATAAGAAGTGCAATGTTGAAAGCTTGCCCCATGACAGCATGGATGGGCTAGAATCCAACTTACAACTTGCAAGCATAACAACTCAACATAAAAGACCACAATGTCAAATTTTTAAGAACAAGGAAAAAGTAAAGTGTGCCTTCCGGTTCGTGAGAGCTTTACTGACCAATTTTCGCATAACACTGGTAAGAGTTTAATTTGAAGAGAAGATAAAAGCAAGTCAAATTTACTTGGAATAGCAAATTGCTAATAGGTATGTATGGTGGACACTTTGGCAAACTTTGGCTTTTAGGAGTTGTGTAACAACTCAGAAATTGTAATCCACTTCCTATAAAGTAAAGTGCCAAATTTTGGACCAAGATAAAACTTTTTATCTATTATTGCATGTATGCATGTATTTCCTATTGTATGTATTTTTTGATTTCATGTGTGTTATTATTTGTTGTGCAATAGTTAGTTAATTCTAGCTTAACCAACAGAAGCATTTGAGAAGAATTATAAGAACCAAAGAAACAAGAAACAAAAGAAAGAAAGAAAAAGAGAAGAATAAGATGATCTAGAAAATATTATTGACCACCCTACTTTGGACACTTATATTAAGGAATCTGTAGTTCAAGCAAAGGTTTGGTCAGTTAGTTAAGCTTGACCAAGTTGCATACTAACTCAACCAAGAAGTTTCTAACAAAATTTCAAATCATAACATCACTCAAACATCAGCCAAACTTTGAATCTGAAACAGTGACAATACCAAAATTTGAAATATGATTCCTGCAAAACTTAACCTTTCTTGGTAACAAAAATATCTTTGGAAACCTTGGCTATTATACTGAGCACCCAAAGTGAAAAATTTCAAAAATTCGAAATTAAGTTTCATGCGGGCATTTCGTCGAACACCTAGCATGCAAAAATCGAGGAAAATCGATTTCACTGTGAGCTGCACTGTTCTTCCTCACTCAAACCCTGTCGCCATGCTGGTGGACATCCCCGCGGTCGACCCCAGCGCCCTCTGCCCCGACCCAAGCCGTGCGACATGGGAGGAATTGGTGGACACCGCCCGGACCCCCCTCTCTTCTCCTTCTCCCTCTCTGCAAGCTCCCGACCGCCATGACCGCGCCAGAGCCGACCCACAGCCCTCCGTAGCCGAGACAGCACCCCTCCAGCACGCCCCCGAGGCCGTCGTGCCCGGCGTGGCCTCTGCACACCGCCAGGGCCCCCGCACTAGCCACCTTCTGGCCGCCCTTGCCCTCGGCCTTCCGCGCCTATAAACCCCCCCCCCCCCGTCGACCCCCAGATGAAGCACACACTCGCCGCAACCGATCCCCACTCTTCTCTCTTCCTCTCTCCCTCGGAAGCGTCCAGTCTCTGTGAGCGTGCGCCGCCGCGTTCCGGGAGACTCCGGCCGCCGTTGGAGCTGCTGCTGGTACGAGGTGGAGGAGCGAAGCCGCCGCCGTCGATCTGCTACCCCGCCGTCAAGCTCTGCTTCCTCTCTGTCACGCCCTCGCCGTCGAACAGTCGTCCCTGCAAACGCCGGCGAGCCCTGCCCTAGCCGAGGAAGACGATGCCTCTGAGCCGTTCGATCTTGATCCGTCGGTCGCGTACCGATTCGGTGCGTTAAGTGACCTGACCGGTGGGCTCCACCTGTCAGGTTTAAAATTAGAAACTTCCCCGCCCGGGCGAAACGGTATCGGGCCGACCCGTTCGAGATTCTTCTGAAGTCGGCCCGATTCAGTTTAGTTTCGGTCCGATTCGTTTTAATTAAATTTCCCGCCCGTTTGAATTAATTCAAATAAGTTTCAGATATGATTTTCAAACTTTAATTCCAAGAGATTTACAAATCCCATTTTTAGCAAATGAATATGCGTTGGAAAGCTTATGAAATGCTCTACACTATAGAACTGGTTAGAATTCAATTTGAGTTAGGAATTTAAATAAATAAGAATACTTTGACCATAGCTTTATTAATCATAGGAAAATTCTAGAAAATTGTTTAAGCCTCCAAAAATTATGAAACTTGATTTGTGAACTCACAAATGAACTCCCCTACTGTTTAGTCAACCTTAATCAACTCAAACCTTGTTAGTGTTATCAATTAGACCCTAACCCAATTCTAGTTAGTAACATAAAATGATAGATCCCTATCATACACTTAGAATTAATTTCCCCTCAATACCAATTCACTTAGTTAGTCACTCCCCACTTGAACTAGCCCTAATAACCCTAGTTACTTACCTATACTTAAAAAGTAAACCACACAGGGTATATGGTAGAAAATTTAACTTGCACACTCAATGCAAACTTGGAAGAAAACTTGCAAACCAATTCAAATAAAATCCAATATGGAGGCTATGGTTTGAAAACAAGTATGTGTGCTTGGTATGTGGTTAGCATTGTGTAGTGATGGTGTGTTTTGTGTTTATTCGTTATTAGACGCTAGTGTTACTGAGGAGGATATTGAGGGGGAATATTATCAAGAAGAAGAAGAATACCCCGGACACTTTGCCAACCAAGGCAAGCCATCTTTTGAATCATACTCCACATGCCTATTTTTACTTTTGCATTCTACTTGTTTTAAGTAAATTGCATGATTGAATTGCTAGAGTAGAATGATAGATGTGTAGTGATATCTTGCTGAGCAAGAGCATCAAGCTGAGTTTATCCAACCTTATTTGAGTAGTATCATCACTCCATGTAGTTGCTTAGTCGCTAATAAAATTGGTGCTATCTCTAAGAGGAACCCCATTTGAACTTGGTGACTTGAACTTGAAAACTTGAATTGGAGACCTCTCATACATGATGGTTTTATGAAGGAAAATAATCTTGACTAAGGACTATGGAATGTATTTGCCAAATGATACTAAGTGATGTACTATGTGAGCCAACCATACCGTACGACCACATTACCCCTAAATGGGAAGGGGCTTAGTCCGTAGCTTGTTTACTCTAGTGTGGGAGGCCTTGTATCATCCTTTATAGAAGTGCACCGTGCGCGGGTACTTCTGAACCGAGTGGAAATTCCATTCATCCGGCATCCCGGAGCGGGCAAAACTAGAGGCGCCGGAACGGGGATTTCCGTATCTCGGGCTCTAGGGAAGGATCCTATACTAGAGTGAGCAAGTGAAAGAGTTTGTTTGATTATCTGAACCTCGCATACTTTGTGTATGACGATCCGTGGATTTCTCCCGGCAGATGTATTGAATCTTGTGGGTAAAGTGTACCCCTCTGTAGAGGTTTCAAACTATTCGAATAGCCGCGTCCTCGGTTATGGACAGTTGGCAAACTGTACTTGACTTTTGTCAGGAATGATAATAACTTATGGTGAACTGGGTGAATGACATGACTTGACTTTACATTGAGGTTGACACACTTGAAGTTCCTTTTAGGTTGAACTTAGAGAACTAAACTTATTTTATACCAATGAACATTCTTGGGAAACAAAACTAGCTTTTGCAACTAAACTTAGGGCTTAGACCACCATATCAACCTTGCATATCTACTTCATCCTTTCAATTATAAGATGGTTTGCGAGTGCATCCAATGTACTCACGGCTGTGTCCCTGGCTATCAACTTGGCCAGACTATGGGGAAGAGTATCCGGAGGAAGGGTATGAAGAAGAGTATCAGAACTAAGATCTTCTACTGAGTCGCCATTGCCTGTAGGGTGAAGGCATGGACCCGAAGACGTTATTTCCGCTGCTATATTGTGTTGTAATATGAACTTGGTCTCTATGACCATTGTATTTGAACCATCGTATTGTAATGTCTATGGAACTGGTTACCAACTACGTTATGTGTATCACAACAATGATTCTGGGATTGTGGTGGAATGCATAACGGGCACTTCGAATTTGTGATAAATTCGTGGGTGTTACAAGTTGGTATCAGAGCCTAGGCTGACCATAGGAGACCTTAGTTAGAATGGGCGTAAAATGAAACCTTTATCAAAACAAAGAATACAAGTAATAGTTTGAAATTGCTTAGTCTTTTCCTCTCTATTTACAAAGTTTTGTACATACTTCAATTTTTACCTACTTAAAATTTTGCACACTTGAGTTGATCACTAACTTAATCTAATCTAAAAAAATTGTAGATGGCCCCGGTATTCACTGAGCAGTACCAGTTGGGCCATGGTGGCAGCCTTTGTTTCGAGCGCGACCTCACCACCCTGACCTTGTTCCTGGATCGTCTATATCCGGAGTTCAAGGGAGCCGTGCTCAATGAGCACCCGGATGGAGAGCTACGGTGGCTTGTCAGGGCCTGTTGCCGTGGCAAGAAGGGAGATTTGAGTTCTCCAAGGATCAAGTTTGAGCTTGTGGAGAACACTTGGGCCGATGGTTTGGTCCGAGGTATGCAGGAGATGCACGCCCGCTTGTGCGGACTGCATGTTGAGGAGGTCTAGGGGGAGCGCTTTAGGAACTTTGCTCGGCGTGATGCGGACGGGCGTCCCGCAAACATGCCCGAGCAAAATGAGCCGAGTACCTACATCGATCACATGGACTTCTTGCTGTACTCCACTCAGCAGGAGGCAGATCGTGCCCGTACCAAGGCCAACCTTGAGCACTTCGCACTAGTGGAGGCAAGGAGCACTATCAGGATTCTTGCTAGGGATCGCAAGAGTCTTCGCTGCTAGCGCGATGAGAGGGATCACATCATTGATGAGTTGAAGGCCAATGTGGCTGAGCTGACTGAGTACATTGAGAGTCTAGAGAGCCACCTTGGTGAGGAGGAAGGCATTGATCTCCGCAAGGAGGATAATGCCCTCATTAGTGACGAGGATGACTTCATGGAGGACCTTGATGATGAGGAGCATGATGAGGATGCTGGATTCATTGTGGATGATGAGGAGGAAGACCCCGAGGAGCTGGCTGTTTAGATTGGAGATCCCCGGGTTATCTAGTTATGAGTTTTACTTTAAGTCACTTCGTGTAGGTGTGAGTTGTATCCCCCTCTCTAGTAGACGAGTCGCAATGGTTGGATGGCAACCATTTGTAATGTGTGAACTCGTATGTATGATATGTTTGATGATTGTTGAATGAAATATGAATTTGGCCCTTAAGGCCTTAGTAAGACAAAACTTGCATCATCTATGTTACATTAAATCTTAGCAAATTAGTTTTTCCCTCTTGTCTTACACACCTTATCTTCAGATGCCGCGAGCACCCCCACCCCCGAACCCGGAAATGGCCGAACTGCTAAGGTTGATCATGGAAGACCGAGAAGCAGCCCGAGCTGAGCGCCAAGCTAACTTGGCCACTCTTCAGCAACTGACCCAGATGGCAATGAACCACAACAATGGCAATGGAAATGGCCATGGTGAAGGAGAAAACAATGGCCATGGTGATCACCGATCCAAGTTAAGGAGTTTCCAAAACACCAATCCACCTATGTTCACTAAGTCTGAAGAACCCTTAGATGCTGATGACTGGCTTCGCACTATGGAGAACAATTTGGCAGTCGCCGAAGTTGGTGAAAATGAGAAGGTCTTATACACCACCCACTATCTTGCTGGAGCCGCAAGAGCTTGGTGGGATAGCACCCGTGCAATGCAAGCCCAAGGGTATGTGATGCCTTGGGAGGAGTTCAAGAGCAAGTTTAGCAAAGCTCATGTTCCTTTGGGATTGGTTAAAAGGATGAGAGATGAGTTCAGAAACCTGAAGCAAGGTTCCCTGTCTGTGGTTGACTACCGTGACAAGTTCCTTACCTTGTCTAGGTATGCACCAGATGACACCAATACCACTGAGAAGAAGCAAGAAAGGTTCCTGGATGGACTTCATGATGAGATGCAATGCGTCCTGGTCAGCATTCACTTTGCAGACCTGGAGTCATTGGTTGATTCTGCCATTCAGATGGAAGGCAAACTCAAGCAAGCTGCAGAGAACCGCAAGCGCCGTATGATGTATCAAGGCAACTCAAGCAACTCGCAGAAGCCAAGGGGAAATCCACCTATGGGTTTCGCCCCTAGACCTATGAGGCCATCTGCACCTGCTCCGCGTCCCAACTTTCCCAACCGTCCGCCCGGCAACAACTTCAACCGTGCACCTCCAAGACCTAGTGGCAACAACTTCAACACCAATACCCCTAGGCCAAATGGCGCCCCTGTGCTACCCAAGTCTGGTGACAAGTCTGGTGTTACCTGTTATGAGTGCAGACTAAAAGGGCACTACTCCAATGAATGCCTGAAGAAGCTAAATGATGCATCCAAGACCACTGCTCCTGCTCAGCAGCAGCGCCGTGTTGGAAATGGCAAGAATTATCCACCAAGGAACCAGCCTCACCCTCGAGGCCGTCTGAACCACATGAATGTTGAAGAAGCTCAGGAGGCAACCGACGTTGTGCTGGGTATGTTCCCTGTTAATTCAGTTCCTGCAAGAGTTCTGTTTGATTCTGGAGCTTCACACTCATTTGTTACTCAGTTATTCGTTGATAAAAGTGGACTTCAACCAACACCCCTGAAAAATACCATGTCCGTGCAAATACCTGGGTCAATAACCAAGGCTAGTTGGACCTGCTTGGCAGTGCCCATAGAAATCCATGGGATATCATTCTTAGCCAGTTTGATTGTGTTAGGAACCAAAGGATTGGAAGTAGTCCTAGGTATGGATTGGATGTCTCAACACCAAGGAATTATAGATTGTGCCAAAAAGACCATCACCATGAGGAGTAGCCATGGAATTTTAGTAAAGCATGTGTCAGTTAAACCCACCCAAATCCCCAGATGTCATAAGAGTATCTCAGGGCCAACTATAGAGGAAGTCCCCATCGTCTGTGAATACCCGGATGTTTTTCCCGGTGAGCTACCCGGAATGCCACCAGATCAGGATATTGAGTTTATCATTGAGCTTATCCCCGGAACTGGATCCATAGCCCAACGACCCTATCGTATGAACCCAGCTGAACTAGTTGAGTTGAAGAAGCAATTGGATGACCTTCTGAGTAAGGGATTGATTCAGCCAAGTTCTTCTGCTTGGAGATCACCCGTCTTGTTTGTGGATAAAAGTGACGGTTCCAGCTGACTGTGCACTGATTACCGCAAGCTAAATGATGTGACCATCAAAAATAAGTATCCTCTCCCAAAGATTGATGATCTGTTTGACCAATTGACTGGAACTCGAGTCTTCTCAAAGATAGACCTTAGAACTGGATACCATCAACTGAAGATCCGTGCAACTGATATACCCAAAACAGCCTTCACTACCCGATACGGATTGTATGAGTACACCGTAATGTCCTTCGGATTAACCAATGCCCCTGCTTATTTCATGAACCTCATGAATAAGGTTTTTATGGAGTTCTTGGATAAGTTTGTTGTTGTCTTCATTGATGACATTCTTATCTACTCCAAGTCTGAAGAAGAGCATGCAACCCATCTGAGATTAATCTTAGAAACTCTTAGAGAGCATCAGCTATATGCCAAGTTCAGTAAATGTGAGTTCTGGTTGAAGGAAGTTGGATTCTTAGGCCATGTACTATCCGCTGGAGGAATATCAGTAGACCCAAAGAAGATCAAATCAGTCATGGAATGGGAAGCCCCTACCACTCAAACTGAAGTTAGAGGTTTTCTCGGATTAGCGGGATACTACCGTAAATTTGTTGAAGGGTTTTCAAGCATTGCCCGGCCAATGACCCAACTGTTGAAGAAGGACAAGAAGTTTGAATGGACCCCTAAGTGTGAAGAGAGTTTTCACGAGCTCAAGAAGCGATTGGTGACCGCACCCGTCCTAACCATGCCTGATATCACCAAAAACTTTGATGTCTATTGCGACGCCTCCAAACTTGGACTTGGTTGTGTGTTAATGCAAGAAGGCAAGGTCATAGCTTACCTCTCTCGGCAGCTTCGACCTCATGAAGAAAATTATCCAACCCATGATCTGGAGTTAGCAGCTGTAGTTCTCGCTTTGAAGACCTGGAGGCACTATCTTATGGGTAACCGTTGCGAGATCTACACCGATCACAAGATTTTGAAGTATATTTTTACCCAGAAGGAGTTAAACATGAGGCAAACAAGATGGATAGAGTTGATCAAGGATTATGATATGGAAATCCATTATCACCCCGGTAAGGCCAATGTAGTGGCCGATGCATTAAGTAGGAAGCCATGCTCATTGAATATGATGATCAAAGAGGAGAAACCCCTGTTGCACCAAGAGTTTGAAAGGTTTGGATTGGAACTAGTCAGTCGAGGATTCTTAGCCAACCTTGAGTTTCAACCCACCTTGATGAGCCAAATCAAAGAAGCCCAGAAGGGAAATAAGAGTATTGACGGAATTAAGCGCAGAATTAGTTCCGGCAAGGTGCCCGGATTTGAAGAAGATGATCAAGGAGCTCTTTGGTATAAGGGACATATTTGTGTGCCTGTGGACTCAGAATTGAAGGAGGTTATCATGAAGGAAGCCCATGAGACACCTTACTCCATCCACCCCGGTGGAACCAAGATGTATCAAGATCTGAAGGAGCAATTTTGGTGGCATGGAATGAAGCGTGAGATTGCATCGTTTATATCTAAGTGTGATATTTGTCAAAGAGTCAAGGCTGAGCATCAACGTCCTGCTGGATTGCTGCAGCCTTTGCAAGTTCCGGAATAGAAGTGGGAATCTGTTGGAATGGATTTCATCACTAGATTTCCAAGGTCTAGCCGTGGAAATGACTCTATCTGGGTCATTGTGGATAGACTAACCAAAGTTGCCCACTTTATTCCTGTCAAGACCACTTATACCTCAGGACAGCTGGCCAATCTTTATCTATCCAGAATTGTGAGTTTGCATGGAGTCCCAAAAACCATAGTTTCTGATCGAGGAACCCAATTCACCTCAAGATTTTGGAGAAGTTTGCATCAAGCCTTGGGAACGAAATTAGCCTTTAGCACAGCTTACCACCCTCAGACTGATGGACAGACTGAAAGAGTAAATCAGATACTTGAAGATATGTTGAGAGCCTGTGTTCTAGCCTATGGAGCTAAGTGGGAAGATTGTCTGCCTTTCGCGGAGTTTTCCTACAACAACAGTTATCAAGCCAGTTTGCAAATGGCCCCGTTTGAAGCTTTATATGGAAGAAAGTGTCGTACCCCTTTGAATTGGTCGGAAACCGGAGACAGTCAGATATTTGGACCAGACATTCTGCAAGAGGCTAAAGAGAAGGTTCGCATGATTCGTGATTACCTCAAGGCAGCCTAGTCTAGACAGAAGAGTTATGCCGACAAAAGACGTAGAGAACTGACCTTTCAGATTGGAGATTTTGTTTATCTCAGAGTATCACCTCTCAAGGGAATGCAAAGATTCCAAGTAAAAGGAAAGCTTGCACCAAGATATATTGGACCCTTCAAGGTACTAAGCCGCAAAGGAGAAGTGTCTTATCAGTTGGAAATGCCCCCTGAATTGTCTGAAGTGCACGATGTCTTTCACGTGTCTTTACTTCGGAAATGTCTGGAAGTCCCGGAGAAGCCAGAAGTCTTCAAGAATATTGATCACCGTTCTGTGGACATCAACAAGGATTTGACCTATCGTGAAGTGCCTACCCGTATCCTCGAGGAAGCCTATCGCACCACTCGAACCCGAAGCATCAAGTTTCTAAAAGTTCAGTGGAGTAATCACACCGAAGATGAAGCTACTTGGGAACGAGAAGATTACCTTCAGAAAGAATTTCCCAATCTTTTCAGTTCTTAATTAGTGAATCTCGAGGACGAGATTCTTTTTAAGGGGGGAAGATTGTAACAACTCAGAAATTGTAATCCACTTCCTATAAAGTAAAGTGCCAAATTTTGGACCAAGATAAAACTTTTTATCTATTATTGCATGTATGCATGTATTTCCTATTGTATG
Organism: Dactylis glomerata; assembly: GCA_007115705.1. Lineage (NCBI taxonomy): Eukaryota > Viridiplantae > Streptophyta > Magnoliopsida > Poales > Poaceae > Dactylis > Dactylis glomerata. Next base: position 1,102,873 of record QXEO01000531.1, on the reverse strand, counting down.
TATTTTTTGATTTCATGTGTGTTATTATTTGTTGTGCAATAGTTAGTTAATTCTAGCTTAACCAACAGAAGCATTTGAGAAGAATTATAAGAACCAAAGAAACAAGAAACAAAAGAAAGAAAGAAAAAGAGAAGAATAAGATGATCTAGAAAATATTATTGACCACCCTACTTTGGACACTTATATTAAGGAATCTGTAGTTCAAGCAAAGGTTTGGTCAGTTAGTTGAGCTTGACCAAGTTGCATACTAACTCAACCAAGAAGTTTCTAACAAAATTTCAAATCATAACATCACTCAAACATCAGCCAAACTATGAATCTGAAACAGTGACAATACCAAAATAATGCTTCCATACAATAAAAACAACGCATGATTTTTTCAAAGGCTCATTAAGCAATCTCAGTTATTTGAGACAAGTCATGCTACAGCAAAAATCACTAAGCATACTATCAAAAATACATTAAGCACGACATGAAAACGCCTAAGCCGCAGTCTACACAAGCTCCTTCTTGTACCACTATTTTGCACAAAGCTTTTTCTCTTTTCCAACACCATTTGAAATTTTTTTAAGACACCTCTTTTGATGAAAACCAATAAAGATCAGCGGCAAAAATACACCTTGATGAAAAGATATGATAAGGTCTGAATGCATATCAAGGCGAAAATGAAAACCAAAAGCAGTAGCGGAAAAAGAAGAACACTCGTTGAACGATAAGAGTGAAAAACTGAGTGTTCTTGGCAAATGAAAACGAGTACATCTCCTCTAAAGGAAATTTGTTGGGGTCCAACCATTTATTGCAGCAAACAAAACTAAACTAACTAAGAAAACTAAAACAACTGACGCTCCAAGAAAAACACATGGTGCATGAAGCAATAAAAATATAGTGTCTTGAAAGGTGACCTGATTTTTGCCGATGAAGAAGGGGTGCCTCGGGGGCATCCCCAAGCGTCCCCCAAGCTTTGACGCTTGTACTTCTTAGATATTTATTGGGGTGATACATGGGCATCCCCAAGCTTGAGCTTTTTTCCATTCTTCAACTCATCTCATCATTCTCCAATCCCTACACTTGAAAACTTCCTTCATACAAAACTAAACACAATTCTATTAGCAACATTAGTGCAAGCATAACATATAATCAACCTCTTTTTGCTTCAGGTTTCTACCCAAAACCACCACATATAAAGTATATACTACTGTAGCAACTTCCCCAAAAGTTTCATGATCAAAAGAACTCAAAAAGAAAGCGATAAAGCGGCAAAAACGAATAGTGGCAGAAATCTGTCAAAATAGAACAGCTGACAAAGGTCGAATTTTTGAGGGGTTTTCTGTTGCTCAAATCAAAAAGTGTTCAACTAACGAAAGTTTGGATATAACCTGGGGCATATTCACAAGAAATCGCAGGTCCAAAAGATATACAAAGAATTTATACGAATTTTTACGGTGCAGCACTAAAAACAGTTTCAGGACAGCAACATCCCCAAATCTTTACCTCACTCGAATTAGAGGCTTCTCTTGGCACAACAATAAAATAAAAAGGATAAGGAGCGGTCATTACAGTAGTAATGACTTCCAAGACTCAAATAAAAGAAAAAGTACTGAAAATAAAACATTGGGTTATCTCCCAAGAGTGCTTTTCTTTAACGCCTTGGAGCTAGGCGCAGAAAGTTTGAAAAGATGCTCACATGAAAAATATGAATTGAAGTAAAAGAGAGCATCAAGGAGCAAATATAAAACACATTTAAGTCTAACCCACTTCCTATGCATATGAATCTTGTAAGAAAATAAATCAAAGAAGCGCATAGCCACAAGTATGGGTAGATAAAACAAGAGCAATTTCAGAACTTTCAATATAAAGAGAGGTGTTTTAGTAACATGAGAATTCCAACAACCATATTTTCCTCTCTCATAATAATTTTCAGTAGCATCATGAACAAACTCAACAATATAAATATCACACTCACCCTCCTTTGTTAAGCACGGAGGGCGATCAAATAAGGTATTAGTTAAAGAGTTACTCTTATTGGGAGGTAGACATGGGTAGCTCCATTCTTCCTCCTCTTGATCATCACTCTCCTCCTCTTTTTCATCCAATGAGCTTCCAGTTTCAGCAATTTCTTCTTCCATAGGCTCCTTCAAGGCATTAGTCTCTTCCATTGGAGAGCATATATTAAGATATTTAAGAATATATCGATTTCCTTCCTTGTAATTACCAAAGCAAAATGTAAGCATATCATAAACCTCATATTTATAAGGTACATCATCAGTATTTTCAAGCAAATAAGCAAGTTCGAATGCACCCTTCCAAGCAATAAATTCTTCAATTTGTTCCACATCATAAAAGTCATAATTTCCATTAATATAAGAAGATATGGTAACATCATCATTATACTCACATTGAAAAGGGAGGTGTTTATACCTCCTACAACAACAAGATCTATCAAAGCAATATGTAACATTATAAGTAGAGCACACATTTCTAGCAATGATATACAATCCATTGATTTATTCCCATAAGTATTTCCCTTTTTGTGACAAGCGGTGTTCCTCATAATAATTTTGCTGCTCTTCCGTGAACCCACCTTGCCAAAAAGATTTAGTTTCAAAGAAACCAACCATTGATAGAAAGCATGATAAAGCAAGACAATAACAGACCAACAAAAATAACAACTATAGAAGAAACTAATTTTTTTGTATTTTTGATATAAAACAATGCAAGTAAAAATAAAGTAAAGCAAAACAATAAAACAAAGTAAAGGATGTGCGTGCGAAAAACTCCCCTTGCAGAGGTCTTCCACTCTTCCCCGGCAACGGCGCCAGAAAATTGTTGCTTGATGCGTGGTTAATGACCAGCCCATTGGGAACCCCAAGAGGAAGGTGTGATGAATATAGCAGCAAGTTTTCCCTCAGTTAAGAAACCAAGGTTATGTCGATCAGGAGAAGAACGGACAATACGGCTGAAGGTGATGCTTGCTAGTTTGCGACAGCTTCGGACAATTTATATATGGCGCCTCATCCAAGCTTTGCTTGCTAGCTGCAACGCGGAACCTGCACACAACACAACCAAATACTTTGTTCCCAACTTGCGATGAGGTTGTCAATCTCACCGGTTTGCTTGAAACAAAGGGTATGAGCGTATCGAGTGGAAAACAGTGAAAGTATGCGAGTAAAGTAAACAGTGCGAGTAAAGTAAACAGGTGATAACATTATGATGGAAATAGGACCGGGGTCCACAGTTCACTAGTGGTGTCTCTCCATAAGATAAATAACACACGCTGGGTAAACAAATTACAGTTGGGCAATTGATAGAATAAAGATAAACGTGATATGTCAAGAAGATCACTATGCGATTTACTCTGGGCATTACAACAAAATACATAGACCGCCATCCAACTGCATCTATGACTAATAATCCACTTGTGGCGAATCAATCCGAGAACTCCACAAGTATTAAGTTGCGAACAACAGATAATTGCATTAAGCAAAGTGTGTAATGTAAACAAAGCATATGCCCTCGAGCATATGAATGTTGTTTTCTCCCTAGTAGCAACAGCACATCTACAACCTTAGAGGTTTCTGTCACTCTCCCAGATTAAATAGAGGCATGAACCCACTATCGAGCATAAATACCCCCTCTTGGAGTCACTAGCAACTACTCGGCCAAGATAGCTACTAACAACGGAGAGCATGCAAGATCATAAACAACATAGAGATAACAAAAGATAAATTTTAGTACATCAAATCATGCATAACACCAATATTCATCGGATCCCAACAAACCAAACATGTAGAATTACATAACGGTGATCTCAATCATGTAGGGCAGCTCATGAGATCTAAACATGAAGCACATAGTGGAGGAGACAACCATCTAGCTACTGCTATGGACCCATAGTCCAAGGTAGACTACTCACTCATCGCTCCGGAGGCAAGCATGGTGATGAAGAAGACCTCCGGTGGCGATTCCCCTCTCCGGCAGGGTGCCGGGAAGAGCTTCTGGACCCTCCCGATCTTCGGGTCGACGGCGGCGGCGGATCGCGATGTGTTCTGGAAAATTGATCGGGTACTTAGGTTTTTTCCGTCGGGGGGTCTTTATAGGCGAAGGGGCATCGTCAGAGGTGGCCCGAGGGGCTCTCACACATAGGGGGCGCGGCCAGGCCCCTGGCCACGCCGCCCTGGTGTGTGGGGCCCTCGTGCCCCCCCTCCAACTCCTCTTCGGATCTCTGGAAGCTTCCGGGGAAAATAAGACTTTAGGAACTTGTTTCATCCAATTCCGAGAATATTTCCCGTGTATCACTTCTGAAACACAAAAACAGCAGAAAACAGGGAACTGGCACTATGGCGACTTGTTAATAGGTTAGTTCTGGAAAATGCATAAAAGTGCCACAAAGTGTAACAAAACAGTAGGCAAATGGTGTAAAAATAAGCATGGAGCATCAAAAATTATAGATACGTTGGAGACGTATCAGACTTCATCTGACACCTGTTCACACCAATTGAACCGGCCAGCAGAACCAATAGCCCCCCTCTGAACCAGCAGGCTAAAGATTTCCTCTCCTTTGAGAACAACAACCTCATGCAAAACCCTCCTGGACCCCTCAGTGCCATTACCCCTCTGAGTGAATTGATTCCCAGACTTATTACCACCAGACGTTGAGAGACTACCATTACCAGGAGCATTAGGTAGGTCAGGGTTGGCACCATTGCCATCATCTGTTTTACCACCATTAGCACCATCAAAGCCATCACCATTGGCCCCATCCATGTCCTTATTCTGAGCACTTCCATCTCTTCCAGTCTTATCAGTCTCTATCTCCACAGAAAACTGTAACTGGAACAGTTTCCCTTGGAAATTGAACAACCTACCAGCTGGGACTTTTGAAGGTTCCCTACAGAATATCTTAACTCTCACCACCTCAGCACAGTTCCTGAACACACTCTGCCACTCAATTTCTTTCAGCAGACCACAAACAGACACAGCCTGGTCAATTACATTCCACTCACACCAAGGTGGGAGCAAGCCTCTAATCTGCATCCACACCTCATGTAAGAATTCCATTGGCTCTGGATCATCTTCCCACTTGCAGACATTGACAGTAACCCCTTCTCTTGACAGACCAAATCTGGGATACCCAATCACCTACTCCACAGGGATGTGAGGGGGGAATTTCACCAGATATGACCAGTCACCAAGCTCTCTAATCTGCCAAGGCCAGTTTGTCTTGTAAATATTCCCAAACTCCACAGCCAGTTCTTCTTTAGTGATAGCACCTTCCTCAACAGTAACCACACCACAGTTCTTTGTAGTACTTACTAGATTTGCTGTACTTTCTGGCATCTCAATGTGATAGAACCCTAACCCAGTAGCAGAACTGCCAATATATCTAGCAATCTGATGGGGTCTTTTGAGAACAGGGCACCCTTCCACCACATGATTACTTGCCTTGCATATGAAACAAATCTGTGGCTTCCCACAAGCAGTTTTGGTGTGGCCAGGTTCACCACAGCAAGCACAGATAGTATCAGCATAGTTCAATTGAGCTAAAGGAACCATACTAGAGTCAGGGGCAGCAGCCTCTTTTCCTTTCTTCTTAGGAAAAACCTTCCCTGTATTCTTTCCCCTACCAAAATCACTCCCTTGGTTCTGATGGTTGTTCTGAGCAATCCACTGATTTGGCTGCATGGCAAAGGCTGGAGGTGGATAGGCAGGAAAAGGACCACCAAAACCCCAATGAGGCATATTGGGAGGCATGAATCCACCAAAGGGTGGAAAAGGGTAAGGAGGTTGCCCTTGATTAAACTCAAATCCCTGCGGTTGCATCTGCTGCTGCATCCAAGGTTCCCCTCGCCAAGTCCCTCTACCACTTCCTCTTCCACGATCAGCCATACCTTCAACCTCAGCAACTGCTTCTTCCCCAACACGGAAACCAGCTATACCAGAAATAACAGGAGGCAACGCTGGCGGCGGCTTGGAAGGAACCCTAGCCCTAACAGGCAGCTGCCCCCTGCTCACCTCCTTTTGTACCCAAAGTGGTTTGGTGAGATGCTATGGAATATTCCACAGCTGCTGGAAGAAAGGCTCAACTTCCTCTTCCCACCCAAAGCCCACCCATCTACCTTTATCACCTGGGCCAGAAAGCACCCCACTCCTCTCCTGCAACGACTCTTTCAACAATTTCTTTGAGCCCCTGCCGCCATTTCTTCCAACGTCTTCTCCAGCAATAGGACATGGTGACTGAACACCAACAGAGCGGATGCAGCCTTGCGATCCCTCCTCGAGCCACTGTCTGAGGGAATAGGATCCCACGTCTCGGGCATGCGTTTGTTCGCCCTGTGCAGAGCTGCTGACAATGGAGATAGCTCCCTCTTTGCTCTGCCTCGCCACCGTGGCTTCAGATTCTGCCCTGACTGGTGCTCGCAGGTTTCTGAATCGCCGTCGGTTCGTAAGGCGAGCACTGCAAACTTCCTCGGAGCAGGTAGAGCCAGAACTAGATGTCCCTTCGGAGGTGGTTTCATCAGCCTCACGATCGAAGGGGATTGGCCCAAAAGAGCCAATGCAGAGCTCAAATCGACTTGATCTGTCAACCGATTCAGCGGGATTGACGCTCTTCTGCTCCTTCGATTCCAGGATCCCCAAGCCAGAAAACCTAGATGTGCTCGGATGAACCATACCAGATTGATGGAGCTCTCCATCCTCTTCCGCGAGTTCCCCATCCGCCATCTGCACCTCATGTTCTCCCTCCGAAACGATCGCCAGCGTGAGACGACGAGCAGCAGCGGATCTGAGCTTGATGAGCTTGGCGATAGGCGGAGACCTCGAGAGTGCCGGAGACGAGGTAGGCTGAGAAATAAGTACGCCGGGGAAATCCTGCCGCCCGAGAATCGAGGCGAGTCCGGTGCGACCCAGCGTACGGGTCGCAACAGTACCCGTGCGCCCAGGGGGCCCGACACGCTCCGACTCCGGTGATGATTCCCAGATCATCGGCTCTTCCCATGGAATCCATTCTCAGAGGAGCGGCGGATCCTGAGATCTGCGTAGCTCGCCGCAGCTTGCCGACGGCACACGAAATCGCCGCCTATCCCCTCCAACTCCAACTCCGGTCGGATGCAGAGAGCTGGCAGCACGCGGGAGAGCTTCTGGCGATCGGAGACCCCTCAGAAACGAGGAATCCCCTTGCCAGCACCGCCCTCCGCGAGACGAGCCTGCAGGAACCGGAGCAGTCGTCGAGGATCCACAGGGGGAATCTCCGACCTCCAGCCCAGCGGCTCCACCATCTGAATCTGCTCCTCTGGAGATGCGAGCTGGAAATAGAGGAAATCTATCCTGTGCCGCAGGCGCTCCCGCATCTCCAGATCCATCTCGTACCGACGCCGATCCTCTTCTCGATCCCGCGAACTCGAGCCGTCGATACTCCGCGGATCCGCCATCACCGGGGAGCGGAGAAGGAGGGGGGGGGGAGTAGCTTAGGGCGCGACTGAGGAGTGGGAACCGGGAGGGGAAGGATCTCGACGACGCCGATGGGGGTGGGTGGAGGTGGGGGAGGAGCGCGAGAGCGAACGACATCTTGGCCGCTTCTCCGGAAATGTTTTTTTAGCAGTACACAAACGAAGAATGCGGCTTGAATCTTGATTGCTTGAATCGGGCGGACCAAAAAGTATTTTTGGAAATACCAGGGGCCCACCGACCGGCGACTGAAGGCCAGGCACTACGTGGCGAAGACCTTTCAAGTCTTTGTCCCGGAGACAATTCGCCCAACCCAGCTAAGTGGGCACGCGCGCGCTCCCGGGCACGAGCTCTAAATGGGCACGAGCTGACGAGCCTGCGGTGGCGGGCGGCAACCCAACTCACCATCGCCGAACCTTCTGCTGCAGGAAGCTCACCGGGAAGCCCGCCAAAATCCGGCGAGGAAAAAATTACGAGCTCGCAACAAACCAGCCCCCCCCCCCCCCCCCCCGCGCGCCTTCTCCCAGTACAAATCCACCAGCCAAATCCCCACTCCTCCAGCATCCATGCAACGGCACCGCACCGGCGATTTGGGGACACTTATAAATACGCAGCGCGCGCGGCGGTCTTGCACCCGGTCATGGCGGCAGTCGGAGCTGCACCAGTGCTCTACCAACAGTCGGCGCCGGTGGCGGGCGACGCCTCCTGCTTCTTTTCTTCGATGTCATCGTACTTCTCACACGGGGGAAGCTCCAGCACATCCAGCCCCGCGTCCAGCTTCTCCGCCGCTCTCGGCGGAGCTCCAGTGCAGCCGCCGCAGCCGCAGCCGGCGATCGCGGACCCCGCGGCGCACTTCGACATCTCCGAGTACCTCTTCAACGACGGGGTGTTCGCCGCGCCGCCGCCGGTGGTCACGGTGCCTGATGGCGGCGCTGGCGGTGCGAGCGCGGCGCCGAACACTCACGCCAGGAGCGCGGCCGAGCCAGCGGCGATGGAGCGCCCGCGGACGGAGCGCATCGCGTTCCGGACCAAGTCGGAGGTCGAGATCCTGGACGACGGGTACAAATGGCGGAAGTACGGCAAGAAGTCCGTCAAGAACAGCCCCAACCCAAGGTAAGCAGAGGCAGAGCAGCAGAGCTCCCCCAGTATAATCACCATCGCAAAATTAAGCAAGATTCACCCAAAATTTAGGCCAATTCACTGGCAGTTCATCACATAATGTTCAATGGGGAATCTCTAGCAATCACACAAACACATTACGATTGGGCGATCCGACGAGATTCTGAATTTGCGTTTCTGTGCTGTGTGCAGGAACTACTACCGGTGCTCGACGGAAGGGTGCGACGTGAAGAAGCGGGTGGAGCGGGATAAGGACGACCCGGCGTTCGTGGTGACGACATACGACGGGAGGCACAGCCACGTCAGCCCCAGCACCGTGTACTACGCCACCCAAGACGCCGCCTCCGGCCGCTTCTTCGTCGCCGGCACCCACCCGCCACCAGGCTCGCTCGACTAGCCATGAGGCATCAGCCCAGCAACAGGGCACGCACGTCAAGATCAGCACGGGGCTTCTTGATAGCGTACGTCCAAGCTAGATAGGCAGCCACTAGTTGGTAGTGGTAGCTGGGGTAGTGTACTAGTGGATGGATCATCAGGTTCGGTTTCTCGAGACAAAGGGACTGTTTTTTGGGATCGACCTAGCTAGTTCGATCTTTTCTTCTCTCCCTGTCCTGTAGGATCGATCAAATGTTCTTGTACTGGAGTGTCGGCTCGATCACGAGGTTTAATTGGGATTATTATCAAACCTCGAGCTTAATTGGCTGAAAGCCTGTTTCGAGAATTGGCTGAAAGAGCCCGGCCGGAAATGTAACAAACAGTACATTACTAGCACTACTTGACCGTGCAATAAAATGTACAGAACTATGTGCAATTTCCTTTAATCCATCCATCCCAAAGAGAAAGAGATCGATCTCTGAATTCTCAACGAGTAATGCATGGCAGCCTGCTAAATTTCGATATCACTTGCCACCGATACATATCGGACCTTTTAACCCCCAACCCCACATGGAACGGATGAATTGTGTGCTATGCGAGAAATCTATTTTTTGATTTCATCCGTAAACGAAACAAGCCTTGATTGAGAGTGCATCCGTATCTATCTTCCGCTCTAAACATAATCTCATAGAAGTCTATTGCTACCTTCAACATATGACCTATTCCATATCTATCTTCCGCTCTAAACATTATCTTATAGAAGTCTACTGCTACCTTTGACATATAAAGGCATGTACAATGACAGCCGCTTAATTAGGCGCTTAGGTTGGAAAAAAACAAGTACCAAAAAGTCAGATAACTACTAAGCGTTCATACTCACAACGCTAGCCTTTTATTTCGGTCGCTAACCAGGTCTAACCGCTACGTAAACATGCGCATCTGGAGAGAAAAAAAGCATAGCGACCGCCGCTTACCTTTGCGTCGACGCTCCACAAAATCCCAGGATCGAACCGCCAGGAATTTTAGCCTAGCGCCCGCTGATAGCGCCCCCGTTGTACATGCCCTAATCGATTTCTTTCACTTCACCATCAGGCCTTCCAGTGAGTGGATTAATATTTCCTCCTCCTCTAGTTGGCCACTCTATGGAAGTAGGCAGTATTTCTATCACCTTTTTTATGTGTATATCTTCAGACCTTTGTTAGCTTTAGTTTTGCTATTTAACCAAATTCTCTGCATTTTCTGCATACATTTGTTTGAGTTCACCTTTTTCCTCCACAGAAAGTTCTTCAGTTATAGATCTAATATCTAGTAGATCATACTCATCTATCGCATATGTCTTACAACTCCTAACCTTAGCTTAAGTTTTTCTGCTCCAGCCTTTGGAGACTCTTTTAAATTTTCTAGTTTTGTCCGCCACCTTTCTAAAGGCAAATATTCTTTATAGGGTTTGGACCAAGTTTTTCCTGGTTCCTAGAAAAATCTCTAAGCAGACACCATTTCTCAAATTTATAACCATGGGGCTTGAAATCGATGGGTATGCTAGAGTCCCAAAGAAAGAGATATGATCACTACCAATTCTAGCTAGAGCTTGTCTAGAAGCTAAGGGAAATAAATTATTAGGCTCAATGTTGCAAAATATTCTATCTATTGTGGACATGATAAAATTTTCTTGGCTATTAACCAGTGAATGAAACAATTATTTGAAAGGTTAATTTCAAGTAGCCTCTGAATTTCCACCTGCATTGAACTTATCAAATCATTTTTTATCAAACAGTCCATTACTTTTGTCCACTTGTATCTAACTAGATTGAAATCTCCTCCTATTAGCATGGGTCTAGACGTGTATAGAATAATGGATTGTAACTCAGAGATAAACTCATCCTTCCTTTCCTCATATAGAGAGCCATTTACAAAGACAAATTTAAGTTTTACATGTATGTTGACTTTTTTCCCTCTCTATTTCTCCCTTTTCCCCATCTATCTTGCTTTTGTAAGGAAAGAGGCAAATTGGTGTACAAGATCCCACTTTAATGTGCAGCAATGTTAGTCCCATCTGAAAAGTAAAAGGTGGCGTGGAGAGTCGGGGCAACTATCTAAGGTGGAGCTCTGGTTATGTCCTTATTAACCATATCTAAATGTTATTTTCCGTGTATATGACTATGTATCGAACCGCGTTGTAATATAAATCTATATAGGTTGGTTTTAGTTTATTTCACAAATAGATGGAGATGTTGGTTGGCTTTACTAGATCAAAAGCTCCTCCTATTGGCATGGGTTTGGATGAATCTAGAAGAATGGAGAAGGTGAGCTCCTCCTTCTCTTCCTCATATTGAGAGCCATACATAGATATAATTTTAAGTTCTACGTCTATGTTACTTTTCCCCCTCTCTTTCCTCATTTTTCCCATCATGTTGTTTTGTTAGGAAAGAGGCTAGTTCTTATTCAAGATCACACGTTAACCTACAAGCAATTTATTAGTCCAAGCTGGACAGTATTGTACATTGTGTAAGTTGATCTAAGAATACTCCACAAATAGATGGGCGATGTTGCTTTGCTTTACTATGATAACAACATTATCACTAGCTGTTGAAATTATGCTATCTTGAATACCATATCAGTGTCCTTTTCGTGCATTAGTATAATTAAGTAAATTTCCTGTAAGCTTTTTTTAGCTCTTTGTCTATCAATTAAAAAATGAAAGCCATGTTAAAAAGTTAAAACTATGGAAATGTAGTTGCTCGCTCGTGCAGCGACATTTCAAAATTGGTGCACCCCATTCGCCTGTCCCGTAACAACTAGTAACAAGTAACACTACCACAGTACGACACCCTATGGCCTATATGCCCGCACGGCCGCACGGCATAATCGGCAGCTCCACTCTCCCCTCCCGTCGCACCACCGTGGATTTTGGCGAAGGCGCCGGTGGTGGCGGTGCGGGTGGCGGGCGCTCACAGAATCGCTCGTTCGCCCTCCATCCTCGTCCTCCTCCTTCCCCCCCACCCCATGCGGCCATGCCCCCAGTGCCAAAAATAGATGGGATTCGCCTCGCCTCTGGTTCGCGCCCCACCACGCACCCGCTCCCCCTCCGGCTCCGGCTCGCCTCCGACAACCCGCGCGCTCGCTGCTGGTGCCGGCATTGCGCGCCTCCCCGCACGCGCGCGCGCACACCATCGATCAAGGCGGAACGCGCCTGGCTCGGGCTGTTTCCCCGCGGCCGCGAGGCGACCGCTGAACGGCCCAAGGGAGGGAGGCACCGCCGCCGCCGCCCCGCCTCCGGCCGCCGTCGGCAGTGGCGAGGGCGCCTCGATTCTCCGCCATCGATCGTGCACGGTCGTAGCATTCCGGCTCTCCCGCGCGTGACCCCATGGTGAGCTTGTTTCTGTCGAACGGGTGGTGATATTCCTTGGATTTAGTTGGTTTGGTGCTATGAACAGTGCGAGTGCGAGCGCGAGCGCGTCCTGTCGTCCGCATGTTTTCCTCGTCGTGTACCAGTGTATGTATTTCGGGCCGGAACTTCGTGGTTTTGGTGCCAGAAAAACTCAGTGCAGTCTGATCAGTTCTCGACATGTCCTATACGCGAGGGCGAACAGTTCGGTTTTCGAGGGGTTTGATGCTTGGTGACCGAACTGATTAGGATTGATTACCGTTTGCTCGATGAATGGACCGATTTTGTGTTGCGGTTTAGGATAACTGAAGTATTCGATTTGTGGGTGACAGTCAGCTGCAGGAAGCAGAGCTGTATGCTAAAATGCACTTTTAGTTGAAACTCGGTTGATTTTTGTTCGTGAAGGAAGTATATATGAGCAGACTATGCTGCAAATGTTAGTGTTACTGTACTGGACGATTCCGGATTGAGTGTGTTGGTTCAGTCTGATCATTTGACAGGCCATTGTTAGGTTTACCGCACAAATGATGCCAATTCAACAATAACCTTTTCTATTTCATGTATATGCCGTGTCTCTAATGGTATTTAGAGATTTCCCGCAATGCCAATTTAGACAGAAATACACATCCATTATTATATATATGACCTAGTTGAATTTTTTATGACCTATTATTTTCTCCTACTTGCCACATGTGCAGGCCGGCGCATTAAACATTGTTGTAGGCTCCCATATATGGCTGGAGGATAAAGATTTAGCTTGGATTGATGGCGAGGTCTTCCGAATTGAAGGTCAAAATGCCCATGTCCGCACTACCAATGGGAAGACGGTATGTGTGGGCAAGTGACTGATGTCAGTTGTTACCTACCTGCTCCAGTAATGATTATCTGTGTTGGCCGAATGCGCCTTTTTCTTGTTCATGATGGGTACATTTTAGTTTTTTTTTTTACCTCAGGCACTCATCATTTTTTAGGTATTATAGAATTTTTCCTTTTAGGTATCCTTATACTACATTTGCACCTGCGGTGTATATTTTCTCACATACCTATGCATATAGATGTGTAGTGTAATTGTTACAGAAGCTACAGTAAATATTTTAATTATAACTAAAACACTTATAATACATATCTGTAATGCACCATTTATATTGCAGTTTCATATAATGATCTATATTGATATGATTGTAGTCCTGAAAACTTCAATTTTCTGTAACCAGGTTACCGCAAGCATATCAGAAATTCATCCAAAGGACACAGAAGTTCTATCTGATGGAATTGATGACATGACACGACTATCGTACTTGCATGAGCCTGGTGTTTTAGACAATCTCGCTGTGCGATATGCTAGAAATATAATTTATGTGAGTATTTTCTGTTCACTTGTATAACCAGAGAAATGTTCAAAGCAGAAAGGGGTTTACTTTTCTAATGCACTATTTTTTTGAGTTCCAGACCTATACTGGTAATATTTTGATTGCAATAAATCCATTCCAAAGGCTGCCTCATATTGCTGAACCCTGTACTATGGAGAAGTACAAAGGTGCAAATTTTGGTGAGCTTGATCCTCATGTATTTGCAATTGCGGATGTTTCTTACAGGTGAATGCCTATAGCAATATTTGGATAGTTTGTTTAAAATAAATACTGCTTGGGCAGTACCAATATTGATGGTACCTCTTGTGACATTGTTTTGAATAAGGAAACAGGCAGATGATGAATGAAGGAAAGAGCAACTCCATTTTGGTGAGTGGTGAAAGTGGTGCTGGTAAAACTGAAACCACAAAGTTGCTTATGAGATATCTTGCATTTTTGGGTGGACGATCTAAAACTGGAGGAAGGACAGTTGAACAACAAGTTCTAGAAGTAAGTTAGGAACCATAATATTTATTACAGTTCTTTATTTTTTGTTCATGGTAAACTCCCTCTGTCTGTTCAAACTGCAGTGAAGGCGGTAAAGTTATATGCCATACTACTTTCACCTGCAACTGAAATCTTGTAGCTAATTTTGCCTCATGACAGTCTAATCCAGTCCTTGAAGCATTCGGCAATGCAAAAACTGTTCGGAACAACAATTCAAGGTATTCTTTACACACTGACAGCTCCTTAAAAGCTATTCAGTTAGCATACTCCCTCCGTCCCGGTGTATAGGTCCTACGCGTGACCCTAGATCATCATTTTGACCAATGTAATACAAGTTATATACTACAAAATATATATCACTAGAAACTTCAAACATTGTACTTTCTAATGGTATAATTTTTATGTCATAAAATTTAGATTATATTTGTCAAAATGACGACCTAATACGCGCAAGACTTATACACCGGAACGGAGGGAGTATTTAAGTCTATAAGCATGGTTTTAAAGGCGTCCGAGCGCTCCGAGATTGCAAGGCGTCGTCGTCGCCTTTGACTTCTGATTAAGGCGTCCAAAGTCGTCGCTGAGCCGTCCCAAGTCGTCGCCTAGGCGCGAAAATCGCTGCCTTCCTCGCTTCTGGACGCCTGGGTCAGGTCGCGCGGGAGGGAAAACTGTGCAATGGCGGGAGGGAAAACTGAAATTGGCGGGTCTGGGAGGGAAATTGGGGGCCAGGGATAGGGGAAAGAGAGGGGAGAGAGAGAGGGGAACAGACCAGGGGAATCAATTGGGAGCCTAGGCGTGAAAATCGCTGCCTTCCTCTATGCGATGGCGGGAGGGAAAACTGAAATTGGTGGGTCTGGGAGGGAAATTGGCGGCCAGGGATAGGGGAAAGAGAGGGGAATAGACCAGGGAATCGATTGGGAGAGAAGAGAGAGAGAGGAGGGAGCTCCTCTCACGTGGCCTCCCCAGCTCTGGCCAGATTTCCTCCTGCTCCGCCATCTGCCGGCCTCCCCAACTCCGGCCAAGCTTGTGGCCAAGCTTGTGGCGACTCCTCCCCCCTGGCGCAGCCCTCTGGCCAAGCTTGTGGCGACTCCTCCCCCTGGCCAAGCTTCCAGCAAGGCAGCCTCGAAGGCGTCGCCCTGCAAAGCGCCTTGAGCGCCTAGGCGTTGAGGCGCCCCCCCAGCGCCTTGGGACGCCTCGTCGCCTTTAAAACCATGTCTATAAGCAAGGATAAAGCTAAATCTTCCTTATTTAACAATGCATCATTTTTGTCCCTTTTAACTCATACTATTGCTTATTGACCTATTCACGTTTGGGACAACATGGTACAGTCGATTTGGAAAATTTGTTGAAATCCAGTTTGACAAGAGCGGAAAGATATCTGGTGCAGCCATTAGGACATATTTGCTTGAGAGATCTCGCGTTTGCCAAATCAATAGTCCAGAGAGAAACTATCATTGTTTTTACTTCCTATGTTCAGCACCGTCAGAGGTATTTTTCGTAACTCAATGTGATTGATCATCTGAGTCTCCACATCATTTCTTGATAAACAAACCCTAATGACAGGATATTAAAAGGTATAAGCTGGGTGATCCTTCGTCATTTCACTATCTCAACCAATCGACTTGCATTAAAGTTGACGGAATTAGTGACGCCGAGGAGTATATTGCAACAAGAAGTGCGATGAATACAGTTGGCATAACAGAGCAGGAGCAGGTATTTTGCCCTTCGGTTTATGAACCTTTTTATGATTGATATTCTATGTGGAATATCCATGTAACCTTTTTGTTTAACATATAACATAGGAGGCTACATTTCGGGTTGTTGCTGTTGTGCTTCACCTTGGGAACATCAATTTTGTTAAAGGGAGAGATGTGGATTCATCTGTATTAAAGGATGAGAAAGCTAGGTTCCATTTGAATGCAGCAGCAGAGCTCTTGATGTATGCTTCATTTCTACCCTGTTATTCTGTAATTATTATTCCCAATATTCCGTTTCAATGTTCATACTATATAAATTGTGGAATTCTTATTAAAGGTGTGACTGTGAGAAGCTGGAGAATGCACTGATAAAGCGGAAAATAAATACACCGGAAGGAGTGATTACCACAACAGTTGATCCTAATTCTGCTACTGTTAGCAGGGATGGCTTAGCAAAACAAATATACTGTCGACTATTTGACTGGTAATGAATATGGCACCGTATATCATTCCCGAGTTACATGTCGGTTTTTGTAAGTATATGCGGTTGTACCTTGTGCAGGCTTGTAAACAGGCTAAATGCATCAATAGGACAAGATGCAAGCTCAAAACATTTGATTGGGGTGCTTGACATATATGGTTTTGAAAGTTTTAAGACTAACAGGTAAAATTCTTAAAGTCCAATATCCGTTGAAGACCGTTTATAGAAATCTAATACTATCATGTTTTCATATTTCTCTGATGGAAACAGCTTTGAACAATTATGCATCAATTTCACCAACGAAAAACTTCAACAGCATTTTAATCAGGTACATGTGGAACACTTGGTAGTCTATGATATCGACTTATCTTTGCATCTAGTGTTTGGTAAATTAGGTAGTGTTATCTTTGCAGAATGTATTCAAAATGGAGCAGGAAGAGTATAATAGAGAGCAGATCGACTGGAGTTACATAGAATTTGTTGACAACCAAGATGTGCTGGACTTGATTGAGAGGGTATGTGCACATATGGCATTATTTTATCTAGGGTGCTTAACTGGCCTTTAAGATTTATTCGTCGTGGTAGTTTGATACTAGTAGACTTATAGATTGACCATTTGTTGTTTCTTAAACATATTTTTCTCACCAAGTGTCAGTCGAAGTACCAAATAGGTGTAGTATAATACACTGGACACTATTTCTCTTCGAACACTGCTACCGCACTCTCATTTTGAGGCTAGGAGCTGCTGCCTGCTGGAGTATTTTCAGAGTTGTTAACTTATTATGATAAGCTGCTCATCACAAGCGCCAGTAGTTTTGTGCAAGATAAGTGGTATAGGACTAGCCGTGGTGCTTGGAGTCAGTGGGTAGCATATTTGTGTATGCTTGATAGTTGTGTTGTCATCATCTTTTTTTCCAATTAACATAATCATCTTTCATTTTTCAGAAGCCTGGTGGTATTATTGCACTTCTTGACGAAGCTTGGTGAGTTTGATGTATTCTTTCTTGCACTAGATATAACCAGCAGCTTGTAAATAGTTGATTTCTTGTTATGATCAACATTACTTGTTCCTATATCTGATTTTTTGTGAATGAATATCTGAACTGATGCGCTTAACAATGATTTTTTTGTTTCTCTATCCTGTATGCATCAGTATGTTCCCAAAATGTACCCATGAATCATTTTCTCAGAAGCTGTATGAGAAGTTCAAGAACAACAAAAGGTTTAGCAAACCAAAGCTTTCTCGCACTGCATTTACAATCCAACATTATGCAGGAGATGTAAGCATTTGTTGGAACACATCATTCTATGGTTCTGCATTAAATTGAATAAACTCCTTTCAATCTTATGATTTTATTTACAGGTAACGTATCAGTCTGATCATTTCCTGGACAAAAACAGAGATTATGTGGTGGTAGAGCATGAAGAATTGCTTAATGCTTCCAAGTGTTCCTTTGTGTCGGGGCTATTCCCATCAGTACCAGAGGAGAACACGAAATCGTCAAAGTCATCAATAGCTAATCGCTTTAAGGTATGATTCTGCTAGCTGTTTCTTGTGTATATGTTTCCTCATTGTTCTTTAGACACCAAGTTTAGGTAAAGTCCTAGTTTAGTCCTTCAGGTCTTCTGCACGTAACTTTTTGATAGTTTCTAACATTTCCCATGCAGAATGTATGACTGGGACATACCACCGCAAATTTGTAGCTAGGGCAATCATGTAACTACTTGGTTTGCGCATCAAATCAACATGCAAATATTTTAAAAAGGTGGCTATACATCTCAGTTTAGACTACTTCCCTACTGTCCGCATGAAAAATCAATACAAACACTTGTTCTATGATTCCACTCAAAATCCAAGGGCCCATGGCAGCCCAGCTGCAGCCCATCGGAATGGCAGGAAATTTCCCACTTGAAAATCAAGGCTCTGCAACAACCATGACAGCTTGCCCTAGTCAAATCTGTACTGGGAGTGATTCCCGAAAAGTTCTTTTGGCACGTGAGCACGAGTGATCCCTCTATTTAAAATAAAATAAAATCATATTTATAGAATTCAAAAAAATATTGAAAATAATTCTGGACTTTGTCAATAATATATTCTACAAAGATGCAAAATTCATTTCATTATAGGCTACACAAATATGACAAAATATGATATTTTTTAGAGATTTGAAAATGTGATACTCAAATCTACACTTTTGTCATTTTTGTGTAGCTTAAAATGCACTTATTTCCAATTGATAGTTTGCACGTTTGTGATATTTTTCGATAATGGACTTTTTATTACTTAAAGAGTTTTAAGCAGTATTACACCCGGCCTCTGCATAACAAGATGCACGTGATACTCAAATCTACACTTTTGTCATTTTTGTGTAGCTTAAAATGCACTTATTTCCAATTGATAGTTTGCACGTTTGTGATATTTTTCGATAATGGACTTTTTATTACTTAAAGAGTTTTAAGCAGTATTACACCCGGCCTCTGCATAACAAGATGCATACAACCACCCCACAACATAATCCGTGAAACAAAATAAAAATACGCAAATTACATATCAGAATGAGAAATTGTAAGACGCCTAAGATGGTGGAGGGCCAATCTGTACATTATGCTGCCATCCATGTCGAGTAAAGAGGTCCCTCGCCGTATCCTCCAGACACGTACACACCTCCGTAAAGAGGTCCTGAACCTCCACGCGATGAAGCTGAGTGTCTCCGTACACCGGTAGATAACCTGCAAGAGAGAAGAATATTTGTTATTAAAAACTTTGTCATTTCTACATAGCCAGAGCGAGCAAATTAATGCAATCGCTCCCACCCTAAGAAGAATCCTGTACTTGTAATCAATAACGTGCAAAGTTGCATTGGAAATACAAGTGTTTTATTGTCTCATCCTGAGGACAAAATACACATGTCTTACTTCCATGCCAATTCCGCTTAATAAGATTATCTTTAGTAAGAATAACCCCTCGACGTACATACCATGCAAAACTTTTGTTTTTAAGTGGTATCTTCATCTTCTAGATTTTCTTATTATCATAGACTGGTAAGTCTGATAGGATCAACGCATTCTACATAGAAGCCACTGAGAAATCTCCATTCTCATGAAGGTTCCAACAGAATTCATCTTTCCCATTTGTTAATTGAACATTAGCTAAGCCTTGAAGCAAGGCCTCCCAATAAACAAGCGTAGGACCAAATAAATTCCTCCTGAACGTCATGTTTGGAGGGTTGGACCCTAAAACATGGGCAATTGTATCACCCTTATGACACGCAATAGCATACAAGGACAGCTGTTCTCAGAGTGTAGCATTACCTAGCCACTTATCCTCCCAGAACCGAATCTCAGATCCATCCTTAATCGAAAATGATCCATGGCCAAAGAAATGCTTCTTCGTCTCCATGAGTCTGGCCCAAAAATGTGAATCACGAGGTTTCCAATAAAACTGTGACATCGCTTTCGAGCCAACATATTTTCGTCCAAAATCCCATCCTCAATTAACAATCCGAAGAGCCATTTCCCTAGTAAGGCTGTATTTTTTACCTCATGGTCCTAGATACCTAGCCCCCCTTGGTCTTTTGGGCGACAGACCACACTCCACTTGGCTAGTCTATATTTCTTTTCACCCTACCAAAAGAATCTTGATCGGAAAAAATCCAAACTATTCAAGACTCATTTTGGCAGACGGAAGAAGGATAACATATATAGGACCATGTTAGACATGACTGAATTTATGAGAACCAGTCTTCCTCCTATGGACAACAGCTTGCCTTTCCAATTGCTTAAACGTAACTGCAACCTTTCCTCCACAATTTTCCATTAAGCATTTGTAAGTCTCCAAAAATGAATCGGAATACCCAAATACCTAATCGGAAATTGACCCTGGTGGCATCCGAATAACTCAGCCTACAATTGGGCATGATCTTGAGCCTCGCCAAAACAAAACAATTCATTTTTATGGTTGTTAATTTTAAGACCCAAAAGTTGCTCAAAGGCCAAAAGGATTAGTTTCAGATTTCTCGCTTTTTCTAAGTCATGTTCCATAAATAGAATCGTATCATCAGCGTATTGAAGAATCGATAGACCACCATCAACAAGATGTGGAATCACTCCCTTAATTTGGTCATCAGATTTAGCACACTCAATCATAATAGCTAACATATCATCCACTATATTAAATAGCATGGGTGATAATGGACCTTGCCTTAGCCCTTTTTTTTTGTCTGGAAGTAGTGGCATGTGTCATCATTGACTTTAATTGCCACACTACCTCCTGACACAAAGCTATGGATGAGAGCATGCCACTCATCAGAAAAACCTTCATTCTGAGACTTTGCTAGAGGAAAGACCACTTGACTTTGTCATAGGCTTTCTCGAAATCAATTTTTAAAATAAACCCGTTCAACTTTTTGTTGTGTAATTCATGGATTGTTTCATGCAGAATGGCCACCCCATCTAGAATATTCCGTCCTTGCATGAAAGCAATCTGGGAGGGATGAACCACATGGTCAGCCACCGTATTTAGGCTGATTGTAGCAACCTTAGTGAAAATTTTAACACTAACATTAAGTAGACAGATAGGCCTATATTGTTGAATCCTTTCTACTTCATTAATCTTAGGTAATAAAATTATTTCACCAAAATTCAGGCGAAATAACTTTAGTTGTCCAGAATGTAAGAAACTGAACAACTCGAGCAGGTCCGATTTAATAACTTCCCAAATTTTTTGGTAGAACTCTACTGGGAAGCCATCTGGACCTGAGGCTTTGTTGTGTTCCATTTGGAAAACAGCTTTCTTAACTTCCTCCTCTGTGTAAAGAGCACGTTTGTGATATACATCACTGGCTACATCGTGATTTATTTTAAAAAAAATTAAAACTTAAATATGATTTTTGATTTCTTTTAAAAAAGGGATCACTGGTGCCTATGTGCACCAAATCTCCACCCGAGCGATCCCTATTCACCAGCTAATTAGAAAGGAAGAGGGTTCCTGTGGGAATGTAGAGCAGCAGCGAACGGAGGAAGCTGCCACGTGAATAGGAGACGTCTGTCACGCCCGATCTCATTTGGCGGCCTGGGCGTCCAGGACCTTGAGCGAACAGGTATTGCCCTTCGCCTCCGGTGGCAATGGTACAGTTGAAGAACAGGGCTTGGCATGGCCTTGACCTACACAGTTCACGGAGGAGGAGCGAGGACTCTTCTTTGCTTCTACCACTATGACAGTGGGGAATGGCCTGACAGCGAGCTTCTGGGAGTGGGAGGACTGATGGATCCACAGACGCTCAGAACTATATGCCTGCATCCCAAAGCGTCGCCGCAAGCAGAGAACAGTCGCTGGATGTCTACATGCAAACAAAATGGGCTCAAGACAATTCGGGAGTCATCGATGTTCATGAGATCGGGCAATATCTGAAAATCTGGAGGCTTATCGAGCACAGAGCCAGACAGGCTAATCTGGAAGTGGACCTTGCACGGCGTGTACACGGCCAAATCGGCTTACCTGGCCAGTTTCCATGGATCAGTCCATGATCTGGAAAAGTTGGGCCCTGCCGAGAGTAAAATTTGTCCACTGGAAGGCCAACATTGGTCGCTGTTGGACGGCAGAAAGACTTGCTCGACAAGGCTTGCAGCATCACCCCAGGTGCCTCCTCAATACAACAACTCACTGTCAGCTTCCCTTTCGCTTGACAAGTTTGGCACGAGATATTTGTCCTGGATCCGCATGACTTGCGCCCCACCAACAACTGATGACACAGACTGGTGGGACGCTGCGAAACAGAGAACAGCAAAATTGCTGCGCAAGGCGCTGGGATCCGTGACGCTGCTCATCCCTTGGATGGTTTGGAAACACCGGAACGCATGCGTCTTCAACCATGCGCGGACCTCGGCGAGTAACCTGATACGACAAATCAAGGATGAGATTGCAGCTTGGGTCGACGCAGGAGCAAAGGGCCTCAGGGATGTTGTGCTGACGACCTGGGATATGCATTGAATCTTTTTTGTTAAACTATGATGTAAACCCTTAAGGAGGTGTAACAAACTTCTACATTTTCAATGAAATGAAACACATAGTCTTTTGCGTTTTCTCAAAAAAGAAAATTGCTCTAGGTAGAAAGGATATTCATGTCATCTGAGTTTTTGCAAAAGGTTACATAACCAATGTATTGAATATAACGAGCAAACACATATGCATGTCTCCAAAGGATGTGAATGAGTGACCTAATGAAGTGATCATGACCATTGCTCGATCGCACTTCTATTTTCATGTAAATCTTTGATATGATTGCAGTGTTTGATTATTCCATTTAATTCTCAGGGGCAACTCCACGAACTAATGGAGACTTTGAGTTCTACAGAACCTCACTACATTAGATGTATTAAGCCCAATAATCTTCTTAAACCTGCTACATTTGAGAACTTCAACGTTCTGCAGCAACTCCGATGTTCGGTAAGGAACATCATTCATCACAAAGTTTCACAGAAGCTCGGTAGAACTGTATATCCGTAACCACCCTTCACCCTTTCAGGGTGTTCTTGAAGCTATCAGAATCAGCTGTGCTGGATACCCCACACGAAAATTATTTCGTGATTTTCTTCACCGGTTTCACATCCTTGCGCCTGAACTTTTGAAAGGAAGGTGTGTAAGCCTGTTTGATATAAAAAACCAATGCCTGCTAATTGTATTACCTGTGACTTACGCCTGTAATGGTTTCCATGATATCTGATAGAAACGATGAAAAAGTAAACTGCCAAAAGATTTTGGACAAAATGGGACTCCAGGGTTATCAGGTGAAGCATGCTTTTACCAGAATGAATCCTTCTTTATGTATTCAGTGCATCACATTTTTGTTTATTCTGCACCTTGCAAAATAGTCAACTAAAATGAGATGCTTGTTCTTATTGAGTAGTTAACATTTGTGACTGAGGAGATAAATGATGGGGAATGTCGGTGACAACACATCATCATGTTTTTAACTTAAAATCTTTTTTTAGTATGAGAGCATAAATCAGCTTTCTGGGAAAACTTCATGCAGATTTAGACCATTTGGCACTCGAACTTATGAATTATTAATCGACCCTGCAGGCGAGAATAAACATATGCAATATAAATGCCTATTGTTCACATTCTTTTGGCTCATGATATTTTTCATGAGATTGCATGGAAGGAATATAGGCATGCATCATACCGAGAGGATATTTTAATGCACTGCTTAGTCATGATCTTTGCCAAAATATTTTCAAATAATTGCTGTTTGGCAGGTAGGAAGAACTAAGGTTTTCTTGAGAGCTGGTCAGATGGCTGAACTGGATGCTAGAAGAACTGAAGTGCGGAGCAAAGCAGCTAGATCTGTTCAGAGTAGATTCCGCACTCATGTTGCTCGTCAGAGATTTCTTATAGTGCGCAACAAATCTGTAGATATGCAATCTGTTGTTAGAGGTAAGGCCATACTATATGATGTCTCTAGTGGGAAACAATGCTGACAGCAGTATATCACTGGTGAATCGTTGGAGCACTACTTACAAATAGTTCCCTTCTCATTCGCAGCACTATTGGCTTTTAAGCAACGTGTATCCCTGAGAAAGCAAGCTGCGGCGTTGAAAATACAGAAAAGTGTCCGCTGCTATTTTGCTTTGAAGTCTTATTCTGAACTGCGATGTTCAGCCATTACATTGCAGACAGGATTGAGGGCTTTTGGTGCTTACAGGGAATATGTTCTCAAAAAACAAGAGAAAGCTTCTATCAATATCCAGGTAGACTATTCTCTTTCTGTTTTATTCAAGGGAAATGTTTGTAACATATCATGCAAGCATTTTTATACATCTAGCTTGCGATGGATGTTTCATGATAAAAAAGTTAAAAATCTGTCTTCTGATATTCTATAAGCCGTTTCTGTTTATCTTTGGGTTGTGGCCTCACTCTGTACTCTGATAATTGTTGCCTCCAGGCTCGGTGGCGTTGTCACAGAGATAATTCAAATTATCTTAAACTTAAGAGATCGGTATTGATTTATCAGTGTGCATGGCGAAGACGTGTCGCTAGAGCAGAACTCAGAAAGCTCAAAATGGTACGTAAGCAGTCATGCCATGTTTTGGTTAATTTATGTTGATTATTTTACTTACGCGGCCTTTTATTTTTGTTGCATAATTTTCGTAGGCTGCAAGAGATACAGAAGCTCTGAAGGTGGAGAAGGAGAAACTTGAGGAACAGGTGGAAGAGCTAACAAACCGTTTAGGGTTGGAAAAGACACTACGGGTAAGTACTGTCCCCTGAATTAAGGTGTACGATACCGGCTTGCTGAGTTATCTGGTCATGCTTTATTGACACACATATGTCTCTTTTCAGACTGATTTAGAGAAGAACAAAGCAGGAGAAATTGCCAAATTACAGGCTGCCCTTCGTGAGATGGAGCATCGAGTAGAAGAAGCGACAGCAATGCAGGAAAGAGAATCGGCCAAAAGGGCTGTTGAAGAAGCTCTAGCTCAAGAAAGAGAAAAAATCAGTATATTGACTAATGAAGTTGAAGAGATGAAGGTACTTCTCCACATGCTCAACTTATGTATCATCAGAAGTTCGGGACAGTACAAAATTTGATGGGTTTAAGGATTCAATCATTCATTGTGACAATTAAATAAAATACATATGGCTATAATTTTTTGTTAACAAAGTAAGTTTATCCCTGTGTTTTTGCGGGGAAGTATTTCCCTGCTTCAACAGAGACTGTTACAATTAACTTAGGTATGTCATGATATTTGATTGGGCGATGGTTGGGTCTTTGACAGGGTTTGCTATCAAGAGAACGAGAAGAAAACATTGCAACAAAAAGTGAACTTGCCATTGCCCAGGAAAGATGTGAAGACCTGAATAGGAAAATCGAGGTTGCAGATGAAAATATGAAGCAGCTTAGAGATACTGGCAAAAGGTTAGTTGCTGGGTGACTATATCTTAGTAGAATAAGTGGAAGGTTCTTTTGGTTCCAATCAAAGCTGGTTGAAATAAAGAGCAACATGCATATGGTCGATACTCATGGATGGATGGTGATGCCCTAATGCATGCATATATCAGGAAATGGTTACAGAAAATTCAATAAAATCACCCCCCTCCCCCCGACATCATTTCTTCAAATAAAGATCTAATAAGAAATATGCTTGCCCCAGCTGCAAGTTATCCACAAATAAGATCGATGTGCATATGATTCATGGAGAAGTTGTAAAAGACATGTTTCTCCCACAGTTATTATTTATACGTGCCGGCATTTGACACATTTTCTAAGTGTACAAAATTATTTTCTTTACCACAGGAAGTGACCATAAGTACAACCAAGTAAATCCGCTTTCATTCAGTCCTACTGTTTGGGATAAGACCTTACTCCTTTTCTGTTGGATACAGATTTGAAGAGAATGTTACAGAACTGGAGTCTTCACTGATGATGGAGAAGCAACACAACGAAGCAATAAGAAGGGAACTTGGTGAAGCACACCAAAGAATTGAAGAACTACTGGGACAAGTTGTAGATGCTAATGGAAAATCCACAGTGCTTCAGACTACTGTGCAAAGGTCATTTTCGTTTTGCAAGACATATAATCCTTTTCCAACAAACACATAGTCTTATCGCTGGCCAACTTTTTAGTAGTACTACTATGGGTGTAATATTTCTTGGCTACCAGGCTTTGTTTTTTTCATTATCTTACTGTTATGGTCTTTTCTTCATGAGCACAGGCTGGAAGAAAGTCTAAGTGAGAGAGAGAGCACTTCGCTTTTAGAAAGGCAAGAAAGTGAGGCAATCAAGAAATTACTCACTGAAGCTCGTGGTGAAAATGAGGAATTACTCCATAAAATCAAAGTTGGTGAAAGGGACATTTCTAAGTTTCGAAGCAATATCGAAAGGTCTATTGCCTGACGCCCAGCATTTCCTTTTCCTATGCTTGATTGCACCAAATAGCTGGCACTAGTTTTAATACTTCTATTCATCAAAGTTTCACTCATTATTTTAGACTATCATAATCTTAGGGATGCGAAAGCTGATTATTCTTGTCAACTGGCAATTTGACAGACTTGAAGAAACTGCAAGAACATTGGAGACTTCATTGCTAGCTGAAAAACAACACAGTACTGGAATCATGTCACAGTTAGCTGAAACAAAGGAGGAAATTGAAGAACTGCAAAAGAAGTTTACAGATGCTAGTAGGGCAAATGATGTGCTTCAAGATTCTTTTAAGAGGTTTAGCTCTCACGCCACATTAATTACTCAATGTAATCATACTTCTACTACTGATATGAGCATCAGTTCATGTTCCGGTTGACAATATATGTCACTCGCATCATATTCATCCAAGCTCTAATCTTCATGTTTGTTTCTGCCAATATATGTTCTTTTTGGCGAACAACATTATGATGTTCCTAATTTTATTCAAATTTATATGGATTCTTATTTGTGCAAACTACAAATGACTTTTTTCTACAATACCTCTTTGGAATAAAGGCTTAAAATCAAGACATGGTTTTAAAGATGCAAAAGAACAGTCATGGTGCTGACTCCTTGGTTTGTAATACATAGATGACAGAGAATCTGTTTGTTTAGGACATTCTAGGGGATTGGTCATTGCTTGGGATACGGTGCTATATATGTCTATGTAACTTTCTCTTGTCAGCTCTTCAGCAATGTGGCATCACTTATTATTTATACGTTTACTATTGTCCTCAGTATACGAGCTAATCAGTGTTAACATTTCTTCACCTGATATAGGCTTGAAGAAAATGCAACCACAAGGGATGCCTTGTACGTAGCAGAAAAGCAAGAGCATGATCAAACTAAACAGGCACTTTCTAACTATCAGGAGAGAAACTGGGAATTGCTCAAGAAAGTTGATGAATTGGAGAAAAGCATAAATAAGCTGCTGGAGAATGTTCAGAGGTTCTAGTCTCACTTCCATTATTGTTAGCTTAACATCATTAGCTTTCTGAAAACTCTAGTCACTCATCACTTCAAAGTTATGAGCTAACACACACGTTTCCTTTCTTCAATGAATTTAGACTTGAGAAACATGCAACATCAAGGGAGTCATTGCTACTGAAGACCAAGCAAAATCAGGATTGCACCACAAAAGCACTAGCTGAAGCTGAAAAGAGAAACCGAGAGTTCATGAAAAGCCTGGAAGATTCAGATAAGAAAATCAGTCTGCTTGAGGATTCAGTTAACAGGTTTGATTCCATTGCTTTGCAAATATGTATAACCTTTGAGCAGCTTAGCAACTATTTCATGGCCAACTGTAGTCTTCTGCCCGTTTCTCTGACTACCTCTTATCACATGTCGCATGACCATATTAAGTGACTCTGATGATAATGTTTCTTTTTCTTATGCATAGACTAGAAGAATGTACTGCAGAGAAAGACTCTCAATTGGCAATACAAAGACAGGAAAACAATGCTACCAAGGAAGAACTAGACAATGCCCACAAAAAGATAAAGGAATTAGTAAACGAGTTACAGCATTTCCAAGAAACCAGAAAACAACTCGAAGATATCATTAAGAGGTCTGACACTTCTCTTCAGTGGATACAGTGTCCCATATTTGCTCAACGTTTTATTACAACGTGATAGTGAATTCTCATTTAATGATCCCAGACTTGAACAAGATGCTACTACCAGAGATTCTTTATTGGTGTCAGAAAAACAAACACATGAGGCGACCAAGAAAACTCTGACTGAAACTCTGGGGAGAAATGAAGAGTTAATCAAGAAAATTCAGGATTCCGATAAGCATAATCTTCAGCTTCAGCTAACTGTTGAGAGGTTGATAATATCATTCTTGGCAGTATGTTCTTATTTGAGAAACCTTTTCAGATCCTATCAAGTAATCACTCATATGCTCTATACCTCTTAATCTACTTTCTCTGTCATGATTACAGGCTTCAAGAAAATGCATCTGCAAAGGAAGCTTTACTGTCAAGAGAACGTGAGCAAAACAACGCAACCGTGAAGGCACACGAAGAAATTCAAGAAAGAAATTCTCAGTTGCTAAAGAAATTTGAGGATGTTGACCAGAAAATTGATCTTCTTCAGGGCACCATACAAAAGTACTTAATGCACTTGTTTAATTTTTGTTTGGATATCTGATGCTTAATATATCTTCACATCTGTAGATGCAAATATTAATAATGAAATTTCTTTGTTAATTTAATTCAGGCTTGGCGATCATACAGAAAAAGACACTTTGTTGCTATCTGAGAGACGAGAGAAGAATGAATTGAAGAAAGCACTCAATGAGACTGAACACAAAAATGAAGATTTAATGATAAAAATTGGCGAAACCAACAAAAAGATTGAGCATCTGCAAAACACTATACATATGTATGTACTTTCGATAAAGTTTTTGCGATACAACTTCATTATCTTGGTTTTCCACTTCAGCTTGATTTCTTTTTTTTTTCCTTGAAGAAAACCAAATGTGGAGTTGTGCAAAACATTGTGACCTGGAGTTTTGCGGAACTGTTTCTTAGTTGCTTAGTCTTGCCATAGTTTATAGTACAGCATATGTAGATATTTCGAATTAACTCTATTGGTTGTCAAACCCATGAAATGAACAGTTGTCTCTGCCAAAAAAACAGGCTTGAACAAGACATATCAGCAAAAGTTGCTTCTTTGGAAGCTGAAAAACAAGAAAATGATTCAGTTAGGAAATCTCTTGTTGAAGCTCGGGAGAGAAATGATGAGCTATTTAAGAAAGTTAGAGACAGTGAATACAAGGCCCATCAGCTTCAAGATACTGTGCAAAAGTTGGTATTTTAACTTCCTATCTGGCTTTGTACAATTTTCTACACTAAGTACAAAAGCATCATTATCAATCATCATGTTGTCCTTTTGGAGACTAACGCCTTCACCAATTAGGCTTCAAGTAGATGCCATATCAAGACTGTCTTCCTTTGTACTGGAGAAACAAGAAAGTGACGCTGTGAAGAAAGCACTCAGTGAGGCTCGTGGAAGAAATGAAGATCTAATAAGGAGAAATGAAGACCTCCTCGACAGAAATGATGACCTTATCATGAAAATCGAAGATTCCGGTAGAACTGTTGCTCAGCTTCAGGAGACTGTACAAAGGTAATCATTTAGAATAACTCTTCCGACTTTGGTAATTCATCTGTCCAAATCATGCCTTTTATTGTGATTAACTTTTAATTGAACAACTGTAACTCAACACAGGCTAGAAGGAAAAACAGCTAACTTGGAGGCTGAAAATCACGCTCTTCGGCAGCAATCGATTGCGACGACTCCATCTACTGCCAAATCTCAAGCTGCATACTCAACTGCGACTCCATCTACCGCCAAATCTCAAGCTGCATACTCAATTGTGACACCATCTACTGCCAAATCTCAAGCTGCATACTCAAAACTCAGTATGAACCATGTAATGTGTCTTCAATAGAGCTTACATTTGCATGACTGTTGAATGTTTTCATCTGAATTGTTAGATGCATTTCAACAGAGAAGTCCAGAAAATGGTCATATTTTAAATGGCACAGTACCATATGCTGAAACCAAGTTGTCGATTGGTCCAGCAGAAACAAGACCCTATATGGTAGTTCAACCAAGCATATTGCTGCATATCAATTCTTAATTTTTATATAGTTTGATCGAGCTTTCATGACTTTGACTAAAACAATATGGCAGGGCTCAGCCCCTGATTTGACTAGCTACAAGGACTATGATAACGGGGAGAAAATGCAGAGGGTACTTAGTGAAGTATATCAGGTAGGCTGGTTGATACTTGCTTAATTTAACTACCTACCCCTACGTATTTGCTGAAATGTTTTTTAACCCTTCTCAGCATCAGCAGCCCCAGGATGATCAGAAGTTATTACTTAAGTACATTACCCAACATCTTGGGTTCTCCGGGAGCAAACCTGTTGCTGCTCTTCTTATATACCAATATCTTCTACATTCAAGATCGTTTGAAGTTGCAAAAACAGGTGTCTTTGACAGTATTCTACAAGCTATAAACTCGGCAACAGAGGTTTGTAGCACTCTGTTGATTTGTTTGTCTTTTTTGAACTTATACCGTAGTGGTACATGAGAAGCATCTATCCTGAACCATGTAACGTAATACATGACAGCTTTATGCAGCCAATTTTCCAGTACTTGAAATCCAGAATAACTGCATTGTTCTTATATTAGCTCACATTCCTCTTTACTTCAAGGTTCAACATGATACAAGAAGCTTGGCCTATTGGTTATCCAACTTGTCAACGTTATCAGTTCTCCTGCAGCGCTCTTTCAGAACCACTAGGGCGGCAACATCAACTCCATACAGACGAAAAATTTCGTACGACAGGATTTTTCAAGCTAGTCAAGCATCAAATAGTGGTCTTGCTTATTTCAGTGGTCAATCATTGGATGAACCTAGTGGACCGCACCAAATTGATGCAAAATATCCGGCTTTGCTCTTCAAGCAGCAGCTTGTGGATCTGATTGAAAAAGTGTATGGCTTGATAAGTGACAAATTGAAGAAGGAGCTAAATCCATTACTTGAGCTGTGCATTCAGGTAATTCCTCTCTCGAGGAAAAGTAATCATCTGTTTTGAAAATCTGTGTATTGAGAACCCTGTAAATGTTGTAATATTTAGGATCCAAGAACTTCCCAAGCAAAGGCCTCAACTGCTAGTGGCTTGGGCCAGCACAACCAACTCACACATTGGCTGGGCATCGTGAAAATCCTCAACAACTACTTGTATCTGCTAATAGCCAACCATGTATGTGTTAAATGAATACAAACATCATTGCAGTATCCATTTGCAAAGTTATGAATTATGAGTGCAAGTCTAATCTGTAAATTTGCAGGTCCCAACAATTTTGGTCCACAAGTTGCTAACCCAAATATTTTCCATGGTGAACGTTCAGTTATTTAACAGGTAAGCACATTTTTGCTCTCCACTAGCATTTTCTTCAAACTTCAAAGTATAACCTATTATAATCTGTTTTTCTTTCCTATTTCAAAACAGACTCCTTTTGCGTCGTGAGTGTTGTTCATTTAGCAACGGGGAACATATTAGAGCTGGATTGGCTCAACTAAAACATTGGTGCAATGATGTTGCTCAAGAGGTTGCCCATTATCTTTTTTTACTATGGAGGCTATTTTCAGATGCTGTCAGCTTATGTTTTAATACAGCTTGCAGATTCAGCCTGGGAAGCACTGAGGCATATACGACAAGCGGCTGATTTCCTGGTTTGTATTTTTTTTTCTCAATAGAAAAACAACTTTTGTTGCCCTTATACACAAACTGTATTGTAGGTAGCTTGATTTTATTACATATTTTCCTGCTCTTTTTGTCAATCAGGTCATTTCCCTAAAACCAATAAGGACATGGAGAGAGATACGCAATGATGTTTGTCCAGTAAGTGTTGTTTGCTTTGACAAGGATCTTGTATTTCTATTTCTTAACTTTATTTCTTTAATCGTTTTACCATCCGTCCAGGCTCTCAGCTTACAGCAGCTAGAGAGAATAGTTGGTATGTACTGGGACGACATGAACGGTACAAACATAATTTCGGCAGAGGTATGTTGGTAGGCTGAGACAGTGCAATCATACTGTTTACACACTTACATAATTTGACTCGCTGCTCCGTTTGAAGTGCTAATGTCAGCATTATTTACTTACTTACCATTTGTAGTTCACATCAAGCATGAGAGCAACGATGCA
Source organism: Dactylis glomerata (assembly GCA_007115705.1). Classification (NCBI taxonomy): domain Eukaryota; kingdom Viridiplantae; phylum Streptophyta; class Magnoliopsida; order Poales; family Poaceae; genus Dactylis; species Dactylis glomerata. The sequence goes on along the minus strand of QXEO01000531.1, from coordinate 1,070,827 downwards.
TGAAGAGTCAAATAATAGCCTCTCCAGCTTTTCAGTCCTGCTGGACGATGATTCCAGGTGTGTATCATGCCTGAAGAGAGAGTGCAGGTTCCATTGTTCGTGCCCCTTTGAAACAACCATTGCTCTTTTTTTCTCACCTCTGCTGTTTCATTTCTCTTTACAGCATACCCTTTTCGCTTGAAGACATCGCGAAGTCCATGCCGAACATTGAGGAGACAGTGGAGAGTGACCTGCGGCCCTTTATTCATGAAAACCAAATCCTCTCATTTATACTGCAAAGGAGGGAATGAGTTGTTTTACAGAGCCTCCTCAGTGTTAGATAAACGAGGAGTGCCTCGCTGTAGGGTTGTACATATTCTCTGTATATATTCTTGTTGTAGTAGATAGGAAGCCATGAAATGTACGAGTTTTCACCAAGAATATCTAGGTTTCTAAAGTTGTTTGTTTGGTTAAGCAGTTGTGCTTCTCTGCTCGGGGCATCTTTGACTACATCATCATCTTCTCCGTTCTGAGTGGTATAAGCTAACATAGACAGTTCATTTAGATAGTAATAGTTCTGTGTGACAATTTGAGTAGAAGTTCTAACTCATGGCAGTTCATTAATCTTACTGCCATCGGGTTCTTTACAGGTTTACTTCTTGACTTCATGTACATGACAGGCAGAGCACTGGGCAGTGACTGAAGCTGTCTGGAGAATATTACTGTATGAGTTTTTTACCCCATGAAAGCAAAACGGGGATACAATTAATCATAACCCCTAGGTCGAAAATACATCTAGCATATACATGTACAATTTCTTGAAACCCAGCCAAAAAAAGTGGGTCAAGTCTCTACGACAAAGATCAGGTTCAGGTATATTCAATCACTGTTAGGAATTGTTCTTGGCTTTCCTCCGTGGTTTCAAGTCAACCACAATTACACTGATATTGTCCTGACTTCCTTTCTTCAGTGCAAGCCTCGCGAGGTAATCAGCAGCTGCTTGCGCAGCAGGATCGGTGGATCCATCACCTCCATCTGATGATGATGTCGTAACACTGTTATTTTTGTGCCACTGTTGGATTTGTCGGCGCGCAACTTTGCATGCCTCTTCATTCGACACGACATCCCACAGCCCATCGCTGGCCAGAATGAGGCAGTCATCATCTTTTGCCCGAGGAACAACTGTAACTTCTGGTTTTGCAATGACATACGGCTTCAAGTATCGGTCACCTGCAGCATCAGCAATTTCCGTTTCAATTTAGCAGGGGTTGCAACAAGTTTGGACAAATGTTATCCAATGCAAAGAGAAATCAGCTGAACTATCATCGGCTCAACTAAATTTTCAGTTGAAGTTGGAGGAAATTGTTGTCCAAGTGTTTATTATGCATCTTATTTGAATGGCACAAGAGATGTGAACAGATACAACTAAGACCAAGTGTTTAGCCATGGTCCAAGCTGCAAGTGCCACTTGCAATAACATGACATAAGGTACCTTTCTTGCTTCAATAAAAGATGGCTTTTCTACTTTGGTAGTGACTTCTTTTCCGGAAAATGCTTTTGGCACATGAGAGCTAGTGCTCCTGGGTTTTAAAAGCCATATTTCTAATATTCCAAAAAATCTGAAATTAAATACGCACATACATCTAAACATTCTGAACGTACGGTAGAAATTTCAGAGGAAAATATTGTGTATTTTGAGCTATACAAAAAAAAAATTCTGACAAAATTTGAGTCTATACGTAGCCACAAATTTGTTTTTTTTCTATAGCTAAAAATACAATGCAATTTCTACCGACACTTCACACGAGTATTCAAAACATGTGTATGTATTCAAAGAATAATTTTATATTTTTGTGAAATGCAGAAGTATTATTTTTGAATTTTTTCAAAAACCAGGAGCACTGGTGCTCGGGTGCACCAAATCTGCTCTCCTTCTTTTCTTATTCACATCTGCATACTAGGCATCTTCTTTTCTTAATCACATCTTCATACTTGATTCTACCACAGAGCTACATCTAAACTCATGGTGCAAGTTCAACAGCAGGATTAGTGGAATCATCCAGGCAGTCAACAAGTAACATGGTTGCATAACAGTTAAGCCCAACATGCTTTATATATCAGATAAAAACAAACTGTCAAGATTCAAACCGTTGATACTGTCAAGTGGAGTTTTTTTTCATATGACGAACATATAAACCTAATAAAAAGCAGAACATGGAAATATCTAACGTTACAAAACAGACAGCACATGATAATATAGCATCGAAAAAACAACCTAGTACTACATAAGTTCAAGAATAATACAAGGTCTTGGGGACTTGGCAATTTGAAGAGAGAAAAGTTTGCATATAGCGATGGATATGAGATTATTTAGGCCTATACGAGACTGCCATTTGACTTTCATATGATTTCGTAATGATCGACTACGACAAGCGATACCCAAGAAATGGGGACGTCAGGCTCCATAATGAGGGACCTTAAAATGGTAACAAGTAAGGAGAATTAGTTCCTAAGGCGTTCCAATTTTCCTGGATTTCAAACGAAGCACGAACGCGCCAAGACGTAGCACACTGGACCAATTAATTTTGCATCATGCTCTGATATTGCTATTGACCACAGTTTCAAACCAAAAGCATAGTCTCTCAGTATGACACACGTGTCGTATAATTCATTTTGCATCAAAATTAGTAACGTGCGCTGCAAGAAAAACCTAGCCGCATACCGATTGATCGGGACATAGCAAGTATGCCGGACACCCGGTGACCATTCCACTGGATGACCTTGCCTCCCGCGGCCTCAATCCTCGCGCGCTCATCCTTCCTATCAGGCTGAAACGACAAGGCATCATAAGACTAACAACCCAAACAAGTGGAGCATGTATCACCATGATATGCTCAACAAAATCTTACTATTTATCTACCTTCTGATCAATCGAGAGAGCCACGGGCTCCTTCCCGCGCGATAGCACGATCCGAGAGTCCCCGCAGTTGGCCACTATCACATGAGAGGAGCACACGACCACGACGACCGCCGTCGAGCCCACGTTCTCCGCGGCGATGGGGTCTAGCCGGGGCTCTCCGTCGACGAGCCTGCTAGAGAGCCCTGACACCTCGTCGTCTACCCTCTGGAAGCATCTCGTGAAGAGGTCCTCCCAGTGCTCCTTCATGTCCACGTCGCTCATCTCCCCCAGTTCCTTGGCGGGCCTCCTCAGCTCCTTGCTCAGCACGACGTGGAGCCTCTCCCGGCAGTAGTTGGACACCTGCAGGTAAGCCATAACAAATCGTCAGTTCATGGGGGCTAGGCTGTGGCTGGATGGGGCGACGAATTGTGATGTTTTTTGTTCCGAGATCTCCGTGTAGCATACCTCGGCGCCGCCGTGGCCGTCGAAGACGGCGAAGAGGTGCGAGGGCAGGCGGAGCGCGTCGGCGTCGAGGCCGAGCCCTTCGAGGTCGCGGCGCCTGGCGAGGAGGCGCACGGGCACGTCGGCGAAGCGCGGGACCGCCGCGCAGGCGTCCTCCATCTCCCCGCCGCGGCCGGGCGTGGCGACGCAGCCCCACACTGGCTCGCACTCCATGAGGTACACGCTCCGCTTCCCGCCCGCCACCAGCGCGGCCCTCCCGTCCCCGAGATCCAGCCTCTCGATCCCGCCGCCCCCCGCCGCCGCCGCCGCCGCCGCAGCGCATTCCGCCGCCGGGTCGCCCCGCGGCGCCGGCTCGTCCTCGCCGCAGATCGCCGCCGCCGCCGCCATCCCAAGACAAAAAAAAAACACCTCCGCCCGCCGGCCCCGAAACGCCTAGTCAGCAGAGCACCGCAGCCAAAGCTAGATAGCTAGCGAGAGAACACACCCGTGCGCAAGCAGCTGCGGCGGGAGGAGGCGGCGTGGAGGTATAGGGCTAGGTAGGGGAGGAGGAGTGGTGGGTGGAGCGGAGGAGACGAGGGTGGGGGAAAGAATGGAAGGAAGAAGGATGATGGTGTGGTGCGCGCGCGCGTGTGCGGGTAGGGGAAAGGGAGGAAGAAGAGAGAGGTGGGGAGAGGGGATTGGCCGGGGTGCGCCGTACCGGACAGGTCTTCCCGTCTCTGCTGCCCAAGGGGTCCGCGTGGCCACTCTGCTTTAATTTCCTTCTCTCTTCTTGTCGCCCCGGCGACGGTTTCTGCTACCTTCACGCCACCCCCGTACACTTGTTGAGCTGCCGTGCTCTCCGTGGCACACCTGCTGATTTGTCACTTGGTTTTTTATGGCCGAGAAAATGCTTTTTTGGAAGAGAAATAAAGTAGTGTGACACTTGGAGTATGGGGTGGTACAAGATATTTTGGTAGGCTAACAAAGTCTAGCAAAATGTATTACTTTGTTATAGACCAGAGTAATATAAGGAGACATGGAAACGAATACTTTTTATACGGAGTATTTTTTTTGATTCTCCAATGCAATATCCTCAATACCTACTTGTGTAAATAACTGCATTGAGCGTGTTGTAGCAAAATCTCTCTCCCTCTCTCTCATCCTTCTTTTGGCGAAAACAATGATGTAACTGTAGAAATTTTGGCAAATTATGCTAAACCGCTGGCACATAATGGCGGTCAGTGCTTACCCATGCTTCAACATACCCGACGTACATGCATAAGCTCACAATCATATAAATACAATAATACACGCGGTATAGATCCTCTCCTAATTTCCTATACGTAAACTCGAGATCTGAACGTATCTCACGATGCTGAGGAGACGACCTTTTCGGGATGGGCGACACGAACACACTAAACTGTTTGAAGTAAAAGTATTGAGAGAATGAACTGATGCTTTCATTGATGAATAAGGGGTATTTATACCCCTGGAACAGGTGCCATACAATGGCGGTTTACAAGGTTTGTGCCTCTTCGGAGGGACACAGCGTTTGGACAAAAATAACTGCCTACTTAGCTTAGGATCTAAGCTAATCTAATTAACTGCCTAGTTAGCTTAATAATTAAGCTATTTTATTTCTAACACTCCCCCTTGGACAATGCTATATCTTGAAAACCCCTTGTATAATCTTTAGGATCTTCTCGCATAGTCTTGGAAGTCTTCTTGTGTAGGCTTGAGGATGTCCTTGTAAACAACACTGCTCTTCGTAAATTATATCATCTTGAAAATCATCATATTTAGAATATCTCCCCCAAAAACCCCGTGGGTAAAATATGAGGAGAAGAGTATTTAATATGTTGTTAAAACTCCTTAAAACCCAGTGGGAAAAGAAGGAGAAAATGATACAACATATAGTGATTGTTATCTCCTTGAAAACTCACATGAGAAAAACCTTGAAAAGGGAAAACCTCATTAGTGAGTTTAGAGAATAACATATATGCCTTTGCACTTCCTTCTAAAAACCCCAATGGGGAAAAATAGGAAGGATGACATATATCTTGAGTAAATATTGCAAAGAGTGCATTATGACATGCCACCGAAAACTCCTTTAAAACCCAATGGGAAAAATATAAGGAGAAAGCGATATGGCATATCTAAACACTTGTATATATTGTCTCATTAAAAACCTTTTATGAGAAATCATTAGGAAAAACTCATCAAGGGAAAAAGAGTACAATATATATGATCTGAAGATCATCAACGGGTTATAATTAGGGAGTTTACTCCCCCTCAATTGTGCAAATCTCACATTTGTCTTATACCAACTCCATGACATAGTTATGGAAAACAAAAGTTGGTAATTAAAGACATTGTGAATAAATCTGTTAGATTTTCTCCATATATGTTTGCTAAAACAATATGCCCATTTTGGGAATACTATTTTACTAGCAATTTCCTTTGCAACATTGTTTCTCTATATAACCACATGCGTTTGAGCAATACAAGTGTGCATTATCTTGATATATATTGTTGGTGATTCTGTTGAATCCGAACCACGTCATTTTGAATGTGGTTAATCATTCTATGAAGCCATATAAAATTATGATGCTTCAAAGTATATTAATTATTCCAAAATAATTAATGAGGGTAGACTTTAGAGTCTATTAATTTTGAAGATATCCTTGAGAAGGATATTCTAGTGAGTTCAGTCCATGATATGGCATTTATTGGGATTAGATGATTATAGTCAATATATGTATATCACATGATGGTCAAACCTTGATGTTCCTGAAGGAATTAATCAAGATATATATTTAGTGCCTTGAAGATACCGAATGATATTACTTCACTCAATGTTTGGTTGGATGTTGCACTTTAATAAACTGACAACAAAAATATTGTCACATATGATGTAGATTGTGAGGTATGGAACTATAGGTCCCAATATCACTTAATTATTGATACCATTAATGAATGATTTGTACCTTGATAGGGATAGTATTGAAAGGACACAGATGTCGCCTAGAGGGGGGGGGGTGAATAGGCGATATCAAATTTTACGAATGGCTTGAACAAAAGCGGAATTAAACTAGCGTTTATTTTGTCAAGCACAAAAAAACCTAAATAAACTAGGCTCACCTATGTGCACCAACAACTTATGCTAAGCAATACAAGTAACAAGGTGATAGCAAGATATATGACTTCAAGCACGAAGGCTATCACAATGTAAAGTGCATAAGTAAAGAGCTCGGGTATAGAAATAACCGAGGCACGCGGAGACGATGATGTATTCCCGAGTTCCTCCCTTGAAAGGGAGTACGTCTCGTTGGAGGGGTGTGGTATCGCCACAAAGGCCTAACCAACGCCACAAAGGCCTCACCCTATTCTCCGGTGTGAGCTTGCGCCACAAAGGCCTAGCTCACTCTTCCACTAAGGGGTTCCTCAAGGCGGAACCGGGCCTTTACACAAAGCTTGGGGCACACTTCCACAACTTAATTGGAGGCTCCCAAGAATAGCCACAAAGGCACCACAAAGCCACAAAGCCGTCTAGGGTTCCAAGAACCCAAGAGTAATAAGCTCACAAACTTTCACTTACTCGAATCTCCGGGGAGAACTCAAACCGATGCAACTTATGCAATGGCAAGAGCACACAAGGTGCTCAAATCCTTCTCACTCAAATCCTACCAAAGCAACTAATGCTATGGAGAGATATGAGAGGAAGAACAAAGGAAATCCACAAAGAACTCCAAGATCTAGATTCAATGGGTTCCCCTCACAAGAGGAGAAAGTGATTGGTGGAAATATAGATCTAGATCTCCTCTCTCTTTTCCCTCAAAAATATCCAAGAATCATGGGAGGAATGGAGGAGGAAGGGCAAGCTTGCAAAGTCAACAATGGAGGAGAGAGAGCCCAAAAACGTGTGCAGCCCAAGGTGGAAGAAGGGGTATTTATACCCCCCCACGAAATATGGCCGTTGAGACTTGGAGGGGCGGATTATCCGGCCAAAATATGGCCGGAATATCCGGCTGGCCGGATTATCCGGCCCCCAGGCCGGATTATCCGCCCCCTATACTGGGTGACGCCGAGCAAAGTCCTTAGCAGAAATTCCGAAACGAAATTTTCGCTCCCAGGCCGGATAATCCGCCCCCCCCTGGCCGGAATATCCGCCCCCCTTACTGGGTGACGCCGAGCAGAAACTGCAATACGAAAACGGTGATAACTTTTTCATCCGGACTCCGTTTTCGATGATCTTGGGCTCGTTGGAATCACCACAACGAGCTCTACAACTTCATCCATAGAAACATCATAGTCCAACAAGGGAGTATAAAACCAAATGATGAAAGGTTTGCCCTCTCTTTGAAGGCAAACCAGTAAAACCTCCAAACATCAAAAACGCAATAAGAGTTTCATGCGAAATCCGTTTTTGATGAGCTAGAGCTTGTCATGGAAATAACCACAAGCTCTAAAACCTCACATGGATAAAACCCAAATAAGAACCAAGAAAGATGATGCCAAGTATGCAAAGGTTTGAGCTCTCTCCGAACGATACAATTAAGTTACTCACTCGAGAGCCCCTCTTGATAGTACGGCTACCGATCCTATAACCCGGTCTCACAACAAACACCATGAGACCGGTAAGAAGGAAACCCTAACACTATCATACCTTTGCCTTGAGCATTCCACTTGAGGTGGATAAAGACGATCTTGATCTTCTCAAGTTGGACCACCTTTCTTGATTGAACTTGCTTGGTGAAGTCTTGCGGATTGCTCCCCCATACTCCACTATGGAAGAGACTCTCTTTAAGCATATCTTCACATATCCATGATCACAATAGAGATGGCAAGCTTCAAGCATATGTTCTCTTCTAGTTGCTCATCTTGAACTTGCGCTTTGACTTGATCAATCCTCGAATCAATTCTTCTTTCTCCATAATGATGGTGTCTTGAGGATACACATGAGAGCTCACTCAATCTTATTCTTCAAGACACACTTGACATAAGCTCAACTCCCTAAGACCAATCTTTGGATCACTCCTTGAATAGCACCTTGGTCAACACATAATCTTCTTCTTACAACCTTGACTCCAACAAATGGTTCAAGCATTGTCTATGGACAAGTCCTACACATATAACTCAATGCAACCATTAGTCCATAGGGATTGTCATTAATTACCAAAACCACACATGGGGCTCGATATGATCTTTCAATCTCCCCCATTTTGGTAATTGATGACAATCTCTTTGAGAGGGTTTATATAATGAATTCAAAGAACCAAAATGGTTTACTAACATCAAATACTACAAAAGTATGTGATGTTAGTAAAACCACCATATATAGAGCAAACTCCCCCACAATCTATGCACGTGTGAATGATCTTGATTTCATTGCATATATTGCCAACCAAGGTTGTTGGTGGAGTTTCCACTATATACTCAACCATGCAAAGCATGCAAGGCAAATGCTTAAGAACAAACCAAAGCATAAAAGCCAATTCCCTTTAAACCCTCGAAACTTCTCCCCCATTGGCATCCATTGCCAAAATGGGCGAAAAACTTAGAAGGCCAATATAGTGTGAGTTCCTCCAAAACGGTGTGCATATCCAAAAGAAATAAGTGAAGACACATGCACATATGCAAAGACAAATATATGAAGGAAACCAAACTATATTGAGGATCAAAGATTGCAAAAAAAATAAGATAACACGATGGATAAACTTCAACAAATGAAGATAGCAATCAAACAATCCAAAGAACAAATTGAATAAGGATATTATGATAAGATCGAAAAGGTGCTCTAAATAATATGAGGAAGCTCCCCAAGGTGTGTGCACAAAATATTCTATTTGAGTTGAAGTATAAGGTGCACACATATGGAATCATCACTCCCTCAATATTATTCAAAACAAAATGATACCAAGTGAAATTAAATACTATGCTAACCGCAAAATGGTGCTTTAAATGAAATGAGGAAGCTCCCCAAGGTACGTGCAAAAATTGAATGTTTATATTTGAATACAATTTGCACAACATGGAGTCCTCACTCCCTCAATAACATTTAAAACGCAACCATTTGCAAGAGATCATAGAGAAGAAATTAAGCTTACACTTGCGTCAACCAAATGGTTGAGCAACAAGCAAGGGACAATATATTAAAAGGCTCAACCAAAGAATGTGTGATAGGAATGACAAAGAATATTATAAGACTAACACAAGGATAAGCATAGAGCATCCACATAGTCTTCAATGAATGAATTGCTTAGCATTCCATCCCAACACATAAGGTTCAAATAAGATATCAAATAATGAGATATCATCTCTCATGTGTATAAGTTTCTAAGTAGACAATATCACAAAGATAATTATCACAAAGAAACATGTACACACAAAATAGATACTAAGAATAGAACATGATATCCAAAATGAAGGCATGCAATATACCAATGAGATTTTTGCTTTTAAAGCATGGCCAAAGGCTCAATTTATCTTATTGTATATTGACAAACTTCAACCACCAACATGTCAAAGACATCACAAATATCAACAAGGGAAAGAAGATAGTTGGGATGCTTTGATAAAAACAACAAGTATCATACGAGGATACCAAACGGAAAAATAAATTTGCAATTTCATCAATATTGCACATGTGAGCTTATTGAGGAATTGATATGCAAAAAGATTGCTAAGTTGACATATATGGGATAGAGAATCATGAGCATGATTTTTATATGTTCCCAATAATATGTCCTCATCTCAACTTGCTCACATTTGCAATAAAGAGGTTTCATTAGAATCCTTGCAAAAAGCACAACATTTGCAAATAAATATTTTCAATGCCATAAAACAACCTACACAAGGTTGGATACTAGAGAAGTATGCATAAAAAGATACTTGTTACCGAGATATAAAGGTAGGATGTAGTAGATAGGAGTTCTTCAATAATCCTAGCTTGCCTCAAATTATCATTTAGTCACCACTTCATCCTTATTATTGAGACAAGCACCAATATATCTCCATGTACCTAAAACAAAGTTCAAGTACAAGATGGTCCCCAAACTCATTGGGTCCAAAGTAGTTAGAAACTACAACATATAGGACAAACTCCACATAAATATGTGCATATATATATGAAATTGAATTTCATGCACATCTTAGCCGATTTAGGATTTGATGGAGCTTCTCCTATATATTTGATCAAAGAAAGCAAAAGCATGCCATACAATATACATTTAGTAAATATGCATGCACAAGACTTTCAAGAGCCAAAGGAGATACAATTTGGACAAAACACCAAGAAGGACAAGCGAGCACACAAAATTGTGAAGCTACAAAAGGTTGTCCAAATTATATCAAAGAATCAAATCAACACAAGATTGACTCCAAAGTTCAACTAGTGAACCAAGCAAAAGCCAATGAGCATAAAGCATAACTAAAACACACATGCTCAAAGACATATCTCATTTTAAGAGTAAGAAATAAATAATAAGGAATGAGATCACCAACTCCCAAAGAGAGCAAGATTCAAACAAACAAACCAAACTCTCCACACTTTTTATGATGGCACACTAAGTACCAAAAAGAAAAGATTTGTCTTCCAACAGAAAACAATACCAAATGAAATAAGAACAAATAGTGTGTTATAACAAATATAGGAGAGCTCCCCCAAGATTAGTGCATCATTTATGATTTTGCATTTGAATACAAAATGCACACAAGTGGGATCATCACATTTACCTACATAGAAATAACACAAAACAAATTCAACGAAATCAAATGGAATAACAAAAGTCATGGAAGACAATGGGAGCTTAAAACAATACATTTTTTGGCTAGAGATAAGGCAATTAAAAGAAATAGCCAATGTAAAGGTGATCAATATATATGTACCACATGATATAGTACCAATTGTCCAAGAACAGGAGGTATTTGGATTTATTTCCCGGTGGTAGCTTACACATAAATCCAAGATCATCTTCACAACAAAAAAAGCATACGGAGAAGGATAGGAATTAATCACCATGCTCAAGAAGATATTCTTGATAGACTCAAATAGTTAAACAATCACGCAAAGCAATGATTAAGATAACATGAAGCAAATGGTTTTCCAACTTTGATGTAGCATTCCACATTTTAGGAAAACCCTATCAAGAAAGTATCTCACAAACAAGATCCAAAACAAGAGCAATAAAACAATTTGGCAAATTGGAATTTGTTTGAGAAAACATGCCACATAGAAGCAAGATAATTTACAATATCAACACTATGTGACACAACCTCAAATATACACATTATATTGGTTTGTAATATGCACAAAGCATATTACTCCCCCATAATGTGATAAAACATTTATTTTTCATAAGAGGCAAATAAACCCAACAAGATGATTAATGGACATTATAGAATTTGAATTTCTCATGAGAATGACATACCACATAGAAACTAGATAATCTTCAAATATCAACACTAAGTGGTATTCCTCATGTACACACATTTTTAGGATTGTGAAGTGCAAAGCATATCACTCCCCCAAAATGGGATGGTCCAATAATCTCTCACAAGAGCCAAGTAAGATAAAACGAGATGCAAAAGGCTCAACAAGAACAACCATACATGGTGTGCAAACCAACATGCACATACTTGATTACTCAAAATGAAGCAAGTAGGAAGCACAACATATACACACACATGCAAGATACAAAACCCAACACATGCAAAGGGACGAGTAACTTTCAAGGTAGATAAGTTGAATACATGTTACCGCAAGGAGGAACATTGGATATATGATAGAAATAAGATAATCCAAATGACTTGACTTGAGAAAATATAATTGATGAAGATCCCTTAATTCTTCATGATATAGCCAAGTCTCCAATGCCCTCCACCAACACCTATTGTTCAAGTAATGGCTTGTTGGTCCCCAACCAAGTTGGGTCCTAAGAAGTTAGAAACAATAGGTTTGGCAACCCAAATGGTTCTTTTCTTGACACCACTTTGAGCACCAACAAATTTGGCAAACACATTGCCAACCTTATCCTTGCAAAGTGAATAAGCATCTTCAATTATGATAGGGTTGGATGAGTTACCACTAGTGCATGAAGAAGATAGGTGACCCTTCTCATGGCATATGTAGCAAGTTCTTTTCTTCACCTTCTTCTCACTTGATTTCTCCACAAGGGGAGCATTAGCTTGATTTTTCTTGGGAAGTGACCTTTCTTCAACTTGAGGTTGAGCAAGGGCTTGAACTTGAGGCCGCTTCCCTTGTTGCTTCTCACTAAGTGCCTTTTTCTTCAAAGGGCAAGATCTAACATGGTGCCCTTCAATTTTGCACTTGAAGCAAACAATCTTGGCCAAATTCTTGACTTGTTCTTGGCCCTTCTTCTTCTTGTATATTTTGGACTTCTTCTTGTTGTTAGAGATAAATCCAAGTCCACTCTTGTCATTGGGGGATTGTTGCACACTCAAGATCTTGTTGAGTGTGGACTTCCCTTCACGATGTTTTTCCAAGTCTTTATTCAATGAAGTAACTTGGGCCTTGAGCTCTTTGATTTCCTCTACATGGTTAGTGACAACACAAGTACTAGTGGAAGTAGAGGCTACATTGTTAGAGCAACAAGGCAAGGAGGGTAATTCATCACTAGATGTAGAAATAGTATGAGTGGATGAATTACTAGTACTAGCACATGGCAATATTGCATTTTGGGAAATAGTGCTAGTCCCCACATGAGGCTCACAAGATGTTACCTTTGTAGATATAGCCTCATGAACTAACTTTAGGCGAGCATGGGACACTAGAAGATCCTCATTAGAGCTAGATAGCTTTTCATGAATTTCTTCCAATTTCCCATACTTGCTAGTTAGCAATTTAAGTTGAGCCCTTAGCTCAACATTCTCCTTCAAAATAGATGCTTCACAAGAAGTAGAGTTAGTAGCACATGCATAATTATCATTATGAATAGGAGAAGACAACTTGGCAAGAGCGAGGTCACGTTCTTTAGTGAGTTTAGAAATAATTTCATTACATGACTCCTCAATGGATTCAAGCTTCTCCTCAAGAGAAACCCGAAGCTCTTGCTCTTCCTCTAGAGCATATTTTAAATCATGGATATCATTGGCATACTCACGCTCAAGAGAAAACATTTTATCAATTTGTTCTTCCTTCATCTCAATGAGTTTTGTGCTCTCAATAGCACAACTCATGATTTCAAAGAAGTTGGGCAAAACATTTTTATGGTTATGCAAAGCATCAAAGACCACCTTACCCTTCTTGTTTAAATACTCAATATAGTCTTCTTCATTTTCCTCATCCTCACCATTGTCCTCAACATCATTATGATTTGAAGACCTAGCCATAAGGCATATGTGGGAACCGTGAGAAGAAGAAGATGAAGAAATACTTGAAGCTCCATTCAAGACCTTGTCTTGGCCCAAAGACTCTTCGGTTTCCTCTATATGGTTAGCATCACAAATACTAGAGGAAATAGAAGCATTTGTATCATGGCAACAAGACAAAGCAAGCATATCATCATGAGATTTATTTGAGAAATTTACACATGATATGCAAGGACTATCAACACAAGCATGTAAAACATTTATGGGGCTACAAGTGTTTAAGTCCAAAGATGAAGCATTGCAATGAGATAGAGATGAAGGATCATCAAAAGTAAGCATACTATCACCATTGCAAGTTTCATCACCATTCACCATATCATTACCTTGTGTCTTGCCACACTTTGGTGAAGTGGATGAAAGTTCATTGCGGCCGGACGTGGAAGGAATACAATCATCCTCAATAATCTTGGACACACCATATTTTTCTTGAAGCTTTGTCCATATCTCATGAGCGCTCCGAAAAGGTGTGATGGAGAAGGTAACTACATCGCTCAAAGCATTAACAATCACATGAGTAGCTTGAGCATTGAGATACAAGTTTTTCTCATCCTCTAAAGATAGATTTTGAGTATCCTTTGGAGGAGAAAAACCCGCATCTACAATTCGCTCCATAGATGGGTCCATGACCCGAAAATAATTAAGCATGTGAATTTTCCAAGTCTCATAATTTGTGCCATCAAATATAAAAGTGTTATTGTGCACTAATCCCCTAGCCGACATCTTTGCTCTCAAGGCGGTGAAGCCTAAAATGAGAGACCGGGCTCTGATACCAATTGAAAGGACACAGATGTCGCCTAGAGGGGGGGGGGTGAATAGGCGATATCAAATTTTACGAATGGCTTGAACAAAAGCGGAATTAAACTAGCGTTTATTTTGTCAAGCACAAAAAAAACCTAAATAAACTAGGCTCACCTATGTGCACCAACAACTTATGCTAAGCAATACAAGTAACAAGGTGATAGCAAGATATATGACTTCAAGCACGAAGGCTATCACAATGTAAAGTGCATAAGTAAAGAGCTCGGGTATAGAAATAACCGAGGCACGCGGAGACGATGATGTATTCCCGAGTTCCTCCCTTGAAAGGGAGTACGTCTCGTTGGAGGGGTGTGGTATCGCCACAAAGGCCTAACCAACGCCACAAAGGCCTCACCCTATTCTCCGGTGTGAGCTTGCGCCACAAAGGCCTAGCTCACTCTTCCACTAAGGGGTTCCTCAAGGCGGAACCAGGCCTTTACACAAAGCTTGGGGCACACTTCCACAACTTAATTGGAGGCTCCCAAGAATAGCCACAAAGGCACCACAAAGCCACAAAGCCGTCTAGGGTTCCAAGAACCCAAGAGTAATAAGCTCACAAACTTTCACTTACTCGAATCTCCGGGGAGAACTCAAACCGATGCAACTTATGCAATGGCAAGAGCACACAAGGTGCTCAAATCCTTCTCACTCAAATCCTACCAAAGCAACTAATGCTATGGAGAGATATGAGAGGAAGAACAAAGGAAATCCACAAAGAACTCCAAGATCTAGATTCAATGGGTTCCCCTCACAAAGAGGAGAAAGTGATTGGTGGAAATATAGATCTAGATCTCCTCTCTCTTTTCCCTCAAAAATATCCAAGAATCATGGGAGGAATGGAGGAGGAAGGGCAAGCTTGCAAAGTCAACAATGGAGGAGAGAGAGCCCAAAAACGTGTGCAGCCCAAGGTGGAAGAAGGGGTATTTATACCCCCCCACGAAATATGGCCGTTGAGACTTGGAGGGGCGGATTATCCGGCCAAAATATGGCCGGAATATCCGGCTGGCCGGATTATCCGGCCCCCAGGCCGGATTATCCGCCCCCTTATACTGGGTGACGCCGAGCAAAGTCCTTAGCAGAAATTCCGAAACGAAATTTTCGCTCCCAGGCCGGATAATCCGCCCCCCCCCCCCTGGCCGGAATATCCGCCCCCCTTACTGGGTGACGCCGAGCAGAAACTGCAATACGAAAACGGTGATAACTTTTTCATCCGGACTCCGTTTTCGATGATCTTGGGCTCGTTGGAATCACCACAACGAGCTCTACAACTTCATCCATAGAAACATCATAGTCCAACAAGGGAGTATAAAACCAAATGATGAAAGGTTTGCCCTCTCTTTGAAGGCAAACCAGTAAAACCTCCAAACATCAAAAACGCAATAAGAGTTTCATGCGAAATCCGTTTTTGATGAGCTAGAGCTTGTCATGGAAATAACCACAAGCTCTAAAACCTCACATGGATAAAACCCAAATAAGAACCAAGAAAGATGATGCCAAGTATGCAAAGGTTTGAGCTCTCTCCGAACGATACAATTAAGTTACTCACTCGAGAGCCCCTCTTGATAGAACGGCTACCGATCCTATAACCCGGTCTCACAACAAACACCATGAGACCGGTAAGAAGGAAACCCTAACACTATCATACCTTTGCCTTGAGCATTCCACTTGAGGTGGATAAAGACGATCTTGATCTTCTCAAGTTGGACCACCTTTCTTGATTGAACTTGCTTGGTGAAGTCTTGCGGATTGCTCCCCCATACTCCACTATGGAAGAGACTCTCTTTAAGCATATCTTCACATATCCATGATCACAATAGAGATGGCAAGCTTCAAGCATATGTTCTCTTCTAGTTGCTCATCTTGAACTTGCGCTTTGACTTGATCAATCCTCGAATCAATTCTTCTTTCTCCATAATGATGGTGTCTTGAGGATACACATGAGAGCTCACTCAATCTTATTCTTCAAGACACACTTGACATAAGCTCAACTCCCCTAAGACCAATCTTTGGATCACTCCTTGAATAGCACCTTGGTCAACACATAATCTTCTTCTTACAACCTTGACTCCAACAAATGGTTCAAGCATTGTCTATGGACAAGTCCTACACATATAACTCAATGCAACCATTAGTCCATAGGGATTGTCATTAATTACCAAAACCACACATGGGGCTCAATATGATCTTTCAAGTATGACCATATGTGTTGATATGGTTTATCCATATTTACTTTCTACCACATTTTATGAATACATGAAGACTGATAAATATATATTCCCGAGGGGATATACTCAAGTTGTGAACCTGATTGGTATTTGGTTTAATCCAAATTTCCGTCCTAAGATGATTGTAAGCACCTTTCATGTATATAATTTGATGATAAAGTCATTTACATGTACAAAGGTTATGTATAATCCAATTAGGGATTTTCTTTATGAATACATGTAAGCAATCATCATTATTTAAGTAATCCTTTTGAAGAAGGAATTCTCTTGGTCGGTTGTACCATATAATTTTTCTGACTATCTCTTCAAGTCATAGAGTGACTATTGAAGATTTTCACAAATACATGTTGCGATTTTCTTTTGGATTTAAGCCCTGAAGGGACTTTAATACAGGTATCCAAAATGAGTGATCCATATATGTATGGATCCATCAACTGCATAAATAGTTTATTTGTAACTGCCAATAATAATAATATCGAAACTTAATCCACATATACCAAGAGGGTATGATGTATCATAATTGATGTCGGGTCTCTGCGTGAACCCTTATGCTACAAGCCTCGCTTTTTCACCACCTCATTGTTTTTGTTATTAACAAAAAGTTATCGATCTTCCAGAGGAAAAATCCTTATGAGGAGTAGGTATTACTAAGGTATATACCTCTCTTTTGTTGAGCGAGTGCTATTCTTATTTAATTGCTTCCTTCTAGTTGAACCAATATACGAGTGCATGAGGCACTCTGCCATGGACTTTGGTTCAGGGCCCTAAAGGTTTTAGCAATTTTAAGAATAAATATATGTCGACAAATGTAGGCTTTTATGTTATATGAATCTGTTGAATCAATAGATTTGTGGAAATATCAATTACGTCATTTAACTCCTCATGATTTCCCATAATAATGGAGTCAACGTGTTTCGATGTCCAACACTTAAAATTGTGTGCACATTTGTGTTGGTTTGGATGATGAGCATCCATTTTGTCTTATTCAACTTGAGGTTGAATTACATTTACAGTTTGAGGATATTATTTCCTCTATATCCGCGGAAGCATATGAGAATTTAAATCCCATGTGATAAGATTTCTCCCCCTTTTGCTCTCATTTGGGGAGAAGAGTGGTTGAATTAGGTACCTCCACTCATATTGCATATTGGTTGCATGAATAATATGATGTAGTAACATATTTATTCTCTGTAAATGTATGTGGCAGATTTGCAATATGTTGCAAATTTATGATTGAACTTCATGTTCAAATTTTCAAGTACGTGAATATGAGGACTGAATGTCTATGACATTTCTACTTTATTTATCGGCATTATTTGTGGTACTAATCTCCCCCTAATGCCAAAAGTGTCCTTATTGCAAATGCAATCAACGTATGGACTATCAATAACTCCCTTGTTAGGGTCAAGTATTTGACGGATAACACCTTAGTTATTTCTCACATAGATCCCAATTTGATGCGAGAGCCCATGGTGTACGTTGCGGTGGTGATATCGGTATATGACCGAATTATCGCAGATGGGAAATACTTGTTTGATTTCCACGTACTTACTGCAAGGGGAAGCAGTATGATATGCAGTTTTATGATCTTGATCAGATCTGCGCCGTGTAAGGACGCATGTCTCCAACAAGAGGTTGGTATAATTCAATTTTCTTGATGTGGTCATTTAATTAGTTACTCTTTTGATAAAGAGTTTAGTTGCACCATTTGGGTATGTACATGAGGTACTTGGTAAAATCATAAATGCTCATTAAGATGACATTCACATGGTTTTAATCCATGTCTTAGGATAATTTGCTCTAATTTGATAATTGAGCAATTAATTCATAAAGATCATGGGTTTGTGGAGAGTAGAGACCCACATAAGGCTATCTTTAAGATGCGCCTATGGATACCATGAAGTACTTATATGACCCATATAATGGCTAAATAGTCCACCTGTATCTCATATATTCAAGAATTTGAGTGGCTCATTTATAATTTTAAGGTGAGAGAGCCTTAAAAAATAATAATTTCTCATGGCACATGTGGTGCGCATAAAATCTGATGACTTGAGAATTTTGCAACTTTTAAGTTGTGACCAACAAGATTGTTGATAATTTTTTGTATCATCCCAATGATGGGGTGACTCAGGCGATTATGCCAAATGCTAAATTTATCAACATTTTGAAAAATTATTTTGTACGCAACAAAATTAGTATGAATTTGGTTCAAACATTTAATTGTCATGTCAAAAGAACATGATATTATTGGACAACATACCACATGTAGTAGTATAATTATAGGCTATGTGACATAATGGGATAGTTATGAGATTAACAAGGTCACCAAAATGTCTTGGGAATTTTCTTCTGAAAGCAAATTATTATCGCATATGAGTGCATCTCTTACGGAGCTATACTTATGTTCTCTTTCTGATGAAGATTATAAGTACAATATGCAATCATATTATTTTCTGGTGCTTATCGAAGTGAGCTTCGAAGTTATCCCAATGAACTCATATTTGTTGATGCATATACAGCATGACTTAACCAATGATTTGGGAATTGGAATTGCATATGTATGATGATTC
Organism: Dactylis glomerata; assembly: GCA_007115705.1. Taxonomy (NCBI): domain Eukaryota; kingdom Viridiplantae; phylum Streptophyta; class Magnoliopsida; order Poales; family Poaceae; genus Dactylis; species Dactylis glomerata. Next base: position 1,051,523 of record QXEO01000531.1, on the reverse strand, counting down.
ATACAACAACATATTTGATAAACTTGATAGTTAGCTTATCCCTTTTGATAAGGTTCACTTTATTTTGGTTTATCATTTTACCTCCACTTTACATTGATTTCTCATGGTTCACTTTGAGACCAACGGGATTCGTAGTACTTTAAGTACTAGTACAAATTTCAGGTAATTGTATATCACCCATAGGGTGTATTTTAATGATTCTTCAGGAGAAGATATCATATATTTTTAGCCTGAAATAAAGACAATGATGCTGATACATTATTATAAAAGTAGGATGTAAAGTACATTAGAGGTTTTGATCAGATCTTTATAAAAAGTTTCTGATCAGAAAATATCAACTTTGAGTTGATTAAAGAGGGGGAAAACCCACAATATAGTAGAAGTCCTCAAAAGTGTTTGAGAAACTATTACCATTGCGTTTATGCATCATATATCTCCTTGATGGAGATTTAGAGGAAACTCGATATTTAATCAATTTCTCATGTAATGTGAGTTCAACGATTTCCACTAATGGAAATAATAGCCATGTCCTGCATGAAATTATCATGCAACTCATTTACTATGTTAGTAAATTTAAATTGATGAAATATGCTTCGAATGAGCATATACTAATGGTCAAGGTGATTCCTTAATGACCATAGGATAAACATTTAATATTGATATATTAAATGATCTTTCTATCAATTATTTTGACTTCATTCCCAAAGTGATGGGCTATGTTACATTTAGCGCCAAAACATAGATATATATATTTCACATTGGTATTCATGATGAATATAATTATCACCATTTGATATAAAAATAGTAGTTTGTGAGAAATAATGGACTACGTCTTGATAGACATTAGAACCATGTCCAATAATTATAGATCCCACATCTTACCAATGTAATAGAAACATGAAATAACCATGCATGAATTGTTTTTACTATGATGGTAAAATTTATTTTGGTAAACAACAAGCATGTTCTAGAGGAACATTTTGAAATTTAAGCAGATGCTTGTAAGTCATATATGTGTAGATCTTCGAATTTCAAGTTAACACGTTGTAGATAATCTCCTTTTTTATGGAGTACATCTCTCAGTAGTAGGAAGCATAGTCTGACGTGTGTCAGTAGACGCCTTATCCTATTACCTTGTGTTATACTTTGATATTGACTTATTCGGAAGAGCACTTTATAGGTAATCTTATTGTCGTAATGACGAATAAGTACGCCTCATAGTAATGGATAATCTGCACTTTATGCAGTAGATGCCATCACCTTGTGTTTCACAAATAATATTCGAGATAGTCACATATATTTTTATCTTATATTTTATTAATAAGAAATTTTGCAAGAAAAGTTGGTTTCAATTGCAAAATAAGGTTGCTATATCAATTTGCATATTATATAAAATGCTAGAGGCAAATACATATACCATGAAATTGTTTCGGAGAAACAAGGTGTAGAATGTGAGTATTCTTTTTGCCAAAGTATTTTTGAGAAAATACATATAAGAGCAAAAATATACATACTCATAATTAATATATGGAGACATTAGGTCGTCATATAAAAATTTTACCCGATGTAAAATTTATGCAATTTAGGACGATATGAGAATCTAGCATGCATATTTGCTCGTGGGCTTTACAAAATTTTCTGAAGGATAAAGTGTGGAAAATCTTAGAGCCAACTGCCATGTTAGTGAGCCTGATGGTTCATTTATAAAAGGCAGTAAGGCAGAGTGTTAAACCGAAATGTATAGTAGTTTGCCTGATGAGCAAAACGGTACAAAACTGACCGCTAATCTATAGTACAAGCCAGCGAGTATGCAGGTCTATTGCAAGATATATATATAAGACAATTTGATAACTTAGAAGGGGTAAATTGCAAACTTGACAAAGAGATAAGGCTCTCCATCGTCATCCTCTTCGTGGGAAAATTAGTTGACTTGCTCCACAGAAATCACCGCCCACCGCCTGCGTGGTTTGAGCAGTATAGGACTGGCGTCTTGGCGCAGAGCGCGGCCGTTTGCTGCCATAGACAAAATCCTTGGTGTGGAGAGCCGCACAAGGTAGTCGTTCTCGCGGGCGCCGCTTCCTTCGGAAGGAGCAGGCCATGTCGTGCGCCGGCTTGGAGCCGCCGTCTCGATAAGCGGCTTAATTGGCCGCGGGCTCGTGCGCCGGCGTACCTTGGCAGCGCGCTCGGAGGAGCGCAGTGTGCTGGTCATGCGACGTGTCCGCCATAGGCGGCCTGGCCGTGGGGAGCGACTCCGTCGCCTTACGGCAGAGGAGCGTCGTGCACGGGTCCAGCCTCCACCTCGGGCCGATTCGGCTTGCTCGGGAGGAGGAACGCCGGAGAGTGGGACAGTAGCCGGCCGTGGACGGCACCGTGGCGCGAGGATGCGGGCCGCGTCGGCCACTGCCGCTCATTCCGGTGCCATGCCGAGGACGGGCCGACGAGCATGTCATGGCGAGGACAGGCATGATCGTCGGCGATGTCGCCGATTGCGAACAATAGGAGATTCGATGCGGTAAAGCATCATTTCCTTACCTTTCTTCTTCATTTCTTCTTCTGCTATGTCGAAGGAATTTTCTCTTGGCAGAGTTCTACCTGTTGGTTACGCCCGTGCCGGGAGTGAGTAGCCGCGTCGAGGCTGAGGGCCTCCGTCGATAACAGCCGGGCGGCGCGTTGAGCCGGCGAATTGGTGCCGCCGGCGAATTGGCATGTCGCTCGATTGGAGAGCATCGTGCTGATAACGTGTTTGAAGTAAAAGTACTGAGAGAATGAACTGATGCTTTCATTGATGAATAAGGGGTATTTATACCCCTGGAACAGGTGCCATACAATGGCGGTTTACAAGGTTTGTGCCTTCGGAGGGACACATCGTTTGGACAAAAATAACTGCCTACTTAGCTTAGGATCTAAGCTAATCTAATTAACTGCCTAGTTAGCTTAATAATTAAGCTATTTTATTTCTAACATGAAGAGATACACAGAGATTGAAGGGAAAAAGTGATTTCATTGATGCTACTGTTCAGCCTTATATAGTATCTGAACAGGTGTGTTTACATGTCGGTTACAGTGTGCGCATCCATCCCTTGGAAGAGGCATAGCGCATGTTCGGGATGTTTAGCATTTGGACAATGCTAAGAGAAGATAACTGCAGGCAGTTGTTATTAACATAATCTTAACTGCCCACTTAGTCTAGAAATGACGCTAATTACTTCTAACACTCCCCCTTGGACAAACGCTGCCTTTGAAATCTTCAATGTCTTGAATTTTTCCATAGCGTTTCGAGTGCTGGAATGTCTTGATAATCCTTAATCTTGAAAACTTGAACTTATACAATATATGTCCTCCAAAATCCTGTGGGAAAAATATAAGGAGAAATATAGGAATCCGATATACCGTTGGTATAATAATTGTTATCGGATGGTAAATACTAAATTCAGTCCTAGGAGATTTCTCCCCCTGAACTTTGCAAATTTCGAAGTCGTCTCATACCAATGCCATGAATGCATTTTTGAAATGCAGCTGTTGGTAAAGACTTAGTGAACAAATCTGCAAGATTGTCACAAGATTTTGTTTGCAAAATATCAATTTCTCCATTTTTCTGTAATTCATGAGGAAAAAACAGTTTTGGAGCAATATGTTTTGTGATATTACTTTTAATATATCCCATATGCATTTGAGTAACACATGCGGCATTATCCTCATAGATAATGGTTGGTGATTCTAATGAACCGATACCACATGATGTTTGTATATGATTAATCACTCTACGAAGCCATACACACTCTCGCGAGGCTTCATATAATGCAATTATTTCAGAGTGGTTAGTGGAAGTTGCTATTAGAGTCTGTTTTGTAGACTTCCATGAAATAGCAGTTCCACCATATAAAAATACAAACCCTGTTTGTGATCTAGCATTATGGGGATCAGAAAGATAGCCAGCATCAGTATAGCCAGTCAATGTCATGTCTTGATTTTTCTGATAGAATAAACCAAGATCTTTAGTACCTTGTAAATATCTGAAGATATTCTTTACTCCAGTCCAATGGCGTTTTGTTGGAGCTGCACTATGTCTGGCCAGTAAATTTACTGCAAAGGCAATGTCTGGTCTAGTACAATTAGCAAGGTACATTAGTGCTCCTATGGCACTAAGGTATGGGAACTCAGGTCCCAATACATCTTCATTATCATCCCTCGGTCTAAAAGGATCCTTTTCCATATCAAGGGATCTGACGACCATGGGTGTTTTGGATGGATATGATTTATCCATATTGAATTTTTCCAAAACTTTCTGAATATATGCGGGCTGATAAACGAGTATTCCTGAGGGAAGGTGCTCAAGTTGTAAACCTAAGCAGAATTTGGTTTTTCCCAAATCCTTCATCTCAAACTCCGTCATTAAATGATTGCGTGCTACAGTTATATCTGCTGCGTTACCAATAATGTTGAGATCATCAACATATACAGAGATGATGCAAAATCCTTTTGAGGATTTCTTTATGAAAACGCATGGGCAATCATCATTATTCGAGTATCCTTTATGGATAAGAAACTCACTAAGCCGGTTATACCACATTTTACCCGACTGCTTTAAGCCATAGAGTGACTTTTGTAATTTTACACAATACATGTTGCGATTTATGTCTGGATTCGGAATTTTAAGTCCATCAGGGACTTTCATATAAATATCCGCATCGAGTGACCCATATAGATAAGCGGTCACTACATCCATTAACTGCATTGATAAATTCATTTGTACTGCCAATGATATTAAGTATCGAAACGTAATTCCACTCATTACAGGAGAATATGTATCGTCGTAGTCGATACCGGGTCTCTGCGTAAACCCTTGTGCTACTAGCCTCGCTTTATATCTCACCACCTCATTGTTTTCGTTCCTTTTTCGAACAAAAACCCATTTAGCTCCCACAGGGAAGACTTTATGAGGAGTAGGTATTACTTTAGAGAATACCTCTCTTTTGTTAAGCGAGCGCAGTTCTGCCTCAATTGCCTCCTTCCATTTAGGCCAATCTGAGCGCTTCAGGCACTCTTTCATAGATTTTGGCTCTGGATCCAGTTGAAGGGTTTTAGCAATTTTAGAGGAGAAATATGTGTCGACAAGTGTAGTCTTTCTATTATATGATTCTCCCGAATCGATATAGTTTGTGGAAATTTCATTAACTTCTTCAGGCTCCGTGTGGTTTCCCATAACAACGGAGTCTAGTTGTTTCGATGTCCCAGCATTAGAATTTGTGTGAACATTTATGCTAGGTTCTTGATGTTGAACATCATCTTGGTGTCTATCAACTTCAGGTTGATTTGCATTTACCGTCATAGATTTTCTTTGTTTCCGCGGTGGCTTTAGAGAAGCCTTTTCCCTTGAGACCAGATTTCTCCCCCTTTTATTTGCAATTGGGAGTTGAGTAGTTTTATTTGGTACCTCTACTCGTTCTGGTGCATTAACTGCAGGGATATATGATTTAGTGACACCTTTGTGATCAGTAAATGCGTCTGGCAAGTTGTTTGCAAAGTGTTGCAAATCTATTATTCTCTGAACTTCAGATTCAGATTCTTTAGTACGTGGATCTAAGGATTGGATGCCTGTTACATTCCAATCTATTTCATGGCATTCTTTGTGGTTTATTTCTCCCCCTAATGCCGGGAAATGATCCTCATCAAAAATTGAATCAGCGTACCGGGCTGTAAACAGGTCCCCTGTAAGGGGTTCTAAATATTTAATAATTGACGGAGAATTATATCCCACATAGATTCCTAATTTTCTATGGGGGCCCATTGAGGTACGCTGCGGTGGTGATATCGGTACGTATACAGCGCAACCGAATTTTCGCAGGTGGGAAATACTTGGCTGATTGCCTCGTACTATTTGAAATGGGGAAGTTTCATGATATGCAGTTGGTCTGATTTGTATCAGATCTGCGGCGTGTAAAACCGCATGTCCCCAACAAGAGGTTGGTAAATTGCAATTCTACAATAATGGTCTAGCAATTAATTTTACTCTTTTGATTAAAGATTCAGCCAACCCATTTTGAGTATGCACATAAGGTACGGAATGTTCTAGATGAATACCTAATGCCATACAATAATCATTAAATGCGCGTGAACTAAATTCAGCTGCATTATCCATTCTTATTGTTTTAATCCTATGTTCAGGATGATTTGCTCTTAATTTGATAATTTGAGCAATTAATTTGGCAAAGGCATGGTTACGTGTTGATAATAAACACACATGTGACCATCTAGTAGATGCATCGATTAGCACCATAAAGTACCTAAATGGTCCAGATAGAGGTTGTATTGGACCACATATATCTCCCTGAATTCTTTCAAGAAAATTAAGTGACTCATTTTTAACTTTGAGGTAGGATGGCTTAATAATTAATTTCCCAGTCGCACATGCGGTGCATATAAAGTCTGATGACTTAGAAAATCTTTTGATTGGTAAATTATGACCAATAGAATTGCTTATAATTTTTCTCATCATACCTATTCCAGGATGACCAAGGCGATCATGCCAAGTCTTGAATTTATCAAGATTTTGAAAAATTATTTTGTACGCAACATAAGGTACGGGTTTGATGTATGTAAAGTATAATCCGGAAGAAAATGAAGGGAATTTTTCAAGAGTTTGTTCCTCGTATCCGTCACTTTTTGTTAAAAGCAAGTATTCTTTCTTATCCATCTTTACGGTTTTAAGATGGAAATCATTTGATCGGATATCTTTGAAACTTATAAGGGTACGTGTAGATTCAGGATACAAGAATGCATTCTGAATTACTATAGTAGTACCCATAGGGAGTGTGAATGTGGCTCTTCCTTCATCATCTCCGGCAGAGGGTTACTGGCGAGCCCCGACGGGAGTATGTCCACATGAACCGCAGTAGGCGGTTGGAAGAACTCCGTCGTGGGGGCGTAGCCTGGCGGAGAGAAGTGCTCCGGGTCCTCGTCGGATGGCGTCGGGGATGGGAGACAGGGGGCGAACCCGTGGCGCTGGTAGTACACCAGTGGAGGCAGCGCCTCAAATTCTTCGTCCATGAAGTTGCGCTCCGGGTCGTCGATGAGCCAACCGGCGCTCGGCCCGCCCAGCAGCCACTCCATGGGTGGAATGACGAAGGCTGGCGGAGGAGGAAGCAGGTCGTCGGCATCGGCAGTGATGTTGGAGGCAGAGGCCTCATCCTCATACTCAGCATCGACCTCTGCAACAACTTCCGGTACAGCGGCGACCTCCGGTGCCACAGCGGCGAGTGCTACCGCGGCGACATCCACTGGTCCGGCGGCGTCCTCTGGCACGGTTACAACCTCTGGTATGGCCGGAACTTCTTCTCGAGGCACAAATACCCTGCTACTTGGTCCTGGCTCTCCAGGGGAGTGGCGGCGCTGCGCCCAGTGGTGACCATGGAGGTGGTACTGGTTGTGGCGGCGGCGGAGACCACCACCAGGGCCGTGGTGACGACGATGGGCACCAAGTGGTGTCCTGCGGAGGCGGAGGCCACCGTTCATGTTCCGGCGACGCTGAAAGCGGCGGCCAAAGTTTCGGCCGAAACTCCGACGACGTGCAGCGGCACGGCCGAATGTCCGGCGACGAAAATAGGAGCGGCGGTGCTCCCTGGCAACAAATCGTGCAAAGGAAAAAGCTAGTTCCGGCAGTGGCTGGAAAGCCATTGTTTTCTCACCTTTCTTCTCTGTTCTCTTCTGTGGCCTATGGTCTAGGCAGAGCAGTGCTGATGACGTGAGGAAGTACAGCGATTGAAAGCGAACGAATGATTTCATTGATGCTACTGTTCAGCCTTATATAGTATCTGAACAGGTGTGTTTACATGTCGGTTACAGTGTGCGCATCCCTTGGAAGAGGCATAGCGCCTGTTCGGGATGTTTAGCATTTGGACAATGCTAAGAGAAAATAACTGCAGGCAGTTGTTATTAACATAATCCTAACTGCCCACTTAGTCTAGAAATGACGCTAATTACTTCTAATCATACTACCACTGCTAACAGACAAGAGAAGATTAGCAAGAATTAAGAAAGAGTCGCAGGGAGGCGATGTGTCGAGCTGATAAACAAGCTGGTCCACGCCAGCAGGTGTTCGTTGCGTTTTCCCCCCAAAACTTCCCTTCCTTTCTCTTTCCGCTGGGCCCACCGCGACACGTCGCCATTTTTTGGCTGTCTGTGGCCTTTCTCGGAAGCTGGGGCCCGGACGTGCACCAGCCAATGGGATGGCGCCACTTGACGATGTTCACGATGCGGCGCAAGAGAGAATAGGAGAAAAGAAAAGGAACTGTCTGCACGCGTACGGCTAAGCTAGCTACTGCTGTGCCATGTGTCGCACGCTTTGTGAAAAATTCCGAGGATAGCATTTGCGTGTCCCAGATCGCACGTAGCTAGCCTAGCTAGACTGCTAGAGGTTAGGTTAATCTAAAGGATTGTTTTATGAGTTAATAACACCGGGTAAACTCATACTCCGTATAAACTTGCAAACTGTGGTAAGTTGGTCCATTTACTTTGTTGATATGGGTGCAAAACTAGTCTAAATCGAGCTAGTGCATACACGTGTCATTGTTTATTTTGTAAAAGAAATCCTTTATTTTTTTTCCTTTTGTAGCATATATAACCTCTCTATTACCATTTTAATCTAGACGGCTAGGATTTGGCTACCTCCTCGTCGCCGGCGATGCTACGCCTTACAACTGCTAGAGTAGGGCGAATCATGTACGTGGTGGCGCTGAAGCAGGGCCACGAGGTGGAGTAGGCGTGCAACATCGTGCGCGGCGTGTACACTAGCGCTCTACTGCCACAACAAGCCGATATGTGTGTGTTCACCCTGCAGCTGTCGACGTGCACCTGCAGCTGCGGCTGCATAGAGCAAAGCAAGGGGAAGCGCTCGCCGCAATGAGAAGGTGTCGTTGATCTAGAGGCTGAGTCGGAAGGTACTTGATGTTGCCGGGCAATACGGGGTCCAGAAGCAGAGGCGATCATGAGGCAATGTTGCGGGTATTGTAATCCCATCTAGGGTTCCGCTCCCTCGCCGACGACACCACGTCGATCCGCCCTGCCTCCAAGGCTCGGCGGACCACTGCCGCTCACTAGTGGGAGGGTTTTTTGTGCTTTGTTTATACTATTTTCTAGTATCTTCTTCAAGACGGTGAAGCGACGGCTACATCTTAAAGTTAGAATAAGATTCTTTTTTGTCCTATGCTTGTTCCGGTGGTGCGACTAGCGTCGATAGAGGATGCGTGGAGTCATGTGTCCGATGAATTTTCCGAAATTCGACCGATTTTTGTGGTCATTGGTGTGTTTTCAGATTAGTCTCTTTCAATCTACAGTTGTCATCATCAGCGCGATGGTTGCTGCTGTGGAGCGCTAGTCCTTTAAAACCTTAGCACGATGACTTCATGTTTATCTAGAACAACATGCTCTACTACGATAAGCTTTGACCGGCTCCGATGATGGAGATACGAGAATGGTGTCGCACTAGTGTTTGTAATCGTCGTTGTGTGGTCTAAATACCAATTTGTAATTTTTATTAGATTTTAGGTTGTTTGCAAATAGATCGGCCGGCGGAATCTAAAAAAGAAGTTCTATTGTTTATTAGTTCGTGGTTAGCCGAGAGGAGAACACGTCGTGGATTAGTGAGAAGGACGCGTTACAAGCCTACAAGGATGGCGACGGCACGCGCACACGAAAAGTAGTATGCCGTGCGTGTACATCACAGTCACATGTAATTGCGATGGCTGTGCTTTTGTCTACGTACGTGGGTGGATGGGCGTTTGTCCAGCAGGCTGCGATCGAGCCTCCGCTTGCTTGATCCAATCCACAACCCAGCCTCTCTCGCTTTCTCGGTTCATCGAAGCTAGTTCGATCGCGGAGCTTGAGGGAGGCCCGACCGGATCGGCGGACAGACAGGCGTGGGCGCGTGCACATGCGCGGCGTGGGGGCTGTGCACAGCGCGCCGCACCGGCACGGCGCGGCGGGCGCGGTGCAGCGACGTGACGGGCGATTCATCGCCGGGCCGGCGCGTGGCGACTCCATCCACGTACGGGGGACCGGACGCCGAGGCCGAGCGCTCGTGCGTGCCGGCAGAGCACGGCGACAGCGCGAGGACGCCGCGCCGGTCCGGGGACCAGGCAGACAGCCGGACGTGCGCGGGCGAGCGGCGGCGGCGCACGGGAGGAAGTATATGCGTGCGAGGACAGTGTCTAGATACAAGTACTCTATCTATCGTGAATATGTTTATTTTCTCTGACTCATAATACTCTTTGCTAATATAGATGTATCTAGACATTTTTTAGTAGATACATCCATATTAAAAGAAATAGACTTTTTGTGGTAGACCAAAGCAAACCAGACGCATTTTCATATTTGCGGGCATGCTTTAAAAGAAAAACAGTTTTTTTAGAGGATAGAATTGAAATTTCTATGGACCGAACAACCTCCAAATTTATTCTCTTCCAAATAGAAATTTTGCTCTGCTTTAAAATAAAGCCACAAAAACTAAACCGATACAAGGTGATGAGGTGAACCACTTACATAGCAGACCAAATATAAGCAAAAGAAAAACATGGACCAAAACTTGCCACAGAAAACAATGAAAACGAGACCGAGCGTAATCGGAGCTCCACGACGACGCGCTGCTCCGTGCCGCTCCCGAGAACTCAACCCCTCCCCCCTCCCCGCCCGCTATCCTCGAATTAGGTCTTCAAACCGTGATCTGAGAGCTACCAAAGCCGAAGCGCCACTAACAGCGGGATCACCCACCGTCTGCTCCATGCCATTCACATGACCAAAGAGAAAGACCACCACCACCACCACGTCGCTTGTCATAGAGTCGTTCGTGCAGTCTACCTTCCGGGAGCGCCCTGGCATCCACAAACTCGAGCCCATGAGGTGACCAACATCACACCGCAAAGTCGACGGGTCGGACAAGGTAGGTCGACACAATAGAATACAATAATCGGGCCACACGACAGCCAAGGAGAGGGGAACCGCCCTCCACCACCCGAGGTGATCGCCGTCTAGACACAACAGCAAGGCCGATTAGGTCCAGATCAAGCCAGACCACCTACCATGCCCAAACCAGTCCAATTAGCCCCCGCCGCCGCGTTGTTGTGCCTTGGCCATCACCTTCGTCCACTTGCAACCCTGTGCCGAACCGTCCCTCCTCATCACCGACTGAACCTGCCCCATGCTCCGCCAGCTGCCGCCATGAGCTGTGTCACCACCACCTTACTCCATGAAAGTCAGTCCCCAGCCAAAGTCGCATGCTGTCGCAAAAGAGCACCTTGGCTAAGCCGCCGCCGGTCGAACCCGCCACTTTGTCCTCCGACTCACACTTGGGGCACCAAACACGATCACGACTATTACAATGGCACGGGCCGAGTGTGGCTGGCAAACCGCAAAGGTAGCATTAGTGCAAACTCAGCCACGACACCTTAGTGCCGCCGCGGGTCGCACTTCACAGAACCCACCTCGCGTCTGCTAGGCGGTCGCCCTATCTTGACCCGCCTGGTCCAAATCTGGTGCCCTGGCCGTGGCATAGCAAGGGGAAGGTCCTTGTCGCCTGCAGAGATCCCCACCGCATGCCCTAGGTGTGGCCCACCTGAACCCAGATCAGGCCCAGATCTGGGCCTGTAGGCCCACTTTGTCAAGCTCGCGCATGCAGTTCCGCGGGACAAGGCCTACGCCACCGCCGCCCGTCGTCCGTGCCGCCAATGTTGCTGCACCGTCTAGACGCCACTCGAGTCGAAGCCGACGTCTAGGAGCATCGCCGCCGTCGGAGACCCTGGCGCTCCCGCCGCGCATCGGGTGAAGAAAGGTCACCGCCGCCGGCACGGCACGGGCTTTTCCCAAAGGCACACGGCGGCGGCGCAGGGGAAGGAGGAGGAGGGGACCTGAAAGGAACGGTGGCTAGGGCTCGCTCCGTTGCCCGCAAGGGGACGAGCGAAACGATCTAAATACCGTCACAACTTTGAAGTTTATTGGTCCTATTCAACATTTCTGTTTTGTTTTTCCTACAACTTGACATCCAAGCAATAGTTTTGTAGTTTTCTAGTAATTTGGTTCCTCGCTGCCACGACATACTCTCTTGACACCATGTTGTCACCAATGCTGGCGAATATATTTGTAATATGAATTAAATCAGTCCATTATTACAAAAAAAATTAGTTGTCCGTACCGCTATGATGAAAACAAAGCAGGTCCATAATTCCAACACTCTAATCATTAGCCCGCCGTCGTGCAAGGCTCCCACGCGGCCACGGAAGCACCTGTAAAGCAGCCCCGATAGTTGAAGTATGAATTGTGATTGATCGTCCCAGAACAGATCGCTTGTGACTTGTCACTTTGTTCCGATTTCCCTATCAAACATTTACAGCGCACACACGTACTGTACCTATCTATGCGAGCTTCAGCTTACCAGGTACGAAGAAATCACTCGATCGTGATCTCCATTGGCACGCTACTGTACGACGTAGGGATTTTCCTTTTAAATGGCAGCTGGGGCTATGCCATGTGTCACGCGCTTCGTGAAAACTTCTGATTATGCATTTGCGTGTCCCAGATCGCACGTAGCCTTCGCACACCAAATATATTTTTTCTATTTAGGGCAGCCCGCAAACACCAAAACGTGCCTGATCTGTTTGGGTCGGAACCTCGGAGGTTGAACCTAGTGAGCCTATGCATTTATCTCATGTTGCCATGGATGGCGTAACGAAGTTAATGCCGACGTCCTAGAGAGCTCTCGCACACTCATCCATCCTCTTCACTCTCTCTCGTGCTTTCCCCTCTCTCGTCACCTTGCTCCTCCCAACGCTTGTCCGAGCACACCTAGGGACGGAGCCATTGGCGGACGCAGCGGGGGGGGGCAGGGGGGGCCGTGGCCCACCCAGAATTTTTGGAAAAAACTTGAAGACCCATCTTTTGGAAAACAAGCCCAAAGCCCAGCACAGACCAACAGGCAACTGCTCGTCCTCTCCTTGAGCTCGACCTCGAGTCTGCCCACCGCCGCCTCCGCCTGGCACCTCGCCACCGGTCGCCCCTCCATCCCTCTCCCTCAATCTGCCGGCCTCCCCTCCCTCTCCCTCAATCCGCCGGCCTTCCCTCCCTCTCCCTCAATCTGCAGGTGTCCGGCCTCCCCTCCCTCTCCCTCAATCTGCAGGTGTCCGGCCGCCACCGCCCGCCTCCGGCCTCCGCCGACCGCCGGTGATCTGCAGGTGATTGTGATTCTCTAATTCTCTCTAATTCTCTCTGTAGTCTGTAGAGTGTACCTAACATTGTTTCAAAAGAAATTTGTGTGAACTTTGTGTCACTGTGAAATGAAGAACGAAAATGATTAGAGGCATATATGATAAATGTGACTTCTATGTTTTATTGTGTAGAAATGAAGAGAACTAGCATAATTGCTGGACTTTTTAAGAAACATGAAGCAAAGAAGATTGCATCTTCTTCCACACCATTGGTGGTAGATGATGTACAAACCGAGAGTGAGAGTGAAAATGAAGATGAAACACCGCATCCACCTTCACCACAACAACCATATGCAAGGTCATATGATGCCCAATTCCTTCCATATGATCCCGGGGAAAGGATTCCAATTTCAAGATATCATGCTAATGTTCAAGATGATGTTCGGAGAGGATACATCATGAAAGGTCCATGTCAACCATATCAAGCATGGATTTGATTAGACTTGAGTTCCAACTTGAAACCTTTATTGATGATATGAGAAAAGATGTTAGGTTCATAAGTGTCAATCATCTTGGTGAGCTCTCTATTTTGCTTGTTGAAACCAAGAAGCATCTTGTTTATGATTTGGTTTATACACTTCTCAAATTGATATTGATCTTACCGGTGGCGACGGCAAATGTGGAAAGAGTATTTTCTACAATGAGTCTAGTGAAAAATAAGTTGAGAAATAGTATGGGTGACAAACTCTTGAACTATTGCTTAGTGACATTTATCGAGCGAGATATGTTCTTGAAGGTAAGTGAAGATGCCATTGTTGAAACTTTCATGGCAATGCGAAATCGTAGAGTGTTGTAACCTTCTATGTATGCTATATTCTATCATGTAAGTTAGACTTTATTCATGTTTTGAACTATTTGTATTGTAATCGTGCACATTTGATATATATTGTTTACTGGTGACAATTGGTTAGCTATATATTGTTTATTTGCCAAACGTTTATCACAATTTGGGGTACGCAAAAAAAAAATTTGAGGTGTGATACGTCTCAAACGTATCTATAATTTTTGATGCTCCATGCTTGTTTTTACACCATTTGCCTATTGTTTCGTTACACTTAGTGGTACTTTTATACATTTTCCGGAACTAACCTATTAACGAAGTGCCACAGTGCCAGTTTCCTGTTTTCTGCTATTTTTGTGTTTCAGAAGTGATACACAGGAAATATTCTCGGAATTGGACGAAACAAGTTCCTGAAGTCATATTTCACGGGGAAGCTCCCAAACATCCGAAGACCTGACGGAGAGGGGCCACGTGGGCCCCAGACACAGGGGCGGCGCGGCCACCCCCCTGGCCGCGCCAGCCCCGTGTGAGGCCGCGTGGGACCCCCTCTGACATCGTCCTTTCGCCTATATATACCCCCTGACGAGAAAAACCTAAGGCCCGGTCAGTTTTCCAGAATACATCGCGATCCGTCGCCGCCGTCGACCCGAAGATCGGGAGGGTCCAGAAGCTCTTCCCGGCACCCTGCCGGAGAGGGGAATCGCCACCGGAGGTCTTCTTCATCGCCATGCTTGCCTCCGGAGCGATGAGTGAGTAGTCTACCTTGGACTATGGGTCCATAGCAGTAGCTAGATGGTTGTCTTCTCCACCATGTGCTTCATGTTTAGATCTCATGAGCTGCCCTACATGATTGAGATCACCGTTATGTAATACTATGATGTTGGTTTGTTGGGATCCGATGAATATTGGTGTTTATGATTAAGTTGCTGTACTGAATTATATCTTTTGTTATCTCTATGTTGTTTATGATCTTGCATGCTCTCCGTTGTTAGTAGCTATCTTGGCCGAGTAGTTGCTAGTGACTCCAAGAGGGGGTATTTATGCTCGATAGTGGGTTCATGCCTCTATTTCACCTGGGGGAGTGACAGAAACCTCTAAGGTGGTAGATGTGCTGTTGCTACTAGGGAGAAAACAACATTCATATGCTCAAGGGCATATGCTTTGTTTACATTACACACTTTGCTTAATGCAATTATCTGTTGTTCGCAACTTAATACTTTTGGGGTGTTCGGATGATATCCCCGAGGGTGGATTATTAGTCATAGATGCAGTTGGATGGCGGTCTATGTATTTTGTTGTAATGCCCAGAGTAAATCTCATAGTGATCTTCTTGACATATCACGTTATCTTTATTCTATCAATTGCCCAACTGTAATTTGTTTATCCAGCATGTTATTTTATCTATGGAGAGACACCACTAGTGAACTGTGGACCCCGGTCCTATTTTAATCATATTGCAATCACCTGTTTACTTTTCCCGCACTGTTTACTTTACTAGCATATTACTACTGTTTTCCACTCGATACACTCATAACCTTTGTTTCAAGCAAACCGGTGAGATTGACAACCTCATCGCAAGTTGGGGACAAAGTATTTGTTTGTGTGTGTGCAGGTTCCACAAACACCTTCAGTCGTCATTGTCTCTCTTCTCCTGATCGATAAACCTTGGTTTCTTAACTGAGGGAAAACTAGCCGCTACACTCATCATACCTTCCTCTTGGGGTTCCCAACGGGCTGGTCATCACCACGCACAAGGACAGTTTGCTTCCACATTAAACAGCAAGCAGCTACTTTTCTGGCGCCGTTGCCGGGGAAGAGAGAAGACTTCTGCGAGGGGAGTTCTTCGCACACACATTCTTTACTTTGTTATTTGTTTTGCTTTACTTTATTTTATTTTACCTGCATTGCTTTTTATATCAAAAACCCAAAAAAATTAGAATCCTTGGTAGTTGTTTTTACTTATCTGCTTTTAGTTTTGTTACAATGAGTAATCCTGAAGTAGAAGTTCGTAGTTTCAAGCAACAAGGGGGAGAAAGTTTAAAAGATGCTTGGTACCGTATTAACAATGCTCATCATAGGTGTACCAAAAAGCACTCCACCACGATCCTCCTTAGAAATTTTTATGTTGGTATATCTAGCTGGAATAGGTATGTTCTTGATACTCTTACAGGAGGTAATTTTCTGGGTACTCCCGCGGGAGAAGCATGCACTATAATTGAAAGTTTAGTGGGAGTACCACCTATTCATGTTGCTAAGACTGAGACCACCTTGGAAGAGGTGGTAGAAAAGCTCAGCTCCTTAGAAAAAAGTTTGCCAAGTATCCTAGAAAATGCTAGGTGAGTTAGTGAATTAATAGAAAATATTGGTAAGAGAATTACCATTTTAGAGGCTAGCACTACTCATAACAATCAAAACTTGAGGATTGGTAAACTAGAGGAGTCTATGGAAACTCTTAGTTTAATCTTCTCTTCTCTTAAATTTAAGAAGGAGAAAGTGTTTGTTGGAAAAGAGCAAAAATTTATGTATGTTCCCAAGGTTTCTGCTCTTAAATCTCAACATGTTCTTAAGATTGGTAAGACTCTTAGTTCCACTAAGGGTGACTTGCAGGTTGAATCATCTTCGGGAACCTTCAAAGAGCCTACTGAGGTAACTAGCACTTCATCACTTGATATTACTTGATTCGCAATTTTCTGCGCCTAGCTCAAAGGCGTTAAAGAAAAGCACTCTTGGGAGATAACCCATTGTTTACTTTTCAGTACTTTTTCTTTTATTTGAGTCTTGGAAGTCATTACTACTGTAATGACCACTCCTTATCTTGTTTATTTCGTTTTTGTGCCAAGAGAAGCCTCTAATTTGAGTGAGGTAAAGATTTGGGGTTATTGCTGTCCTGAAACTGTTTTCGGTGCTGCACCGTAAAAATTCGTGAAAATTCTCTGTTTATCTTTTGGACCTGCGATTTCTTGTGCATATGCCCCAGGTTATATCCAAACTTTTCTTAGTGAACACTTTTTGATTTGAGCAACAGAAAATCCCTCAAAAATTCGTCCATTATCAGCTGTCCAGTTTTGACAGATTTCTGCCAATATTTGTTTTTGCCACTTTATCGCTTTCTTTTGAGTTCTTTTTTATCATGGAACTCTTGTGGAAGTTGCTACAGTAGTATATACTTTATATGTGGTGGTTTTGGGTTGAAACCTGAAGCTAAAAGAGGTTGAATATATTTTATGCTTACACTAATGTTGCTAATAGAATTGTGTTTAGTTTTGTATGAAGGAAGTTTTCAAGTGTAGGGATTGGAGAATGATGAGATGAGTTGAAGAATGGACAAAAGCTCAAGCTTGGGGATGCCCATGCATCACCCCAAGAAATATCCAAGAAGTACAAGCGTCAAAGCTTGGGGATGCCCCCAAGGCACCCCTTCTTCATCGGCAAAAATCAGGTCACCTTTCAAAACACTATATTTTTATTGCTTCATGCACTATGTGTTTTTCTTGGAGCGTCAGTTGTTTTAGTTTTCTTAGTTGGTTTAGTTTGTTTGTTTGCTGCAATAAATGGTTGGACCCCAACAAATTTCCTTTGGAGGAGATGTACTCGTTTTCATTTGCAAAGAATGCTCTAGTTTTCACTCTTATTAAAAATCAAGCGTTCTACTTTTTCTGCTACTGCTTTTGGTTTTCGTTTTCGCCTTGATATGCGTTCAGATCTTGTCATATCTTTTCATCAAGGTGCATTTTTGCCTCTGATATTTATTGGTTTTCATCAAAAGAGGTGTTTATAAAAATTTCGAATGGTGTTGGAAAAGAGAAAAAGCTTTGTGCAAAATAGTGGTACAAGAAGGAGCTTGCGTAGACTGCGGCTTAGGCTTTTTCATGTCATGCTTGATGTCTTTTTGATAGTATGCTTAGTGGTTTTGCTGTAGCATGACTTGTCTCAAATAACTGAGATTGCTTAATGAGCCTTTGAAAAAATCATGCGTTGTTTTTATTGTATGGAAGCATTATTTTGGTTTTCTCCTTGATGCTTTATTTGGGTTGACTTGGCGCATGCTCACACATGTTAGACTCTTCCAAAGTCGCCATTAGCCTTCATGATCATTTAGTTTTTGGACTTTTGATGCCATCATATGCTTCTTTTAATGTCGCTTTGTCGCTTTGCATGATTATGGCCATTATTGCTCTCTTAGTTGGTCGCTCCCAGTCTTTTGCTAGCCCTCACCTTGTACTGAGTATGAGCTCTACTCGTGCATCCAACTCCTAAAAGCCAAGTTTGCCATTGTGTCCACTATAAATTCCTATGCATGGTATTTGTAAGCCATTCGAAAGTAAAATTTTCGTGTGCTACCTTTCAAAAACCTTCAAAATACTTCTCGTTTTGTGACACTGTTTTCAGCTCATGGGGACGTAGTGGTCGGATTTGCTATCTTCCATATTGTTTATTCCAAAAAGAAAAAAAAGGAAAAAAGAAAGAAAAAAGGCACTCCTCCAATGAATGTGAATGTTGGTGGGCACCCGATGGAATCGGTTAGCCATGGTATGTGAAAGAAAAAGGTGGGGAGGAGTGCCAAGTTTTATAAAAAGAGCACGAAGTGCCAATCTCTCTCTCTCAAAAACTTGCTTTATTTTTGTATGGAAGATAGTAAGAACCCCATTGCCAGTCGTTGACAAAGACAACCACCTCTCAAAAATCAAGTTGTATCTCTGTTTTACAAATGAAAAGCTCTAGCACATGTTTAAATCACTGCTTCCCTCTGCGAAGGGCCTTTCTTTTACTTTTATGTTGAGTCACCACCTTCTTTCTTTATGCACCATTAAGAGAGCATAGTTGTCATTCTTAGTGTGATATGCATTGTCCCAAGGTTCATTGATTGACTCATATTGTTGGTTTCACTTGTTCTTAAATTATTTGTATCTAGTCGCCCTCTTAAACTTTGAGGTGTCCTATGCATTTATGTTTTGCTCTCTTTGAAGGACAAGCTGAAAACCATTTGTATGTTTTTCCTTATGATTTGAACACACGTTTGACTTTCATTGTTTCATTATCATGATCTTTTGTTTGTGTTCATTTACATGTTTACAACATGGTTGCTAAGTTCTTATTGTCATGATTATATCTTTCATGCCCATGTTTTAAGTTCTATTGATCCCAGCTCATCAATGCTTGCATATATGATCAAGATTGTGTAGGTGCATGTCACCTCAAAAATTATTCTTTTGTTATCACTTACCTACTCGAGGACGAGCAGGAGTTAAGCTTGGGGATGCTTGATACGTCTCAAACGTATCTATAATTTTTGATGCTCCATGCTTGTTTTTACACCATTTGCCTATTGTTTCGTTACACTTAGTGGTACTTTTATACATTTTCCGGAACTAACCTATTAACGAAGTGCCACAGTGCCAGTTTCCTGTTTTCTGCTATTTTTGTGTTTCAGAAGTGATACACAGGAAATATTCTCGGAATTGGACGAAACAAGTTCCTGAAGTCATATTTCACGGGGAAGCTCCCAAACATCCGAAGACCTGACGGAGAGGGGCCACGTGGGCCCCAGACACAGGGGCGGCGCGGCCACCCCCCTGGCCGCGCCAGCCCCGTGTGAGGCCGCGTGGGACCCCCTCTGACATCGTCCTTTCGCCTATATATACCCCCTGACGAGAAAAACCTAAGGCCCGATCAGTTTTCCAGAATACATCGTGATCCGTCGCCGCCGTCGACCCGAAGATCGGGAGGGTCCAGAAGCTCTTCCCGGCACCCTGCCGGAGAGGGGAATCGCCACCGGAGGTCTTCTTCATCGCCATGCTTGCCTCCGGAGCGATGAGTGAGTAGTCTACCTTGGACTATGGGTCCATAGCAGTAGCTAGATGGTTGTCTTCTCCACCATGTGCTTCATGTTTAGATCTCATGAGCTGCCCTACATGATTGAGATCACCGTTATGTAATACTATGATGTTGGTTTGTTGGGATCCGATGAATATTGGTGTTTATGATTAAGTTGTTGTACTGAATTATATCTTTTGTTATCTCTATGTTGTTTATGATCTTGCATGCTCTCCGTTGTTAGTAGCTATCTTGGCCGAGTAGTTGCTAGTGACTCCAAGAGGGGGTATTTATGCTCGATAGTGGGTTCATGCCTCTATTTCACCTGGGGGAGTGACAGAAACCTCTAAGGTGGTAGATGTGCTGTTGCTACTAGGGAGAAAACAACATTCATATGCTCAAGGGCATATGCTTTGTTTACATTACACACTTTGCTTAATGCAATTATCTGTTGTTCGCAACTTAATACTTTTGGGGTGTTCGGATGATATCCCCGAGGGTGGATTATTAGTCATAGATGTAGTTGGATGGCGGTCTATGTATTTTGTTGTAATGCCCAGAGTAAATCTCATAGTGATCTTCTTGACATATCACGTTATCTTTATTCTATCAATTGCCCAACTGTAATTTGTTTACCCAGCATGTTATTTTATCTATGGAGAGACACCACTAGTGAACTGTGGACCCCGGTCCTATTTTAATCATATTGCAATCACCTGTTTACTTTTCCCGCACTGTTTACTTTACTAGCATATTACTACTGTTTTCCACTCGATACACTCATAACCTTTGTTCAAGCAAACCGGTGAGATTGACAACCTCATCGCAAGTTGGGGACAAAGTATTTGTTTGTGTGTGTGCAGGTTCCACAAACACCTTCAGTCGTCATCGTCTCTCTTCTCCTGATCGATAAACCTTGGTTTCTTAACTGAGGGAAAACTAGCCGCTACACTCATCATACCTTCCTCTTGGGGTTCCCAACGGGCTGGTCATCACCACGCACAAGGACAGTTTGCTTCCACATTAAACAGCAAGCAGCTACTTTTCTGGCGCCGTTGCCGGGGAAGAGAGAAGACTTCTGCGAGGGGAGTTCTTCGCACACACATTCTTTACTTTGTTATTTGTTTTGCTTTACTTTATTTTATTTTACCTGCATTGCTTTTTATATCAAAAACCCAAAAAAATTAGAATCCTTGGTAGTTGTTTTTACTTATCTGCTTTTAGTTTTGTTACAATGAGTAATCCTGAAGTAGAAGTTCGTAGTTTCAAGCAACAAGGGGGAGAAAGTTTAAAAGATGCTTGGTACCGTATTAACAATGCTCATCATAGGTGTACCAAAAAGCACTCCACCACGATCCTCCTTAGAAATTTTTATGTTGGTATATCTAGCTGGAATAGGTATGTTCTTGATACTCTTACAGGAGGTAATTTTCTGGGTACTCCCGCGGGAGAAGCATGCACTATAATTGAAAGTTTAGTGGGAGTACCACCTATTCATGTTGCTAAGACTGAGACCACCTTGGAAGAGGTGGTAGAAAAGCTCAGCTCCTTAGAAAAAAGTTTGCCAAGTATCCTAGAAAATGCTAGCCGAGTTAGTGAATTAATAGAAAATATTGGTAAGAGAATTACCATTTTAGAGGCTAGCACTACTCATAACAATCAAAACTTGAGGATTGGTAAACTAGAGGAGTCTATGGAAACTCTTAGTTTAATCTTCTCTTCTCTTAAATTTAAGAAGGAGAAAGTGTTTGTTGGAAAAGAGCAAAAATTTATGTATGTTCCCAAGGTTTCTGCTCTTAAATCTCAACATGTTCTTAAGATTGGTAAGACTCTTAGTTCCACTAAGGGTGACTTGCAGGTTGAATCATCTTCGGGAACCTTCAAAGAGCCTACTGAGGTAACTAGCACTTCATCACTTGATATTACTTGATTCGCAATTTTCTGCGCCTAGCTCAAAGGCGTTAAAGAAAAGCACTCTTGGGAGATAACCCATTGTTTACTTTTCAGTACTTTTTCTTTTATTTGAGTCTTGGAAGTCATTACTACTGTAATGACCGCTCCTTATCTTGTTTATTTCATTTTTGTGCCAAGAGAAGCCTCTAATTTGAGTGAGGTAAAGATTTGGGGTTATTGCTGTCCTGAAACTGTTTTCGGTGCTGCACCGTAAAAATTCGTGAAAATTCTCTGTTTATCTTTTGGACCTGCGATTTCTTGTGCATATGCCCCAGGTTATATCCAAACTTTTCTTAGTGAACACTTTTTGATTTGAGCAACAGAAAATCCCTCAAAAATTCGTCCATTATCAGCTGTCCAGTTTTGACAGATTTCTGCCAATATTTGTTTTTGCCACTTTATCGCTTTCTTTTGAGTTCTTTTTTATCATGGAACTCTTGTGGAAGTTGCTACAGTAGTATATACTTTATATGTGGTGGTTTTGGGTTGAAACCTGAAGCTAAAAGAGGTTGAATATATTTTATGCTTACACTAATGTTGCTAATAGAATTGTGTTTAGTTTTGTATGAAGGAAGTTTTCAAGTGTAGGGATTGGAGAATGATGAGATGAGTTGAAGAATGGACAAAAGCTCAAGCTTGGGGATGCCCATGCATCACCCCAAGAAATATCCAAGAAGTACAAGCGTCAAAGCTTGGGGATGCCCCCAAGGCACCCCTTCTTCATCGGCAAAAATCAGGTCACCTTTCAAAACACTATATTTTTATTGCTTCATGCACTATGTGTTTTTCTTGGAGCGTCAGTTGTTTTAGTTTTCTTAGTTGGTTTAGTTTGTTTGTTTGCTGCAATAAATGGTTGGACCCCAACAAATTTCCTTTGGAGGAGATGTACTCGTTTTCATTTGCAAAGAATGCTCTAGTTTTCACTCTTATTAAAAATCAAGCGTTCTACTTTTTCTGCTACTGCTTTTGGTTTTCGTTTTCGCCTTGATATGCGTTCAGATCTTGTCATATCTTTTCATCAAGGTGCATTTTTGCCTCTGATATTTATTGGTTTTCATCAAAAGAGGTGTTTATAAAAATTTCGAATGGTGTTGGAAAAGAGAAAAAGCTTTGTGCAAAATAGTGGTACAAGAAGGAGCTTGCGTAGACTGCGGCTTAGGCTTTTTCATGTCATGCTTGATGTCTTTTTGATAGTATGCTTAGTGGTTTTGCTGTAGCATGACTTGTCTCAAATAACTGAGATTGCTTAATGAGCCTTTGAAAAAATCATGCGTTGTTTTTATTGTATGGAAGCATTATTTTGGTTTTCTCCTTGATGCTTTATTTGGGTTGACTTGGCGCATGCTCACACATGTTAGACTCTTCCAAAGTCGCCATTAGCCTTCATGATCATTTAGTTTTTGGACTTTTGATGCCATCATATGCTTCTTTTAATGTCGCTTTGTCGCTTTGCATGATTATGGCCATTATTGCTCTCTTAGTTGGTCGCTCCCAGTCTTTTGCTAGCCCTCACCTTGTACTGAGTATGAGCTCTACTCGTGCATCCAACTCCTAAAAGCCAAGTTTGCCATTGTGTCCACTATAAATTCCTATGCATGGTATTTGTAAGCCATTCGAAAGTAAAATTTTCGTGTGCTACCTTTCAAAAACCTTCAAAATACTTCTCGTTTTGTGACACTGTTTTCAGCTCATGGGGACGTAGTGGTCGGATTTGCTATCTTCCATATTGTTTATTCCAAAAAGAAAAAAAAGGAAAAAAGAAAGAAAAAAGGCACTCCTCCAATGAATGTGAATGTTGGTGGGCACCCGATGGAATCGGTTAGCCATGGTATGTGAAAGAAAAAGGTGGGGAGGAGTGCCAAGTTTTATAAAAAGAGCACGAAGTGCCAATCTCTCTCTCTCAAAAACTTGCTTTATTTTTGTATGGAAGATAGTAAGAACCCCATTGCCAGTCGTTGACAAAGACAACCACCTCTCAAAAATCAAGTTGTATCTCTGTTTTACAAATGAAAAGCTCTAGCACATGTTTAAATCACTGCTTCCCTCTGCGAAGGGCCTTTCTTTTACTTTTATGTTGAGTCACCACCTTCTTTCTTTATGCACCATTAAGAGAGCATAGTTGTCATTCTTAGTGTGATATGCATTGTCCCAAGGTTCATTGATTGACTCATATTGTTGGTTTCACTTGTTCTTAAATTATTTGTATCTAGTCGCCCTCTTAAACTTTGAGGTGTCCTATGCATTTATGTTTTGCTCTCTTTGAAGGACAAGCTGAAAACCATTTGTATGTTTTTCCTTATGATTTGAACACACGTTTGACTTTCATTGTTTCATTATCATGATCTTTTGTTTGTGTTCATTTACATGTTTACAACATGGTTGCTAAGTTCTTATTGTCATGATTATATCTTTCATGCCCATGTTTTAAGTTCTATTGATCCCAGCTCATCAATGCTTGCATATATGATCAAGATTGTGTAGGTGCATGTCACCTCAAAAATTATTCTTTTGTTATCACTTACCTACTCGAGGACGAGCAGGAGTTAAGCTTGGGGATGCTTGATACGTCTCAAACGTATCTATAATTTTTGATGCTCCATGCTTGTTTTTACACCATTTGCCTATTGTTTCGTTACACTTAGTGGTACTTTTATACATTTTCCGGAACTAACCTATTAACGAAGTGCCACAGTGCCAGTTTCCTGTTTTCTGCTATTTTTGTGTTTCAGAAGTGATACACAGGAAATATTCTCGGAATTGGACGAAACAAGTTCCTGAAGTCATATTTCACGGGGAAGCTCCCAAACATCCGAAGACCTGACGGAGAGGGGCCACGTGGGCCCCAGACACAGGGGCGGCGCGGCCACCCCCCTGGCCGCGCCAGCCCCGTGTGAGGCCACGTGGGACCCCCTCTGACATCGTCCTTTCGCCTATATATACCCCCTGACGAGAAAAACCTAAGGCCCGATCAGTTTTCCAGAATACATCGCGATCCGTCGCCGCCGTCGACCCGAAGATCGGGAGGGTCCAGAAGCTCTTCCCGGCACCCTGCCGGAGAGGGGAATCGCCACCGGAGGTCTTCTTCATCGCCATGCTTGCCTCCGGAGCGATGAGTGAGTAGTCTACCTTGGACTATGGGTCCATAGCAGTAGCTAGATGGTTGTCTTCTCCACCATGTGCTTCATGTTTAGATCTCATGAGCTGCCCTACATGATTGAGATCACCGTTATGTAATACTATGATGTTGGTTTGTTGGGATCCGATGAATATTGGTGTTTATGATTAAGTTGCTGTACTGAATTATATCTTTTGTTATCTCTATGTTGTTTATGATCTTGCATGCTCTCCGTTGTTAGTAGCTATCTTGGCCGAGTAGTTGCTAGTGACTCCAAGAGGGGGTATTTATGCTCGATAGTGGGTTCATGCCTCTATTTCACCTGGGGGAGTGACAGAAACCTCTAAGGTGGTAGATGTGCTGTTGCTACTAGGGAGAAAACAACATTCATATGCTCAAGGGCATATGCTTTGTTTACATTACACACTTTGCTTAATGCAATTATCTGTTGTTCGCAACTTAATACTTTTGGGGTGTTCGGATGATATCCCCGAGGGTGGATTATTAGTCATAGATGCAGTTGGATGGCGGTCTATGTATTTTGTTGTAATGCCCAGAGTAAATCTCATAGTGATCTTCTTGACATATCACGTTATCTTTATTCTATCAATTGCCCAACTGTAATTTGTTTACCCAGCATGTTATTTTATCTATGGAGAGACACCACTAGTGAACTGTGGACCCCGGTCCTATTTTAATCATATTGCAATCACCTGTTTACTTTTCCCGTACTGTTTACTTTACTAGCATATTACTACTGTTTTCCACTCGATACACTCATAACCTTTGTTTCAAGCAAACCGGTGAGATTGACAACCTCATCGCAAGTTGGGGACAAAGTATTTGTTTGTGTGTGTGCAGGTTCCACAAACACCTTCAGTCGTCATCGTCTCTCTTCTCCAGATCGATAAACCTTGGTTTCTTAACTGAGGGAAAACTAGCCGCTACACTCATCATACCTTCCTCTTGGGGTTCCCAACGGGCTGGTCATCACCACGCACAAGGACAGTTTGCTTCCACATTAAACAGCAAGCAAGGTGTGCCCACCCTCCAATTTTTTCCTGCGTCCGCCACTGGACGGAGCTAGAAACTGACCTTGAGGGGGGCAAAGCTAGTGTATCAACTCAATGAGGGGGGCTAAGCTAGCTAAATTAGCTTAAACATGCTCGTCCCCCCTTGTCTCCGTCCCTGAGCACACCATCACGACTATCAAGTCCCCCTCTCCCTCCTAGCACGAGGAATCGACGCGAGCTGTCCGTAATCAATGTCTGATCTCGTCGTGGCCATGGGAAATGAATATTAGGAGCAGGGGATATGTTGTTGCAAACATGCGGATTGGAGCACGCTCTTCGTGGTGGTTCAACCATTGGTTTGTAGTCGTGTCAACCTGATGTGGTTTGTAACCGCACCGCGTCACACAAGCTAGCTATGAAATGCTTTGACCCACACTGCTCCAATCCAATTTCAAATGACATCGTTTCAACCCACCCAAGTGACATCCAATAAAAAAACCCTCACTACTAGGAAAATGCCTATAGGAGGAATTGTCTTCCGTGGCGTACAGAAAATTCTGTACGCCACGGCTACGTAGCGGAGGCGTACGGGAAAATTGTATGCCACGGCTATGACCACAGCCGTGGCGTACAGAATATGTGGACGCCATGAGCATGTGGTGGGATGGTGTGGGCTGGTCGCGCCCCAACACCGGAGGTGTACAAATATCCTGTAGTAGCCGTGGCGTACAACATATATGTACCCCACGGCTAAAATATGTCTGAACCTACCAAACTTATCCGTGGCGTACAGAAATATTGTATCCCACGAATAACTTATTAGCCGTGGCGTACAGCATATATGTACCCCACGGGTCAGCTGAGGTCAGGTGCTGGTCATTGGTACGCTACTAGTATAGACCAAATCTCGATGCAATCTAATGGCTCTCAATGATTTCAAGGAAGCACAGTCCGTGGACTCTCCTCCATCTAACTGAGCCAATCAGAATGCACAAAACTGCTTCTCGCGGATCATCACATCCAAAGATCTAAGCCGTCCACAACAAACACAAAATGTATCCAACGATGATTCTGTCTCTCCGCATGCGCAGCTGTCAGTCTGTCCCTTCCCTCGATCCCCACAACCTTTGTCTCCTCTCGTTCACCTCTCTCCCTCAATTTTTCTGTCATTCTCCTATCATTCTCTCTCGATCTGCATGGGACCGCGACGGGGCAGGTCGGCGAGGACGGCCACGGGGCACGGGGGCGGCGCGCTTGGTTGAGGTCGGCGGCGGCGCGCTCGGTTGAGGCCGGCGGCGGCGCGCTCGATTGAGGCCCGCGGCGACGCGCTCGGGTACGGGCGAGAGCAGGCAAGCGTGGGCCTACGCGAGAGCGGGCGAGCACAGACGAGCACGGGCCAGCGCGGGCGAGTGCAGGAGGCTGGCGACGCCGCGACCTCCGACGTCCACTGGTGTGTGCGCGGCGACGGTCGGCGAGAGTGTGCAGCTAAGGCTCTACGGCACGGACATGGAGTTGGAGTCCCTGCAGATGGCCGACGTGGCTTGCTCGTCGGAGTACTAGGACCCGATTGCTTTTTTTTTTCTTTTAGAGTGTTCTATGCAAATTTGCATGTAATAAATTCTAAAGCTGATTTTCCTGCCCACGCGTGGGCTGCTCGCTTTTTTTTTTAAAACGCAGTGGTGTACTAGTGGCGTACCTCGTTTGTACGCCTCGAATCCCTAACTTACTAGTGGGGTACAAGTTTCTTGTACGCCACGGGTAAATTACTTAGCCGTGGCGTACAAGTTGTACGTCACGGGTAGCTCTGTATCAGTGGCGTGATAGTAGTGGCGTACAGCAGTACGCTATAACTAGGTCAAATCTGTACGCCTCGGATGAGGTTTTTCCTAGTAGTGCCTCCTTGTTGGACCCGCATGACCCGCCCTAGTCCCAACCTGATATGAATCATTGGATCGGTGCTTGTACAACCATGGTATATTGGATCATCCCGTCCCCGGATGCTCCCAAATCGGTCTCGCATGGCTCCCGGCGATGACAACTATGATGATATAGAGGGTCCCCAACGCTAAACGACAACTGCGAGGCGAGGCTACCTTGAGAGCTTAGACCATGCAACATTGGAGCTGGGAGAATAGACAGTGTTGCTTCCGTCGGTTGCCAGTCATGCTACCAAAGGTCGTCTATACTGCTTCCACAGCCAAGGTGCAATGCTGCTAGGGAACATCAACGATGTTGCCATCATGTAGACGAGGTGCTGCCATAGCTAAGGATCCTATTAATGAATTCCTGATAGGACAAAATAGTTGCCACCCTCGGAACACTTGGGACCAAAACAAATAGGGAGCGTCTATGGAGCAGTTGATTGAGAAATCGTTATTTCCCAGTCGATCATAGAAACGTGCAGCCAAAAGCATCCTTTGTTCCACTTGACGGGATGTGCACATGCTTTGCTAGCTAGCTACTTATTGAAAAACACTTGTACATCCTTTTGATTTGGACAGAGCTAAGTGACAACAAATTGGATTTCACTTAGCTTAGTACTACCGCTGCTCATCACAACTTTAAAAGGCACTTCATTGAAATAAATAAGTAGATGTTCTTTAGACTTAAGTATAATTCAAAAGTGCTAGTGGTTTAAAATCAAAGAAGAAGTAAAAGAAATCAAAGACAAAAATATGGAAACCACTAGAATATGCAAGTTGCACATTTCTTGAGAAAAGTGCAGCTAGTGTAGAAAATAATTTTCTACTTGCACATTTCTTGAAAAAAGTGCAACTAGTACTGAAAACAGGTCGGAGTTCCATTCTAAGGAATGTGCATATTGTATCAAAAATTGTTTGCACTTGCACATTTCTTTAAAAAAGTGCAACTCATTTAAAAAACTAGTTGCCCATTCCATGTTTCTTGAGTAAAGTGCAACTTGTATTGGAAATTGGTTAAGGTTGCATATTTCTCGAGTGAATTAAAACTCCAATAGAAAACCCGTCGCTAGTTGCATGTTTCTCGATAAAAAATGCAACTCTTATTGAAAGCCTCTTAGAATTGATGAATGGTTGTACGTGTCTCTCTTTAAAAAAAGGAAACTTAAAAAAAACTACAAATGCTCCACCAGAAATCCAAATATTAATTTTGCTTACACTATTATACTCATTAAGCCGAGGCATACACACCAATGCCACACTTGCACACGAAAAAAACACAACTTATATTGAAAAGCATTATCAAAAATGGGTTTTATTGCATGTTTCTTGAGAAAAGTGCAACTAAGATCGCAAATAGGTTTTAGTTGCACATTTCTTATGAACAGTGCAACTCGTATCGAAAAGAAACCAGAGTTGCATATTTCTAGAGGAAAGTGCAACTCGTCCAAAAAAAAGTTCAAATTGGATATTTCTTGAGAAAAGTGCAACTCGTATCGAAAATAAATCGGAGTTGCATATCTCTAGAGAAAGATGCAACCCATATGAAAAACTAGTTGGTAGTTGCACTTTTCTCCAGAAATGTGTAACTCGTATTAAAAACAGTAAGTTGCAATTTTCCTATTAAAAGTGTAAGTCATATTGAGTATCAGTTACTAGTTGCACATTTTTTGGAAAAAAATGCAACTTGTAGAGAATATTC
Organism: Dactylis glomerata; assembly: GCA_007115705.1. Lineage (NCBI taxonomy): Eukaryota > Viridiplantae > Streptophyta > Magnoliopsida > Poales > Poaceae > Dactylis > Dactylis glomerata. The sequence goes on along the minus strand of QXEO01000531.1, from coordinate 1,021,976 downwards.
ATTGCTAGTTTCACATTTCTTGAGAAAAAGGTGCAACAAGTATAAGAGTTGCTAGTTACACATTTCTAAAGAAAAAGTATAACTCATATTGCTAGTTGCATGTTTCTCCAAAAAAAGTGCAACCAGTCAAGTAAGATGACAAATTTTTAAAGAAAAAATACATACGAATCACTAGTTGCACTATTCTAGATGAGTTGGTTCATATTTCAAACATATAAACCTAAGAAAAAAAAGAATAACAAAAAAGAAGACAACACAAAAAAAACGCAAAGACACTATCAAAGTCAAAAGCCTTCCTGTTTGTCCTTTGTAAAGGTATAATGTTTTTTAGTTGCACAACGAAAACTTATGGAGCAATGATCTACATAAATAAACAGAAAAGGGAGATAAAAAAAACAACAAAGTTAAAATGAAGTGGCGCAGAATTCTTTATTTATAAGTGATAGTATTACCATAGGACAACACGTACGTCGTTTCTTGTTGGTCACAGACTGAATCCAAGTGGTGCATGTCGCGAGTTCGACTTCTCCTTTCCGCAAGCGCGTGCAACACCATTTCCGCCGTGGCTAAGTTGTGCGCGAATCTTAAAGCAAATCGGACGGTTGCGATGGTCGACTGAGAAATACGAATTTCTCAGACGTCCGATACTTAGTAAATCCGAAACTAATAGGTGTAAAACATATACATATTTTATATCTGTTGTTCGATGCAAACAAACTAAATGAGACACGATTTTGGATCGACCCACTGAAGATGCTTGCTGGCAGCATGGTGCGATCGAAAGGCCAACGGCCGAACTTTATTAACGTGGAAAAGGGCTAGTACAGCCTGTACAGGTACCAAAGTGTGGCAAAGAACGGCTGAGATAGATGTAAAAAGTAACTAAAGTCACGAAACGAAAAACCATACTCAAAGAACAGAGACACTGAGACAGGATCAGAAAGCAGCGACGCTGCCCGCTGCCTTGCAGGTACGGAGATCCATGGCCGAGTCTCCCGGCACCGACGAGCTCGTGATCTCCTCCCTCCCGCTCGAGATGCGGTGCCTGCCGTCCCCGCTGAGGCAGTATGGGGGCTTCTGGTTTCCCGAGCCGATCCTGCCGGGCGTCTCGGCGGTCCGCGCGCGGTTCGAGCCCAGGCCGTCCGACGTCTTCCTCGCCAGCTTCCCCAAGTCCGGCACCACCTGGCTCAAGGCGCTCGCCTTCGCCGTTGCTCACCGCGCTGACCACCCGCCCCGCGGCATCGACCACCCGCTCCGCCGCCGCAACCCGCACGAGTGCGTTGAGTTCCTCGAGATGGCCTTCGCGCTCTCGCCGGTCAAAGGCGAAGACGTGTTCGCGGCGCTCCCTTCTCCCCGCGTGCTCGCCACCCACCTACCATACGCCCTGCTTCCGCAGCGGGTAACGGCGGAGGGCGCGGGATGCAAGATCGTGTACATCTGCCGCGACCCCAAGGACGCCTTCGTCTCCAACTGGATTTTCGCCAACAAGATGGCGGCCATGGCCGCCGGCGACAGCAAATCGCCGCCACCGCCGTTCGCGATCGAGGAGGCGTTCGAGCTGTTCTGCGAGGGCAGGTTCATGGGCGGCCCGCAGTGGAGCCACGTCGCCGGCTATTGGGAGGCGAGCCGGAGGTGCCGGGAGAAGGTGCTCTTCCTCCGGTACGAAGAGATGCTCCAAGACCCGGCGGGCCAAGTGAGGAAGCTGGCGAAGTTCATGGGGTGGGCATTCTCCGCCGAAGAAGAGTCGGCTGGGGTGGTGCAAGACATCGTCGAGATATGCAGCATCGACGTTTTAAAGAACATGGAGGTGAACAAGAATGGTGCCCAGTTCAACGTCAATAACGAGTCCTTCTTTCGGAAAGGGGTCGCCGGAGACTGGAGCAACCACCTGACGCCGGCGATGGCGGAGCGTCTGGACATGGTAGTTGAGAACGGGCTACGAGAGTCGGGTTTCACGTTCGCCGTCGGCGAGTCCGCGTGAGAGTGAGACACCGGCCGGCAGGGGAGTACGTACGTATTAATATCTGGGGTCAACGACGAGCATTTCGCGATCGGTGCTGAGAAAAGCAGGGCACGTACGACCAGATCCAGATCCAGAGGAAGTATGTTAGCATCGTGCGTCTTTCCCTTTTTTTTGAGAGATGCGTCTTTCCATTCTTGAAGGTGTCGTTGTTTGAGCGCTCTTATGTTAAGCTCTATGAGATGCACTGCATGACCACGTGCATCAGTGTCAAAGATTTTTTTAGTTGTAAGTATGAGCTTAATAAGACTAATGCATCATATAAAGCTGAACAAAATGCATTAGCGTGGCCATAATTCCAGCTCACAAGGCTGCAAACCTAAAAAAAATTGCGCTTTGTTGGAGAGGTGCATCGGGTGAATTTTTTTCACTAGCTTCGCCCCGTTTTTACCCTCGTGCTCGTGGTTCAAGCTGAAGTGTGATACAACCGTTTTACTGATCGCTTTTTTTAACAAATCGGTTGTGTGCATCCTCAATATATTAATTAGCTCCTGGTTTAAAGGCTTCTTCTTTTTACACCATATTTTGAGTGTTCCTGCAAGTTGATTAGTTCTCGCCAAAAAAGTTTTATTGAAGTGAAGAGCGAGCCATTTTTTACACAACTCTAAAAATCCTCTTCTTTTAACCACAAAGAGGAACCGCAATAACAACAAAATCTAAACTAGCTTAAGAGCTACTGCATGGCACAGTCCGCCAGAGCTCAAGGGCTCCTAGGTGGTTAATATTAAATTTCACTGCTCATAGGGCGACTTTGGTTAGCCGACGTTCTTTGAGTTTTGAGTCTCAAGTTCTTCTAGAGGTAAAAATTGTAGATTCAACATTCATTGGTTAACCCTTTGCAATGACAACATCCACGGGAAAGTTCTTTTTGTTGAATACATTTGCATGAAGTTTGCCTAGATTTCTCTTCGGCATGAGAACCCAAGATCTGCCTTTAGCAATTTGATGCAACGATGTCGGTAATGTGTGTCATTTCCTTCTTGAAGGTGTCGTCATTGGATCACTTTTCTGTCAAGGAGTGTTGCTCTATAAGATGTACTTACACACGTGCATTAGGGTCAAATAATTATTTAGTAGTAAGTATGAGCTTAATAAGGCCAATGCATCATGTTAAGCTAAACAAAATTCATTAGGGCAACCATAATTCCAACTCACAAGGCTACAAACCTAAAAAAATTCATGCTACTTTGTAGAGTTGCATCGGGTGAATTTTTCACTAGCTCCGCCTTGTTGTTACCCGTGTGCTCGTGGTTCAAGTGTGATACAACCATTTTACTGACCGATCTATTTTTGAATCGGTTGTGTCCATCCTCGATATAATGACTAGCTCTGGACATAGTGAAAAGATATACTCTTGATATTAATATATTTTTTCTTTATTGAAAAGATAGAGGGTGACACTGTGTTTTGGCAAAGGTTGGTGTTTTTTCTGTTAATTAAGCAATACCATAGTATTATCACAAAAAATAATACTTTGGTTATGATGGAAATTAAGCGCCTTGCTGGCATGTAGACACCTCTAAAGCAGCTCCGATAATTGAGCGGAGTTCATTTCTGAATGAACTATGATCATATTTATCCCCGGAAGGATGACTTGTGACTTGTGTTATATAGCTGTGACTTGGTTCCGATTTCCCTATCAAGCATTTACAATCCACACACGTATGTACGTACTGTGGGAGCTCCAGCTTGCGAGCTTCCTTTGCGTGCGTAGGAAGCAAATCACTCAATCAGGATCTCGATTGGTACTATGTGCGAATCTGTGCGTGTGTGTGTGTGTGAGAGAGAGAGAGAGAGAGAGAGAGAGAGAGAGAGAGAGAGAGAGAGAGAGATATCCCGCATGGCAACCGGTTAGTCGAAGTGCTGAAATGACAATCTCGATTATGGCTTTTTTTTTCCAGTGGAAGCAGCCGGAGAAAGAAAACTGCCGTTGAAGAGATAATATGTAGAGTTGCATCGGGTGAATTTTTCACTAGCTCCGTCTTGTTGTTACCTGCGTGCTTGTGGTTCAAGTGTGATACAAAACCATTTTACAGACCGATCTATTTTTGTAATTAATCGGTTGTGTCCATCCTCGATATAATGATGACTAGCTCTGGATATCGTGTTGGTGCATAACCCCGATGTAAAAGATATACTCGTGATATTAATATCTTTTCTTTATTGAAAAGATAGAGGGTGACACTATATATGTTCTACTCCATCCGATCGGAAATAACTGTCGGTAATTTTGTACTAGCTTAGTACAAAGTTTGTACTAAGTGTCCGATAGTTATTTTCGATCGGACAGAGTATCAAAGGTTGAAGAAAACTGCCGTTGAAGAGAGAATATCGCGCGCACCCCGGCCGGCACGGGGCCATTGTAGGAGTACATCCTTTTCGTTTCACCGGTGGATAGCAGCGTGTTATCTTCCTCGCGGAGCGCTCCCGTTGGTCCACCTCTCCGGACTCCTGGCGAGCGGCTTTTGGCAGCGCGCGTACGTGTGAACACGGCTGGCAAGACGAGCATCTTCCTCGGCATGAATCATGAATCCGATCGTGATGCGGCTGCGATCATGTGTTGCTGTCGTGATCCCAGCTTACCAGGATGCTTATCTAGAAAAATACGTACGTGCCTCTCGAGTGGTTGCATGTATGCGTATTGTTAATTTCATGTTAGGCGCAGGCGTGGTGGCGCGGTTGGATGCACGGGGCGGTCGATCGGAGGAAAAACATCGCGATTCCGACCGGTGCGCAACTCTTTCTGATGGGCCTTTATTCCCTTCCCGGTATGCTCGAGATTTGTGGTGGGCCGTCAACTGTTTGCCTCTGGATTAATGGAGTAATAGTTTCTGCACACTTAATTCTAAAAAATGTTCATGCACACTTATACTACATTACCTAAGAATATAGTGGGGCCGCGTAGAGCAGATTATTATTCAGAACGGATTTGCTGAACTGAACTGACCAGCCAATACAAAGAGAGGAGCCATGCCGTGCAAGGAAAAACACACTCCACATACTAAGGGCGCGATTGGTAGCGTGTAAGGAGTTTAGCCAGGCTATAGGGAGCAGAAACCAGGTTGATTGGATGCCATGAGTCCCTCTATATCTCGTACCGCACGTACTTTAAAGCACTCAAAAGCATCCTCTATATAGACCCCCTGAGGATGCGCTCAAATCAGGAGTTTCCACGGGCCCTGGGGAGCGCAAAGGGAGAGAAGCTTGCATGTGAGTGTACATATAATTTGCTTTCGCTCACCCTCCTAATACTGCTTCATCCTAAGCTCTCTCATATTAATATAACCGTGGTTCATTTAAACATGTGTTCTACATGAAAAAGATGCACCTCGACGAGGTAAATCTTTTCTGACTATCCGTTTCGAGTTTCGTTTGGTGTAACCTTCAATTTTGTTTGAAAATAATTTGACCAAATTTTGTCAAATTTGTCGCACATAGTCTGCCGTTTAAAAATTTCTTTGGCGAGTAGCTTCACCATACTGTTCCACACAACTTTCGCGTTCTAAGTTTTTTATTTCGGTGATCATAGAAAATATAGTCTGTATCTCTCTTGTATACTGCTATGGTGTATGTATATGTATGTGTCGTGGTATTCTAGTTACCATAACCATGGTTCGTTTAATCATGTGTTTAACATGAAAAAGATACATCTTGACGAGGTGAATCCATTCCGACTATCTGTTTCGAGTTTTATTTGGTGTAACCTTCAATTTCGTTTCAAAGAGATTTGATTGAATTTTGTCAAATTCGTCGCACATGATCCGCCGTTTAAAATTTTCTTTGGCGAGTAGCTTCACCACACTGTTTCACACAACTTTCGTGTTATATGTTTTTTGCTTTGATGATCACAGAAAATTTGATCTGCATCTCTTATATACTACAATGATGTACGTACGTGTGTTCATCCTGTGTGGACTGAAGGTGTTCATTCTATATGGACTCAAGATGTTCATCTCTCTGGATTGAAGGTGTGCATACTCGCCGTTGCAGCATAGATCATCGGAGCGTGGTGCGGTGCGACAGACTCAGCGGTTTCGGCGGCTACCGGCTGCGAGCGGCGACGCGGTGAGATGGACTCGCCGGCTTCGGCGTCACGGCAGCGTCGGCCCGGCCTCTTCACAGTACCCATACATTGTTCTTGTTACAATGTGTGTCAGGTGCTCATGCTCACCGTGCTCGGACTTGCTGGCTTTGGTGCCTACTGATACGTCTCAAACGTATCTATAATTTTTTATGCTCCATGCTTGTTTACACACCATTTGCTTTGTGTTTTGTTACACTTCGTGGCGTTTTTATGTATTTTTCGGAACTAACCTACTAACGAGATGCCACAGTGCCAGTTCCCTGTTTTCTGTTGTTTTTGTGTTTCAGAAAAGTTACACTGGAAATATTCTCGGAATTGGACGAAACAAAAGTCAAACCTTCTATTTTTCTCGAAGCATCACGAAGTCCGAACATGAGACGGAGGGGGGCCAGGAGCCAGGCTCACCCTAGGGTGGCGCGGCCTACCCCTGGCCCACGCCACCAGGGGGTGAGGCCAGCTGGCCCACCTCCTGACACTGCCCTTTCGACTATATATTCCCCTCGATGGGAAAAACCTAAGAGACGGATCGCTTTTCTTCGAAACATACTACAAGCCGCCGCCATCGTTGTCGCGAGATCGGGAGGATCCAAGAGCTCTTCCCGGCACCCTGCCGGAGAGGGTAATCCCTGCCAGAGGCCTTCTCCACCACCATGGTCGCCTGTGGAGTGATGTGTGAGTAGTCTACCTTGGACTACGGGTCCATAGCAGTAGCTAGATGGTCGTGTTCTCCACCATGTGCTTCACGTTTAGATCTTGTGAGCTGCCCTATATGATCAAGATCATCTTTATGTAATTCTACATGTTGTGTTTGTTGGGATACAATGAGTATTGGTATTATGTTAAGTTGATGTGCTGAATTATATATCTTTATGTTATCTCTATGTCATTTATGATCTTGCATGCTCTCCATTGCTAGTAGATATCTTGACCGAGTAGATGCTAGTGACTCCAAGAGGGAGTATTTATGCTCGATAGTTGGGTTCATGCCTCTAGTAATCTAGGGGAGTGACAGAAACCTCTAAGGTTGTAGATGTGCTGTTGCCACTAGGGAGAAAAACAACATTCTTTTGTCCAAGGACATTCGCTTTGTTTACTTTACGCACTGTTCGCAACTTAATACCCAATGTTTGCTCGGATGACATTCGGAGGGTGGATTATTAGTCATAGATGCAGTTGGATTACGGTCTATGTACTTTGTCGTAATACCCAGAGTGAATCTCATAGTGATCCTCATGACATATGTACGTTATCTTTGCTCTATCAATTGCCCAACTATAATTTGTTTACCCAGCATGTTGCTATTTATCTTATAGAGAGACACCACTAGTGAACTGTGGATATGATACGTCTCCAACGTATCTATAATTTTTGATGCTCCATGCTTGTTTTTACACCATTTGCCTAATGTTTCGTTACACTTCGTGGCACTTTTATGCATTTTCCGGAACTAACCTATTAACAAGTTGCCACAGTGCCAGTTCCCTGTTTTTCTGCTGTTTTTGTGTTTCAGAAGTGATACACAGGAAATATTCTCGGAATTAGACGAAACAAGTTCCTGAAGTATTATTTTACCCGGAAGCTTCCAGAGATCCGAAGGAGAGTAGGAGGGGGGCCACCAGGGCCCCACACACAGGGCTAGCACGGCCAGGGCCTGGGCCGCGCCACCCTGGTGTGAGGGCGCCTGGCTCCTCCTCTGACATCGCCCCTTCGCCTATAAAGACCCCCCGACGGAAAAAACCTAAGTACCCGATCACTTTTCTAGAACACATCGTGATCCGCCGCCGCCATCGACCCGAAGATCGGGAGGGTCCAGAAGCTCTTCCTGGCACCCTGCCGGAGAGGGGAATCGCCACCGGAGGTCTTCTTCATCGCCATGCTTGCCTCCGGAGCGATGAGTGAGTAGTCTACCTTGGACCATGGGTCCATAGCAGTAGCTAGATGGTTGTCTTCTCCACCATGTGCTTCATGTTTAGATCTCATGAGCTGCCCTACATGATTGAGATCACCATTATGTAATTCTACATGTTTAGTTTGTTGGGATCCAATGAATATTGGTGTTTATGATTGAGTTGCTGTACTGAATTATATCTTTTGTTATCTCTTTGTTGTTTATGATCTTGCATGCTCTCCGTTGTTAGTAGCTATCTTGGCCGAGTAGTTGCTAGTGACTCCAAGAGGGGGTATTTATGCTCGATAGTGGGTTCATGCCTCTATTTAACCTGGGGGAGTGACAGAAACCTCTAAGGTTGTAGATGTGCTGTTGCTACTAGGGAGAAAACAACATTCATATGCTCAAGGGCATATGCTTTGTTTACATTACACACTTTGCTTAATGCAATTATCTGTTGTTCGCAACTTAATACTTGTGGAGTTCTCAGATTGATTCGCCACAAGTGGATTATTAGTCATAGATGCAGTTGGATGGCGGTCTATGTATTTTGTTGTAATGCCCAGAGTAAATCTCATAGTGATCTTCTTGACATATCACGTTTATCTTTATTCTATCAATTGCCCAACTTTAATTTGTTTACCCATCATGTGTTATTTATCTTATGGAGAGAGACCACTAGTGAACTGTGGACCCCGGTCCTATTTCCATCATATTGCTATCACCTGTTTACTTTACTCGCACTGTTTACTTTACTCGCATATTCTATTGTTTTCCACTCGATACGCTCATAACCTTTGTTTCAAGCAAACCGGTGAGATTGACAACCTCATCGCAAGTTGGGAACGAAGTACTTGGTTGTGTTGTGTGCAGGTTCCACGTTGCTGCTCGCAAAGCAAAGCTTGGACGAGGCGCCATATATAAATTGTTCGAAGCTGTCGCAAGCTAGCAAGCATCACCTTCAGTCGTTTGTCTCTCCTCTCCAAGATCGACATACCTTGGTTTCTTAACTGAGGGAAAACTAGCTGCTATACTCATCATACCTTCCTCTTGGGGTTCCCAACGGGCTGGTTATTCACCACGCACAAGGAATCTTCTGGTGCTGTTGATAGGGACTTGAAGAATAAGAAGCTCATACATCAATTACATTCTCCCACGTCAACCACGCGCCAGCAGCTAATTTTCTGGCGCCGTTGCCGGGGAGGAAGTAGAAGACTTCTGCGAGGGGAGTTTTCGCACGCACATCCTTTACTTTGTTATTGTTTTGCTTTACTTTATTTATTTTACCTGCATCATTTTATATCAAAAACCCAAAAAAATTAGAATCCTTGGTAGTTGTTTTTACTTGTTTACTTTCGTTTTGCTGAAATGGCCAATCCCGAAAACACCAAGTTGTGTGACTTTACTAGCACAAGCAATAGTGATTTTATCTGCACTCCTATTGCACCACCTGCTCCTGCTGCAAACTTTTATGAGATTAAGCCTGCTTTGTTGAACCTTGTTATGAAAGAGCAATTCTCTGGTGCTAGTACTGAAGATGCTGCAGCTCATCTCAACAATTTTGTTGAGCTATGTGAGATGCAGAAATATAAGGATGTAGAAAGTGGTATTATTAAGCTCAAGCTGTTTCCTTTTTCTTTGAGAGGAAAAGCTAAAGATTGGTTGCTGTCTTTGACTAAGAATAGTATTGATTCATGGGCTAAGTGTAAGGATGCTTTTATTGGTAGATACTATCCTCCTGCTAAGATTATGTCCTTGCGTAGCAATATTATGAAGTTTACTCAGTTTGATAATGAACATGTTGCTCAAGCTTGGGAAAGAATGAAATCTATGATAAAGAATTGCCCCACTCATGGACTGACTACTTGGATGATTGTCCAAACTTTTTATGCAGGACTGAATTTTTCTTCAAGGAACCTACTTGATTCAGCTGCTGGAGGCACTTTTATGTCCCTTACCTTGGGCGCCGCAACAAAGCTACTTGACAACATGATGGTAAATTATTCTGAATGGCGCACCGAGAGAGCTCCACAAGGTAAGAAGGTAAATTCTATTGAGGAAACCTCTTCCTTGAATGATAAGATTGATACCATTATGGCTATGCTTGCTAATGATAGGACTCATGTTGATCCTAATAATGTTCCTTTGGCCTCTCTGGTTGCTCAAGAAGAGCATGTTGATGTGAATTTCATTAGAAACAATAATTTTAACAACAATGCTTATAGGCCGTTTCCTTCTAATGTTGATAATAGCTATCTTGGTAGACCTAAAATGCCTAGTGAAGAAAGAATTTTTGAACTTGAAAAGGCTACCAAGAATTTTATGCAGGTGCATGATGCGTGGTGAATGACCAGCCCGTTGGGAACCCCAAGAGGAAGGTGTGATGAGTATAGCAGCTGGTTTTCCCTCAGTTCAGAAACCAAGGTTTATCGTTCTTGGAGAGGAGAGACAAACGACTGAAGGTGATGCTTGCTAGCTTGCGACAGCTTCGGACAATTTATATATGGCGCCGCGTCCAAGCTTTGCTTGCTAGCTGCAACGCGGAACCTGCACACACACACAACCAAGTACTTTGCTCCCAACTAGCGATGAGGTTGTCAATCTCACCGGTTTGCTTGAAACAAAGGTTATGAGTGTATCGAGTGGAAAACAGTAGAGTATGCGAATAAAGTAAACAGTGCGAGTAAAGTAAACAGGTGATAGCAATATGATGGAAATAGGACCGGGATCCACAGTTCACTAGTGGTGTCTCTCCATAAATAAATAACACATGCTGGGTAAACAAATTACAGTTGGGCAATTGATAGAATAAAGATAAACGTGATATGTCAAGAAGATCTCTATGAGATTTACTCAGGGCATTACAACAAAATACATAGACCGCCATCCAACTGCATCTATGACTAATAATCCACTCCCGGGGATATCAATCCGAACACCCCATGAGTATTAAGTTGCGAACAATAGATAATTGCATTAAGCAAAGTGTGTAATGTAAACAAAGCATATGCCCTTGAGCATATGCATGTTGTTTTCTCCCTAGTAGAAACATCACATCTACAACCTTAGAGGTTTCTGTCACTCCCCCAGGTTAAGCAGAGGCATGAACCCACTATCGAGCATAAATACCCCCTCTTGGAGTCACTAGCAACTACTCGGCCAAGATAGCTACTAACAACGGAGAGCATGCAAGATCATAAACATCATAGAGATAACAAAAGATAAAATTCAGTACAGCAACTCAATCATAAACACCAATATTCATCGGATCCCAACAAACCAAACATGTAGAATTACATAACGGTGATCTCAATCATGTAGGGCAGCTCATGAGATCTAAACATGAAGCACATGGTGGAGAAGACAACCATCTAGCTACTGCTATGGACCCATAGTCCAAGGTAGACTACTCACTCATCGCTCTGGAGGCAAGCATGACGATGAAGAAGACCTCCGGTGGCGATTCCCCTCTCCGGCAGGGTGCCGAGAAGAGCTTCTGGACCCTCCCGATCTTCGGGTCGACGGCGGCGGCGGATCGCGATGTGTTCTGGAAAAGTGATCGGGTACTTAGGTTTTTTCCATCGGGGGGTCTTTATAGGCGAAGGGGCGATGTCAGAGAGGAGCCAGGCGCCCTCATGCAGGGCCCGCGCGGCCAGGGGCCTGGCCGCGCCACCCCTGCGTGTGGGGCCCTGGTGGCCCCCCTCCTACTCTCCTTCGGATCTCTGGAAGCTTCCGGGTAAAATAAGACTTCAGGAACTTGTTTCGTCCAATTCCGAGAATATTTCCTGTGTATCACTTCTGAAACACAAAAACAGCAGAAAACAGGAAACTGGCACTGTGGCAACTTGTTAATAGGTTAGTTCCGAAAAATGCATAAAAGTGCCACTAAGTGTAACGAAACAATAGGCAAATGGTGTAAAAACAAGCATGGAGCATCAAAAATTATAGATACGTTGGAGACATATCAAGCATCCCCAATCTTAACTCCTGCTCGTCCTCGAGTAGGTAAGTGATAACAAAAGAATAATTTTTGAGGTGACATGCACCTACACAATCTTGATCATATATGTCAGCATTTGTGAGCTGGGATCATAAGAACTTAAAACATGGGCATGAAGATATAATCTTGACAATAAGAACTTAGCAACCATGTTGTAAACATGCAAATGAACACAAACAAAAGATCATGAAAATGAAACAATGAAAGTCAAATGTGTGTTCAAATCATAAGGAAAAACATACAAATGGTTTTCAGCTTGTCCTTCAAAGAGAGCAAAACATAAATGCATAGGACACCTTCAAGTTTAAGAGGGCGACTAGATACAAATAATTTAAGAACAAGTGAAACCAACAATATGAATCAATCAATGAACTTTGGGACAATGCATATCACACTAAGAATGACAACTATGCTCTCTTAATGGTGCATAAAGATAGAAGGTGGTGACTCAACATAAAAGTAGAAGAAAGGCCCTTCGCAGAGGGAAGCAGTGATTGCAAGTTTTATAACCTTCAAAAATTATGGTACTTACCGGCTTTGAGCTCTCATTGCCCCCATCATAAGCATCTTGAATGGTTAAAGTTAATGCGAGAACAATTATGATGCATATGCTTGACAAATCATAAGTTGAAAACCTCGTGCCCCGTGAATACGAGTACCCAAACCTCATGCTACTTTACTTATAGTCCCAAGCAAGGCTCTTGTCATTGTAAGTATATGCATATCATTGAGAACCGCCAATGGGGTACCTCCGTGCCCGATGACATGGAACAAGCCCACACCAAAATGACAGGACAAGCAGACAATGAACACCTCGACATCTCTTTTATTTGCCTTTTGTTTAGCTTTTTATTGTGAGATGCGTCGTCGTATGTTCACCATGGGTATGCTGCAAATTTCCACCATGAATTATGCATGGCTTAGATTGGCGGCCCGGCGTTTTCCTAACACATATACAAACTCCATGATCCCCACAAGATTCCCAATTCATTTCACACCGTGGGCATCCATAAACAAAAGATCACGATATCAACTCAAATAAGAAGTGCAATGTTGAAAGCTTGCCCATGACAGCATGGCTGGGCTAGAATCCAACTTACAACTTGCAAGCATAACAACTCAACATAAGAGACCACAATGTCAAATTTTTAAGAATAGGAAAAAGTAAAGTGTGCCTTCCGGTTCGTGAGAGCTTTACTGACCGAATTTCGCATAATACTGGTAAGAGTTTAATTTGAAGAGAAAATAAAAGCAAGTCAAATTTACTTGGAATAGCAAATTGCTAGTAGGTATGTATGGTGGACACTTTGGAAAACTTTGGCTTTTAGGAGTTGGATGCATGAGTAGAGCTCATACTCAGTACAAGGCGAGGGCTAGCAAAAGACTGGGAGCGACCAACTAAGAGAGCAATAATGGCCATAATCATGCAAAGCGACAAAGCGACATTAAAAGAAGCATAAGATGGCATCAAAAGTCAAAAACTAAATGATCATGAAGGCTATTGGAAACTTTGTAAGAGTCTAACATGTGTGAGCATGCGCCAAGTCAACCCAAATAAAGCATCAAGGAGAAAACCAAAATAATGCTTCCATACAATAAAAACAACGCATGATTTTTTTTCAAAGGCTCATTAAGCAATCTCAGTTATTTGAGACAAGTCATGCTACAGCAAAACCACTAAGCATACTATCAAAAAGACATCAAGCATGACATGAAAAAGCCTAAGCCGCAGTCTACACAAGCTCCTTCTTGTACCACTATTTTGCACAAAGCTTTTTCTCTTTTCCAACACCATTTGAAATTTTTATAAACACCTCTTTTGATGAAAAACAATAAAGATCAGAGGCAAAAATACACCTTGATGAAAATATATGACAAGGTCTGAATGCAAATCAAGGCGAAAACGAAAACCAAAAGCAGTAGCAGAAAAAGAAGAACACTCGATTTTAATAAGAGTGAAAACTAGAGCGTTCTTGGCAAATGAAAATGAGTACATCTCCTCCAAAAGAAATTTGTTGGGGTCCAACCATTTATTGCAGCAAACAAACAAACTAACCAACTAAGAAAACTAAAACAACTGACGCTCCAAGAAAAACACATAGTGCATGAAGGAATAAAAATATAGTGTTTTGAAAGGTGACCTGATTTTTGCCGATGAAGAAGGGGTGCCTCGGGGGCATCCCCAAGCTTTGACGCTTGTACTTCTTGGATATTTCTTGGGGTGATGCATGGGCATCCCCAAGCTTGAGCTTTTTTCTATTCCTCAACTCATCTCATCATTCTCCAATCCCTACACTTGAAAACTTCCTTCATACAAAACTAAACACAATTCTATTAGCAACATTAGTGCAAGCATAACATATAATCAATCCTCTTTTTGCTTCAGGTTTCAACTCAAAACCACCACATATATAGCAAATACTACTGTAGCAACCTCCCCAAAAGTTCCGTGATCAAAAGAACTCAAAAGAAAGCGATAAAGTGGCAAACACAAATATTGGCAGAAATCTGTCAAAACTGAACAGCTGACAAAGGTCGAATTTTTGAGGGATTTTCTGTTGCTCAAATCAAAAAGTGTTCAACTAAAAAAAGTTTGGATATAACCTGGGGAATATGCACAAGAAATCGCAGGTCCAAAAGATAGACAGAGAATTTATACGAATTTTTACGGTGCAGCACCGAAAACAGTTTCAGGACAGCAACATCCCCAAATCTTTACCTCACTCGAATTAGAGGCTTCTCTTGGCACAAAAATGAAATAAACAAGATAAGGAGCGGTCATTACAGTAGTAATGACTTCCAAGACTCAAATAAAAGAAAAAGTACTAAAAATAAAACATTGGGTTATCTCCCAAGAGTGCTTTTCTTTAACGCCTTTGAGCTAGGCGCAGAAAATTGCGAATCAAGTAACATCAAGTGATGAAGCATCAAGCTCATAATTTGCTCTAAGAATAGAGTCAAAAAGTAATTTCTTTCTTTTCCTAGGAAAGTGTTCCATACCTTTCTTTAGTGGGAATTGATATTTGATAGTGCCAGTTCGAAGAAAGGGTCTTCCCAAAATAATAGGACATGAAGCATGGCATTCAATGTCCATAACAAGAAAATCAACGGGAACAAGGTTATTGTTAACCACAATAAGAACATCATTAATCCTTCCCAAAGGTTTCTTCTTAGCAACATCAGCAATAGGAACATCAAAATAACATTTTTCAAGCGGTGGTAAATCAAGCATGTCATAAATTTTTCTAGGCATGATAGAAATACTAGCACCTAGATCACATAAAGCATGGCAATCAAAACAATTAACATGCATATCAATGATGGGTTCTTAACCATCTTCTAACTTCTTGGGAACAGAAGCTTTTTGCTTCAACTTTTCATCCCTAATTTTTATGAGAGCATCGGTAATATGCTTAGTAAAAGCAACATTTAAAGAACTAGCATTGGGAGTCAAAGCAAGCTTTTGCAAGAACAAAATTACTTCAGATATATTGCAGCCATCAACATCAAAATCATTAAAAGAAGTAGAGCTATCATCTCCCACACTCCAAAAAATTTCAGCACTCTTTTGAGAAAAAGTTTTGGCAGTTTTAGGCTTTTTAACACAAGGAGTGGGAGTTTTCTCTACACCAATCAAAGTAAGAGGATTCCTAGTATTAGGAGCAACATCATTAGAGGTTGTAATGGTACATACCTTCATCTCTCTAGCCATCTCATCTTCTCTTTCCCACCTGGCATGCAATTCCGCTAACAATCTAATATTTTCATCAATTCCAACTTGAAAAGCATTAGCGGTAGCAAAAACATTGTTCTCTTTCACATCACTAGGCAACACTTTTAATTTCAGAAGTTCTACATCATGAGCAAGGCTATCAACTTTAGAAGCAAGAATATCAATTTTGCCTAACTTTTCCTCAACAGACTTGTTAAAAGCAGTTTGCTTTCCGATGAAGTCCTTGAGCATTACCTCAAGCTCGGAGGGCGCGGCCCTAGTGTTGTTGTAGGAATTACCATAAGAGTTACCATAACCATTACCATTGGTAGAAGGATACGGCCTATAATTGTTACTAGCAAAATTGTTCCTATAAGCATTGTTGTTAAAATTATTGTTTCTAATGAAATTCACATCAACATGCTCTTCTTGAGCAACCAAAGAGGCCAAAGGAATATTATTAGGATCAACATGAGTCCTATCATTAGCAAGCATAGCCATAATGGTATCAATCTTATCATTCAAGGAAGAGGTTTCCTTTACCTTCTTACCTTGTGGAGCTCTCTCGGTATGCCATTCAAAATAATTTACCATCATGTTGTCAAGTAGCTTTGTTGCGGCGCCCAAGGTAAGGGACATAAAAGGGCCTCCAGCAGCTGAATCAAGTAGATTCCTTGAAGAAAAATTCAGTCCTGCATAAAAAGTTTGGATAATCATCCAGGTAGTCAGTCCATGAGTGGGGCAATTCTTTATCATAGATTTCATTCTTTCCCAAGCTTGAGCAACATGTTCATTATCAAACTGAGTAAACTTCATAATATTGCTGCACAAGGATATAATCTTAGCAGGAGGATAGTATCTACCAATAAAAGCATCCTTACACTTAGCCCATGAATCAATACTTCTTAGTCAAAGACAGCAACCAATCTTTAGCTTTTCCTCTCAAATAAAAAGGAAACAACTTGAGCTTAATAATATCACTATCAACATCCTTATATTTCTGCATCTCACATAGCTCAACAAAATTGTTGAGATGAGCTGCAGCATCTTCAGTACTAGCACCAGAAAATTGCTCTTTCATAACAAGGTTCAACAAAGCAGGCTTAATCTCATAAAAGTGTGCAGTAGGAACAGGTGGCTTAATAGGAGTGCAGATAAAATCACTATTGTTCGTGCTAGTAAAGTCACACACCTTGGTGTTTTCAGGATTGGCCATTTCAGCAAAACGAAAGTAAACAAGTAAAAACAACTACCAAGGATTCTAATTTTTTTGGGTTTTTGATATAAAATGATGCAGGTAAAATAAATAAAGTAAAGCAAAACAATAAAACAAAGTAAAGGATGTGTGTGCGAAAAACTCCCCTCGCAGAAGTCTTCTACTTCCTCCCCGGCAACGGCGCCAGAAAAATAGCTTGATGCGTGGTGAATGACCAGCCCGTTGGGAACCCCAAGAGGAAGGTGTGATGAGTATAGCAACTGGTTTTCCCTTAGTTAAGAAACCAAGGTTTATCGTTCTTGGAGAGGAGAGACAAACGACTGAAGGTGATGCTTGCTAGCTTGCGACAGCTTCGGACAATTTATATATGGCGCCTCGTCCAAGCTTTGCTTGTTAGCTGCAACGCGGAACCTGCACACACACAACCAAGTACTTTGCTCCCAACTTGCGATGAGGTTGTCAATCTCACCAGTTTGCTTGAAACAAAGGTTATGAGTGTATCGAGTGGAAAATAGTAGAGTATGCGAATAAAGTAAACAGTGCGAGTAAAGTAAACAGGTGATAGCAATATGATGGAAATAGGACCGGGATCCACAGTTCACTAGTGGTGTCTCTCCATAGATAAATAACACATGCTGGGTAAACAAATTACAGTTGGGCAATTGATAGAATAAAGATAAACGTGATATGCCAAGAAGGTCATTATGAGATTTACTCTGGGCATTACAACAAAATACATAGACCGCCATCCAACTACATCTATGACTAATAATCCACTCCCGGGGATATCAATCCGAACACCCCATGAGTATTAAGTTGCGAACAACAGATAATTGCATTAAGCAAAGTGTGTAATGTAAACAAAGCATATGCCCTTGAGCATATGAATGTTGTTTTCTCCCTAGTAGCAACAGCACATCTACAACCTTAGAGGTTTCTGTCACTCCCCCAGGTTAAGCAGAGGCATGAACCCACTATCGAGCATAAATACCCCCTCTTGGAGTCACTAGCAACTACTCGGCCAAGATAGCTACTAACAACGGAGAGCATGCAAGATCATAAACATCATAGAGATAACAAAAGATAAAATTCAGTACAGCAACTCAATCATAAACACCAATATTCATCGGATCCCAACAAACCAAACATGTAGAATTACATAACGGTGATCTCAATCATGTAGGGCAGCTCATGAGATCTAAACATGAAGCACATGGTGGAGAAGACAACCATCTAGCTACTGCTATGGACCCATAGTCCAAGGTAGACTACTCACTCATCGCTCCGGAGGCAAGCATGGTGATGAAGAAGACCTCCGGTGGCGATTCCCCTCTCCGGCAGGGTGCCGGGAAGAGCTTCTGGACCCTCCCGATCTTTGGGTCGACGGCGGCGGCGGATCGCGATGTGTTCTAGAAAAGTGATCGGGTACTTAGGTTTTTTCCGTTGGGGGGTCTTTATAGGCGAAGGGGCGATGTCAGAGGAGGAGCCAGGCGCCCTCACGTGGGGCCCATGCGGCCAGGGGCCTGGCCGCGCCACCCCTGCGTGTGGGGCCCTGGTGGCCACCCTCCTACTCTCCTTCGGATCTCTGGAAGCTTCCGGGTAAAATAAGACTTCAGGAACTTTTTCGTCCAATTCCGAGAATATTTCCTGTGTATCACTTCTGAAACACAAAAATAGCAGAAAACAGGAAACTGGCACTGTGGCAACTCGTTAATAGGTTAGTTCCGGAAAATGCATAAAAGTGCCACTAAGTGTAACGAAACAATAGGCAAATGGTGTAAAAACAAGCATGAAGCATCAAAAATTATAGATACGTTGGAGACGTATCAGTGCAATATGAGCAGAACAGGGCTTTCACCAAGACTATGGAGGAGCAAACAGCTCTGTTGAGGACTATTAGTCATCAACTTGAAAATTTAAACAAGGCTATTCCTGAATTGCAAGCTAAGGTTTCCAAAGCTGAAACCGATATTTTATTATTGTCTAATGTGCAATCTTCTTTGGTTAACAGAATGTCCGCTAAGCCTGATCCTTTTGCTACCGCTAATGCTATTCAAGTTGGAATTGATGAAAATATTAGATTGTTAGCGGAATTGCATGCCAGGTGGGAAAGAGAAGATGAGATGGCTAGAGAGATGAAGGTATGTACCATTACTACCTCTAATGATGTTGCTCCTAATGCTAGCAATCCTCTTACTTTGATTGGTGTACAGAAAACTCCCACTCCTTGTGTTAAAAAGCCTAAAACTGCCAAAACTTTTTCCCAAAAGAGTGCTGAAATTTTTCGAAGTGTAGGAGATGATAGCTCTATTTCTTTTAATGATTTTGATGTTGGTGGCTGCAATATATCTGAAGTTATTTTGTTCTTGCAAAAGCTTGCTTTGACTCCTAATGCTAGTTCTTTAAATATTGCTTTTACTAAGCATATTACCAATGCTCTCATAAAAATTAGGGATGAAAAGTTGAGCAAAAAGCTTCTGTTCCCAAGAAGTTAGAAGATGGTTGGGAACCCATCATTGATATGCATGTTAATGGTTATGATTGCCATGCTTTATGTGATCTAGGTGCTAGTATTTCTATCATGCCTAGAAAGATTTATGACATGCTTGATTTACCACCGCTTGAAAAGTGTTATTTTGATGTTCCTATTGCTGATGTTGCTAAGAAGAAACCTTTGGGAAAGATTAATGATGTTCTTATTGTGGGTAATAATAACCTTTGTCCCGTTGATTTTCTTGTTATGGACGTTGAATGCCATGCTTCATGTCCTATTATTTTGGGAAGACCCTTTCTTCGAACTGTAGGTGCTATCATTGATATGAGGGAAGGCACTATCAAATATCAATTCCCACTAAAGAAAGGTATGGAACATTTCCCTAGAAAAAGAAAGAAATTACTTTTTGACTCTATTCTTAGAGCAAATTATGAGCTTGATGCTTCATCACTTGATGTTACTTGATTCGCAATTTTCTGCGCCTAGCTCAAAGGCGTTAAAGAAAAGCACTCTTGGGAGATAACCCAATGTTTTTATTTTCAGTACTTTTTCTTTTATTTGAGTCTTGTAAGTCATTACTACTGTAATTACCACTCCTTATCTTGTTTATTTCGTTTTTGTGCCAAGAGAAGCCTCTAATTCGAGTGAGGTAAAGATTTGGGGATGTTGTTGTCCTGAAACTGTTTTCGGTGCTGCACCGTAAACATTCGTATAAATTCTCTGTATATATTTTGGACCTGCGATTTCTTGTGCATATGCCCCAGGTTATATCCAAACTTTTGTTAGTTGAACACTTTTTAATTTGAGCAACAGAAAACCCCTCAAAAATTTGACCTTTGTCAGCTGTTCAGTTTTGACAGATTTCTGCCAATATTTGTGTTTGCCACTTTATCGCTTTCTTTTGAGTTCTTTTGATCACGGAACTTTTTGGAGAAGTTGCTACAGTAGTATTTGCTATATGTGGTGGTTTTGAGTTGAAACCTGAAGCAAAAAGAGGATTGATTATATGTTATGCTACACTAATATTGCTAATAGAATTGTGTTTAGTTTTGTATGAAGGAAGTTTTCAAGTCTAGGGATTGGAGAATGATGAGATGAGTTGAAGAATGGACAAAAGCTCAAGCTTGGGGATGCCCATGCATCACCCCAAGAAATATCCAAGAAGTACAAGCGTCAAAGCTTGGGGATGCCCCCGAGGCACCCCTTCTTCATCGGCAAAAATCAGGTCACCTTTCAAAACACTATATTTTTATTGCTTCATGCACTATGTGTTTTTCTTGGAGCGTCAGTTGTTTTAGTTTTCTTAGTTGGTTTAGTTTTGTTTGCTGCAATAAATGGTTGGACCCCAACAAATTTCTTTTGGAGGAGATGTACTCATTTTCATTTGCCAAGAACGCTCTAGTTTTCACTATTATTTAAAATCGAGTGTTCTTCTTTTTCCGCTACTGCTTTTGGTTTTCGTTTTCGCCTTGATTTGCGTTCAGACCTTGCCATATCTTTTCATGAAGGTGTATTTTTGCCTCTGATCTTTATTGGTTTTCATCAAAAGAGGTGTCTTTAAAAAATTTCAAATGGTGTTGGAAAAGAGAAAAAGCGTTGTGCAAAAAAGTGGTACAAGAAGGAGCTTGTGTAGACTGCAGCTTAGGCTTTTTCATGTCATGCTTGATGTCTTTTTGATAGTATGCTTAGTGGTTTTGCTGTAGCACGACTTGTCTCAAATAACTGAGATTGCTTAATGAGCCTTTGAAAAAAATCATGCGTTGTTTTTATTGTATGGAAGCATTATTTTGGTTTTCTCCTTGATACTTTATTTGGGTTGACTTGGCGCATGCTCACACATGTTAGACTCTTACAAAGTCGCCAATAGCCTCTATGATCATTTAGTTTTTGAGTTTTGATGTCATCTTATGCTTCTTTTAATGTCGCTTTGTCGCTTTGCATGATTATGGCCATTATTGCTCTCTTAGTTGGTCGCTCCCAGTCTTTTGCTAGCCCTCGCCTTGTACTGAGTATGAGCTCTACTCGTGCATCCAACTCCTAAAAGCCAAAGTTTTCCAAAGTGTCCACCATACATAGCTACTAGCAATTTGCTATTCCAAGTAAATTTGACTTGCTTTTATTTTCTCTTCAAATTAAACTCTTACCAGTGTTATGTGAAATTCGGTCAGTAAAGCTCTCACGAACCGGAAGGCACACTTTACTTTTTCCTGTTCTTAAAAATTTGACATTGTGGTCTCATATGTTGAGTTGTTATGCTTGCAAGTTGTAAGTTGGAGACTAGCCCAGCCATGCAGTCATGGGCAAGCTTTCAACACTGCACTTCTTATTTGAGTTGATATCGTGATCTTTTGTTTATGGATGCCCGCGGTGTGAAATGAATTGGGAATCTTGTGGGGATCATGGAGTTTGTATATGTGTTAGGGAAATGCCGGGCCGCTAATCTAAGCCATGCATAATTCATGGTGGAAATTTGCAGCATACCCATGGTGAACATTCGACGACGCATCTCACAATAAAAAGCTAAACAAATGGCAAATAAAAGAGATGTCGAGGTGTTCATTGTCTGCTTCTCCTGTCATTTTGGTGTGGGCTTGTTCCATGTCATCGGGCACGGAGGTACCCCATTGGCGGTTCTCAATGATATGCATATACTTACAATGACAAGAGCCTTGCTTGGGACTCTAAGTAAAGTAGCATGAGGTTTGGGTACTCGTATTCACGGGGCACGAGGTTTTCAACTTATGATTTGTCAATCATATGCATCATAATTGTTCTCGCATTAACTTTAACCATTCAAGATGCTTATGATGGGGGGCAATGAGAGCTCAAAGCCGGTAAGTACCATAATTTTTGAAGGTTATAAAACTTGCAATCACTGCTTCCCTCTGCGAAGGGCCTTTCTTCTACTTTTATGTTGTGTCACCACCTTCTATCTTTATGCACCATTAAGAGAGCATAGTTGTCATTCTTAGTGTAATATGCATTGTCCCAAAGTTCATTGATTGATTCATATTGTTGGTTTCACTTGTTCTTAAATTATTTGTATCTAGTCGCCCTCTTAAACTTGAAGGTGTCCTATGCATTTATGTTTTGCTCTCTATGAAGGACAAGCTGAAAACCATTTGTATGTTTTTCCTTATGATTTGAACACACGTTTGATTTTCATTTCTTTCATTTTCATGATCTTTTGTTTGTGTTTATTTGCATGTTTACAACATGGTTGCTAAGTTTTTATTGTCAAGGTTATATATTTCATGCCCATGTTTTAAGTTCTTATGATCCCATCTCACAAATGCTTACATATATGATCAAGATTGTGTAGGTGCATGTCACCTCAAAAATTATTCTTTTGTTATCACTTACCTACTCGAGGACGAGCAGGAGTTAAGCTTGGGGATGCTTGATACGTCTCCAACGTATCTATAATTTTTGATGCTCCATGCTTGTTTTTACACCATTTGCCTAATGTTTCGTTACACTTCGTGGCACTTTTATGCATTTTCCAGAACTAACCTATTAACAAGTTGCCACAGTGCCAGTTCCCTGTTTTCTGCTGTTTTTGTGTTTCAGAAATGATACACAGGAAATATTCTCGGAATTGGATGAAACAAGTTCCTGAAGTCTTATTTTACCCGGAAGCTTCCAGAGATCTGAAGGTGAGTAGGAGGGGGCCCACCAGGGCCCCACACATAGGGCTAGCGCGGCCAGGGCCTGGGCCGCGCCACCCTGGCATGAGGGCGCCTGGCTCCTCCTCTGAAATCGCCCCTTCGCCTATAAAGACCCCCTTGACGGAAAAAACCTAAGTCCCCGATCACTTTTCCAGAACACATCGCGATCCGCCGCCGCCGTTGACCCGAAGATCAGGAGGGTCCAGAAGCTCTTCCCGGCACCCTGCCGAAGAGGGGAATCGCCACCGGAGGTCTTCTTCATCGCCATGCTTGCCGCCAGAGCGATGAGTGAGTAGTCTACCTTGGACCATGGGTCCGTAGCAGTAGCTAGATGGTTGTCTTCTCCACCATGTGCTTCATGTTTAGATCTCATGAGCTGCCCTACATGATTGAGATCACCGTTAAGTAATTCTACATGTTTGGTTTGTTGGGATCCGATGAATATTTGTGTTTATGATTGAGTTACTGTACTGAATTATATCTTTTGTTATCTCTTTGTTGTTTATGATCTTGCATGCTCTCCGTTGTTAGTAGCTATCTTGGCCGAGTAGTTGCTAGTGCCTCCAAGAGGGGGTATTTATGCTTGATAGTGGGTTCATGCCTCTATTTAACCTGGGGGAGTGACAGAAACCTCTAAGGTTGTAGATGTGCTGTTGCTACTAGGGAGAAAACAACATTCATATGCTCAAGGGCATATGCTTTGTTTACATTACACACTTTACT
The DNA here is from genome assembly GCA_007115705.1 of Dactylis glomerata. NCBI lineage: Eukaryota > Viridiplantae > Streptophyta > Magnoliopsida > Poales > Poaceae > Dactylis > Dactylis glomerata. The sequence goes on along the minus strand of QXEO01000531.1, from coordinate 998,171 downwards.
TAATGCAATTATCTGTTGTTCGCAACTTAATACTTGTGGAGTTCTCGGATTGATTCGCCACAAGTGGATTATTAGTCATAGATGCAGTTGGATGGCGGTCTATGTATTTTGTTGTAATGCCCTGAGTAAATCTCATAGTGATCTTCTTGACATATCATGTTTATCTTTATTCTATCAATTGCCCAACTGTAATTTGTTTACCCAGCATGTGTTATTTATCTTATGGAGAGACACCACTAGTGAACTGTGGACTGATACGTCTCAAACGTATCTATAATTTTTGATGCTCCATGCTTGTTTTTACACCATTTGTATATTGTTTCGTTACACTTAGTGGCATTTTTATACATTTTCCGGAACTAACCTATTAACGAAGTGCCACAGTGCCAGTTTCCTGTTTTCTGCTGTTTTTGTGTTTCAGAAGTGATACACAGGAAATATTCTCGGAATTGGACGAAACAAGTTCCTGAAGTCATATTTCACGGGGAAGCTTCCAGACATCCGAAGACCTGACGGAGTGGGGCCACGTGGGCCCCAGACACAGGGGCGGCGCGGCCACCCCCCTGGTCGCGCCAGCCCCGTGTGAGGGGGCGTGGTCCCCCCTCTGACATCGTCCCTTCGCCTATATATACCCCCTGACGAGAAAAACCTAAACACCCGATCAGTTTTCCAGAATACATCGCGATCCGCCGCCGCCGTCGACCCGAAGATCGGGAGGGTCCAGAAGCTCTTCCCGGCACCCTGCCGGAGAGGGGAATCGCCACCGGAGGTCTTCTTCATCGCCATGCTTGCCTCCGGAGCGATGAGTGAGTAGTCTACCTTGTACTATGGGTCCATAGCAGTAGCTAGATGGTTGTCTTCTCCACCATGTGCTTCATGTTTAGATCTCATGAGCTGCCTTACATGATTGAGATCACCATTATGTAATACTATGATGTTGGTTTGTTGGGATCCGATGAATATTGGTGTTTATGATTAAGTTGCTGTACTGAAATATATCTTATGTTATCTCTATGTTGTTTATGATCTTGCATGCTCTCCGTTGTTAGTAGCTATCTTGGCCGAGTAGTTGCTAGTGACTCCAAGAGGGGGTATTTATGCTCGATAGTGGGTTCATGTCTCTATTTCACCTGGGGGAGTGACAGAAACCTCTAAGGTGGTAGATGTGCTGTTGCTACTAGGGAGAAAACAACATTCATATGCTCAAGGGCATATGCTTTGTTTACATTACATACTTTGCTTAATGCAATTATCTGTTGTTCGCAACTTAATACTTCTAGGGTGTTCGGATGATATCCCCGGGGGTGGATTATTAGTCATAGATGCAGTTGGATGGCGGTCTATGTATTTTGTTGTAATGCCCAGAGTAAATCTCATAGTGATCTTCTTGACATATCACGTTATCTTTATTCTATCAATTGCCCAACTGTAATTTGTTTACCCAGCATGTTATTTTATCTATGGAGAGACACCACTAGTGAACTGTGGACCCCGGTCCTATTTTAATCATATTGCAATCACCTGTTTAGTTTTCCCGCACTGTTTACTTTACTCGCATATTACTACTGTTTTCCACTCGATACACTCATAACCTTTGTTTCAAGCAAACCGGTGAGATTGACAACCTCATCGCAAGTTGGGGACAAAGTATTTGGTTGTGTGTGTGCAGGTTCCACAAACACCTTCAGTCGTCACCGTCTCTCTTCTCCTGATCGATAAACCTTGGTTTCTTAACTGAGGGAAAACTAGCCGCTACACTCATCATACCTTCCTCTTGGGGTTCCCAACGGGCTGGTCATCACCACGCACAAGGACTTACTGCTCCCACGTCAACTAAACGCCACAGTCTTTTCTGGCGCCATCACACGAGTAGCAGCTTCTTTTCTGGCGCCGTTGCTGGGGAAGAGAGAAGACTTCTGCGAGGGGAGTTCTTCGCACACACATTCTTTACTTTGTTATTTGTTTTGCTTTACTTTATTTTATTTTACCTGCATTGCTTTTATATCAAAACCCAAAAAAATTAGAATCCTTGGTAGTTGTTTTTACTTTACTTTAGTTTATCATGCTGTTCCCTAAGTTCGTTATGGAGGACCTCTCAGTAGGTAGTGGTTCGATTATTGGCAAAAGTAACATTGAGGAGTTCTTTAATCACATTAGTATGCATAAGGAAGTTGAGGAAAAGTCTTTGGTTGAGTTAGCTCCTAGTTATGAAGTTGCTTCTGCTCATTTAGTTCACATGTTAGAAGCTAGGTTTGCTAGTCTTAATTCTTCTATGCAATACATGTTCCTCAAGCTTCATGAAATTGAGGATCCCGAAAAGAAAGCTTTTATCTTAGAAACCTTGCGCACAGAATTTAGAGATGTTGCAATTGAGGCTAGGAAAGTTTTTAAGAAGTTTAATAAGCTTGGCTCGCCTGTTAAGGTTGGTACGCCCGATGATTTTAAAGTACCAATACCGTATGAACTTATAGGAATTCATGATGCTTGGGAAAAGAATTCCAGTTGGATTTGCCCTGAAAATCTTTTTTATGAGAGTAGTGTGCCAAAGCGTGATCGTAAAGGAGTTTCAAAAACTCAGTTGAACACATTTTCTTTCATTGTTGAAAAGATCTCTGCTGTTGATCTTAATGCTTCATCTGATATTACTTGATTCGCAATTTTCTGCGCCTAGCTCAAAGGCGTTAAAGAAAAGCACTCTTGGGAGATAACCCATTGTTTACTTTTCAGTACTTTTTCTTTTATTTGAGTCTTGGAAGTCATTACTACTGTAATGACCGCTCCTTATCTTGTTTATTTCGTTTTTGTGCCAAGAGAAGCCTCTAATTTGAGTGAGGTAAAGATTTGGGGTTATTGCTGTCCTGAAACTGTTTTCGGTGCTGCACCGTAAAAATTCGTAAAAATTCTCTATTTATCTTTTGGACCTGCGATTTCTTGTGCATATGCCCCAGGTTATATCCAAACTTTTCTTAGTTGAACACTTTTTGATTTGAGCAACAGAAAATCCCTCAAAAATTCGTCCTTTGTCAGCTGTCCAGTTTTGACAGATTTCTGCCAATATTTGTTTTTGCCACTTTATCGCTTTCTTTTGAGTTCTTTTTGATCATGGAACTCTTGTGGAAGTTGCTACAGTAGTATATACTTTATATGTGGTGGTTTTGGGTTGAAACCTGAAGCTAAAAGAGGTTGAATATATTTTATGCTTACACTAATGTTGCTAATAGAATTGTGTTTAGTTTTGTATGAAGGAAGTTTTCAAGTGTAGGGATTGGAGAATGATGAGATGAGTTGAAGAATGGACAAAAGCTCAAGCTTGGGGATGCCCATGCATCACCCCAAGAAATATCCAAGAAGTACAAGCGTCAAAGCTTGGGGATGCCCCCGAGGCACCCCTTCTTCATCGGCAAAAATCAGGTCACCTTTCAAGACACTATATTTTTATTGCTTCATGCACTATGTGTTTTTCTTGGAGCGTCAGTTGTTTTAGTTTTCTTAGTTTGTTTAGTTTGTTTGTTTGCTGCAATAAATGGTTGGACCCCAACAAATTTCCCTTTGGAGGAGATGTACTCGTTTTCATTTGCAAAGAACGCTCTAGTTTTCACTCTTATTAAAAATCGAGTGTTCTACTTTTTCCGCTACTGCTTTTGGTTTTCATTTTCGCCTTGATTCGCGTTCAGATCTTGTCATATCTTTTCATCAAGGTGTATTTTTGCCTCTGATCTTTATTGGTTTTAATCAAAAGAGGTGTTTATAAAAAGTTTCAAATGGTGTTGGAAAAGAGAAAAAGCTTTGTGCAAAATAGTGGTACAAGAAGGAGCTTGTGTAGACTGCGGCTTAGGCTTTTTCATGTCATGCTTGATGTCTTTTTGATAGTATGCTTAGTGGTTTTGCTGTAGCATGACTTGTCTCAAATAACTGAGATTGCTTAATGAGCCTTTGAAAAATCATGCGTTGTTTTTATTGTATGGAAGCATTATTTTGGTTTTCTCCTTGATGCTTTATTTGGGTTGACTTGGCGCATGCTCACACATGTTAGACTCTTACAAAGTTGCCATTAGCCTTCATGATCATTTAGTTTTTGAATTTTGATGCCATCGTATGCTTCTTTTAATGTCGCTTTGTCGCTTTGCATGATTATGGCCATTATTGCTCTCTTAGTTGGTCGCTCCCAGTCTTTTACTAGCCCTCGCCTTGTACTGAGTATGAGCTCTACTCGTGCATCCAACTCCTAAAAGCCAAAGTTTTCCAAAGTGTCCACCATACATACCTACTAGGAATTTGCTATTCCAAGTAAATTTGACTTGCTTTTATTTTCTCTTCAAATTAAACTCTTACCAGTGTTATGCGAAATTCGGTCAGTAAAGCTCTCACGAACCGGAAGGCACACTTTACTTTTTCCTGTTCTAATTTTTTTGACATTGTGGTCTTTTATGCTGAGTTGTTATGCTTGCAAGTTGTAAGTTGGATTCTAGCCCAGCCATGCTGTCATGGGGCAAGCTTTCAACATTGCACTTCTTTTTGAGTTGATATCGTGATCTTTTGTTTATGGATGCCCGCTGTGTGAAATGAATTGGGAATCTTGTGAGGATCATGGAGTTTTTATATGTGTTAGGGAAACGCCGGGCCGCCAATCTAAGCCATGCATAATTCATGGTGGAAATTTGCAGCATACCCATGGTGAACATTCGACGACGCATCTCACAATAAAAAGCTAAACAATATAGCAAATAAAAGAGATGTCGAGGTGTTCATTGTCTGCTTGTCCTGTCATTTTGGTGTGGGCTTGTTCCATGTCATCGGGCACGGAGGTACCCCATTGGCGGTTCTCAATGATATGCATATACTTACAATGACAAGAGCCTTTCTTGGGACTCTAAGTAAATTAGCATGGTTTGGGTACTCGTATTCACGGGACACGAGGTCTTCAACTTATGATTTGTCAAGCATATGCATCATAACTGTTCTCGCATTAACTTTAACCATTCAAGATGCTTATGATGGGGGCAATGAGAGCTCAAAGCCGGTAAGTACCATAATTTTTGAAGGTTATAAAACTTGCAATCACTGCTTCCCTCTGCGAAGGGCCTTTCTTTTACTTTTATGTTGAGTCACCACCTTCTTTCTTTATGCACCATTAAGAGAGCATAGTTGTCATTCTTAGTGTGATATGCATTGTCCCAAAGTTCATTGATTGACTCATATTGTTGGTTTCACTTGTTCTTAAATTATTTGTATCTAGTCGCCCTCTTAAACCTTGAGGTGTCCTATGCATTTATGTTTTGCTCTCTTTGAAGGACAAGCTGAAAACCATTTGTATGTTTTTCCTTATGATTTGAACACACGTTTGACTTTCATTGTTTCATTATCATGATCTTTTGTTTGTGTTCATTTACATGTTTACAACATGGTTGCTAAGTTCTTATTGTCATGATTATATCTTTCGTGCCCATGTTTTAAGTTCTATTGATCCCAGCTCACCGATGCTTACATATATGATCAAGATTGTGTAGGTGCATGTCACCTCAAAAATTATTCTTTTGTTATCACTTACCTACTCGAGGACGAGCAGGAGTTAAGCTTGGGGATGCTTGATACGTCTCAAACGTATCTATAATTTTTGATGCTCCATGCTTGTTTTTACACCATTTGTATATTGTTTCGTTACACTTAGTGTCATTTTTATACATTTTCCGGAACTAACCTATTAACGAAGTGCCACAGTGCCAGTTTCCTGTTTTCTGCTGTTTTTGTGTTTCAGAAGTGATACACAGGAAATATTCTCGGAATTGGACGAAACAAGTTCCTGAAGTCATATTTCACGGGGAAGCTTCCAGACATCCGAAGACCTGACGGAGTGGGGCCACGTGGGCCCCAGACACAGGGGCGGCGCGGCCACCCCCCTGGCCGCGCCAGCCCCGTGTGAGGGGGCGTGGTCCCCCCTCTGACATCGTCCCTTCGCCTATATATACCCCCTGACGAGAAAAACCTAAACACCCGATCAGTTTTCCAGAATACATCGCGATCCACCGCCGCCGTCGACCCGAAGATCGGGAGGGTCCAGAAGCTCTTCCCGGCACCCTGCCGGAGAGGGGAATCGCCACCGGAGGTCTTCTTCATCGCCATGCTTGCCTCCGGAGCGATGAGTGAGTAGTCTACCTTGTACTATGGGTCCATAGCAGTAGCTAGATGGTTGTCTTCTCCACCATGTGCTTCATGTTTAGATCTCATGAGCTGCCTTACATGATTGAGATCACCATTATGTAATACTATGATGTTGGTTTGTTGGGATCCGATGAATATTGGTGTTTATGATTAAGTTGCTGTACTGAATTATATCTTTTGTTATCTCTATGTTGTTTATGATCTTGCATGCTCTCCGTTGTTAGTAGCTATCTTGGCCGAGCAGTTGCTAGTGACTCCAAGAGGGGGTATTTATGCTCGATAGTGGGTTCATGTCTCTATTTCACCTGGGGGAGTGACAGAAACCTCTAAGGTGGTAGATGTGCTGTTGCTACTAGGGAGAAAACAACATTCATATGCTCAAGGGCATATGCTTTGTTTACATTACACACTTTGCTTAATGCAATTATCTGTTGTTCGCAACTTAATACTTCTAGGGTGTTCGGATGATATCCCCGGGGGTGGATTATTAGTCATAGATGCAGTTGGATGGCGGTCTATGTATTTTGTTGTAATGCCCAGAGTAAATCTCATAGTGATCTTCTTGACATATCACGTTATCTTTATTCTATCAATTGCCCAACTGTAATTTGTTTACCCAGCATGTTATTTTATCTATGGAGAGACACCACTAGTGAACTGTGGACCCCGGTCCTATTTTAATCATATTGCAATCACCTGTTTACTTTTCCCGCACTGTTTACTTTACTCGCATATTACTACTGTTTTCCACTCGATACACTCATAACCTTTGTTTCAAGCAAACCGGTGAGATTGACAACCTCATCGCAAGTTGGGGACAAAGTATTTGTTTGTGTGTGTGCAGGTTCCACAAACACCTTCAGTTGTCACCGTCTCTCTTCTCCTGATCGATAAACCTTGGTTTCTTAACTGAGGGAAAACTAGCCGCTACACTCATCATACCTTCCTCTTGGGGTTCCCAACGGGCTGGTCATCACCACGCACAAGGACTTACTGCTCCCACGTCAACTAAACGCCACAGTCTTTTCTGGCGCCATCACACGAGTAGTATGGACCCCGGTCCTATTTCCATCATATTGCTATCACCTGTTTACTTTACTCGCACTATTTACTTTACTCGCATACTCTATTATTTTCCACTCGATACGCTCATAACCTTTGTTTCAAGCAAACCGGTGAGATTGACAACCTCATCGCAAGTTGGGAACGAAGTACTTGGTTGTGTTGTGTGCAGGTTCCATGTTGCTGCTCGCAAAGCAAAGCTTGGACGAGGCGCCATATATAAATTGTCCGAAGCTGTCGCAAGCTAGCAAGCATCATCTTCAGTCGTTTGTCTCTCCTCTCCAAAATCGACATACCTTGGTTTCTTAACTGAGGGAAAACTAGCTGCTATACTCATCATACCTTCCTCTTGGGGTTCCCAACGGGCTGGTTATTCACCACGCACAAGGAATCTTCTGGTGCTGTTGACAGGGACTTGAAGAATAAGAAGCTCATACATCAATTACATTCTCCCACGTCAACCACGCGCCAGCAGGATCCCGGTCCAATTTCCTTTACATTGCTATTACCGTTTACTTTACTTCCTTATTTACATTCTCGCATACTATTACCTTTTACCACTCGATACGCTCAATCCCTTGTTTACAGCAAACCGGTGAGATTGATAACCTCATCGTAAGTTGGGAGCAAAGTTCTTGGTTGTGTTGTGTGCAGGTTCCACGTTGCTGCTGGTGCAAAGCAAAGCCCTGGCCGAGGCGCCTTATAAATTGTCCAGAGCTGTTGCGAAGCTAGCAGGCATCACCTTCTGAAGTTTGGCTTTCTACTACTGGTTCGATAAACCTTGGTTTCACAACTGAGGGAAGACTTGCTGCTGTGCTCATCATACCTTCCTCTTGGGGTTCCCAACGGGTGTAATCTATACGCCAGCACCTACCGGCGGCGAGCGCCAGCTCGGCACGACGAACTCGTCGACTTCGGCGGCTACCGGCGGCAAGTGGCGGCGCGGCAACGTCACTTTGACCTCTGCCCCACAACGACTATTGGAGAAATAGTGTCTATGGTGCTATGTGGTATGCCCATCATATGGATAAGAGGTGAGAGTACACAGGAGCCTGCACACAACCAATCAACCTGGGCCTTTGGCTCTCTAGATGCGATGTTGGCCACCAAACAAAAAGTCCAAGTTGGCTTTTGCATTGCACGATGTGACACATGCCCTCCAGCGCCTGCGCCCAACCAATCGCACCCTAAGTTTCTAAATCTGTAACTTGAGCTACGAAATCTGAAGTTGCATGGATTTCAGAACAAAAACAAGACATATGTTTGGAGCCACGTTGGTTGCGCTCACATTATGATTCCTATGGCACCAGAGCGGTCTAGGACTCAAGGGGTGTGTTTGGCTGGATGACTATCACCCGGTTGATCATTAAAAGTTAGATTCCACAAGTATTCTTCTCAGAAGCTAGTTGAGTTTGTCTACTCAGAACCAACAACCTAATGTTGTTCTCTAAGAAAAAAACGTTCAACGAATGACAAATAACCAATCAGATCCATTTCCCGCTCCCCTACTTTAGCTTCTGCCACTCTAGGTCTCTAGAATCATGGGGTGGAGGGTTGGGAAATCCTCGATTTATCCCATGTGAAAGAATCCTTTTATTCATGTGTTAATGTTCATGGGAAGACCTAAAGCAAAAGTAACCCGACGTCACTATATGAGTTACACATGATTTTTTACCAAGATTCGGGGATGTCACACAATATATATTTATCAAATATATGAAGGAAATCAAATGAGACACATTGTCCTATGATCGTATTGGCCTAACCTGGGTACACCCCTATTAATGTCGTGGCAAAAGCACTCTAAAAGTGGTCATGGTGGAGGAGCTTGTGATTTTTGGCCCCATCTTCATTGATCACTAGTTGGTTCTTGCTCCTATTCATCCTCATGGCTCTATGGGCATCAACAACGATGATTTCTTCTTCTTCTTTGACAACCATTTTTTTGAGATATGCAAGCACCATCACTAGCCTCGTTTAGTGATGCTAGTGAGGCTAACAATGTAGTATGGTTGTGCTTGGCGTGATTTCCAAATCATCATCATACTGGACAATCTACAATCATGGCGAGTTAATGAGGTTTGGTCTTCTTCTAGTCTTTATAGGTGCTTTGGTGAGTGGATTACTTGATGTTGCCCGTTACCAACAAGTTCTAGTGTGGCGACAATATTGAGGCCTAGCGTCTAAATTGTATTTTTCTATTTGTTTAATGTCATGTTTCCTTGTGTTGTTTTAGTTACATGATTATTTTGCTATAGTCAACCAAGGAATCATCCTCCATGATACGTCACAAATGTATCTATAACTTTTGATGCTCCATGCTTGTTTACACACCATTTGCTTTGTGTTTTGTTACACTTCGTGGTGTTTTTATACATTTTCCAGAACTAACCTATTAACAAGATGCCACACTACCAGTTCCCTATTTTCTGCTGTTTTTGTGTTTCAGAAAAGTTACACAGGGAATATTCTCGAAATTGGACGAACCAAAAGCCGAACCTCCTATTTTTACCGAAGCTTCGCGAAGACTGAAGATGAGACGGAGGGGGGCCAGGAGCCAGGCTCACCACCAGGAGGCGTGGCCCAGCCCCTGGCCGCGCCGCCCCATGGTGAGGCCAGCTGGCCCCACCTCTGACGATGTCCTTTCGCCTATAAGTTCCCCACGACGGGAAAAACCTAAGTGATGGATCTCTTTTCCACGAAACATACTGCAAGCCGCCGCCATCACCGTCGCGAGATCGGGAGGATCCAGGAGCTCTTCTCGGCACCCTACCGGAGAGGGGAATCCCTGTCGGAGGCCTTCTACACCACCATGGTCGCCTCCGGAGTGATGTGTGAGTAGTCTACCTTGGACTACGGGTCCATAGCAGTAGCTAGATGGTTGTCTCCTCCACCATGTGCTTCATGTTTAAATCTTGTGAGCCGCCCTACATGATCAGGATCATCTTTATGTAATTATACATGTTGTGTTTGTTGGGATCCGATGAGTATTGGTACTATCTTAAGTTGATGTGCTGAATATATATCTTATGTTATCTCTACGATGTTTATGATCTTGCATGCTTTCTGTTGCTAGTATCTATCTTGGCTGAGTACATGCTAGTAACTCCAAGATGGAGTATTTATGCTCGATAGTTGGGTTCATGCCTTTATTTAATCTGGGGGAGTAAAGGTTGTAGATGTGCTATTGCCACTAGGGAGAAAACAACATTCTTGTGTCCAAGGATATTTGCTTTGTTTACATTATGCACTTTGCTTAATGCAGTTATCTGTTGTTCGCAACTTAATACTCAAGGGGTCCTCGGACGATTCCCCGCGAATGGATTTTTAGTGATAGATGCAGTTGGATTACGGTCTATGTATTTTGTCGTAATGTCCAGAGTGAATCTCATAGTGATCCTCATGACATATGTACGTTATCTTTGCTCTATCAATTGCCCAACTGTAATTTGTTTACCCAGCATGTGTTATTTATCTTATGGAGAGACACCACTAGTGAACTGTGGACCCCGGTCCAATTTCCTTTACATTGTTACACCGTTTTACTTTTACTCGCACTGTTTACTTTCTTGCATACTATTATCCTTTTACCACTCGATACGCTCAATCCTTTATTTACAGCAAACCGGTGGGATTGACAACCTCATCGTAAGTTGGGAGCAAAGTTCTTGGTTGTGTTATATGCAGGTTTCACGTTGTTGCTGGGTGAAGACACACCAACAATATTTCTGGCGCCATTGTCCGGAGTGTCACGAAGCTAGCAAGCATCACCTTCTGAAGTTTGGTTCTTTCTCCTACTGGTTCGATAAACCTTGGTTTCACAACTGAGGGAAGACTTGCTGTTGTGCTCATCATACCTTCTCTTGGGGTTCCCAACTGGTCAGTCATCTATATCAACACCGCACCATCAACAAGTTTTCTGGCGCCATTGCCGGGGAGGAAGAGGACTTCTGCAAGGGGAGTCTCACACGCACAATCTTTTACTTTATTTTTGTTTTGCTTTATTTTATTTTTGCTTGCATTGTTTTATCAAAAATACAAAAAAAATTAGTTTCCTTTATAGTTGCTTTTATTTACTTGCTTTTAGTTTTGCTAGAATGGGTACTCCTGAAAACACCAAGTTGTGTGACTTTACTAGCACCAAAAACAATGATTTTATCTGCACTCCTATTGTGCCACCTGCTCCTAAAGCAAATTTTTATGAGATCAAACTTGCTTTGTTGAATCTTGTTATGAAAGAGCAATTTTTCGGTGCCAGTTCTGATGATGCTGCAGCTCATCTTAACAATTTTATTGAGCTATGTGATGCAAAAGTATAAGGATGTAGATGGTAATATTATTAAGCTTAAGTTGTTTCCTTTCTCTTTAAGAGGAAGAGCTAAGGATTGGTTGCTATCTTTGCCTAGAAATAGTATTGATTCTTGGGATAAGTGTAAGGATGCTTTTATTGGAAAATACTATCCTCCTGCTAAGATTATATCTTTGCGTAGTGATATTATGAAGTTTAGACAGTTTGATAATGAACATGTTGCTCAGGATTGGGAAGGAATGAAATCTATGATAAAGAATTGTCCCACTCATGGACTGACTACTTGGATGATTGTCCAAACTTTCTATGCAAGACTGAATTTTTCTTCAAGGAACCTATTGGATTCAGCTCCTGGAGGCACTTTTATGTCCCTTACCTTGGGCGCCGCAACAAAGCTTCTTGACAACATGATGGTAAATTATTCTGAGTGGCACACCGAGAGAGCTCCACAAGGTAAGAAGGTAAATTCTGTTGAGGAAACCTCTTCCTTGAGTGATAATATTGATGCTATTATGCTTATGCTTTCTAATGATAGAGCTCAAGTTGATCCTCATAATGTTCCTTTGGCCTCTTTGGTTGCTCAAGAAGAGCATGTTGATGTAAACTTCATTAGAAATAATAATTTCAACAATAATGCTTATAGGAACAATTTTGCTAGTAACAATTATAGGCTGTATCCTTCTACCAATGGTAATGGTTATGGTAACTCTTATGGTAATTCCTCCAACAACACTAGGGGCGCGCCCTCTGAGCTTGAACTGCTTTTAACAAGTCTGTTGAGGAAAAGTTAGGCAAAATTGATATTCTTTCTTCTAAAGTTGAAAGCCTTGCTCTTGATGTTGAACTTCTAAAACTAAAAGTGTTGCCTAATGATGTGAAAGAAAGCAATACTTTTGCCGCTACTAATGCCATCCAAGTTAGAATTGATGAAAATGTTAGAATGTTAGCAGAATTGTATGCTAGGTGGGAAAGAGAAGATGAGATGGCTAGAAATATGAAGGTATGTACTATTACTACCTCTAATGATGTTGTTCCAAATACTAGCAATCCTCTTACTTTGATTGGTATAGAGAAAACTCCTACTCCTTGTGCAAAAAAGCCCAAAACTGCAAAAACTTTTTCTCAAAATAGTGCTGAAATTTTTCGGAGTATGGGAGATGATAGCTCTATTTCTTTTAATGATTTTGTTCTTGCAAAAGCTTGCTTTGAGTCCTAATGCTAGTTCTTTGAATATTGCTTTTATAAATCATATTACAAATGCTCTCATGAAAATTAGGGAGGAAAAGTTGAAACAAAAAGCTTCTATTCCAAGAAGTTAGAAGATGGTTGGGAGCCCATCATTGATATGCATGTTAATGCTTTTGATAGCCATGCTTTATGTGATCTAGGTGCTAGTATTTCTATTATGCCTAGAAAGATTTATGACATGCTTGGTTTACCATCGCTTGAAAAGTGTTATTTTGATGTTCCTCTTGTTGATGTTGCTAAGAAGAAACCTTTGGGAAGAATTAATGATGTTCTTATTATGGTTAACAATAACCTTGTTCCCATTGATTTTCTTGTTATGGATGTTTGATGACCCACAAGTATAGGGGATCGCAACAGTCTTCGAGGGAAGTATTACCCAAATTTATTGATTCGACACAAGGGGAGCCAAAGAATATATGTAAGCCTTAACAGTTGAGTTGTCAATTCAGCTGCACCTGGAAACAGTCTTACTCGCAATGGTTTATCAGTAGCAACAGTTTTATAATGGTGACAGTAGTGAAACAGTAACATCAGTAGTAAAATAGCAGCAGTAATAGTAACAGTTGTAAACAGTAGGAACAAATACTGTAGGCATAGGGATGGATTACGGGCGTTGCATGGATAAGATAATTCATGAAATCAATGAGACATGAGCATTGCAGATAAATAATGATAAAGCATCCTAGTACAAACAATCACAGGCATGTGTTCCGTATATAGTCGTACGTGCTTACAAGGAGAAACTTGCACGACATCTTTTGTCCTACCATCTTGTTGCAGCAGGGCTTCAAGGGAAACTACTGGTAATTAAGGTACTCCTTTTAATAGAGTACCGGAGCAAAGCATTAGCACTCGGTGAACACATGTGATCCTCACATCATAGCCATCCCCTTCGGTTATCCCAATTTCTGTCACTTTGGGGCCTCGGGTTCCGGACAACAATATGTGTATACAACTTGTAGGTAAGACCATAAACAACAAGTATCATCATAGAAATAATAACATGTTCAGATCTGAAATCATGGCACTCGGGCCCAAAGTGACAAGCATTAAGCACAACAAGTTGCAACAATGTCATAGGCACTAAATAAAGATACTAGGCACTATGCCCTAACAATCTTATATCAAATTACATGAACAATCTCATCCAATCCCTACCATCCCCTCACCTACAGCGGGGGAATTACTCACACATGGATGGGGGAGTCATGGATGATCGATGGAGGAGCGTCGGTGGTGATGGTGATGAAGATCTCCTCCGAATCCCCGTCCCGGCAGGGTGCCAAAACGGAGTTTCTGGTTCCGAATCGCGGTTTCTGATGGCGGCGGCGCAGCGGAAGTCTATCTGGGAAAAACGCCGTCTCCCCGATATTATGTCGTCAGAGGGTATATGTAGGCGAGAGGGGAGGCCGAGAGGGCTGCTGGGGCCTCCTCACGCCAGGGTGGCGCGGCCAGGGCTGGGCCGCGCCACCAGTGTGTGAGGAGCCCTCAGGCCTCCTCTCCGTCCTGTCTTCTGGCTCCGTGGGTCTTCTGGTGAAATAGGATTTTTGATGATTTTTCCTAAATTTTTACTGGAAGTTGGATTTCTGCACAAAAACGAGACACCAGAGCAATTCTGCTGAAAACAGCGTCAGTCCGTGTTAGTTGCATTCAAAACACATAAATTAGAGGAGAAACAATAACAAAAGTGTTCGGGAAAGTAGATACGTATCAACTCCCCCAAAGCTTAGCTATTTGCTTGTCCTCAAGCAATCTACTATATACTAAAAGCACAATACGGGGTTTTAAAATAGAGCCACCACGTTAACCCACATCACTTAAATTATTTTGATAGTTAGATCTAAATTTAATGGCTAGGATTTACAAGGAGATTAATAGTTACGTAATTGTGTACATAGTCTGATTTAACTCATTTGACACGTAAATTGTCTATTAAATAAAAAAAAATAAAAAAATAACTAAATATGGCACGGTCATATTATAGGGACTTATCCCACCAGGACTCTAGCTAGAACCTTTTGTTTTTACTACGGAATAGATTAAGCAGGCCGAATTAGCTTCCCAGGAAAAAATTGATTGACGTATCCGGGGCTGCTGGGGACAAGACAAGAAATTAGTACGCAGATGCATACCAATAAATTGCACGGTACAAAATTTAGGCTAATAAAAAAATTGCTCACTATACGATCTGTCTACAGGCATTAATAGTCGGTACGATTTTTTTGCAGAAAGTTTGGTAGTGTATCAATGACCTCTTTCAAAAACTACTGGAGGATTTAAATCTTAGTGTGTATATTAAAAATTAGAGAAAATTGGTGATCAGACAGACAAAATTTTAGTGCACAGTATGTAGTCAGGCTATTCCAAAAACTTGGTCGCTATATATTTGTCTACTGAGATACTAGCACTAATATGTCAACAAAATTTAATTCGCGGGAATAAGTACGCAGATGCATACCAATGAATTGCACGGTACAAAGTTTAGGCTAGTAAAAATTTGCTCACTATACGATCTGCCTATAGGCATTAATAGTCGGTATGATTTTTTTGCAGAAAGTTCGGTAGTGTATCAATGACCTCTTTCAAAAATTACTGGCAGATTTAAATCTTAGTGCGTATATTAAAAATTAGACAAAATTAGCGATCAGATAGACAAAATTTTGGTGCACGGTATGTAGTCAGGCTATTCCAAAAACTTGGTCGCTATATATTTGTCTACTAGGATACTAGCACTAATATGTCAACAAAATTTAATTCGCGGGAAGTATCGGTGGTGTATCAACAACCACCTCTTTAAAAAAATAACATTAGAGTTGAATCTTAGTACATACATAAAAAAAGACAATAATGGTGTTAAAATGGACACAATCTTCCCCTGCAATTATGATTTTAGAAAGACATGTAATATTTTTGTTTGTCTATTAAAATTTAATGTAAAAGACAAAACAGTTATACAAGTACTAGATCAAATTATCGTAGTGTTGTGTGTTAAACCATTTCTCCATTAAAAAATCTTCCTTATATGTGTTTATAGGAAACCATTGTTGTCATACTAAAGCACATACTCCCTTCGTTCCAGTTTATAGGTCTTCCACGTATTTCTATGTTGTTACGGCAAGGTATATATTGCAAACATATCATTAGAAACTTTAGATATGATATTTTGTAGTTATATAATTTTGTTAGTATACAATTTATATTAGATTGCTCAAATTTAAAATCTAGGGGCATGCGCAGAGACTATAACCAGGACGAAGGGAGTATGAATAATATAGAAAAACAGAGAAATAGCGTGGACAATTTCATTATAGACCAATTGCAAGTGGAACACAACTGATAGTTTTCTATGAAATAATGGCGTATCTTTATTATAGTAAACCATGGCTAATTAATTTATTCACTACATAAATATCATCAATTGAATTTTTTTATTTACAACATTATGAAGCAAGAAATTATTATTTACATATCATCGAGCAAAAAATTATTATCTACACCTCATAGAGCGAGAAATTATTATTTACACATCAACATATCGAATAGTCAACCTCACACTGAAATAACTTTAAATAAAAACTACATCCAATGTTCCAATATAGATTCAATTCTATATACTTATCTAATTTCACCACGTGCAAAAAGCACCTATAGTCATCGATACAAAGACAGGGGCGGAGCTAGGAAAAAATTTGCCCGGTGCATGTCAGTAGCAAAAAGCTCAAATGGAAGGTCTACATGCTTGTTTAGGCATTGTTTATGAGTTAAATAGTGTGCCATGGTGCACTGTTGTTGGACTTACCTGGTGCGCATGGTAAAATTTTGATCAAACCGCTAGCAAATTTTCTTTTATGCCTGGTGCATGTGCACCATGCAAGCTGTACCTAGCTCTAAACAAAGATGCCTTCCACACAAGTAATATTTTATATACCGTGTGTTTTATGGTAACTATAGAACTATGATAGTTGAAATCTCAATATAAGATTTCCGAGAGCCATAGATATTTTTAAACATATTCTGACGTTGCCCTCGCATTTGCGAGGGCCACTGTGCTAGTTCAGTTAACAACTGAGAGCGATAAAAGAAACTTTCACGAACACATTTGCTCATATGATGTATATATACTAACTATGTGATCAAATACTCAGGCAATTCATAATAAGAAATATGCAACTAATGTCACCTCATAGTCAATCAAGCTATGAAAGAGTGCCAATGCACTAATAACAAGTAACATGTACATAAGAAGCTACAAGATTGTAATATGCATAAATGATATGAAAGAGTGGTATCCCGCTTGCCTTTACTTGTAGAGCAAAACATAAATGCTGAGGCACCTCTGAAGTTCAAGAGAAGACTAGAAGTAGAAATATCAAAGATACAAGCATCAAAGTTATACCACAATTAACCATGTTCTGGGACAAGCACATTACACTAAGAATAACAGCTATGCTCTCAAGAAGTGCTTAAAGTTAGAAGATGGTGACTCAACATAAAAGTAAACGAATGGCCCTTCGCAGAGGGAAGCAGGGATTTAACATTTGCTAGAGCTTTTCATTTGTAAAGCAGAGATAAAAATTTATTTTGAGAGGTGGTTGTTCTATGTCAACGACTAGCAATGGGGACTTGCTATCTTCCATAATAGACAAGTGAGAGCGGTTCCGAGTTCTTTGAAATTTGGCACATTGGTGCTCTTTTATAAAGCTTTGGCACTCCTCCCCACCTTTTTTCCTTTCTCAAACCATGGCTAACCGATTCCATCGGGTGCCCACCAACTTTCACATTCCTTGGAAGAGTGCCTCTTTTTTAGAATTAGATTATAATGGTCTGACCAGCTCTCATGCAAATTAATGACGACCAGATGAAGCTGCCTAGTCGAGGGGTACTTAATTTAATATGGAAGATAGCAATTCCGACCACTACGTCCCCATGAGCTAAAAACAGTGGCACAAAATGAGAAGTAGTTGAAAGTTTTTGAAAGGTAGCACATGAAAATTTACTTGGAATGGCTTACAAATACCATGCATAGGAATTTATAGTGGACTCTTTGGAAGACTTGGTTTTTGGTAATTGGATGCACGAGTAGAGCTCATACTCAGTACAAGTGAAGGCTAGCAAAAGACTGGGAAGCGACAATCGAGAGAGCAATAACTATCATAATCATGCTTGCGACAAAACAAAATTAATATAGGCATAAAAATGATACAAAAACTCTGAGGCAATTTAGATCATCGAGGCTTAATTGACTTTTTGTTTAGTCATATGCATGCTTGAGCATGTGCCAAGTCAATTCAAATGAAACTTTTCAGAGGTGGATACCACAATAACATACCATATTATGAATAAAACAATGCATGCAAGCGTCTACATGACATGCTACAAGCTAATAGTAAATTGAAACTGATCATAAGAAAGCAAGAACTACAAAGCATCCATTAGATAACATATACCTTACATGAACCGACTAAGCATGCCCACATAGATGAGTATATGTACAAAAATGAAAACAAATAGAGTTCATACCAGCCTCTTACCATATCTCGGATTGTCGTATGTCGTCATCATTGCTCTTCACTTGTGTGGCTAGAATAACATAAAGTGAATACCAAGCTCCAATGGAGTCGGGAGACTGAACTCTGCAACCAACTTTACAAATCCGAAGAAGAACAACAAATATTTTTGGGGTTTTCAATTTTTTGAAACAAAAGCAGAAGGAAATAGCAAACAAAGCAAAATATTTTTGGATTTTTCAAATAGCAAACCAAAAACAACAAGTAAAGCAAAACAAAGGTAGAAAACTAAAGAACCAAACAAAGAGAAACAACAGAAATATTTTTGGTCTTTTTGTGTTTTGGAAAAGTGGAAATAAGAACGAGAACAATAAAGAAGGAGAAACATGGATATACAAAGATCCGACAAAATATGATATGTAGATGAGTGAATCGTCGGCGTACCTCCCCCCAAGCTTAGGCTTTTGGCCTAAGTGGAGATCAATCCCAACTCGGCCATGAAGTGGCGCCTCCGTAGTGTGACGAAGAAGCACCATCGTCCTGATATGAGCTCGAGGATGCCCCGGAGTGGTACGTGGTGAAGTGATAGGCCGGCTCCTCCTCTTCCTCCTGGACCACTGCACCGTGCTGGACATTGAAACCAAGCAACCTAAGCTGATCGTCCAACTCCACCTTCGTGCGCGACCATGGCCTCATGTGAATGCTGAACAAGTTAGGCTGAGGCAAGGGAATTTCCCTTTCCTCTCCATCAATAAATAACATCCTGTAAACTAATTTCCCTGCACAAGAGTTAGCAGTAACAAAATGATGGAGTTTCATAGCAGCAAGATCAAGCCTTTGTGGAGCCAACAATACATCACTAGGAGCAATAGAAAGTCCTAGCTCAGCAACAATGCGCGCGGCAATAATACCTCCATAAATAGGTCCCCTAGCGGCTAGGCGACGAGCAATAATAGCACCAAGGTTATACTTCTTACTAACATCAAGAGCAGTAGCTAGAAAAGCTAAATGATAGTTGGAGATATTGCTAGTGTTTTCTCTACCAAGTACACTAGTTGCAAGATAGTAAGTGAAATATCTAATAGCTGAGAGCTGAATGTTTCTTATCTTGCCACGCTGTGCGGTGCGGTCATCATCATTGGTCACTCCTCGGTAAAGCTCCACCAAATCAGTGGGGTGATTTTGTATCCTCCTGGCTGTTCCAAACATGGGAATACCTAAAATAGAACAAAACCTCCCCAAAGACATGGTGATAGACTTATCATAAATCTTAAATGCAATGGAAGGATTGAAATAAGCGTTAATAAATTTAAAACTTTCAACGAAAGTCTTTGTAAGCAAAGCATATTGGTCTCTTTCATCTGTCATGTAATCAGTCAACCCAACCCTATTAATAAGGAGCAAGAAATCATCAAGAATCCCTGCATCACTCAAAAAGTTAAAACAAGGGAAGGTGGATGGATGTGCATCTCCATCGTCCCCTTCAAGGTTTGGTGACATGAGATCCTCATTATAAGACATCCTATATTGAGCAGTGGATCTTGAGGGCCTTGATGACCTTGGTGCATCACTTTCAAACACTTCTCCATATGTGAAGTTGTCCATCTCCCTTCTCTGAAATTTTTCAACAAACTCATAAAAAGTGATTTAAAGACAAGCAAGTGTAGGAAACTACTATAGTGGGTTACTAGAGAGCTAACATACATCAAAATAACAATTCTAAGTAATAGAACAAGCATGCATACTCATTTATACTGTCACCTACAACGCTAAAATACTCAAGAAATACTCCACCAAAAGAAATTCTACTTGGACAAGTAGAGGAGTCACATACCGGAGAACAAATGCTCCAAATTTCAGCAGAAATGCTGGGCTGAACAAGGAGATCGAGAAATCGAGGTGAAGAACAGCAAGAACTCGGGCTTGAGCAAATGGGGCGGTGTTTTTCGGGAGAGAGAAAGAGCAGGGGAAGAAGAGATGAGTGTGGGGCCAGGTGGGGCCTCCTCACACCTGGGTGGCGCGGCCAGGGCTGGGCCGCGCCACCTATGTGTGAGGTGGCGTGGCAGCCCCTCCTGGTGCCTCCCAGGTGTCTCTCTGCCCCATTTTTGACATAAAAATTTATAAAGAATTTTCTAGAATTTTTCGGGAAACTTTATTTTCGAGGATTTTTCAGAAATTGACATATCGATAAAAATTCAGAAAAATGAAGATGAAAAGATTTCAAGCAAAACAAAACCAAGCATGCATCAGCTCTGAGATACTCTTAATCATGCAACTAAACTGAAGGAATAACATTTTGATGAAAGTAAATACAAGTGAGGTGGAGTGGATGCGGTGAAAACGAAGTTTCGTTCATATAAAATCACTTTGTTAACAAGGTTGATCAAGTCTTGTTACCAAACTAACTTTGTATGAGGCAAAACTTTGCACTTCACTAAATGCTTATGTTACCTCAACTTTGATAGGCATAGTCCCAACCATAACAATTTGATATTCTTCCTTGGGCTTTCGCTCTGAACAAATAATTTGACCAACTTTGATGGTCTCAACATGCTTGATTGAATTTAGAGCACTCTTCCTATCAATATTCTTGGGAAAATAAACCGTATACTCTTTGTCATTAACATTAAAAGTGACTTTTCATTGATTACAATTAATAACAGCACCTGTAGTGTTTAGAAAAGGTCTCCCAAGAATAATAGACATATTATCATCTTCAGGCATTTCCAACACAACAAAATCAGTTAATATTAAACAACTGTTAGCAACTTGAACAGGAACATTTTCACATATACCAATAGGAATAGTAGTAGACTTATCAGCCATCTGCAAAGATATATCAGTCGATACCAATTTTTCTAGATCAAGTCTCTTATAAAGAGAAAAAGGCATGACACTAACTCCAGCTCCCAAATCACATAAAGCAGTTCTAACATAGTTATTTTTAATGGAGCAAGGAATAGTAGGTATACCTGGATCTCCAAGATTCTCTGGAACTTTACCATCAAAAGAATAATTAGCAAGTAAGGTGGAAATTTCCTCATTAGGAATTTTCCTTTTGTTAGTGACAATATCTTTCATATACTTTGCATAAGGGGGCATTCTAATAGCATCAGTCAAAGGAATTTGCAAAAATAAAGGTCTCATCCATTCACAAAACCTGTTGTAGTGTTCTTCTTCCTTGGACTTGTGTTTCTTACCAGGAAAAGGCATTGGTTTCTGTACCCATGGTTCTCTCTCTTTACCATGCTTGTTGGCAATGAAGTCTTCTTTGGTGTACTTTGCATTTTTATCACTCTTTTCCGGTTCCTCTTCAACTTCTTCTTTATCGGAAGCATCCCCTGGTTCAGTTTCAGCATCAGAAATAGAAACACTGTTAGGATCTTTACCTGCATCAGATGATTCTGCAGTTGTTTTATGCTTCTTCTTCTTCTTCTTGGAAGGAATATCTTCATTTGAAGTGCGTTGAGAATCTTGCTCGACCCTCTTAGGATGTCCTTCATGATATAATGGATCTTGAGTAGCAGCGCCACTTCTTGTGCGTATTTCACATGCTTGCTTCTCTCTTGCGGCATTAACTAGCAAGTCTTTTTGCACCTAGGTGAGCTGATCAATTTGTGTTTGAACCATTTGAAAATGTTTAACAAGTATCTTCACATCATTGGCGGTTCTCTCCACAATATCCTGCAACTTGTTAATAGCTCTAGAATTTTCCAACAAATGATTATGCACCATTCTATTAAAATTTTCTTGCTTAACAATAAAATTATCAAATTCATCTAAGCATTGATTAGGAGGTTTAGTATAAGGAATATCTCTTTCATCAAAGCGTTGGAGAGAGTGTACCTCAATAGTGGATGAGTGAGGGATTGGCTTACATAATTCTTCTATAGGAGGTAAATTCTTCACATCTTCGGCCTTAATACCTTTCTCCTTAAGAGATTTCTTAGCTTCCTTCATAACTTCATCATTTAATTCAATCATCCCTCTCTTCTTCGGCATAGGCTCTGTAGATGGCGCAGGGGTGGGTGCTGGTGTTGGCTCAACTAAAGTCCAATCATCATGATTCCGGCTTATTTTAGCCATTAATTCTTCAGCATCAGCCGGAGTTCTTTCCCTGAAAACACAACCAGCACAACTATCCAAATATGACTTAGATTCATCCGTTAGTCCATTATAAAATATATCAAGGAGTTCATTTTTAGGCAATGGTTCTTTAGGCAAAGCTCTAATTAAAGAACAAAACCTTGTCCAAGATTCAGGCAATATCTCTCCTTTTCCCTGTTCAAAATCAAAGATTTTCTGCACAGCAGCATGTTGAGCACTAGCAGGAAAATATTTCTGAAAGAAAGCATTAACCAAAGCAATAGGACTAGTAAGAGATCCAGGAGACAAGCTATTAAACCAAGTTTTAGCTGCATCTTTCAACGAGAAAGGAAAAATCTTAGCAACAAAGTAAGTGCGGAGCTTAATATCATCAGAAAACAAATTACTCAAAGTAGAAAGCTCATTCATGTGCCCCATAGCACTCTCATCTTTAGTACCACAAAAAGGAGTCTCCTCAACAATAGATATGTAAGATAAATCCAAAGAGAAATCATAATCCTTGTCTCTAATAATTATGGGAGAAGCAGCAAACTTAGGATCAGGAGACAAATTATATCTAACAGAACGTCTTGCAAGAAGTTCTTTAACATTTGCAGCATTACGAGCAGCACGTGCTTCAGCAATAAAATCATCATTAAGCTCAATATAAGCATCATCATCATCATAATCATCACTAGAACATTCCCTAGACTCAGGTGAACTAACAGGTGTAATAGTGGTGTTTCCCAACTTAGCTCTAGCAATAGTAGCATCTAAAAAGGAACCTAGTGAACCACTCTCATCAAGCACAGTAGAAGCATCATCTAAATTATCAGTGGCATTTCCAATCTCAGTAGAAGTAGTGGCAGTAGCGTGTGGGTGTGGTGGTGTAAGCAACTTACTCATAATAGATGGCGAATCAAGAGCAACAAAGGATTGCAGCGAACAATATGAATACCAAGTGAACTTACAAATAAAGCTATGCTCCCCGACAACGGCGCCAGAAAATAGTCTTGATGACCCACAAGTATAGGGGATCGCAACAGTCTTCGAGGGAAGTATTACCCAAATTTATTGATTCGACACAAGGGGAGCCAAAGAATATATGTAAGCCTTAACAGATGAGTTATCAATTCAGCTGCACCTGGAAACAGTCTTACTCGCAATGGTTTATCAGTAGCAACAGTTTTATAATGGTGACAGTAGTGAAACAGTAACAGCAGTAGTAAAATAGCAGCAGTAATAGTAACAGTTGTAAACAGTAGGAACAAATACTGTAGGCATAGGGATGGATTACGGGCGTTGCATGGATAAGATAATTCATGAAATCAATGAGACATGGGCATTGCAGATAAATAATGATAAAACATCCTAGTACAAACAATCATAGGCATGTGTTCCGTATATAGTCGTACGTGCTCATAAGGAGAAACTTGCACGACATCTTTTGTCCTACCAGCCTGTTGCAGCAGGGCCTCAGGGGAAACTACTGGTAATTAAGGTACTCCTTTTAATAGAGTACCGGAGCAAAGCATTAGCACTCGGTGAACACATGTGATCCTCACATCATAGCCATCCCCTCCGGTTATCCCAATTTCCGTCACTTTGGGGCCTCGGGTTCCGGACAACAATATGTGTATACAACTTGTAGGTAAGACCATAAACAACAAGTATCATCATAGAAATAATAACATGTTCAGATCTGAAATCATGGCACTCGGGCCCAAAGTGACAAGCATTAAGCACAACAAGTTGCAACAATGTCATAGGCACTAAATAAAGATACTAGGCACTATGCCCTAACAATCTCATATCAAATTACATGAACAATCTCATCCAATCCCTACCATCCCCTCACCTACAGCGGGGGAATTACTCACACATGGATGGGGGAGTCATGGATGATCGATGGAGGAGCATCGGTGGTGATGGTGATGAAGATCTCCTCTGAATCCCCGTCCCGGCAGGGTGCCAGAACGAAGTTTCTGGTTCCGAATCACGGTTTCTGATGGCGGCGGCGCAGCGGAAGTCTATCTGGGAAAAACGACGTCTCCCCGATATTATGTCGTCAGAGGGTATATGTAGGCGAGAGGGGAGGCCGAGAGGGCTGCTGGGGCCTCCTCACGCCAGGGTGGCGCGGCCAGGGCTGGGCCGCGCCACCAGTGTGTGAGGAGCCCTCAGGCCTCCTCTCCGTCCTGTCTTCTGGCTCCGTGGGTCTTCTGGTGAAATAGGATTTTTGATGATTTTTCCCGAATTTTTACTGGAAGTTGGATTTCTGCACAAAAACGAGACACCAGAGCAATTCTGCTGAAAACAACGTCAGTCCGTGTTAGTTGCATTCAAAACACACAAATTAGAGGAGAAACAATAACAAAAGTGTTCGGGAAAGTAGATACGTTTTGGACGTATCAATGTTGAATGCAATGCTTCATGTCCTATTATTTTGGGAAGACCTTTTCTTTGAACTGTAGGTGCCATCATTGATATGAAGGAAGACACCATCAAATATCAATTCCTACTTAAGAAAGGTATGGAACACTTCTCTAGAAGGAGGAAGAAATTACTTTTTGACTCTATTCTTAGAGCAAATTATGAACTTGATGCTTCATCGTTTGATATTACTTGATTTGTACCTTTCTGCGCCTAGCTCAAAGGCGTTAAAGAAAAGCACTCTTGGGAGATAATCCATTGTTTTATTTTCAGTATTTTTTATTTTATTTGAGTCTTGGAAGTTATTACTACTGTAATAACTGCTCCTTATCATTTTTTTTCGTTGTTGTGCCAAGAAGAACCTCTAATTTGAGTGAGGTAAGATTTGGGGAAGTTGCTGTCCTGAAACAGATTTTGGTGTTGCACCGTAAAAATTCGTGAAAATTCTCAGAATATCTTTTTGACCTGCTATTTCTTGTGCATATGACCCAGACTATATCCAAACTTTCATTAGTTTTGCACTTTTCGATTTGAGCAACAGAAGGTCCTCGAAAAAATCAACCTTTGTCAGCTGTTCTATTTTGACAGATTTCTGCCACTATTTGTGTTTGCCTCTCGATCGCTTTATTTTTGAGTTCTTTTGATCACGGAACTTTTGGGGAAGTTGCTACAGTAGTATATGCTTTATATGTGATGCTTTTGAGTTGAAACCTGAACCAAAAAGGGGTTGATCTACTATTATGCTTATGCTAACGTTGCTAATAGAATTGTGTGAAGTTTTGTATGAAGGAAGTTTTCAAGTGTAGGGATTGGAGAATGATGAGATGAGATGAGATGAAGAATGGACAAAAGCTCAAGCTTGGGGATGCCCATGTCACCCCAAGAAATATCCAAGAGGTATAAGTGTCAAAGCTTGGGGATGCCCCGAAGGCACCCCTTCTTCATCGGTAAAAATCAGGTCACCTTTCAACACACTATATTTTTATTGCTTCATGCACTATGCATTTTTCTTGGAGCGTCTTTACTTTAGCTTTCAGTTTTGTTTTGTTTTGTTTTGTTTTGTTTGCTGTAATAAATGGTTGGACCCCAACAAATTTATTTTGGAGGAGATGTACTCGCTTTTCATTTGCCAAGAACACTCAGTTTTTCACTCTTATCGTTCCACGAGTGTTCTCTTTTTACTTTTACTCGCACTGTTTACTTTCTTGCATACTATTATCCTTTTACCACTCGATACGCTCAATCCTTTGTTTACAGCAAACCGGTGAGATTGACAACCTCATCGTAAGTTGGGAGCAAAGTTCTTGGTTGTGTTGTGTGCAGGTTTCACGTTGCTGCTGGGTGAAGACACACCAACAATATTTCTGGTGTCATTGTCTGGAGTGTCACGAAGCTAGCAAGCATCACCTTCTGAAGTTTGGTTCTTTCTCCTACTGGTTCGATAAACCTTGGTTTCACAACTGAGGGAAGACTTGCTGCTGTGCTCATCATACCTTCTCTTGGGGTTCCCAACTGGTCGGTAATCTATATCAACACCGCACCATCAAGGAGATGTACTCATTTTTCATTTGCCAAGAACACTCTGTTTTTCACTCTTATCGTTCAACGAGTGTTCTCTTTTTCTGCTACCGCGTTTAGCTTTCATTTTTCGCCTTGATTTTTGTTCAGATCTTGTTTTATCTTTGCATCAAGGTGTATTTGGACCTCTGGTCTATGTTGGTATTCATCAAAAAGAGTTGTTTTAAAAAGATTCGAATGGTGTTGGAAAAGAGAAAAAGTTTCATGCAAAAAAGTGGTACAAAAAGGAGCTTGTTTAGACTGCGGCTTAAACTTTTTCATGTCATGCTTGATGTCGTTTTGATAGTATGCTTAGTGATTTTTGCTGTAGCATGACTTGTCTCAAATGACTGAGATTTCTTAATGAGCCTTTGAAAAAAATCATGTGTTGCTTTTATTATGTGGAAACATTTATTTGGTTTTCTCCTTTGATGCTTTATTTGGGTTGACTTGGCGCAAGCTTACAACATGTTTGACTCTTACAAAGTCGCCATAAGCCTCTATGATCATTTGGTTTTTGACTTGTGATGCCATTTTATGCTTCTTTTAATGATGTTTTGTCGCTATACATGATTATGGCCATTATTGCTCTCTTAGTTGGTCGCTCCCAGTCTTTTGCTAGCCCTCGCTTTGTACTGAGTATGAGCTCTACTCGTGCATCCAACACCCAAAAACCAAGTTTGCCATTGTGTCCACTATAAATTCCTATGCATGGTATTTGCAAGCCATTCCAAGTAAATTTTCATATGCTACCTTTCAAAAAACCTTCAAAACACTTCTCGTTTTGTGACACTGTTTTTAGCTCATGGGGACGTAGTGGTCGGATTTGCTATCTTCCATATTGTCTTATTCCAAAAAAAAGAGAGAAAAAAAAGAAAAAGGCACTCCTCCATGGTATGTGAATGTTGGTGGGCACCCGATGGAATCAGTTAGCCATGGTTTGTGAAAGGAAAAAGGTGGGGAGGAGTGCCACGCTTTATAAAAGAGCACCAAAGTGCCAATCTCTCTCTCAAAAACTTGCTTCATTTTTGTATGGAAGATAGTAAGAACCCCATTGCTAGTCGTTGACAAAAACAACCACCTCTCAAAACCTAATTTTTATCTCTCTATTTTACAAATGAAAAGCTCTAGCACATATTTAATCACTGCTTCCCTCTGTGAAGGGCTTTTCTTTTACTTTTATGTTGAGTCTCCACCTTCTACCTTTATGCACCGTCTAAGAGAGCATAGTTGCCATTCTGAGTATAATGTGCATTGTCCCAAAGTTTGTCATTGATTGATTCATGATTATGGTTTCACTTGTTCTTAAATTATTTGTATCTAGTCGCCCTCTTAAACTTGAAGGTGTCCTATGCATTTATGTTTTGCTATTCCATGAAGGACAAGCTGAAAACCATTTGCTATGTTTTTCCATATGATTTGAACACACATTTGACTTTCATTATTTCATTATTCATGATCTTTCGTTTGTGTTTGTTTTCATGTTATAACGTCGTTGCTAAGTTCTTATTGTCAAGATTATGTCTTTTATGCCTATGTTTTAAGTTCTTTGATCCCAGCACTCAATGCTTTACATAGATGATCAAGATTGTGATGGTGCATGTCATCTCAAACGTATCTATAATTTTTGATGCTCCATGCTTGTTTAAACACTATTTGCTTTGTGTTTTGTTACACTTCGTGGCGTTTTTATGCATTTTTCGGAACTAACCTATTAACAAAATGCCACAGTGCCAGTTCCCTGTTTTCTGCTGTTTTTGTGTTTCAGAAAAGTTACACAGAAAATATTCTCGAAACTGGACGAAACAAAAGCTGAACCTCCTATTTTTATCGAAGCTTCGTGAAGACCGAAGATGAGACAGAGGGGGGCCACGAGCCAGGCTCGTGCCGCCCCATGGTGAGGCCAGCTGGCCCCATCTCTGACAATGCCCTTTCGCCTATAAGTTCCCCTCAACAGGAAAAACCTAAGGGACAGATCTCTTTTCCACGAAACATACTGCAAGCCAACGCCATCGCCGTCGCGAGATCGGGAGGATCCAGGAGCTCTTCCGGGCACCCTGCCGGAGAGGGGAATCCCTGCCGGAGGCCTTTTACACCACCATGGTCACCTCCGGAGTGATGTGTGAGTAGTCTACCTTGGATTACGGGTCCATAGCAGTAGCTAGATGGTTGTCTCCTCCACCATGTGCTTCATGTTTAGATCTTGTGAGCTGCCCTACATGATCGGGATCATCTTTATGTAATCATACATATTGTGTTTGTTGGGATCCGATGAGTATTGGTACTATGTTAAGTTGATGTGTTGAATATTATATTTTATGTTATCTCTATGATGTTTATGATCTTGCATGCTTTCCGTTGCTAGTAGCTATCTTGGCCGAGTAGATGCTATTAACTCCAAGAGGGAGTATTTATGCTCGATAGTTGGGTTCATGCCTCTATTTAATCTGGGGAAGTGACAAAAACCTCTAAGGTTGTAGATGTGCTGTTGCCACTAGGGAGAAAACAACATTCTTGTGTCCAAGGATATTTGCTTTATTTACATTACACACTTTGCTTAATGCAATTATCTGTTGTTTGCAACTTAATACTCAAGGGGTCCTCGGAAGATTCCCCGCGAGTGGATTTTTAGTCATAGATGCAGTTGGATTACGGTCTATGTATTTTGTCGTAATGCCCATAGTGATCCTCATGATATATGTATATTATCTTTGCTCTATCAATTGCCCAACTGTAATTTGTTTACCCAGCATGTTGTTATTTATCTTATGGAGAGACACCACTAGTGAACTGTGGACCCCGGTCCAATTTCCTTTACATTGCTATACCGTTTTACTTTTACTCGCACTGTTTACTTTCTTGCATACTATTATCCTATTACCACTCGATACGCTCAATCCTTTGTTTACAGCAAACCGGTGAGATTGACAACCTCATCGTATGTTGGGAGCAAAGTTCTTGGTTGTGTTGTGTGCAGGTTTCACGTTGCTGCTGGTGAAAAGCTACATGCCGACAAGCAGTTGATCTGACGCCCTTGTCCGGAGTGTCACGAAGCTAGCAAGCATCACTTTCTGAAGTTTGGTTTTCTCCTACTGGTTCGATTTAACCTTGGTTTCACAACTGGGGGAAGACTTGCTGCTGTGCTCATCATACCTTCTCTTGGGGTTCCCAACTGGTCGGTCATCTATATCAACACCGCACCATGACTCCACACCCCAGACCATGGCCAGTGTTGCCTGGGGTTTTTCTAAGCCCTACATCTTTATCATTGTTTTAAAACTTATATTATTCATTGAAATGATGAGAATATCTCTCTAAACCCGCTGCTAATCACTAATAGTTGCATAGATGTGCAGATCCTTGTCATTATTTATTTCAATTTAAAGGGGATTACGAGTTAGGAACATCATCAAGTCAACCACGCCTCAAAGACAATCATAGTAGCTTTAATGACCTAGGGTATGGTCACACCCACCTGTATTGGTGACCGTACCATGTGTCGCCGTTGGCTTCATCTGCCAAACCAATTACTTATTGTGAAGGGACCTAGTTCATTAGAGATAGAGAGCATCTCGAAAACACAATTCCATCAAAACAAGTAAGATCTACATCAACATCAAAGCTCCATCACCGCCGCCATCGACTCCATCGCCTCGATCTCCATCATATCCATCACCATCGCCACTCCTCTCTACTTTGTAACCTTGATTTCATCGCAGTTGGTGGTATTGTAAGATTATTATTATTCATCTATTCAAGATCTTTACAATGTTTATGATTGTTGATCTAATCATGTGTGAGTAGTCCTCATGGGCTGAGGCCTAGCCTCACAGCAAAAAGTGCATCTCTTTATTATTATTGGGATCTTTTGTAGTATGTCATTTAGATCCTTGTATTAGTTGTTGTCTTTGTATCCTAATCTTAGGGCTTGTCAGGTACCCCAAGTATGATGAGGTTAATAAAGGTATGAAGGTAATAGTAGGTGGTGATTCGCATACTTCGATGCTGGTGTGGTGAGAGTAATGCATGGTTGATTGTGTAGTTGCTATCTAGGGTGCGTTGGTTATGTCACTAATATAAATGCTATTGTCCGTTCACTTAAATATTGTTGTTGCTCACCGATGCTAGGGGCAATGGTACAATAGTAGATCCATGGTGCATGCTTCACACATGTCGTTGTATCCTTTAGACGCATCACTCTTTTACATTGTGTATCCTATTATTACCTATTTCACATGTGTTCTTATTTTTTGTAACACCCCAGGTATCAATGTACTGGCGATGTTACCCCGCTAACTAAACAACACAAAGTTTAGGAAAAACTATATTATCGGACAGCACCTTGTTTGTTTATGTGGACATCCACGACAGGCAAAT
Organism: Dactylis glomerata; assembly: GCA_007115705.1. NCBI lineage: Eukaryota > Viridiplantae > Streptophyta > Magnoliopsida > Poales > Poaceae > Dactylis > Dactylis glomerata. The sequence continues at coordinate 967,436 of QXEO01000531.1, read as the reverse complement.
TATAAATATCCAGCTGCTAGCAATAATGTAAGGTTCACAATCTTTAGGTACACAATATATAGTTCTCAAACCAAACACAACTATATGAAATATAAACGAGCGACCGAAGGTTCAAACTAGACAAAACTGACAATCCAATAAATTAATAAGAGGTAACTAAGAATGTGATTCATCTAAAATGTGTGTTTTGTGACGTGTAGATTGAAGGTGTGCTACTCCCGCCCATGAATGTCGTTATTCTGATTACCTGAAAACCAAATAAAAAACAACAACAAGCAAACACGTGTGAGTAAATAATACTCAGCCAAATACAATATAGAGCCTTAAAGAAACATATTCACAACAATACGCCAATATGAAAAATATTCAGATCACAAATTCTAGTGAGTCCAACCAGTTAAACATGATTCCCAATGAGCACTCCGGAGTAGCCCACGTGCAACAGAAATTTACCGACCGAAACGGATTAGTGCACGTGGAACAGAATTCACCGTCCTGGCTCTAGCACAACAGAGTAGCCCACGTGTAATAGAAACTCACCGACCGACACGGAGTAACACACGTGGAACAGTTCTCACCGCACCGGGCTATAAATATTCAGAACACTAAAATCCAACAATAGGGGAATCACACTTCATCTAAAACACTCAATTAAAAGAACCCAACAATGAGCGAACCACATAAACGATAGACATGCACTTGCCTCGAATAAACGTTCAGACAGTAGAACTACTCTCTGTGGCTGTAGCTCCCAGACCTGTGAGCAAACAGTTTTAGAGACTGTCCTATAAAGAAAAGAACAAGCTCTCGCATACAACTATTATAATCTAAGTACAGGCTCCCAGCTTGCAAATACGCACAGTTCAGTCTTGTTTGTGTAAAACGTTACTTCTAGACCAAGGGCATCGAAAACTATAATTACTAATGTTCTGTAAGAGTACATTATTCAATTTTTGCTTGCCTCTGCTACATCCAACCGTATGGGTCCAAACCAATTCATTTCTTGCATTCTAAAGTGACTTCCTGTAATCGAGACAATCTAGTAGCAGAGCAAAGTAATTATTTTATTCCATGAGTTGATGATTAATTGGAGTAGAGTCACCTCTTATTTAATTCCAAGACAGCAACGAACAGATCCAAATCGCTTCTCGCCTATAACACTACCAGGGACTCAACTAGACACCTGAGGCTAGCTACAGGAAAATAAGATACCTGCAGCGGTGAGAGATCGATGGGGAAAAACTCCAGATGACGGACTGGCGAGGGCGACGAACAGCCAGCAGCAGCGATGACGTCCCGGCACGCCCGCAATGGAGCAGCTACCGCCGGTGGATTAGATGGAGTCCTAGTCGATGGCGCTGGCGGCGACGGTCTGGTTGTTTGGTAGGGTTTGGTTCGGGTTGGGCCGGACCTAGTCCGTGGGGATTTAAATTCCCCTTTTTTAATCTGAAACCAAACTGACAACAAAATCCAAAAATACCTCTAATAATCTATATTTTTAGCAAAACTTTAAATGTTATTTTGTACACAGAATTTGCGGAAACTTATACATATTTTCAATCAACTTGACGATACAAATCCAACTATGGCATTGGATTTTCCGTACGGCTTATGGGTAAAAAAGAGTCAAACTTTGGTCAACTAATTGACTTTTAATAGCTCTAGGTTGTAAAAAAATCTGGGTTATTACATTTTTATCTTTTATAATCCCATATCTATTTATGCACAACTGAAAGTGAATCCTTGGCCCTAGCCTATTTCTGTATCCCTCGATAAGAAAACAAAATAAAACAATTGGTTTGATGAAACAACAATAAAACAAAGTCTGAAAGTCTCGCTTGCAGTGATCTTACACCATTAGCATTCTTCCCATGGGTTGATACACTAGGATTTCTTAGAGAAAAAGCAACATACTACAATCCGTCATTCAGATTCAAAGTATCGATGGTCTCAAGTGGGCCCCTCGGTACACCTACCCATACCTCTTTTTCTAAGGATGCTGACACCTAGGAGGCCAACACGGTGATCATCGATGGCCCTGACAAGCTTGCTGATGCCCCTGAGAAGGCTATTGCAGGTAGCAGGAAGAGGTATGCCCTTGGGGACGATGAGATCGTGGCCTTCACCAACATGTGCGAGGCCGTCAATGACGTCCCACAGGCCATCAGGGAGAACAAGCCCACCGGCATGCACCTTGACCTCTACAACACAATCATGGACTTTGTTGGCTTCTCCGAGGATGCACATATAGCGGCTCTTAGCCACCTCGTCGACTACATGGCCGAGGGCAACAACTTTGTTGGCATGGTACCGCCACACGGTATTCGTTGGCTCAGGACCTACATGGCCAAGAACTACTAAAACCTGTAGACAAGTGGTGGCCTTGGGGCATGGGGTGGGATGCATGCATGGAGGTGATGATGATGTACATTTTGGGCCCACATGGTGCATCCTCTCTGGTGCCTCGTGGGTCCCCTCATCTCCGTCTTGTGCTCAGAGTCCTCCTTTTCTACGAAACTTCCGCGGTATTTTTCTCCGAATTTATTTTTGATGTTTTCTGCACGAAAAAGACAGAAAGGGGTTTTCTGCTAAAAACTGCGTCAGTTCCGGCAATTTTTATCCAAGTCTTGGTTCAATTCGGACAAATACCAAAGCAAAGTGATAGGAAAAGTGAATGCATATGAGATGCATCATTGTAAAAAGAAATATAACATTATTGGAGCATCTCATTAACACCTACTTCAAAAATCGTGGCTCTCTAACACTTAATCTTTTCCCCACTTTTCAAGAACATCAACTCATTAGTAACGAGACAATGCCAAAATTATTCTAAGTACAATCGAGACTGTATAGGCATAGAAAGGATACCCATGAAAGCCACCAACTATTATGGTTTTTAATAACGATTTCTCGTAGTGATCAGAGGAGTATTCCAAACTTTGCTTGCAACACAGACCCATGAGAAACCCAAGACTCTTACCCATCATATCATTGGTGCTACAGATGTTTAATCAACTCATAGCCAAAATATGAGAGTTATGTCAATTGATCGATCAAAGGCTAGCGGAGTTGTCAGCCCCCGTGGTGTGTGACAGTGTTGTGAGACATGCATAAAGCAGTATCTTACTTTAATCTATCAAATAAAGATTTTGGCATAGTCTCAATTAACGCTAAGAATATCTTCTATCAAACAACTCTCTTCAAAAGTGATATCAAGTTAATTTCTTAAGATCTATGGGGTCAAGTATTTCTAACATTAAATCCTTAAGACTGAATACTAGACACCCAAGTCATCACATCGATGCTTTTTATTAAAGATAAAGTAGTGAAACTAGTGTGGGAGTACAATTTAGGAGATAAAATGCTAGCGGGGAACAAGACTTAAGTGCCACCAAACCAACAATAATATGATCAAACTCAAAGCTTACAAGAGAGGTGAATAATGATAATTCAATACCTCCTCTCGCTTTTTTGGTCTCTCACTCAAGTTGTCTCAACGCTATAATTTCCATCATTAGTCACTAGGAGTGAATAACATGTAAAAGTCACAAGAAAATAAAGAGAGCTTCTCGCTAAATAAAATTAAAGGCTACTCTAATTTATGTTCTGTGTTTTCTTTTAATCAATGCAAAACTGAAATAAACATGCAACTAAAACAAGAAACAAAATAAATCAAAAGAAGAAATAAAAATATGATGCAAAGAAGGGTGGAGGATTTTAACCCTCCCCCACAAGCTTAGGCTTTTGGCCTAGTTGGGCTCACTCGTCGTCGTTTAGCGGCTGCTGGCAGTTTTGGTAGGAGAAATTTCCCATAAAGTTGTGGAAGCTTACGGAGAGGGTATCTATGTTGTGGTTCACCTCATGGAGAGTGCTCTCCACCCTGCCCACACGTTTCATCAAAGTCTAGAACTGGTCACACTAGACATAGTAATGTCCAGCTGGTGGTGACACCGGTGATTCGTAAGCTAACAAAAAATGTCAATGAAAAACATAAATTAAATTCGGCTCTAGGACGCGTATGCTCCCTTAACCAAAATAATAGATCTTAAATTATAAAAAATAAAAATATTTGCATTTACATCTCCATATTCTATGTTAATATGTAAATTTTTATTAAAAATATTTTTTATTATGGTATGATAAAAAGACACACAAAAAATCAATGAAAAGGCTTATTTTTAGCACCGATTTTTTCACATATATAGGCCACGCGACAAGTCGATTGTTCGCGAAATGATTTTGTATTAGCATGTGAATATGCACGCATGAATATTTCAAAATAAATCTATAATTCATTTTAAATAAAGGGAGCATATGTGTCTGTGAGCCAAAACACCACTCCCCAAAGCAAAAGGCAATGACGAGTATGAAATGGAACGGAATACATAAGTCTGGTGGCAGCCAATGTTTTTCACATGAAAACGCACAAGGTTTAAAGATTTTTACATCATACTAGTATTTTACACAACTGAGTGCATACTGTTTGCTTTTTGCGTGGTCATCGATCGATGGCGTATTGTTCCATGTCCTTGTGTTCTTGTTCTTGCACTCCTATATGTGGTCATGCGTACCGGGCAGTCGGTCAGCGGCTCATGCAGACTGGCCGACAGCGAACGTAAACCCCGTATCTTGCAGGGCTGCCTCGACAATCTTGTCCAGACGCTCCCCCATGGCCGGCGACATGTGGTTGATCCAGTCCCCGGCGGCACCCTTCCGAAAGAAGGATTCATTTTTGACGAAGTATTCCCGAGTGCCATTCTTGTTCACCTCCATGTTCTTCAGCACATCGATGTTGCACAGGTCCACGATGTCCTTGACCACCCCCGCGGCCTCCTCCTCGTCGGTGAAGGCGCATCCCATGAACTCCGCCAGCTTCCTCACGTTGTCCACGGGCTCAAGGAGCATCTCCTCGTACCGGAGGAAGAGCACCCTCTCCGGCCACCGCTGGCTCGCCTCCCAGTAGCCGGCGACGTGGCGCCACTGCAGGCCGCCTATGCACCGGCCGTCGCAGAAGAGCTCGAGCGCTTCCTCGATCGTGTATGGCTTCGGCGGCTTGTTGCCGCCGTTGGCTTCAGCCGCAGTGGCCTCGAGCTTCTTCTTGGTGAAGAACCACAGAGACACGAGCGCATCCTTGGGGTCCCGGCAGATGTAGACGATCCGGCCGCCGGACGCGATGCGAGCCGGCAGCAGGGAGTAGGGAATGTGGGTGGCAAGCACTCGCGACGAAGGGAGCCCCGCCAACACGTTATCCTCTCTGGCGGCCGAGCGCGCGAAGTTTATCTCGAGGAAATCCACGCAGTCATGCGGGTTGTGGCGCCGGAGGGGGTGGTCGTGGTCGCGAGGCGGGTGGTCGGCACGGTGGACCGTGGCGAAGGCGAGGGCCTTCAGCCAGGTGGTGCCGGACTTGGGGAAACTGGCGAGGAAGACGTCGGACGGCCTCGGCTCGACCCGCTCACGCTCGGCCACGACGCCCGGGAGCATAGCCTCGGGGAACCAGAAGCCGCCGTACTGCCTGAGCGGGAACAGCGGGCACCGTGTCTCGAGTGGGAGAGAGGAGATCGGGACCTCGGGCATGTGGTCTTCGCTCAAAGACACGGCCATATTGATCAGTGTGTGTTCGGTGCAATGGTGCTTCTCTCGGCCATACTTGTATACTTATATACATTACCAAAGTCTAAATTGAGAGGAAGAACCAGTCATTTACTAATCTCTAACTAGAGATAAGTCACCTGACATCATCTTTTTTTATGTTTTTTTTAAAATTTGAATGAATTTAAATTTTGAATTTAGTTTTTTAATCCATGTACAAACAGTTGTCTCAATTGTAACCCACTTGTAACTAGATAAAATTAAATTACGGTCTCCTTGCACCTAGTAAATTGTAGTTGCAACCCACTTGTAACTTGAAAATCTCAATTGCACCCACTTGCAAAATAGATAAGACCACACTTGCCACTAAAAAACTAAGTTGCGATCCACTTGCAACTAGAAATAAACTAAGTTGCGACCCACTTGCAACTACTAAATCGCAGTTGCAATTCATTTGTGATTGAAAAATCTCAGTTGCATACCACTATGCAAACTAGATAAAACTCAGTTACAACTCACTTACAACTGAAAAAAGTATTACGATCCACTTGCAACTAGAAAAAGAGTCAGTTGCGACCTACTTGCAACTGGTAAATCGTAGTTATAATTCACTTATAACTGATAAAAACTTAGCTACAATATGTATACAATTGCACTATAGATAAAAATTAGAAAGATAAAAAAAATCAATAAAAAGAAACGGCAAAAAATCGCACTAGAGAAAGGGTAAAAAGTAAATAAACAGCTGACTGATCTCTAACTAGAAATCACGCGCCTGTTTTCTAGCAAAACCGTTACTTTAACACTTTTTCTCACATCTATGTATTTTTTTTTAGTTTTGACGTGCGCAGTGGGGGCAGGCTGTAATATTTATTTTTTTCATTACGTTCTTGGATATTGAATCTGTAGTTATAAGTTGTGTATACCTGGCCAATTAACCTATCAGTTAAAACTAATGGAAAGAGGCTATGCAATGTATTTATATTCTAATACCCTCTCACGTCTTGGCTATTTAGTACTTAGTGTGGGTTCAGTGCATACCGTGGGGACTTTTTTTTAATACTACATGAGCAGCCGAGCAGGGTCTCAAACTATAGACCTTTTGGCTCTGATATCATAAATGATTGATTCTTTAGCAAGTTTAATCAAAAGTCCAAACTGAGAGGCAGAATCGGTCATTATACTCTAACACGTATATCATTAGATAGGTGATGACCTCGAGCTGCTTCAGTTTATCATGCACGAGATCTGCAATCAGAAGAAAGCTTATTTCCACGATTCGCTTCCACTAATATTAATCTTCAACTGTATGATTGCTTAGTTCATTGGTCGGCTTATATAAGTAGTGTTTGCTTGGGCCAAGTTGCAATTAAGTAGTACTCTACTTATTAGATATCTTGTGAGCGTCTTCATGTACAGTCATGTATGACGATCTTAATTAGCTAGGAGCCTAGAATACCGATTTCGATCTGGTATTGCTGGCCTGGCTTCGATGTCAAAATCGCGAGCTGTTGTGAATTTCAACGCAATTCTGCAAATTATAGAGTGTGGAAGCTCGTGCGTTTGCCGGTAACAGGGTTGGTTACAAAATTAAGCACAGCCTGGTTTTCTCGTGTTCGTTTGGGTCTATGTACGCACACCCAGCGACTCGGCGAATTTTGATTCACGCTAGGCATTTTGATTCCTTTCCTTATTTCACCTAATATAGGAATGAAATAGGCCACAAAATTGAATATAGTGTCAATAAATTACTACTCATTAGGAAATCACAATGCAGGAAAGGAATCACGCCAAAAGAGAGCAGAGCACTAGAAGACCCTCTAGGTGCAAATGAGCACAGGTGGTGTGGCCTGCTGGTGGAACCGCGCCACCCATGTTCATTTGGGCCTCAGGTGGAGATAGGTGAGGGGTAAGTGTTCAGGTTTATTCTCTTCCCCTGAAACTCGATCAGGTACTCACTAAAAAAAATTCCCGTTCTAGTTTGGCTCCCAATTCTCGATCTCCAAGTTTGGGCAGCCATTTCAGATTCCTTTGGTGGAATTGCTCCTTGATATGTGACTCCCCCCCTTGTTCAATTAGTTTTTGATTTAATGCTTTGTATAGGGAGGAAATTGCAGCTCTTGGTGTCATTTTTCTTGCTTGAGAAATCTATGATTTTGCTTTTTCTAAGCTTAATAGTTGCATAGTATTGCATGGTAGACCCTCCTTGATCATCCATGGCTCAGTATTACTTCCTACATCTAATTTTTTTAGTGTATTTTGTTTTAGTGCTGCAATGTCTCATTAGCCATGAACCTCATTGGAGGAAGCTCAAGAACAAGAAGGTCCTCCAAGAGAGCCTCCCTCAATTTAGAAGATGCAGAGGAATGGGAGGACTTGATGCTTGCAAGGTGTGAGAACTTGTCGGTGCATACCACCAAATGGCAAGATCCCACTATTCTTGAGGAGTGGAAAGTCGATGATGGTTTCTATCATTTCTGTAATGTCACCAGTTTGATTGGTTTTGCCATTCATGCGGCACTCACCTATGAGGAGTTGAGTAAGAAATTTCTTTCCATTTTCAAGTTCACTTATCAGAAATGCAGACCGGGTAAGAAAGGTATTGTGATACCTCCTTCATTTGATATTAAGTTTAGGATGCAGGGTAAGCGCATTGTTATGACTCTAGAAAATTTTTGTGATGCATTGCCCCTCCCATATACTGGTAGTTGGGAGGAAGTACCCATGAGTAGTGATGAAGAGTTGGCTGCACTTTGGGTTTCAATTAGTGTAAAAATTCCTGACAATTTGCACAGAGCCAAACTTAATCATATTCAGCATCCGGGTTTGAGAATATTTGCTGCATTCTTAGGAAGAGGTTTTCTTGCTAGAGATAACTCATCTGGATACACGATACATATATAGCATTTTCTTAAATGTGCAAAGGAGGGGGTTGATCCTACTTATAATTTGGGAGTCATGTTAGCAAGGACTTTGTCATATTCTATTGCACACAATTGCCATGATACTCCTCTCACTTGTGGAGCCATTGCCACTATGGTGCATGAGCATATTAAAGTAGATATGAATCTGAATGACTTTTTGTATAAAAAGGTTGAGAAGGCATCCACTCTGACTGCTAATGTTTTGATTAACATGGGCATATTGTTCAACTATACTGCTAGACTAAACTATTATAGGTACATGACTTCGGATGGCAGTTACACTATCACTTGCCTCCCAAGACCTGATTTGTTTGATAGGATTGAAGGAAAATGAAAGGTGCCTAAGCAGGTCTCAGCTGGATGGGAACAACAGCCCAAGCAAGAGAAGAGCAAGGAGCTGAGGAGCAACAAAACTGGTGGGAAGCTAGACAAACTTCATACATGCCTGACCAATGGGGGTGGTATAACCCTCACTAGTAGTTTTCACTCAAGCTTGGGGGAGTAATATCTTCTCTTCGTCTCATTGTTTGTCTCATGTTTTTGAGGACACCACTGGTAGTCTTGATGTTTAGTTGTGATTTCTTAGAGTCAAAGTTTTTAAAAATGAAAACACCAAAAATATTTTCTGCTTTGTGTCTTTGGCTTGTTGCTTTCTTTGATCAAAAATCAAAAAATCAAATAGTTTTTTTTATTTCTTGAGTTTGTTTATGATCTGGTTGTGTTCCTTGTTCTTTTTAAACCATAAACCAACAAAAATATTTTTGTTTTCTTGTTTAGTTTAGAAAAGAGGAGTTGCTGATTCTGTACGATGTTGTTCACCGTTTTATTTTTATGATTTTTCTGTAACTCCTTTTGCGATGAAATTTCATTCCCCACATGCACAAAAATTAGCAAAAAAAATTATTGACATGTCTAAGTTGGGCAAATAATAGTGCAAACACAACAACAGTTTCTTCGCAGATTCTGAAACCACTATGAGAGTGGAGTGTTTTGAGATAAAAAATGATCCCGAATGAGTTTGCTCATGATTAGTAATGTATAGCCACTTTGGAAACTCTCTGAATACTCTTCAAGGAAAAAATATTTAAGGTCATGCTTGCAGCATATTTTGTGGACTATATATTTATGTTGAGCAATTTTCATCGGGAGAGGAAAAGCAACGATGACGAGACAAGATGCACAAAGAGATAATATGGGTATGACAGCTTTGCTATACTCATGTATACAATTCAATAATTTACATGTGCATGCATGATGTGTCTTTAATACTTAGTAAGATAGTGCTAAGATTTTATCTTATTCATGTTCCTTCTGTTATGCACGGTTGCCATTTAAGTGCCATTATTAAGTAATAATATCCAAGCTTGATTGAAATTGTATAGTAGCTTTGAACAAAGGTCTTCGCATCCCATTATGCTTGTTGTTGTGAGCATGGTACACATTCCATGATGATTTATACTCCTTTGAAATATTATAGTCGATGTTTGGCATCATTTCATCTTCCCAAATCATCAATGTCATCATAAAAATGTGAACAACTTCGATTGATGATACTTCTAGTTGTCAACTCAGCCATTGCTGGCCTTGAAATAGAAAATCCCAAGCTTTTGTGAACACAATTATGTAAGTTATATGTTTAACAATTTATGAGTTGGACGTTAAGCCAAACCATGTCGTCATGGAACAAGGCTTTAAACATTGCACCATAATTAATTTTTTGTCATGCACCTTTAGTTATGCATGCTTCCCCAATGTGAAATGAGTGGGGTTCTCATGCTAAAGATTTGAGTATGCGTATTTGTTAGAGAAAAGCATTGGGCCGCTAACTGAAATCTTACCTAATCATGGTAGAAGTTTCAGCATGGACTTACTCATTAGATTTCACAAGTTTAATTTACTACTGAGTTGGTACTTTAAGAAGAGTTCATTTGTCTATTGTCATGTCATCCTAGTATGTCTTGCCTTTGCAAAAATATGCAAATATTGAAAGGCACTGTGTATAGATGGCATGGAGTTACCCCTTTGCGAGCAATTGGTTAAAGCAGTATGCATACGATGAGAGTCTATGGTAATCCTAAAGTTGAGTAGCGTGTGGTGGGGGTACTATTAACCACGGGGCATGAGACTTCCAACTCTATAAGAGGTCAAACATATATAACCATATTTGTATTCACTACCTTCAACTATATACTTGAAAATTCATATTGAGAATAGTTGCAACCCCCTAAAAAAGGTTCGCCTACTTCCTTCCATCTTAAAGTTGTCAACTATAGGTACTAGCAATCCGCGTTGTGCATGATTTTATTATGATTGTTCAAATGTTGGGAAAGTGAAAGGAAACATCATTGCCTTGTATATTTAGTTCGCAAACAAGCATGACGAAATTACTATTTGACATAGAAAGAATCAGAGGCTTCGAAACCTTTGTTATATTGATTCAATCGAAAGAGATGCGAGAACTTTGTTGTTTGCCACTATGTCTTTAATTTTTATTGAATAATATTACTACATGGCACCTATCTTGCAACATGCATAACACTTTGAACATTCATATGATATATTCTTGTCAATATTTTGCTATTCATTAAGGAGGCATGGTGTAAATACTTGGTTTTATTTAACTGTCATGCATGCATAGAGCAAAGTTCTTGTCAAAGTATTTTATCGCTTCTGCACTATGTTTGAATTGCTTGAGGACAAGAAATGAGCTAGCTTGGGGGAGTTGATGTATCCAAAATACATCTACTTTTCCAAGTCCTTCACTCATAGTTTTGCTCCGGAATCTCACCATATATGAAGTAAACCTGCAGAATCTGATGTTGCTTTTAGCAAAACCACCTTTTTGGCTTTTTGACATAGTTATTGACAAAAATAAATTCGGGGAAAAATATGGTGGAACTTTTTATGGAAAAGGAAGACTTTGAGAAAAAATGGAGGTTGGGGGCCACCTGTCCTGCAAACGAGACCAGGTGGCGCGACCTAGCAAGTAGGCCACGCCACCTAGGTCTGCTTGGGCCTAGGTGGCCGCCTCTGCCTCTCCTTCGACACATGTCTTTATATACACATAAAATCTATTCCCCCATGAGGACGGAGCTTTTTGCGAACCAGAGTGCCGCTCATACGTCGTAAATGTAGCTATGATTTTTGATGCTCCATGCTTGTTTTACACCAATTGCTTTGTGTTTTGTTTACACTTCATGGCATTTTTATGCATTTTCCGGAACGAACCTATTAACGAGATGCCACAGTGCCAGTTCCCTGTTTTCTGCTGTTTTTGTGTTTCAGAAAAGTTACACAGAAAATATTTTTAGAATTGGAGGAAACGAAGCCCAAAGTTCCTATTTTCCCGGGCACGAGACGAAGTCCAAAGGAGAGTCGAAGGAGGGCCAGGTGGTGGCCACACCATAGGGTGGCGCCCCCCCATTGGTCGCGCCACCACATGGTGTTGGCCCCCCTGGTGCCCTCTGACATCGCCCCTCCGCCTATATAAAGCCTCCGATGCGAAAACCCTAAATCAATCGGCGTTTTCCCAGATAAAGTTCCATAGCGCCACCGCCGTCGAAGACCAATTTTGGGGGACAAAAGTCTTTGTTCCGGCACCCTTCCAGGATGGGGAATTGCCCCCGGAGCCATCTCCATCGACTCCACCGCCATCTCCATCATCATTGCTGTCTCCTATGATGAGGAGGGAGTAGTTCTCCCCCAGGGCTGAGGGCTCTATCGGTAGCTATGTGGTTCACCTCTCTCTCCCATGATGTGATCTATATGTGATCATGAGCTTTGTATCTAGTTGAATTGGTAGATGTTGTTCTTCATATATTATGCTACTCAAGTGCTTTATTATTGTAATCTTCGGAGACACCTTGTACCATGATGTGAAGGTGATAATGTGCGCATTATGTGTGTCTGTTTGGCTAGTGTATCTATGTATTGTTCGTGTTTGTTGGAACCATCTAGTGCGCTCAAGGTGATAGTGTGGGGCAATCTAGTTTGGGGAAATACGAACTTTGAGGAGTGCTTTGTATCCCTACACATGATTAGTGTTTGTTATCCATCAGAGAATAGTTTAGAATAGCATAGTGAAGAAGGATATTTATGTGTTCAATTATGTTATCTTTGTTGAGAGTGTCCACTAGTGAAAGTAGGATCCCTAGGCCTTGTTTTTAAGCATTGAAACACCGATTACATTCAGTTCTGTTACATGTTTGCTCGCAGCGATATTTATTTCAGATTGCATTCACTACTTATAATCATCCATATTACTTGTATTTCACTAACTCTTCCGAACTAGTGCACCTATACATCTGACAAGTGTATTGGGTTTATTGGGTGTGTTGGGGACACAAGAGACTTCTTGTATCTTAATTGCAGGGTTGCTTGAGAGGGATACCTTTGACCTCTTCCTCCCTGAGTTCGATAAACCTTGGGTGATCCACTTAAGGGAAACTTGCTGCTGTTCTACAAACCTCTGCACTTGGAGGCCCAACACTATCTACAAGAATAGAAGCGTGCGTAGACATCAAGCTCTTTTCTGGCGCTGTTGCCGAGGAGGTAAGGAAAAAGGTACTCACATCCATCTTCTAGTACTATTGCTGGTGTGTGGGTACTCGAAGTTATTTCCTTTAGATTCTACAATTATATCTTTTTGTTTCTTGTTTTTATTTTCACTAGTTAGGCTTAATGGAAAACAAAGAGCTTTATAGTATTTTTCCTGAGTTAGGACATGAAGTGTTTGAAGAGAAAATTAAAAAACCTATGGAACTTTATTTGCGTGCTAATAGCAATGTTATTAGTATGAATTCTTTGAACACCATTATTGCTAATGCTATGGAAAAGTCTAAGCTTGGGGAAGCTGGTTTTGATGAGCATGATATTTTTAGTTCCCCAGCTTTAGAGGAGAAAATTTGCTCTGATGATACTTTATCTCCCATATGTGATAATTCTAATGATGCTTGTGATCCTCATACTGAAAGTATCTCTTTTAAAATACCTATGAAAATTGTTGAACGTGCTATGAATAACTACTATTTAGGAGATGGAACTGTCCATCCTGGTAATCATTTGCTCTTTATACATGAATTATGCGAGTTATTCAAGTGTGCAGGTATTTCAATAAGCTAGGTTAAGAGGAAGCTATTCTCTTTATCACTAAAGGACAAAGCTGCGAAATGGTATAAGATGTTGAAGAATGGCCGACCTATTGGCTGGGAGGAAATTGTACATCTCTTTTATTCTAAATTCTATACTTCTAGTGAGATTCATAAAGATTGGAATTATATATATAATTTTTATCCTCATGATGGAGAAATCATTGCCCAAGCGTGGGGAAGATTGAAGTCACTAATGCTCAAATGTCCCATTCATGAGCTCCCCCGTAATATTGTTATCGATAATTTTTATGCAAGGCTTTCAGGACATTACAAGGATTATCTAGATGTCTGTTTTGAGGGGTCTTTCACAAGCAAGGGGGTTGAAGCCAAGTGGGATCTGATTGAAACAATTCAAAGCAATACCGAAGATTGGAATTGTGACAAAGGTAAAGAATCACGTATAAACTATGAGTATAATTGCATTAAGTCTTTCGCTGAAACTACTGATTTTCAAGAGCTTAGTGCTAAATATGGTCTTGATTCTAAAATTATCGTTGATTGCTATAGAGCCTTTGCTTCTCATATTAATGTTCCTAAAGGAAATTGGGACGTGTATCAAGAACCTTTTAAAGACACTTGCATGGAAAATGAAATGTTATTGATGATTGCAATAAACATGCTCAAACTTCTGAAAGTACTATTTCTTATAAGCATGTTAATTTTTGTGGAGCACTCAGACCTTGTGAAAAGAATAAAATCAAAAAAGATTATTGTATCCACCACAGGAATGAAAAAAACTAGAATGTGGGACATGGCTCTAAATGAGCTTGGTGAAAAGGTTTGTGCCCTCTATCCTTTTATTTGTGAACTTTGCTATAAAGTGGGTCATTTTAATTTTCAATGCTCAGGATATGATAGTAGCCTTTCTAATCCAATGAGTACTGCAAGTTTGTATTGTGATGACAAGATCACTCCTAATCAGCCTGATGAGCTTACTTTATTTTTGGGGTGTGAAGACTTATTGAGAAAAACTTTTTTGGTAGATATGAGTGCTTTTGATATGAATAGCGTCATGCATGGTGATACGTCTCAAACGTATCTATAATTTTTGATGCTCCATGCTTGTTCTTACACCATTTGCTTAGTGTTTTGTTACACTTCGTGGCGTTTTTATGCTTTTTCCGGAACTAACCTATTAACAAGATGCCACAGTGCCAGTTCCCTATTTTCTGCTATTTTTGTGTTTCAGAAAAGTTACACAGGAAATATTCTCGGAATTGGACGAAACAAAAGCCGAACCTCCTAATATGTACCGAAGCTTTCAGAAGTCCGAAGAGGAGACGGAGAGGGGCCAAGGGCCAGCCTCACCACCAGGGGGCGTGGCCTAGCCCCTGGCCACGCCCACCTGTTGTCACTAGGGAGAAAATAACATTCTTGTGTCCAAGGACATTTGTTTTGTTTACATTACACACTTTGCTTAATACAATTATCTGTTGTTCGCAACTTAATACTCGAGGGGTGTTCGGACGATATCCTTGCGAGTAGATTATTAGTCATAGATGCAGTTAGATGGCGGTCTATGTATTTTGTTGTAATGCCCAGAGTAAATCTCATAGTGATCCTCGAGACATATGCACGTTATCTTTATTCTATCAATTGCCCAACTGTAATTTGTTTACCCAGCAAGTCGTTATTTATTTTATGGAGAGACACCACTAGTGAACTGTGGACCCCAGTCCAATTTCCTTTATATTGCTATTACTATTTACTTTTACTCGCACTGTTTACTTTCTCGCATATTACTATTGCTTTCCACTCGATACGCTCAATCCTTTGTTTACAGCAAACCGGTGAGATTGACAACCTCATCATAAGTTGGGAGCAAAGTTCTTAGTTGTGTTGTGGACAGGTTCCACGTTGCTGCTGGTGCAAAGCAAAGCCCTAGACGAGGCACCTTATAAATTGTCTAGAGCTATCGCGAAGCTAGCAGGCATCTCCTTCTGAAGTTTGGCTTTTTCCTACTGGTTCGATAAACCTCGGTTTCTTACTGAGGGAAAACTTGCTACTGTGCTCATCATACCTTCCTCTTGGGGTTCCCAACTGGGTGGTTATCTGCCCGCATCAAGCAACTTTTTCTGGCGCCGTTGCCGGGGAAAAAGAAGATTTTTGCAAGGGGAGTTTCGCATGCACATCCTTTACTTTGTTATTTGTTTTGCTTTACTTTATTTCTACTTGCACCTTTTTATCAAAAATACAAAAAAATTAGTTTCCTTTATAGTTGTTTATTATGTCTAGTTTAGTTGCTGCTACTATGTCGCCCGAGGAAATGATCTTCACTTTCAAACAAAAGAGTGAGGAAAGTTTCAAAGAAGCTTGGTCAAGAATTTATGATTGGCATGGAAAAACTGAACCGAAAATGACTTTGAGTTTGCTTCTTAGTTGCTTCTACTTTGGACTTGCTCTTCATTATAGATATGCTTTGGATGCTACAGCAGAAGGAGATTTCCTTCATTATGATGGAGATCAAGATTTCAATATTATAAAAAAGTTGATTACAATTTATAGCATGCCAACTGATTTTGATTCCTCTCTTGTGAGTATTTTTAATAGACTTAATACTCTTGAGACTCGCACTGCTTGTTTGGGTAATTGTTATAGTACTTTGTGCGAGCATTTTGATTATGTGCCAACAAATTCTGAACCATCAAGTTGGTACCCTACGGTAAAAATCACCATTAGTGGTGAAACTTTTCATGCTCGTTGTGATATTATGTCTGAATTTTGTCTTATGCCAAAGGATGTTTATGAATCTTTGAGTCTTTGGAAACTTTCTGAGGGGGGAGAAGAAATTTCTCTTACTAATAATTCCACTATATTTCCCGTTGGAATAGCTAAAGGAGTTTATACAAAAGTCCTAGGAAGAATGGTATATACTGATTATCTTGTTATTGAATGTGTAGGAAAATGACAAATCACGCTTGGAAGGTCTCTACTGAAGCTCATGGGCGCCGTTATAGATGTGGGAAAAGGCAATATAAGATTCATCTCTCCACCTTGCAATAGTCACGTCTTTCCTAGAGTCAAGAGCAAAGGTAATAAAGTTAGATGTAAGGCATCCGTTGATCCTAATGCATCACTTGATATTACTTGATTTCCACCTTTCTGCGCCTAGCTCAAAGGCGTTAAAGAAAAACACTCTTGGGAGATAACCCATTGTTTTACTTTCAGTTCTTTTTCTTTTATTTGAGTCTTGGAAGTTATTACTACTGTAATAACCGCTCCTTATTCTTTTTTATTTTGTTTTTGTGCGAAGAGAAACCTCTAATTTGAGTGAGGTAAGATTTGGGGAAGTTGCTGTCCTGAAACAGATTTTGGTGCTGCACCATAAAAATTTGTGAAACTCCTCAGAATATCTTTTTGACCTGCGATTTCTTGTGCATATGTCCCAGGTTATATCCAAACTTTCATTATTTTTACACTTTTTGATTTGAGCAACAGAAAACCCTCAAAAAAATCGACCTTTGTCAGCTGTTCTGTTTTGACAGATTTCTGCCACTATTTGTGTTTGCCTCTCGATCGCTTTCTTTTTGAGTTTTTTTTATCACGGAACTTTTGGGGAAGTTGCTACAGTAGTATATGCTTTATATGTGGTGGTTTTTAGTTGAAATCTGAACCAAAAAGGGATTGATTCATTATTATGCTTACACTAATGTTGCTAATAGAATTGTGTTGAGTTTTGTATGAAGGAAGTTTTCAAGTGTAGGGATTGGAGAATGATGAGATGAGGTGAAGAATGGACAAAAGCTCAAGCTTGGGGATGCCCACGCACCCCAAGAAATATCCAAGAGGTACAAGCGTCAAAGCTTGGGGATGCCCCCGAGGCACCCCTTCTTCATCGGCAAAAATCAGGTCACCTTTCAAGACACTATATTTTTATTGCTTCATGCACTATGCGTTTTTCTTGGAGCATCTTTACTTTAGTTTTCAGTTTTCTTTTATTTTGTTTGCTGAAATAAATGGTTGGACCCCAACAAATTTCTTTTGGAGAAGATGTACTCGTTTTTCATTTGCCAAGAACACTCCATTTTTCACTCTTATCGTTCAACGAGTGTTCTCTTTTTCTAGAACTACATTTAGCTTTCATTTTTTGCCTTGATTTTTGTTCAGATCTTGTTATATCTTTGCATCAAGGTGTATTTTGACCTCTGGTCCATGTTGGTATTCATCAAAAGAGTTGTTTCAAAAAGGTTCGAATGGTGTTGGAAAAGAGAAAAAGTTTCATGCAAAAAAGTGGTACAAAAAGGAGCTTGTTTAGACTGCGGCTTAGACTTTTTCATGTCGTGCTTGATGTCGTTTTGATAGTATGCTTAGTGGTTTTGCTGTAGCATGACTTGTCTCAAATGACTGAGATTGCTTAATGAGCCTTTGAAAAAATCATGCATTGTTTTTATTATTTGGAAGCATTAATTTGGTTTTCTCCTTGATGCTTTATTTGGGTTGACTTGGCGCATGCTTACAACATGTTGGACTCATACAAAGTCGCCATAAGCCTCTATGATCATTTAGTTTTTGACTTTTGATGCCATTTTAGGCTTCTCTTAATGTTGCTTTGTCGCTTTGCATGATTATGGCTATTTTTGCTCTCTTAGTAGGTCGCTCCCAGTCTTTTGCTAGCCCTCGCTTTGTACTGAGTATAAGCTCTACTCGTGCATCCAACTCCCAAAAACCAAGTAATTCCAATGTGTCCACCATACATATCTATTAGCAATTTGCTATTCCAAAGTACATTTGACTTGCTTTTATCTATCCTTCAAATTAAACTCTTTTGGTGTTATGTGAAAATTAGTCAGTAAAGCTCTCACGAACCTGATGGCACACTTTACTTTTCTCGCTTTTAAAAATTTGACATTGTGGCTCTCTTATGTTGAGTTGTTATGCTTGCAAGTTGTAAGTTGGAAATTATCCAAACCATGCCGTCATGGGGTAAGCTGTCAACATTGCACTTCTTATTTGAGTTGATATCGTGATCTTTTGTTTATGGATACTCGCGATGTGAAACAAGTTGGGAATCTTGAGGGATCATGGAGTTTTTATATGTGTTAGAGAAACACCTGGGCCGCTAATCTAAGCCATGCATAATTCATGGTGGAAATTTACAGCATGCCCATAGTGGACATTCGACAACGCATCTCAAAATAAAAAGCTATACCAATGGTAAATAAAAGAGATGCTGAGGTGTTCATTGTTTGTTTGTCCTGTCATTTTGATGTGGGCTTGTTCCATGTCATCGGGCACGGAGGTACCCCATTGGTGGTTCTTGATGATACGCATGTATTTACAATGACAAGAGCTTGCTTGGGACTCTAAGTCAAGTAGCATGAGGTTTGGGTATTCGTACTTCACGGGACATGAGGTTTTCAACTTATGATTTGTCAAGCATATGCTTCATAATTGTACTCGCATTAACCTTAACAATTCAAGATGCCTATGATGGGGGCAATGAGAGCTCAAAGCTAGTAAGTACCAAAATTTTTGAAGGTTTATAAAACTTGCAATCACTGCTTCCCTCTGCGAAGGGCCTTTCTTTTACTTTTATGTTGAGTCTCCACCTTCTACCTTTATGCACCGTCTAAGAGAGCATAGTTGTCATTCTGAGTTTAATGTGCATAGTCCCAAAGTTTATCATTGATTGATTCATATTTTGGTTTCACTTGTTCTTAAATTATTTGTATCTAGTCGCCCTCTTAAACTTGAAGGTGTCCTATGCATTTATGTTTTGCTATTCCATGAAGGACAAGCTGAAAACCATTTGCTATGTTTTTCCATATGATTTGAACACACGTTTGACTTTCATTGTTTCATTTTTCATAATCTTTCGTTTGTGTTCTTTTTTATGTTGTAACATGGTTGCTAAGTTTCTTCTATCAAGATTATGTCTTTCATGCCCATGTTTTAAGTTCTTTTGATCCCAGCACTCAATGCTTACATAGATGATCAAGATTGTGATGGTGCATGTCACCTCAAAAATTATTCTTTTGTTATCACTTACCTACTCGAGGACGAGCAGGAGTTAAGCTTTGGGATGCTTGATACGTCTCAAACGTATCTATAATTTATGATGCTCCATGCTTGGTCTTACACCATTTGCTTAGTGTTTTGTTACACTTCGTGGCATTTTTATGCATTTTCCGGAACTAACCTATTAACAAGATGCCACAGTGCCAGTTCCCTGTTTTCTGCTATTTTTGTGTTTCAGAAAAGTTACACAGGAAATATTCTCAGAATTGGACGAAACAAAAGCCAAACCTCCTAATATTTATCAAAGCTTCCAGAAATCTGAAGAGGAGGCGGAGAGGGGCCAGGGGCCAGCCTCACCACCAGGGGGTGCGGCCCAGCCCCTGGTCGTGCCCACCTGTGGTGAGGGCGCCCTGGTCCACTTCTGACGCTGCCCCTTCGCCTATAAAGACCCCCCGACAGGAAAAACCTAAACACCTGATCAATTTTCCAGAAACACATCGCGATCTGCCGCCGTCGTCGACCCGAGATTGGGAGGGTCCAGAAGCTCTTGGAGGCACCCTGCCGGAGAGGGGAATCGCCACCGAAGGTCTTCTTCATCGCCATGCTTGCCTCCGGCGCGATGAGTGAGTAGTCTACCTTGGACTATGGGTCCATAGCAGTAGCTAGATGGTTGTGTTCTCCACCATGTGCTTCATGTTTAGATCTCGTGAGCTGCCTTACATGATCGAGATCATCTTTATGTAATTCTACATGTTGTGTTTGTTGGGATCCGATTAATATTGGTGTTATGTTAAGTTGATGTTCTGAATTTTATCTTATGTTATCTCTATGTTATTTATGATCTTGCATGCTCTCCGTTGTTAGTAGCTATCTTGGCCAAGTAGATACTAGTGACTCCAAGAGGAGGTATTTATGCTCGATAGTTGGGTTCATGCCTCTATTTAATCTGGGGGAGTGACAGAAACCTCTAAGGTTGTAGATGTGCTGTTGCCACTAAGGAGAAAATAAAATTCTTGTGTCCAAGGACATTTGTTTTGTTTACATTACACACTTTGCTTAATGCAGTTATCTGTTGTTCGCAACTTAATACTCGAGGGGTGTTCGGACGATATCCCCGCGAGTGGATTATTAGTCATATATGCAGTTGGATGGCGGTCTATGTATTTTGTTGTAATGCCCAGAGTAAATCTCATAGTGATCCTCGAGACATATGCACATTATCTTTATTCTATCAATTGCCCAACGGTAATTTGTTTGCCCATCATGTCATTATTTATCTTATGGAGAGACACCACTAGTGAACTATGGACCCCGGTCCAATTTCCTTTATATTGCTATTACTGTTTACTTTTACTCGCACTGTTTACTTTCTCGCATATTACTATTGCTTTCCACTCGATACGCTCAATCCTTTGTTTACAACAAACCGGTGAGATTGACAACCTCATCATAAGTTGGGAGCAAAGTTCTTGGTTGTGTTGTGTGCAGGTTCCACGTTGCTGCTGGTGCAAAGCAAAGCCCTGGACGAGGTGCCTTATAAATTGTTCAGAGCTGTCGCGAAGCTAGCAGGCATCACCTTCTGAAGTTTGGCTTTTTCCTACTGGTTCGATAAACCTCGGTTTTTTACTGAGGGAAAACTTGCTACTATGCTCATCATACCTTCCTCTTGGGGTTCCCAACTGGGTGGTTATCTGCCCGCATCACATGGTTGTCGTCTTTATTGCGTTGATAATTGCCACGCAAATACTTACATACAAAATGTTATAAAAGATAATACTTTACCAAAATATGACAGGACTAATATGTGTTTTGTTCTTATTAATGAAAAGGAGGAATCCTCCAAAGTTTCTTCTATTGTTTTTGACAATAAACCAGGGTATGTGGAGAAGCTTCCTTTCATGCCTCTCCCTCTTAAAGAAGGGAAGAAGAAGAAGAAGAAGAAGAGAAGGAGTAAAAGGAGAGAGGAAACAATATCTTCCCCTAAGCATGTTGCTCCTATTATAGTTTTTGATGAGTCTGAACTCAATGATGTTCCTATGCCTGTTACCTATAGTAGTGATCATGATTGGGAAAAGCACACTATCTTTGATATTGAAATTTTTTTTGGTACCGATTTTGAAAATGATGATGTTAATAATTGTTGTACTATTAGTGCTATCCATGTTCCTTCCAATAATGATATGTTTACAAGTTAACACACTTTGGAAGATAGCTATTCTATTGCTTATGATGGTTACAATGATGAGTATGATATTTTTAGTCCACCTACTATTGAGGAGGAAATGAGTTATGATTACATTATGCCTACTATATTTGATGATTATGGTGATGAGAATAATGATGATTGCTATTTTGTTGAATTTGCTCCCACTACAATTAATAAGAACTATGTTCATGTGGGGAGTATTAATTCTTTTGTACTCGTATTCACAGGACATGGTGATGAGAATAATGATGATGAGTATGAAATTTACATCATAACCATAGTGGACATTCGACGATGCATCTCAAAATAAAAATCTATACCCAATGGTAAATAAAAGAGATGTCGAGGTGTTCATTGTTTGCTTTTCTTGTCATTTTGATATGGGCTAGTTTCCATGTCATCGGGCAGGAGGTACCCCGTTGGCGTTCTCAATGATACATGTATGCTTACAATGACAAGAACTTGCGTGGGACCTAAGTCAATTAGCATGGTTTAAGTACTCGTATTCACAGGACATGAGATTTTCAACTTATGATTTGTCAAGCATATATATCATATTTGTACTCGCATTAACCTTAACCACTCAAGATGCCTATGATGGGGGCAATGAGAGCTCAAAGCTAGTAAGTACCATAATTTTTGGAAGGTTTATAAAACTTGCAATCCCTGCTTCCCAAAGCTAGTAAGAGAGCATAGTTGTCATTCTGAGTATAATGTGCATGGTCCCAAAATTTATTATTCATTGATTCATGATTATGGTATTGCTTGTTCTCAAATTATTTGTATCTAGTCACCCTCTTGAACTTTGAAGGTGTCTTCTGCTTTTATGTTTTGCTATTCCATGAGGGACAAGCTAAATACCACTTTGCTATGTTTTCTATATGATTCAAACAAACATACACCTTTCAATGCATTATTACTCATGATCTTTTGTTTGTGTTACTTTTTATGTTATAACATGGTTGCTAAGTCCTATGGTTAGAATTATATCTCTTATGCCCATGTTTAGAGTACTTTGATCTCAGCATGCAATGCTTTACTTTAAGTAGATCAAGATTGTGTTGGTGCATGTCACCTCAAAAATTATTGTTTTGTTATCACTTACCTACTTGAGGAAGAGCAGGAGTTAAGCTTGGGGATGCTTGATACGTTGCAAACGTATCTATAATTTTTGATGCTACATGCTTGTTTTACACCAATTGCTTTGTGTTTTATTTACACTTCTTGGCATTTTTATGCATTTTCCGGAACTAACCTATTAATGAGATGCCACAGTGCCAGTTCCCTGTTTTCTGTTGTTTTTGTGTTTCAGAAAAGTTACACAGGAAATATTCTTGGAATTGGACGAAACGAAGCCCAAAGTTCCTATTTTCCCTGGCACGAGAGGAAGTCCAAAGGAGAGTCGGAGGAGGGCCAGGTTGTGGCCACACCATAGGGTGCCCCCCCCTTGGCCGCGCCACCACATGGTGTGGGCCCCCTGGTGCCCTTTGACATTGCCCCTCCGCCTATATAAAGCCTTCGACGCGAAAACCCTAAATCTATCGGCGTTTTCCTAGATAAAGTTTTGTAGCGCCGCCGCCATCGAAGACCAATTTCGGGGGACAGAAGTCTTTGTTCTGGCATCCTGCCGGGACGGGGAATTGCCCTGGAGCCATCTCCATCAACTCCACCGCCATCTCCATCGTCGTTGCTGTCTCCTATGATGAGGGGGGAGTAGTTCTCCCCTAGGACTGAGGGCTCTACCGGTAGCTATGTGGTTCACCTCTCTCTCCCATTATGTGATCTATATGTGATCATGAGCTTTGTATCTAGTTGAATTGGTAGATGTTGTTCTTCATATATTATGCTACTCAAGTGCTTTATTATTGTAATCTTTGGAGACACCTTGTACCATGATGTGAAGGTGACAGTGTGCGCATTATGTGTGTCTGTTTGGCTAGTGTCTCTATGTATTGTTGGTGTTTGTTGGAACAATCTAGTGCACTCAAGGTGATAGTGTGGGGCAATCTAGTTTGGAGAATGCGAACTTTGAGGAGTGCTTCGTAGCCCTACACATGATTAGTGTTCGTTATCCATCGGAGAATAGTTTAGAATAGCATAGTGAAGAAGGATATTTATGTGTTCAATTATGTTATCATTGTTGAGAGTGTCCACTAGTGAAAGTATGATCCCTAGGCCTTGTTTCTAAGCATTGAAACACCAATTACATTCAGTTCTGTTACATGTTTGCTCGCAGCGATATTTATTTCAGATTGCATTCACTACTTATAATCATCCATATTACTTGTATTTTACTAACTCTTCGCTGAACTAGTGCACCTATACATCTAACAAGTGTATTGGGTGTGTTGGGGACACAAGAGACTTCTTGTATCTTAATTGCAGGGTTGCTTGAGAGGGATACCTTTGACATCTTCCTCCCTGAGTTCGACAAACCTTGGGTGATCCACTTAAGGGAAACTTGCTGCTGTTCTACAAACCTCTACACTTGGAGGCCCAACACTGTCTACAAGAATAAAAGCATGCGTAGACATCAAGCTCTTTTCTGGCGCCGTTGCCGGGGAGGTAAGGTAAAAGGTACTCACATCCATCTTCTAGTACTATTGCTGGTGTGTGGGTGCTCGAAGCTATTTCCTTTAGATTCTGTAATTATATCTTTTTGTTTCTTGTTTTTATTTTCACTAGTTAGGCTTAATGGAAAACAAAGAGCTTTATAGTATTTTCTTGAGTTAGGACATGAAGTGTTTGAAGAGAAAATTAAAAAACCTATGGAACTTTATTTGCGTGCTAATAGCAATGTTATTAGTATGAATTCTTTGAACACCATTATTCCTAATGCTATGGAAAAGTCTAAGCTTGGGGAAGCTGGTTTTCATGAGCACGATATTTTTAGTTCCCTAGCTTTAGAGGAGAAAATTTGCTCTGATGATACTTTATCTCCCGTATGTGATAATTCTAATGATGCTTGTGATCCTCATACTGAAAGTATCTCTTTTAAAATACCTATGAAAATTGTTGAACATGCTATGAATACTTGCTATTTAGGAGATGGAACTGTCCATCCTGGTGATCATTTGCTCTTTATACATGAATTATGCGAGTTGTTCAAGTGTGCAGGTATTTCAACAAGCCAGGTTAAGAGGAAGCTATTCTCTTTATCACTAAAGGGCAGAGCTGCAGAATGGTATAAGATGTTGAAGAATGGCTGACCTATTGGCTGGGAGGAAATTGTACCTCTCTTTTATTCTAAATTCTATCCTTCTAGTGAGATTCATAAAGATAGGAATTATATTTATAATTTTCATCTTCATGATGGAGAAATCATTGCCCAAGCGTGGGGAAGATTGAAGTCACTAATGCTCAAATGTCCCATTCATGAGCTCCCCCGTAATATTGAAATCATTGCCCAAGCGTGGGGATTGTATGAGATGGATCTTGTAATCGTTCATAGAAGTCAAGATTTGAGGGGTTTATCTTGTAGATGTTCCCGTATGATAGTTGATGCACTATTGCTATGTTTAATGCTTATTACTAGGGCCCGAGTAACATGATTTCAGTACTGAACTTTTATTGCTTCATCATATATACGAGTTTGGTGCCTATCTGCAAAGTGTATCACCTGCTTTTCTGCTGATCCGGCGACCCTCATGATGGCATATGGGGATATCAATGGATAATATGTCTAGTTTGAGGATATTGTGTGTTCATGAAGTGCTAATGCACTGTTGTAGACTATTTAAAAGGATAGACCTTAATGACCTGTAGACCCTCAATGGCACCCGGTAAAATGGGCTGGTAGGATAGTAGATGTAAGCGAATTTTCCTTGTTGGTATGCATACTTATATTTGGGACACACACCTACACTATCATACATGAGGAATTAGAGATAAACTTGAGTAAACTTTGTTATATGATCAATCTTATTCATGCAACGCCTCGCTAGTGATATCATGCCTACGTTTTTAATCTCTAAAGTTACAAGTTTTCCTTTCCGGTGAAAACTAGAAATTTGTTGTTACTATTTACTGCTGAAATCACTATTTTGCTCCAATTACTATAATCACAACTTGATTTTGAGAATATAGATATACATGTGTGGTTGAGAATGACGTCTCAATTGCTAAAGTCTTGCTGATATTTTGTTTGCTCCCCATGAGTCGAAATATAAATTTGGGTAATACTTCTCATCGAATATTTTATCGATTCCCTATACCTGTGGGTATCATGGCCCCGAGTTTTTTTAATTCATATAATGCTAAATTTGGCATGATATTGCAGTTGAAGTCTCAAGTACGAAATTCAATAGATTACATGCCAAATTTAAGTCCATGCATTGGTGCCGCTCCAGGCCACCAAATCACCGCAAACAAATGTCTACCAAAAAGGAACTTCGGAGACCCTGGTACGTCTCCAACGTATCCATAATTTTTGATGCTCCATGCTTGTTTTTACACCATTTGTCTAATGTTTCGTTACACTTCATGGCACTTTTATGCATTTTCTGGAACTAACCTATTAACAAGTCGCCACAGTGCCAGTTTCCTGTTTTCTGCTATTTTTGTGTTTCAGAAAAGCTACACAGGAAATATTCTCGGAATTAGCCAAAATAAGTTCCTGAAGTCTTATTTTTCCCGGAAGCTTCCAGAGATCCGAAGAGGAGACGGAGAGGGGCCATAGGCCACCCTCACACCAGGGCGGCGCGGCCTGGCCCCTAGCCGCGCCCCCTATGTGTGAGGATGCCTGGGTCCACTTCTGACGATGCCCCTTCGCCTATAAAGACCCCCCGATGGGAAAAACCTAAGTACCCAATCAATTTTCTAGAAACACATCGCGATCCACCGCCGTTGTCGACCCGAGATCGGGAGGGTCCAGAAGCTCTTCCCGGCACCCTGCCGGAGAGGGGAATCACCACCGGAGGTCTTCTTCATCATCATGCTTGCCTCCGGAGCGATGAGTGAGTAGTCTACATTGGACTATGGGTCCATAGCAGTAGCTAGATGGTTGTCTCCTCCACCATGTGCTTCATGTTTAGATCTCATGAGCTGCCCTACATGATTGAGATCACCGTTATGTAATTCTACATGTTTGGTTTGTTGGGATCCGATGAATATTGGTGTTATGATTGAGTTGCTATACTGAAATATATCTTATGTTATCTCTATGTTGTTTATGATCTTGCATGCTCTCCGTTGTTAGTAGCTATCTTGGCCGAGTAGTTGCTAGTGACTCCAAGAGGGGGTATTTATGCTCGATAGTGGGTTCATGCCTCTATTTAACCTGGGGGAGTGACAAAAACCTCTAAGGTTGTAGATGTCTTGTTGCTACTAGGGAGAAAACAACATTCATATGCTCAAGGGCATATGCTTTGTTTACATTACACACTTTGCTTAATGCAATTATCTGTTGTTCGCAACTTAATACTCATGGGGTGTTCGGATGATATCCCCGTGGGTGGATTATTAGTCATAGATGCAGTTGGATGGCGGTCTATGTATTTTGTTGTAATGCCCAGAGTAAATTGCATAGTGATCTTCTTGACATATCACGTTTATCTTTATTCTATCAATTGCCCAACAGTAATTTGTTTACCCAGCATGTGTTATTTATCTTATGGAGAGACACCACTAGTGAAATGTGGACCCCGGTCCTATTTCCATCATATTGCTATCACCTGTTTACTTTACTCGCATTGTTTACTTTACTCGCATACTTTCACTGCTTTCCACTCGATACGCTCATACCCTTTGTTTCAAGCAAACCGGTGAGATTGACAACCTCATCGCAAGTTGGGAACAAAGTACTTGGTTGTGTGTGTGTAGGTTCCACGTTGTTGCTCGCAAAGCAAAGCTTGGATGAGGCGCCATATAAATTGTCCGGAGCTATCGCGAAGCTTGCAAGCATCACCTTCAGTCGTTTGTCTCTCCTCTCCAAGATCGACATACCTTGGTTTCTTAACTGAGGGAAAATCTTGCTGCTATATTCATCACACCTTCCTCTTGGGGTTCCCAACGGGCTGGTCATTCAACAAGGCACCAACTCTTTTCTGGCGCCATCAACCAGCAATGAAGCTCTTTTCTGGCGCCATTGCCGGGGAGGAAGTAGAAGACCTCTGCAAGGGGAGTTTTTCGCACACACATCCTTTACTTTGTTATTTGTTTTGCTTTACTTTATTTATTTTTACCTGCATCGTTTTATCAAAAACCCAAAAAAATTAGAATCCTTGGTAGTTGTTATTTCTTTACTTTAGTTCATTATGTTGTTCCCTAAGTACGTTCTGGAGGACCTCTCAGTAGGTAGTGGTTCAATTATTGGGAAAGATAACATTGAGGAGTTCTTTAATCACATTAGTATGCATAAATAAGTTGAGGAAAAGTCTTTGGTTGAGCTAGCTCCTAGTTATGAAGTTGCTTCCGCTTATTTAGTTCACATGTTAGAAGCTAGGTTTGCTAATCTTAACCCCTTTTTGCAATACATGTTCCTTAAGCTTCATGAAATTGAAGATCCTGAAAAGAAAGCTTTCATTTTGGAAAATATGCGCTTAGAATTTAAAGATGTTGCCAATGAGGCTAGAAAAGTTTTTAATAAATTCAATAAGCTTGGCTCACCTGTAATGGCTGTTGGCACACCCAATGAAGATTTTAGAGTGCCAATACCTTATAAACTTTCAGGAATACATGATATTTGGGAAAATAACTCTAGTTGGATTTGTCCTGAAAATCCCTTCGATGAAAGTAGTGTACCAAAGCGTGATCATAAAGGATCTTCAAAAACTCATTTGGACATAATTCCCTTCATTGTTGAAAAGACTCCTATTGTGGATCCTAATGCTTCTTTCATAATTACTTCATCTCTTGATAATACTTGATTCGCAATTTTCTGCGCCTAGCTCAAAGGCGTTAAAGAAAAGCACTCTTGGGAGATAACCCAATGTTTTATTTTCAGTATTTTTTCTTTTATTTGAGTCTTGAAGTCATTACTACTGTAATGACCGCTCCTTATCCTTTTTATTTCATTGTTGTGCCAAGAGAAGTCTCTAATTTGAGTGATGTAAAGATTTGGGGATGTTGCTGTCCTGAAACTGTTTTCAGTGCTGCACCATAAAAATTCGTATAAATTCTCTGTATATCTTTTGGATCTGCGATTTCTTGTGCATATGACCCAGGTTATATCCAAACTTTAATTAGTTGAACACTTTTTGATTTGAGCAACAAAAAACCCCTTAAAAATTTGACCTTTGTCAGCTGTTCTGTTTTGACAGATTTCTGCCAATATTTGTGTTTGCCGCTTTATCGCTTTCTTTTGAGTTCTTTTGATCACAGAACTTTTGGGGAAGTTGCCACAGTAGTATATGCTATATATATGGTGGTTTTAGGTTGAAACCTGAAGCAAAAAGAGGTTGATTATATGTTATGCTACACTAATGTTGCTAATATAATTGTGTTTAGTTTTGTATGAAGGAAGTTTTCAAGTGTAGGGATTGAAGAATGATAAGATGAGTTGAAGAATGGACAAAAGCTCAAGCTTGGGGATGCCCATGCATCACCCCAAGAAATATCCAAGAATTACAAGCATCAAAGCTTGGGGATGCCCTCGAGGCACCCCTTCTTCATCGGCAAAAATCAGGTCACCTTTCAAGACACTATATTTTTATTGCTTCATGCACTATGTGTTTTTCTTGGAGCGTCAGTTGTTTAATTTATTAGTTTTGTTTGCTGCAATAAATGGTTGGACCCCAACAAATTTCTTTTGGAGAAGTTGCCTTGCTTTTCATTTGCCAAGAACGCTCTAGTTTTCACTCATCAAAAACCGAGTGTTCTTCTTTTTCTGCTACTGCTTTTGGTTTTCTTTTTCACCTTGATTTGCGTTCAGATCTTCTTATATTTATTCATCAAGGTGTATTTTTGCCTCTAGACCATGTTGGTTTTCCTTAAAAGAGTTGGATTAAAAAGTTCAAATGGTGTTGGAAAAGAGAAAAAGCTTTATGCAAAAAAGTGGTACAAGAAGGAGCTTGTGTAGACTGCGGCTTAGGCTTTTTCATGTCATGCTTGATGTCTTTTTGATAGTATGCTTAGTGGTTTTGCTGTAGCATGACTTGTCTCAAATAACTGAGATTGCTTAATGAGCCTTTGAAAAAATCATGCGTTGTTTTTATTGTTTGGAAGCATTATTTTGGTTTTCTCCTTGATGCTTTATTTGGGTTGACTTGGCGCATGCTCACACATGTTAGACTCTTACAAAGTCACTAATAGCCTCTATGATCATTTATTTTTTGACTTTTGATGCCATCTTATGCTTCTTTTAATGTCGCTTTGTCACTTTGCATAATTATGGCCATTATTACTCTCTTAGTTGGTCGCTCCCAGTCTTTTGCTAGCCCTCGCCTTGTACTGAGTATGAGCTCTATTCGTGCATCCAACTCCTAAAAATCAAGTTTGCCAAAGTGTCCACCATACATACCTACTAGCAATTTGCTATTCCAAGTAAATTTGACTTGCTTTTATTTTCTCTTCAAATTAAACTCTTACCAGTGTTATGCGAAAATTGGTCAGTAAAGCTCTCACGAACCGAAGGCACACTTTACTTTTTCCTGTTCTTAAAAATTTGACATTGTGGTCTCTTATGTTGAGTTGTTATGCTTGCAAGTTGTAAGTTGGAGACTAGCCCAGCCATGCAGTCATGGGCAAGCTTTCAACATTGCACTTCTCTTTTGAGTTGATATCGTGATCTTTTGTTTATGGATGCCCGCGGTGTGAAATGAATTGGGAATCTTGTGGGGATCATGGAGTTTGTATATGTGTTAGGGAAACACCTGGGCTGCCAATATAAGCCATGCATAATTCATGGTGGAAATTTGCAGCATACCCATAGTGGACATTCGACGACGCATCTCAAAATAAAAAGCTATACAACATGGTAAATAAAAGAGATGTCGAGGTGTTCATTGTCTGCTTGTCCTGTCATTTTGATGTGGGCTTGTTCCATGTCATCGGGCACGGAGTTACCCCGTTGGCGGTTCTTGATGATACGCATATACTTACAATGACAAGAGCCTTGCTTGGGACTCTAAGTAAAGTAGCATGAGGTTTGGGTACTTGTATTCATGGGACACGAGGTTTTCAACTTATGATTTGTCAAGCATATGCATCATAATTGTTCTCGCATTAACTTTAACCATTCAAGATGCTTATGATGGGGGCAATGAGAGCTCAAAGCCGGTAAGTACCATAATTTTTGAAGGTTATACAACTTGCAATCACTGCTTCCCTCCGCGAAGGGCCTTTCTTTTTTACTTTTATGTTGAGTCACCACCTTCTATCTTTATGCACCATTAAGAGAGCATAGTTGTCATTCTTAGTATAATGTGCTTTGTCCCAAAGTTTTCATTGATTGATTCATATTGTTGGTTTCACTTGTTCTAAAATTATTTGTATCTAGTCGCCCTCTTAAACTTGAAGGTGTCCTATGCATTTATGTTTTGCTCTCTATGAAGGACAAGCTGAAAACCATTTGTATGTTTTCCTTATGATTTGACCACACGTTTGACTTTCATTGTTTCATTTTCATGATCTTTTGTTTGTGTTCATTTTCATGTTTATAACATGGTTGCTAAGTTCTTATTGTCAAGATTATATCTTTCATGCCTATGTTTTAAGTTCTTTAGATCCCAGCTCACAAATGCTTACATATATGATCAAGATTGTGTAGGTGCATGTCACCTCAAAAATTATTTCTTTTGTTATCACTTACCTACTCGAGGACGAGCAGGAGTTAAGCTTGGGGATGCTGATATGTCTCCAACGTATCCATAATTTTTGATGCTCCATGCTTGTTTTTACACCATTTGTCTAATGTTTCGTTACACTTCGTGGCACTTTTATGCATTTTCCGGAACTAACCTATTAACAAGTCGCCACAGTGCCAGTTCTCTGTTTTCTGTTGTTTTTGTGTTTCAGAAAAGCTACACAGGAAATATTCTTGGAATTGGACGAAACAAGTTCCTGAAGTCTTATTTTTCCTGGAAGCTTCCAGAGATCCAAAGAGGAGACGGAGAGGGGACACAAGCCACCCTCACACCAGGGCGGCGCGGCCTGGCCCCTGGCCGCGCCCCCTATGTGTGAGGACGCCTGGGTCCACTTCTGACGATGCCCCTTCGCCTATAAAGACCCCCGACGGGAAAAACCTAAGTACCCGATCAATTTTCCAGAAACACATTGCGATCCGCCGCCATCGTCGACCCGAGATCGGGAGGGTCCAGAAGCTCTTCTCAGCACCCTGCCGGAGAGGGGAATCGCCACCGGAGGTCTTCTTCATCGCCATGCTTGCCTCCGGAGCTATGAGTGAGTAGTCTACCTTGGACTATGGGTCCATAGCAGTAGCTAGATGGTTGTCTCCTCCACCATGTGCTTCATGTTTAGATCTCATGAGCTGCCCTACATGATTGAGATCACCGTTATGTAATTCTACATGTTTGGTTTGTTGGGATCCGATGAATATTGGTGTTATGATTGAGTTGATATAATGAAATATATCTTATGTTATCTCTATGTTGTTTATGATCTTGCATGCTCTCCGTTGTTAGTAGCTATCTTGGCCGAGTAGTTGCTAGTGACTCCAAGAGGGGGTATTTATGCTCGATAGTGGGTTCATGCCTCTATTTAACCTGGGGGAGTGACAGAAACCTCTAAGGTTGTAGATGTGCTGTTGCTACTAGGGAGAAAACAACATTCATATGCTCAAGGGCATATGCTTTGTTTACATTACACACTTTGCTTAATGCAATTATCTGTTGTTCGCAACTTAATACTCATGGGGTGTTCGGATGATATCCCCGTGGGTGGATTATTAGTCATAGGTGCAGTTGGATGGCGGTCTATGTATTTTGTTGTAATGCCCAGAGTAAATCGCATAGTGATCTTCTTGACATATCACGTTTATCTTTATTCTATCAATTGCCCAACTGTAATTTGTTTACCCAGCACGTGTTATTTATCTTATGGAGAGACACCACTAGTGAACTGTGGACCCCGGTCCTATTTCCATCATATTGATATCACCTGTTTATTTGACTCGCATTGTTTACTTTACTCGCATACTTTCACTGCTTTCCACTCGATACACTCATACCCTTTGTTTCAAGCAAACCGGTGAGATTGACAACCTCATCGCAAGTTGGGAACAAAGTACTTGGTTGTGTGTGCAGGTTCCACGTTGCTGCTCGCAAAGCAAAGCTTGGACGAGGCGCCATATAAATTGTCTGGAGCTGTCTCGAAGCTTGCAAGCATCACCTTCAGTCGTTTGTCTCTCCTCTCCAAGATCGACATACCTTGGTTTCTTAACTGAGGGAAAATCTTGCTGCTATATTCATCACACCTTCTCTTGGGGTTCCCAACGGGCTGGTCATTCAACAAGGCACCAACTCTTTTCTGGCGCTATCAACCAGCAATCAGGCCCGTAGAGTGCTCAAATGGACGACGGCACCATCTCCTTGATACGCTGCAAATGTATCTATAATTTTTGATGCTCCATGCTTGTTTTGCACCAATTGCTTTATGTTTTGTTTACACTTCGT
Organism: Dactylis glomerata; assembly: GCA_007115705.1. Lineage (NCBI taxonomy): Eukaryota > Viridiplantae > Streptophyta > Magnoliopsida > Poales > Poaceae > Dactylis > Dactylis glomerata. The sequence continues at coordinate 934,039 of QXEO01000531.1, read as the reverse complement.
GGCATTTTTATGCATTTTCTAAAACTAACCTATTAACAAGATGCCACAGTGCCAGTTCCTGTTTTCTGCTGTTTTTGTATTTTAGAAAAGTTATACAGGAAATATTCTCGGAATTGGACAAAACAAAAGCCTAAGTTCCTATTTATCTGACACGAAGACTGAGTCCAAAGGGGAGACGGAGAAGAGCCGGGAGGCGGCCACACCATAGGGTGGCATGGCCCCACCCCGGGCCACGCCAGGCCCTGGTGTGGGCCCCCCCAGGCACCCTCTGACATTGCCCTTCCGCCTATATATTCACTTCATCAGGAAAACCCTAAAGGCCCGAGCCTCCATCCACAAAAAGTATTGTATGCCATCGCCGTTGTCGACCCTAGATTGGGAGGGTCTAAAAGCTCTTCTCGGCATCCTGCCGGAGAGGCGAATCATCATCGGAGGCCTTCTCCATCGCCATGCCTGCCTCCAGAGTGATGCGTGAGTAGTCCACCCCTGGACCATGGGTCCATAACATTAGCTAGATGGTTGTCTTCTCCAATTTGCGCCTAGTGTTAGATCTTGTGAGCTGCCTACATGATCAAGATCATCTTTAATTCTACATGTTGTGTTTGTTGGGATCCGATGAATATTGAGTACTATGTCAAGTTGATTGTTGATTTATCATGTCTATGTTATTTGTGATCTTGCATGCTCTCTGTTGTTAGTAGATACTTTGGCCAAGTAGATGCTAGTGACTCCAAGAGGGAGTATTTATGCTCGATAGTGGGTTTATGCCTCTAGTAATCTGGGAGAGTGACAATAACTTCTAAGGTTGTAGATGTGCTGTTGCTACTAGGGAGAAAACAACAATCTTTTGTTCAAGGATAATTGTATTGTTTACATTACACACTTTGCTTAAGGCGATAATCTGTTGCTTGTAACTTAATACTCAAAGGTTGTTCAAATGATATTCCGAGCGTGGATTATTAGTCATAGATGCAATTGGATTACGGTCTATGTATTATGTTGTAATGCCTAAATGAATCTCATGGTGATCTTCATGACATGTACATGCATTATTTTGCATTCTCTATTTTGTCAATTGCCCAACTGTAATCTGTTCACCCAGCATGTTATTTATCTTTATGGAGAGACACCTCTAGTGAACTGTGGACCCCGGTCCATTTTTTTACATTGATAATACCATCTACTGCAAACACTATTTACTTTCTGCAAGTACTACTTTATTTCATTGTAAACAAACATCTCTTTCCATACTATACGTTTAATCCTTTATTTTTAGCAAAACCAGTGAGATTCACAACCTCACTGTAAGTTGGGGCAAAGTATTTTGGTTGTGTTGTGTGCAGGTTCCACGTTGCTGCTGGCGCCGATAGTGCGCCCTGCCAAAGTCAGCTAGCAACAACCTTCAGAAGTGATTTCTTTATCCTACTGGTCGATTAAACTTTGGTTTCATACTGAGGGAAAACTTACTGCTATGCTCATCATACCTTCCTCTTGGGGTTTCCCAACGGGTCCTATGAGACATCACTCCTCCACCTCCACAACATCCACCTCCGGCGACACCACCAGCGGCTCCTCTACCTCTGGCTGCACAACCGGCGGCTCGTGGGCACTCATCTACTCCTTGTCGATCTGATCGCGGATCATCATGTACCATGAATTGGTCAATGGACTCATGCCCACTAATGGCATCGACATGATTTTGGCTTCCTCCACCATCTTTTTCAACTCAAAGCTCTTTGCATCATTCTCTGCCTTGTTCAAAGTAGCTTCGGCTTCTAACTTGGCGGCTTGGACCCTCTCCCTCTCAAGTGCCAACTTCTCTCTTTGAGTTTCTTTGATTCCCTTCCACCTTGCGTCAGAGCTATCATATAGCTCCTTTGTGTTTGCATTCATGGAATCCACAAAAAATGATGGACACATTGAAGCCAGCGATGGATGAGCCATCATTCCTCTCCGCCTTGGCCTTCTTGGTGCTGTTTGGGTGTCCCACCATGGCCGGCGTCGCGGGTAGTGGTCCCTCTTCACAAGTCTTGCCATCATTGAGTGTGAGTCAAACTCAATCCCACTTCTTGCAACCCTGGAGCTTTCTGAAACAATGCATCATGGAGAAGTCTTTGTCCTCATTCTCAAACTTGTACAACTCGAGAGCATAAAGCAACTACAAGCAAAGAACACATCACAAGAATCCACAAATGAATAGGAAAAAGTTCATAGAGCCAAGGTCAAATGGGAGTGCTTACTTTATCCATTGCGATTTTTCCATTTTGCTTCCTATTGCGGATGGTATCTAGGTTGCCATGAAATTTGTTGCACGTAGTCTTGATGGCACCCTACCTATGGGAGATGGCTCCTTCATTCCGGTTCATGTGAAGCTTGGCATAGTCTCCAATGTGGTGGCGCTTGTTGAATTCATCTAGAATCCGTGCGTAGTACTTGCCGAGGGTTTGGTTTGTGCCGGTGATAGGATCAAGGCTCACTACTTTCCACGAATCGATGAGGCATTCGTCTTCCAAAGATTTCCACTTGGAAAGATGTGTGCCCATCGCCGGTCCCCGCAGCTTCCTCTTGCCGATGGACTTGTCGGTGTGATGACCCACAAGTATAGGGGATCGCAACAGTCTTCGAGGGAAGTAAAACCCAAATTTATTGATTCGACACAAGGGGAGCCAAAGAATATTTATAAGCCTTAATAGATGAGTTGTCAATTCAGCTGCACCTGGAAACAGACTTGCTCGCAACAGTTTATTAGTAGCAACAGTTTTATAGTGGTGATAGTAGTGAAACAGTAATAGCAATAGTAAAATAAAAGCGGTAATAGTAGCAATAGTAAACAGTAGGATGAAATACTGTAGGCATAGGGATGGATGTACGGGCGTTGCATGGATAAGATAATTCATGAAATCAGTGAGATATGGGCCATTGTAGATAAATAATATAAAGCATCATAGTACTAACAATCATAGGCATGTGTTCCGTATATAGTCGTACGTGCTCGCAATGAGAAACTTGCACGACATCTTTTATCCTACCAGCCTGTTGCAGTAGGGCCTCAAGGGAAACTACTAGTAATTAAGGTACTCCTTTTAATAAAGTACCGGAGCAAAGCATTAGCACTCGGTGAACACATGTGATCCTAACATCACAGCCATCCCCTCCGGTTATCCCAATTTCTGTCACTTTGGGGCCTCGGGTTCTGGATAACAATATGTGTATACAACTTGTAGGTAAGACCATAAACAACAAGTATCATCATAAAATAATAACAAGTTCAGATCTGAAATCACGGCACTCGGGCCCAAAGTGACAAGCATTAAGCACAACAAGTTGCAAAAATGTCATAAGCACTAATAAAAGATACTAGGCACTATGCCCTAACAATCTCATAGCAAATTACATGAATGATCTCATCCAATCCCTACCATCCCCTTCACCTATAGCGGGAATTACTCACACATGGATGGGGGAGTCATGGATGGTTGATGGAGAGACGTCGGTGATGATGGTGATGAAGATCTCCTCCAAATCCCCATCCCAGCAAGGTGCCAGAACGGAGTTTCTGGTTCCAAATCGCGGTTTTTGATGGTGGCGGCGCAGCGGAAGTCTATCTGGGAAAAACACCAAACCCCCGCTCCTTTCAGGTCAGAGGGTATATGTAGGCGGAAGGAGGGGTCGAGACAACGGCCAAGGCGGCCTCACCACAGGTGGGAGCGGCCAGGGCTGGGCCACGCCCTCTGGTGGTGAGCCCAGCTCCTTGCCTCTCTTTGTCTCCCCTTCTGGCTCCGTGGGTCTTCTGGTAAAATAGAATTTTTGCAATATTTTTCGAGATTTTTTCCTAAAAGTCAGATTTCTGCACAAAAACGAGACACCAGAGCAATTCTGCTGAAAATAGTGTTAGTCCGCGTTAGTTGTATTCAAAACACACAAATTAGAGGAGAAACAATAGCAAAAGTGTTCGGGAAAGTAGATACATTTTGGACGTATCAACTCCCCCCCTAGCTTAGCTATTTGCTTGTCCTCAAGCAATTCAGTTAACAACTGAGAGCGATAAAAGAAACTTTCACAAACACATTTGCTTCATAAGATGTACGTATTCTAGCTATATGATCAAGTACTCAGGCAATTCATAATAAGAAATATGCAACTAATGTTACTTCATAGTCAAGCAAGCTATGAAAGAGTGCCAATGCACTAATAACAAGTAACATGAGACATATGAAGTTGCAAGATTGTAATGCTCATAAATGATACGAAAGAGTGGTATCCCGCTTGCCTTTATTTGTGGAGCAAAACATAAATGCTGAGGCACCTCTGAAGTTCAAGAGAAGACTAGAAGTAAAAATATCAAAGATACAAGCATCAAAGTTATACCATAATTAACCGTGTTCTGGGACAGGCACATTACACTAAGAATAACAGCTATGCTCTCAAGAAGGTGCTTTAAAGTTAGAAGATGAAGACTCAACATAAAAGTAAAAGAAAGGCCCTTCGCAGAGGGAAGCAGTGATTTAACATGTGCTAGAGCTTTTCATTTGTAAAACAGAGATAAAAATTTATTTTGAGAGGTGGTTGTTTCATGTCAACGACTGGCAATGGGGACTTGCTATCTTCCATAATAAACAAGTGAGAGCGGTTCTGAGTTCTTTGAAAATTTGGCACATTGATGCTCTTTTATAAAGCTTTGGCACTCCTCCCCACCTTTTTCCTTTCTCAAACCATGGCTAACCGATTCCATCGGGTGCCCACCAACTTTCACATACCATGGAGGAGTGCTCTTTTTTTTATTAGATTACAATGGTCTGACCAGCTCCCTTGCAAAATTAATGATGAGCAGATGAAGCTACCTAGTCGAGGGGTACTTAATTTAATATGGAAGATAGCAATTCCGACAACTACGTCCCCATGAGCTAAAAACAGTGGCACAAAATGAGAAGTATTTGAAAGTTTTGAAAGGTAGCACATGAAAATTTACTTGGAATGGCTTGCAAATACCATGTATAGGAATTTATAGTGGACTCTTTGGAAGACTTGGTTTTTTATGATTGGATGCACGAGAAGTATTCCCTCTCCGTACAAGTGAAGGCTAGCAAAAGACTGGGAAGCGACAATCGAGAGAGCAATAACTGTCATAATCATGCTTGCAACAAAACAAAATTAGTATAGGCATAAAAATGATACAAGAACTCTGAGGCAAAGTAAATCATAGAGGCTTAATTGACTTTTTGTTCAGTCATGTGCATGCTTGAGCATGTGCCAACTCAATTCAAATGAAACTTTTAGAGGAGGATACCACAATATCATACCATATTATGAATAAAATAGTGCAAGCAAGCATCTACATGACATGCTACGAACTAATGGTAAATTGGAACTAATCATATGAGAGCAAGAACTACAAAGCATCCATTAAATAACATATACCTTACATGAACCGACTAAGCATGTCCACATAGATGAGTATATGTACAAAAATGAAAACAAATAGAGTTAATACCAGCCTCTTACCACATCTCAGATTGTCATATGTCGTCATTATTGCTTTTTCACTTGTGTGGCTTGAATATTATGAAGTGAATACCAAGCTCCAAATGAGTCACGGTGGGATGAACTCTGCAACAAACTTTACAAAATCGAAGAAGAACAACAAATATTTTTGGGTTTTTGCTTTTTGAAACAAGAACAGAAGGAAATAGCAAACAAAGCAAAATATTTTTGGATTTTTCAAATATCAAACCGAAAGTAGAGAACAAAGCAAACCAAAGCTAGAAAGCTGAGAAGACAAATAAATAGAAACGACGGAAATATTTTTGGTATTTTTGTGTTTTGGAAAGAAGAAATAAGAGCTAGAACAATAAAGAAAGCAAAACATGGATATACAAAGGACCGACAAAATATGATATGTAGATGTGTGAATCGTCAGCGTACCTCCCCCAAGCTTAGGCTTTTGGCCTAAGTGGAGATCAATCTTGTCTCCGATACATGCCCCATGCCGGTGGGTCATCATTGGTAAAGTAATAGCTTGGCCCCTGTGAAGATGAAGCAGATGGTGTATAATCATAATAAGGCTGCTGGTATGGGAACTCCACAATGTTAGAGGGCTGGACCGACTCCTCGGTCGCCTCTCCATCGTGCACGGGCGGCGGGTGTTCCTCTAGATACGCGTTGAGCTCACCCTCTGTGAGTGATCATCCATTCCTACGATCAAGGTTAAATAAAAGAGGTGCAGGCAAATGGACTGATCGATCAGTCTTCACTACCTTCCAGGTAGATTTCTTGAAAAAGGTAATCTCAAATGTCAAGTTAGTCAAACAGGCATGAGGAGAAACAAACTTATGATGTATCATAGAATTAAGATCAAGTCTCTCTACTGGAAACTGAAGATCTAAAACATGAGGCACTACACCATGCAAAGCTAACAGACGTGAAGCAATAAGACCTCCACAGATTCCCCCTTTCTCATGGTTAGCATCTAGACGGAAAGCTATTAAAGCATCCAAATTGTAAGTCCTATCACCTCTCAAAGCAGCAGCAATAAAAGCTAGATCACAGGAGGACAACTTATTTGCAACTTTCCTAGCAAGAACACACTTGGTAATAAAGTGGGCAAAATATCGAATGGATGGAAAATGAATATTTCGAATTTTACCACTCTCTCCTGAGAAGCTTCTTCCTTGACAAATCTCCTCATAAAGGTCCGTCAATGGCTTAGGCCGTTCCTTCATATTTTCGCGTGATCCCCACTGTGGTACTCTAATGGCTGCACAGAAAACATCAAAGGGCAAGTCCACAGATTTATTGTAGATTTTATAATGAACCATGGGGTTAGATGTGGACCAACTAAATCTAAAATCCTGCACCACAGACATTGTTAGTTTAACATATTGGGGAGGTTCATCATCAATAAAATGTTCCAATCCTGCATTAGAAATTAGACTTTGGAAGTCTTGCAGGATTCCAGCAGCATTCATGAACTCTGTGCATGGATAGATTGAGGGAAAGACCCTCTCTTCACGGTGAACTCTCATAACTTCATGCACTTCTAGTTCATGTTGAAAGAGTTGGTATGCATTCTTCTCCATTTCTGAAATTTTTAAGCAAACCTCATAAAAATGATTTTAAGACAAACAAGTGTAGGAAACTACTATAGGGAGTTACTAGAGGGCTAACATGCATAAAAATAACATTTCTAAGCAATAGAACAAACATGCAAACTCATTTCACCTACAGCCTATAGAGCTAAAATACTCAAGAAATACTTCACTAAACAAAATTCTACTTGGACAATCGAAGGAGTCACATACCGGAGAACAAATGCTCCAAATCTCAGCAACAATGATGGGCTGAGCAAGGAGATCGAAAAATCGAGGTGGAGAGCAGCAAGAACATGAGTTTGAGCTGGTGTGTCGTTATTTTTTGGGAGAGCGAAAGAGCTGGGGAGGAAGAGATAAGTGAGAGGCCAGAGGCCCCCCCTCACCATAGGTGGGCGCGGCCAGGGCTGGGCCGCGCCCCCTGGTGGTGAGGTGGCATGGTAGGTCCCCCTGAGGTCTCCCAGGTGCCTCTCTGCCCCATTTTTGACATAAAAATTTAAAAAGATTTTTCTGGAATTTTTCAAGAAACTTTATTTTCGAGGATTTTTCAGAAATTGACTACAGAGTAAAAAGTCGGAAAAACAAAGATGGCTTGATTGCAAGAAAATCAAAACCAAGTATGCAGCAGCTCTAAGATATTCTAATTATGTAACTAACAAAGGGAACAAAAATGGTGAAAGTAAAAATGGGTGAAGTAAAGTAAATGCGGTGAAAACGAAGTTTCATTCATATAAAATCACTTTGTTAACAAGGTTGATCAAGTCTTGTTACCAAACTAATTTTATATGAGGCAAAACTTTGCACTTCACTTTATGCTTATGTTACCTCGACCTTGATAGGCATAGTCCCAATCATAACAATTTTATATTCTTCCTTGGGCTTTTGCTCTGAACAAATAATCTGACCAACTCTGATGGTCTCAACATGCTTGATTGAATTTAGAGCATTTTTTCTATCAATCTTCTTGGGAAAATAGACTGTATATTCTTTGTCATTGACATTAAAATTTACTTTTCCTTGATTGCAATTAATAATAGCACCTGCAGTGTTTAGAAAAGGTCTCCCAAGAATAATAGACATATTATCATCTTCAGGCATTTCCAACACAACAAAGTCAGTTAATATCAAACAACTGTTAGCAACTTGAACAGGAATGTTTTCACATATACTAATAGGAATAGTAGTAGACTTATTAGCCATTTGCAAAGATATATCAGGTGATACCAATTTTTCTAGATCAAGTCTCTTATAAAGAGAAAAAGGCATGACACTAACTCCGGCACCCAAATCACATAAAGCAGTTCTAACATAGTTATTTTTAATGGAGCAAGGAATAGTTGGTATACCTGGATCTCCAAGCTTCTCCGGAACTTTACCATCAAAAGAATAATTAGCAAGTAAAGTGGAAATTTCCTCATTAGGAATCTTCCTTTCGTTAGTAACAATATCATTCATATACTTTGAATAAGGAGGCATTCTAATAGCATCGGTCAAAGGAATTTGCAAAAATAAAGGTCTCATCCATTCACAAAACCTGTTGTAGTGTTCTTCTTCCTTGGATTTATGTTTTTTACCAGGAAAAGGCATTGGTTTCTGAACCCAAGGTTCTCTCTCATTACCATGCTTGCTGGCAATGAAGTCCTCTTTGGTGTACTTTGCATTCTTATCAATCTTTTCTGGTTCCTCTTCAACTTCTTCTTGGTCGAAAGCATCTCCTGGTTCAGGTTCAGCATCAGAAATAGAAACACTATTAGGATCTTTACCTGCTTCAGAGGATTCTGCAGTTGTTTTATGCTTCGTCTTCTTCTTCTTGGAAGGAATATGATCTCTTGAAGTGTGTTGAGAATCTTGCTCGATCCTCTTAGGATGTCCTTCAGGATATAAGGGGTCTTGAGTGGTAGCACCTCCTCTTGTGCGTATCTCACACGCTTGTTTTTCTCTTGCGGCATTAACTAGCAAATCTTTTTGCACCTTGGTAAGCTGATCAATTTGAGTCTGAACCATTTGAAAATGTTTAACAAGTATCTTCACATCATTGGAGGTTCTCTCCACAATATCCTGCAACTTGTTAATAGCTCTAGAATTTTCCAACAAATGATTCTGCACCATTCTATTAAAATTATCTTGCTTAACAATAAAATTATCTAACTCATCTAAGCATTGATCTGGAGGTTTAGAGTAAGGAATATCTCTATCATCAAAGCATTGGAGAGAGTGTACCTCAATAGTGGATGAGTGAGGGATTAGCTTACATAATTCTTCTATAGGAGGTAAATTCTTCACATCTTCGGCCTTAATACCTTTCTCCTTAAGAGATTTCTTGGCTTCCCTCATAACTTCATCATTTAATTCAATCATTCCTCTCTTCTTCGGTGTTGGCTCTGGGACTAGCGCAGGTGTTGGCTCAACTAGAGTCCAATCATCATGATTCTGGCTTATTTTAGCCATTAATTCTTTAGCTTCAGCCGGAGTTCTTTTCCTGAAAACACAACCAGTACAACTATCCAGATATGTCTTAGATTCATCAGTTAGTCCATTATAAAATATATCAAGGAGTTCATTTTTAGGAAATGGCTCTTTAGGCAAAGCTCTAATTAAAGAACAAAATCTTGTCCAAGATTCGGGCAATATCTCTCCTTTTCCCTATTCAAAGTCAAAGATTTTCTGCACAGTAGCATGTTGAGCACTAGCAGGAAAATATTTTTGAAAGAAAGCATTAACCAAAGCAATAGGACTATGAATACATCCAGGAGACAAGCTATTAAACCAAGTTTTAGCTGCATCTTTCAACGAGAAAGGAAAAATCTTAGCAACAAAGTAAGTGCGGAGCTTAATATCATCAGAAAATAGATTACTCAAAGTAGAAAGCTCATTCATGTGCTCCATAGCACTTTCATTCTCAGTACCACAAAAAGGTTCTTTCTCAACAATAGATATGTAAGATAAATCTAAAGAGAAATCATAATCCTTATCTCTAATATTTATGGGAGAAGCAGCAAACTTAGGATCAGGAGACAATTTATATCTAACAGCACGTCTTGCTAGAAGTTCCTTAACAGCTTTAGCATCACGAGTAGCATGAACTTCAGCAATAAAATCGTTGTCAAGCTCAATATAAGCGTCATCAAAATCATCACTGGGACATTCCCTAGACTCAGGTGAACTAACAGGTGTAACAATGGTGTTTCCTATCTTAGCTCTAGCAATTGTAGCATCTAAAAAGGAACCTAGCGAACCACTCTCATCAAGCACAGTAGAAGCATCATCTATCAGTGGCATTTTCAAACTCAGCAGAAGTAGTAGCAGTAGCGTGTGCATGCGGTGGTGTAAGCAACTTACTCATAACAGATGGTGAATCAAGAGCAGCAGAGGTGTTCAAAGTCGTACCTCTTCTTGTAGTGGATGGCAATATAGGAACTTTTCCATCATGAGGTTTACCCATGATGAAAGGATTGCAGCGAACAATATGAATTCCAAGTGAACTTATAAATAAAGCTATGCTCCCCGGCAATGGCGCCAGAAAATAGTCTTGATGACCCACAAGTATAGGAGATCGCAACAGTCTTCGAGGGAAGTAAAACCCAAATTTATTGATTCGACACAAGGGGAGCCAAAGAATATTTATAAGCCTTAACAGATGAGTTGTCAATTTAGCTGCACCTGGAAACAGACTTGCTCGCAGCGGTTTATCAGTAGCAACAGTTTTATAGTGGTGATAGTAGTGAAACAATACCAGCAATAGTAAAATAAAAGCGGTAATAGTAGCAATAGTAAACAATAGGATGAAATACTGTAGGCATAGGGATGGATGTACGGGCGTTGCATGGATAAGATAATTCATGAAATCAGTGAGACATGGGCCATTGCAGATAAATAATATAAAGCATCCTAGTACTAACAATCATAGACATGTGTTCCGTATATAGTCGTACGTGCTCGCAATGAGAAACTTGCACGACATCTTTTGTCCTACTAGCCTGTTGCAGCAGGGCCTCAAGGGAAACTACTGGTAATTAAGGTACTCCTTTTAATAAAGTACCGGAGCAAAGCATTAGCACTCGGTGAACACATGTGATCCTCACATCACAGCCATCCCCTTCAGTTATCCCAATTTCTGTCACTTTGGGCCCTCGGGTTCCGGACAACAATATGAATATACAACTTGTAGGTAAGACCATAAACAACAAGTATCATCATAAAACAATAACAAGTTTAGATCTGAAATCATGGCACTCGGGCCCAAAGTGACAAGCATTAAGCACAACAAGTTGCAACAATGTCATAAGCACTAATAAAAGATACTAGGCACTATGCCCTAACAATCTCATAGCAAATTACATGAATGATCTCATCCAATCCCTACCATCCCCTTTGCCTACAGCGGGAATTACTCACACATGGATGGGGGAGTCATGGATAGTTGATAGAGAGACGTCGGTGATGATGGTGATGAAGATCTCCTCCAAATCCCCATCCCGGCAGGATGCCAGAATGGAGTTTCTGGTTCCGACTCGCGGTTTCTGATGGTGGCGGCGCAGCGGAAGTCTATCTGGGAAAAACACCAAACCCCCGCTCCTTTCAGGTCAGAGGGTATATGTAGGTGGAAGGAGGGGTCGAGGCGACGGCCGAGGCGGCCTCACCATAAGTGGGCGCGGCCAGGGCTGGGCCACGCCCCCTGGTGGTGAGCCCAGCTCCTTGCCTCTCTTCGTCTCCCCTTCTGGCTCCGTGGATCTTCTGGTAAAATATAATTTTTGCAATATTTTCCGGGATTTTTCCTGAAAGTCGGATTTCTGCACAAAAATGAGACACTAGAGGAATTCTGCTGAAAACAGCGTTAGTCTGCGTTAGTTGTATTCAAAACACACAAATTAGAGGAGAAACAATAGCAAAAGTGTTCGGTAAAGTAGATACGTTTTGGACGTATCACGGTGTCGGTGTCCACGACCTCAATGGTCTCCTCGATCTTGTCTTCACCAGCGTCATCATCCGCAGCTCCCGCGTCAGTGTGGCCGCCTACAATCACTTCATTCATGATGTCCACGCCCTCCTCGCCAGTGAACATCATGTGGGCACCAAGCATTTCGCCGAACACCTCATGGGCGGCGGGCATACCGTCGAACAGGGCGCGGGTGGCATTGGAGGACAAGCCGGCGAACACGTTTGGGACACCGCGCATGTCCGACGATGCGGACGCGGCAACATGCGGGATTGGGGCAGCCTTGATGAACAGCTCGTTGCACCGTCGGTGCCACCAGCTCGGAGTTGCTGAAGAAACCCTCGCCGCCGTTGTCGCCCTGGCTGGCGGTGTAGCTCGCAAAAGACGCAGCCTTGGTGAGTTGCGCGTCCGCTTGGCGCTGAATGTGGTAACGCTTCTGTCAATCCGCGGTGACGACCGTGCATCGCGCCAACTCCTTTGCCCAATCCGTGTCAGATATGGTTGGAGGTTTCTGCTTTGGTGCCACCATGCGGGACTTCTTCATCGTTGTCGTGGCCTTCTTCAGTGGCATGGTCGTGGCCGGTGGCGGGAGAGGGTGAGAGGGCGGTAAGGAGGCAGGGAACGGGGGGAGGGCGGCGAGGCGGCGGCCTGTGGCGTGCTCTGTGCCTGAACCGGGCGGATGGCAGGAAATGCGGGGTTGGTGGGGGAATTGGGGGGAATATGGTGGAAAAGCGGTGTGAAGAAGCCGGTGTCTATGGCAAGCGGGCCCTGGGCGTTAGATACGAGCTGTCGCGAGGTGCCGGCGCTTCCAATAGGGTCCTGCCACGTAGGGGCCGGCACGGGAGCGCAGGCTTATTTATTGGGCCCACACTCGCACCGGCAGCCTTTTAGGACTGCGGATGTGACCATGTTTTCAGCTCCGAGTCGAAATACTGCGATGACACCATTTTGGGGGGCGTTTTGGGGCCGCTGGTGGAGATGCTCTTAGAAGCGCACTTTTTGTAATAACGATCAATCAGTTGAGCAATTATATATTAGATGTGCCTTTGTGGAACTGATTTAGAGAGTGATACACTTTACCTTTAACTAGTAAGCGTGCACGTGCAACGCACAAAATCACAAAATTCTTAAAATTTAGAATACATTGTATGGTAATCCATATCGCATAGATGGAAAAGAAAAATTCAGAAAGGAACATGGTTTGGGAACGGTTACTCATGTCGTAATGGAAACACCATCAAAGAAATCTATCATATGGTATATAGATGCCTATGAAAAGAAAAAAATAAACAACAATATTTTCTTCAAAGAAATCTATCATATGATTTCCGACCCCATTAGCAACCAGCTGTCTCCCAGGGTGTGATTCATCATGTCACTTATTCAATTGTTTTACAAAACTGAGCTGGGGGTACATACAATCTTATTGTAGTAGTATCATATAAAACTTTAGAAAATCTACTTTCTGATATAATGGACTGATGTATTTTAGCTCTCACAGAAATATTGCCCCTATTTGTCATTACAGACATCACAACTTCACAAGGTAGCAACCAAAATTATAACAATAACTAGATGCATTTGTTAGTTTGATGTTTAACAAAAAAGTGATTGTTAAACATCCACCTATGAACAATGACAAAACACCCTTTTATTTACTACCAATTCTCCTGTACATTCTTTGCCTTCTCAAACATGAATTTCCCTTCGTTGTACTTAAGCTGTTGCTTGTGGCTCTCTTGTACTTCCAGCCGAGCACCTCACGATAATCAAGGAGTGGATATCAGTGCCCATATGAAACTCTGTCATGAATTGCATGTCCTCCTTCACCCTCGTAGTGAAGTTCATCGCCTGACAGAACAGAAATGCACTTCTGTTCCCCACCTAGAACAGTCAAAAGAGAAAATGAGATAGTATTACTATTTATGATCTGAACACAATAAGAATTGAGCCGAGCATACTATAGCACTATACTGCAGTAGACTTGGGTAAAAAAAAATGAAGAACTATATTCATGGTATCCACCTATTCGGTGCTCGCTGCTGTAGGGACCCAATTCGGTGCATGAGCTGCCTCCATTTCGGCCATGTTACTCGCTTCTGCCGAGTTATGCTCACTGATGAGTCTCCAATGTTTCCATGTGCTGCTTCACCGTCACTCCAATCGGCTTCATCCGTCTATGTTCCAGCTCCGCCTGCTGCCATCTATGATGCTACCCCAACTAATGCTCCTGTGCAACAAATTCTTATGGAAGATGTCAGGTTGCTTCGCTCCGAGCTTCGTGACTGTCTTGCCCGTGTTCATAGTGTTTTGGTCAGAGCAGAGAACGCGCTTGACAAACTTCAGGTTATGCCTTTGTTGCCTGAGCTTCACATAGGCTCTATGGTGCATGTGGACGTGTGTGTAGCTTGTGAGGGGGAGTCATCCGTGGTTGTTGATGATGATGTGGTCACTGAGATGATGTCGAAGACTAGCGTTGAGGCTAGTGTTGTCGAGGCCCCAAAGGAGTCATTTGATGATGGGGATGATTGCATCTTTGGTTGTTTCTCCCCTCGGGCCACGTCCTCCTCGCCACTGCAGCTTGCCATGCTGGTTGTTTCTCAGCCTGAGGACATTGTTGTGATCATGGCACCGGTGATGCGGATCATGCCTGAGCTCCAAAACTTGTGTGGGGAGCCCTCTCCTCTGTCGATGGTACAACATCAGTTGGACTCTCTTGGGACCCTGTCGGTGGTCTCCACACCATCATTGGTGGATCTTAGCCAGTCGCTTGACTTTGTTGACCGTGGTGTCAAGGTTAATAAAGCGGGTGCTTTGGCACCTAAATTTGAGGCGGCGCTCTTTGCAGAAGAACTTCGCAGCCTTCTTGTTAGTTTGGAGGCGGCTATCCCTGGATCTGGCAAAGAGATTGCTAGCCTTCTTACGGAGAAGGATACGATGGGTGGCATCAAGAAGGTGAAAGAGTATCTCAAGCGTATTAGCAAGAAGAGTGGCGCTTCAAAGAAGGCGCCTAGAGTTGATTGATGGATGGTTCTCGTCTTTGAGGATGTCGTGATCGAGATTCATGTTTGTGTTTTTAGTGGCTTTCCCTTTCGATGTGTTTTCCATCTAGTCGTAGCGGTGTAGCAGGTTGGTCGTCCTAGATGGTTGGTGAGTTGCATGCTTTGGGAGTTATTGTTTGTGGGTTCTTTGTAATGGTTTTCGCTCGGTTTTACATTAATTAACTGATCAACTCTCTTCTTCTTAATTAATAGATTGAGGCAAATCTTTTACCTCCGTTTAAAAAAAATGGTATCCACCTATGAAAAGCTTGACTGAAAGCTTAACTGGAGGAACTTTGTTATACCTAAATTTGTTTATAAGTCTCCAAACCTCAATAGATACGGATCATAGAACTATACCGAACAACGAACATACAACAGTATAACCATTCACTTAATGGACTAAGGGCCTGTTTGGATTATGGCCACTGGTTACCAAGCCAAAATATTAGCGTTGACTAGTAGCATAGGCAACCTTTTAGATTGAATCCCTTTATTTGGAGCCACGCCAAAAATTTGGCTCGCTAGTTCAGACTTGCGTGGGCAACGCTGGCGAAACGGTGGCGGCCGAATCCCTCGCCAAAATTTTGGCTAGCCCGGATTTGGCGTGGCGGGCGTTGGCCTAATCCAAATAGGCCCTAAAACTTTGCTAGAAATCTAATCTCTAATACCAAATTTTAGCAAGACATCTAGAAAACCCATGAGAATAAAATCATTAAATGATGTATGGAACACACGCTAGCTCTACAATTTTTTATTAGAATAAGAACAAATAGACATATATCTTGGATTCTTGATGAATCTTACACACCTGGGGGTCGCCTCCTGAACGACATCGTTGGAGCGGTTACATTACAGTAGCCACAATTTTTTTTTTGGAATGCTCCCAAACCACGCTCGGCATCATATACTTGGAGAAGCATCCTTCATGGGCGGGATTTGCTACTACAAGGTGTTCAGGGATGGGGATTTGCTACTACAAGGGGATTACCAATGTTGTGTTGGAAAAGAGCTACCAACTGTTAAATGTCATAGCAGCTCCTTCTTGCACAAGCACCTGGTGGGCTTGAACCGAACCATCAAGAAAATACAATCTACTTCTCTAATTGAAGGTTGAACCAAAATGACAGAAAACATGATTGTATGGTATGGTACGTATGAACTGATGAGCGCTACTATTTGAGAACTTTGAGATGGAGCAGAGGGGATAATATAACCTAGATATCTTGGGAGTTTGGGGAGGACCTACACCAAGGACATGGTGCGGCTGCCATGTACGGTGGTCGATCTCAACGCAACAGAATCACACGCCGCCGCCGCCTCTACGCCCGTGTTTCTTCATGCACTTCCACGCCGCCGCTTGCCTGGGCCTGTGCCACCGCCACGGTCGTTGCGCGCATCACTGCGAGCTACGTTGTATCGAAGGTCTCGACAGGAGATATCCATTACAATTCTCTATGTATTGTACGCAGAGGATCAGAAAGAAGGAACAGTGACGTCAAATTAGGAAGGAAGTGAAAAATTAGCGGTACTGAGAATCTCATTAATGCGATTTCAATGGGAATTTGATCCGTGAAATCAGGGCGCGTGATCAGGGATGTGGACGATGCGGGCGGGGAATAGTCCTCTGAGTCAGAGCATGGTCAGTCAAAGATAATCGCTATACGCACTGTAAATTAGATTTAGAATAATTATGATAGTTAGATGTAATCAAGACAGCTAATCTGGTGGTGTTAATTTTTCTGGGTATATAAGTAGGGTGCACCTAAAAAAAATTATGTATCGCTCTTTTATAAGTAGTATAGATCTACCTCTTTGGCAATTGATTGTACGGAATTGATAAAAAAATAATGTGCTGATTCAAATAGGAGTGTGTGCCCTTTTAGACTAGTCACAATGAAAAATCAACCCTGCTACACGTAGGATGCTTTTCGTACGACTCGCGGCCAACGCTGTCAGTCAGGCCTACGACGCAGTACCACGTACGTGCTTTGCCGTTTGATCAGGCATCGTACAAACATCGTACATGAAACGTCGTGTGCATAGTGTTTTCGATAAAAAATATTATAGACTAATATCATGCATATTATACTAGTGTATAATACTACTCGCATAATAGATAATATCATCTAGTAGTATTATAGTCTTATTGTATTTAATGTTTTGTAGAATCTCAATGCAAATATGTGGGTATAATGTATTTGTCATTGCATTTTTAAGTTTTACATGCTATGATACTGTATCATATTATGATACTAGTTTCATTTCTCTTCATTAATTGATGCACCACATCAATTTTTTGCATCCATAGAATATATGATACAGGTTATGATCATTATGGCTAGTCTTAGGACTTATTCGTTTAGTGTGGATTGAATCCAGATCTAGAACAGACAGGGATTGGGTTAATCCCCTCCTATCACCAATCCCCATTAATCCTCATTTAACCCTTCCTCATAATCCCCTGTTCATTTATTCTGTTCTATTAATCCCTTGTCTAGCTGCGTTGACTCAGCCATACAGCGACCAGATTCCCGCGAGGTGTCTCTGTTGCTTATGGAAAATATTTTACGAGTGAGGTGGAGATTTTTTTTTCAGACCGATTCAGTGTAAGATGACGAGATGGGCTGGGCTGCAATTCATGAAAAGGGTTAAACGAACACCATAAATTTAATGATTTGGAAATTTTGTATCGCCGGGCTAGAAACTCAGGTTTGGGCCGCAATCTAGATGAATCCTTGTCTCTAGGGGATTAAACGAACAAGGCTTTATGGGTAATTTAGAATTGCAAGAATGATATTATTCTTAATGAAGCTGGCTATGTTTAAATTTTGTAGGTAATACACAGGGCTCCGTATTGGATCAACGCACGGTCTCATCTCCTATCCAAGAACCAGCGGGTGCATATGGATGTTAGATGTATTCGTCTGATGACGGTTGTTCGGGCCATCTTGGATTATTTGATTTATACGATGAACCTGTAATAAGTGTTATGTGACCGTTGTATACGGAATGCCCATTTTGAAAAGTTGTTAGCATAAAACTACCACATTTTAGGTGAAATTTACCAAATGAAACCACTTTACGTTTTGGCAACCAAAATCTACCACTTTCTCGCAAGCCAATTGCAATTCGGACAAATTACAGATTTGGAGCAAATTGATAGCGAATCTGACGGGTGGGGCCTATTTGTCAACGCTGAGGTGGCAGGAATAGGACATTATTTTGCTGACTAGGACTGGGTCCCCCATGTCAGGATACTTAAAAATCTAAATATCTCTAAAAATAATTCTAAATAAAACCACATTTGTTCCCCCATTTATTCTAAAGAAAAAACATTTGTTTTCCTTTTGCCTGCCGGCGAGACCCAAGTACACCACGGCCGGCCAGGACCCCCCAGCCGCCGGCCGGTGACCTCCACGTCCGCCGCCACGGAAGGCATGCGCATCCGCCGCCGTTGACCTGCTCGTCGGCGCCAGACCCCCGGCCACCGCCGGACCTACGTGTCCGCCGCCATTGACCTGCTCATCGGCGCCAGACCAGCACGCTGCCGCCCTGCAGGAAGTCCCACGGCGCCCGACCAGCAAGCCGTCATCTCCCCGAGATCCGCTGCCGCCGTTGATTTCCGGTCCCGGCGAGCTCAGTTAATCCCCCAGGGGGTGGGACGCGGCAGGGCTGGCATGCAGGGATGCGGGGACGTCGGGACTGCCTAGGGTCGGCGGGGATGCGGGGTCAGCGGGGACGCGGGGACGATGGCCAGTGGCGGGAAGGGGCTCAGTGGCAGCGGGGAGGGTGGCCAGAGGCGGAGTGGGTGGCCGGAGGCCGAGTGGGTGGTGATATTTATTTATATTTATTTACTTTTTAGAGGTATTAAGGATTTTATTTATTTTTTAGAGATATTTAGATTTTTTTTATATCCTGACATGTGGGACCTAGTCCTAGTCAGCAAAATAATGTCCTGTTCATGCTATCTCAGTGTTGACAAATAGGCTCCACACATCAGATTCGTTGTCAATTGGTTCCAAATCTGTAATTTATCTGAATTGTAATTGGTTTGCAAGAAAGTGGTAGATTTTGATTGCCAAAACGTTAAAGTGGTACCGTTTGATAAAATTTCACATGAAATATGGTAATTTTATGCTAACAACTCCGTTTCGAAAAAAGACGCACTAGCAAATTAATAAGCGCGTGGTTGATGCGTTTCGGCAGTGAGAGCATGCCCTGCCGGGTTGTCAGACTCAAAATCAAAGGCAGACACGATTTAGACGTGAAATGGAACACATGCTGCGAATGTTTTTGACATGAAAACGTACGAGCTTTATTGTTTTTACCCAAATTTTACAGAATGTAGGGCATGCACTGTTTTTTTTTTTCCGTGTCCACCCATCGATCGATGGCGCTGCGCGCTGGCGCATTGTTGGCTGTTCCATGTATGCCGGTGTGTTCGTGGACTCATGCGTAGAGCCGGCCGGCGGCTCGCGCGTTCTCAGCGACGGCAAAGGTGAACCCCGACCCTCGCAGCGCGTCCGCGACGATCTTGTCCAGACGCTCCGCCATGGCCTGCGTCATGTGGTTGCTCCAGTCCCCGGCGACCCCCTTCCGGAAGAAGGACTCGTTCTTCACGTACTTCTGTCTCCCATTCTTGTTCACCTCCATGTTCTTCAGGGCGTCGATGCTGCACAGGTCCACGATGTCCTGCGCCACCCCCGTCGCCTCCTCCTCGCCGGAGAACGCGCACCCCATGAACTCCGCCAGGTTCTTCACGTTGGCCACCGGGTCACCGAGCATCTCCTCGTACCGGAGAAAAAGCACCTTGTCCGGCTGCCTTTGGCTCGCCTCCCAGTAGCCGGCGGCGTGGCGCCAGTGCGGGCCGCAGATAGCCCGACCGTCGCAGAAGAGCTCGACCGCCTCCTCGATCGTGTACGGCTTCGGCGGGTCCCCGCCGTTGGCTTCGGCCGCCAGCTTCTTCTTGGTGAACAGCCACATGGAGACGAGCGCGTCCTTGGGGTCCCGACAGATGTACACGATCCGGCCGCCGGAGTCGCCCTCCGCCACGATGCGCGCCGGCAGGTGTTGAAATATTGGGCCATTTCATACGAGCCCATAGTAGATTTCAGAAATTCCTAGAAATCTCAAAGCCCATGTGTGTAAGCCCATTTGGAATGCAGCCCAAGTTTTTGGCTGCACAAAGGCAAGGGGTGGGAGCTAAGTTTAGTCTCACATGGGAAGTTGGGAGAGATGTAGACCAACATATAAGGTGGGGTGTTGCACCACTTGGTAAGTGAGTGAGAAGAGAAGTGCCACACGCGCGCTCCTCCTCCTCCTCGCTCGTCTTGTCTCGTCTCGACACGTCACGACGCGACGCGACGCGAGTTTGCGGAATTGAGCCTCGGAGCCGAGCTTATCTTTTTGCTGCACAGGAAAACCGAACGTTTGACCGAGTCCTTGACGGACGCGTCACAGCTAGCCAGTTCGGGTCGCTCCCGGATCGTGGGCTACTGTAACCGACTCGGACGTGCGACGTGGGCGTGGCCCACGTTGCCTAGGGTTTTTCCGCTGTGCGTCCGCGCCTATATAAACTCTTGACTGGCTACACGCCGTACACACCTGAAACCGATCTAGGGTTTTACCACCTCTCGCTGCTTGCGCCGCCTCCGTAGTCTACTCCATCCCGAGCGCCGGCGTGCACCGGCGAACGGGAGAGCAGGTCTCCGGAACCACTCGCCTTTGCGATCCTGTACGGGAGAGGGCGAATTAGGTTTTTGGGAAGCGCTCTGCGCGACTGCTCAAGCTCTTCATCACGGGTCGTCTTCCATCCAAGTCGGGCGGTGCTGCCTACCGCCGTCTTCATCGCCGTCTGCTTCGACCGGTCTTCTCCAACGTTGTCATCAACAACGTTACTGCTACGACTACATCTGCAAGCGAACGGTACGTGCGGTCTACTGCTGTTCGTCTGTTCATCATGTTCTGCGAGTACATGTTTAGCTACTGCCTGTTTCCGTTCATCTTGTTGTTTAGTACATCTAGTATGTTCGAGTTACATGTGGTAGTAGCTGCTATTGTCATGTTTAATATTCTGGAATTAATAATGGAAATTGTGCCTAATTATCCAACAATCCAAAAACCTAATGGTAGGCAATTTCCTGAATTATCAATGGCTGGTTTTACCGATGCACTGAGGCCGGATAAATTTACCGGTGTGCACTTTAAGAGGTGGCAGTACAAAGCTGAGCTTTGGCTGACCACGATGAAAGTGTTCCAGATTAGTAAAGGCAAACCTGAAGGAACTATGTCTGACGATGATCAGAAAAAGTTCGAGGAAGCCAATACTATCTTTGTGGGATGCATTCTGAGCATTCTTGTTGACCGTCTGTGTGATGTGTTTATGCACATAAAAGACGGGAAAGAGCTCTGGGACGCACTGGACGCCAAGTTTGGTGCTGCAGATGCTGGCAGTGAACTGTACATCATGGAGAGCTTTCATGATTTTAAGATGACTAAGGACCTTCCTGTGGTTCAACAAGCTCATGAGATACAGTGCATTGCCAAAGAGCTCGAACTCCTTAAGTGTGCCTTACCCGACAAGTTTGTGGCGGGTTGCATTATTGCTAAGTTGCCCCCTTCATGGAGGAACTTCGCCACAGCTCTCAAACACAAGAGACAGGAGATATCAGTTGAAAATCTGATAGCGTCCCTTGATGTTGAGGAGAAGGCTCGTGCTAAGGACACTACTGAGAAAGGAGAGGGTCATGCTACTGCTAACTTTGTCCAGCAGAAAGGCAAATCCTCAGGCAAGAATAAAGGGAACTTCAAGCCCTCTTTTAACAAGCCTGTAAAGACTACAACCTTCAAGAAGAAGAAGCCGAACAGGGACAGGAGTGATCTAACTTGTTTCACTTGTGGAGAGCCCGGCCACTTTTCCAAGGACTGCCTAGAACGCGCAGACCGCAGAGGGAAAAGGGCCAAGAGTGTCAACGTCGTGACTGCTAGCAATACTGATGGGTATGGTAATCTATTTACTGTTCTTTCGGTATTTCAATCTCCCTCTTGGTGGATTGATACGGGTGCTAACGTTCATGTGTGTGCTGACATCTCTATGTTCACTTCTTACCAGGCTGCACGGGATTCCTCCGTCCTAATGGGCAATGGGTCACATGCCTCTGTTCGTGGTGTTGGCACGGTAGATCTGAAGTTCACTTCGGGGAAGATCGTGCAGCTGAGGAACGTGCAGCATGTCCCTTCTATGAACAAGAATCTTGTTAGCGGTTCCCTTCTCTGCAGAGATGGGTTTAAGGTTGTGTTAGAGTCGAATAAGGTAGTCGTTTCCAAGCATGGACAATTTATTGGAAAAGGCTATGAGTGCGGAGGCTTGTTCCGCTTTTCACTTTCAGATTTCTGTAATAAATCCGTGAACCATATTTGTGGCGGTGTTAATGATGATACCAGTGTTTGGCATTCTCGTTTATGTCACATTAATTTTGGTTTGATGTCTCGGTTATCCAGCATGAGTTTAATTCCGAAATTCACTATTGCCAAAGGTTCTAAGTGCCATAGTTGTGTGCAATCGAAGCAACCTCGTAAGCCTCATACGGCGGCCGAGGAGAGAAACTTGGCACCTCTAGAACTCATACATTCTGATCTATGCGAGATGAATGGTGTGTTGACAAAAGGTGAAAAGAGATATTTCATGACATTGATTGATGATGCGACTAGATTTTGCTATGTTTACTTGTTGCGAACTAAAGATGAAGCTTTAGACTACTTTAAAATTTATAAGGCTGAAGTTGAAAATCAACTAGAGAGAAAGATCAAGCGTCTTAGGTCGGATCGTGGTGCAGAGTATTTTCCTAAAATCTTTGACGAATTCTGTGAGGAACACGGTATTATTCATGAGAGGACGCCTCCCTACTCGCCCCAATCCAATGGGGTGGCCGAGAGGAAAAAACCGCACTCTGTCTGACTTGGTGAATTCCATGCTCGACACTGCTGGTTTATCAAAGGCATGGTGGGGGGAGGCTTTGTTGACTGCATGCCATGTCCTGAATAGAGTTCCTAACAAGAATAAAGATAAAACCCCTTATGAGGAGTGGGTTGGGAGAAAGCCATCACTTTCGTATTTGCGCACTTGGGGATGCTTGGCGAAGGTCAACATTCCCATCCCAAAGAAACGCAAACTCGGACCAAAGACTGTGGACTGCATCTTTCTAGGTTATGCTCAGCGGAGCATTGGCTATAGATTTTTAGTAGTTAAATCCGAGGTACCTGATATGCATGTTGACACTATAATGGAATCTCGTGATGCAACATTTTTTGAGAATATGTTTCCTATGAAAGATATGCATAGCACTGCTAGATTTTCTTCTGAGATAATTCCTGAATCTAGTGCATCTGACGATTATTTTGAGCAACCACATGAGAACGTTTTTGAGAACGTTCATGAGAAGGATGACAATGAAGCTCCTACAAGGAGCAAGAGACAGAGGACTGCAAAGTCCTTTGGTGATGATTTCATTGTGTACCTTGTGGATGATACTCCCAAATCCATTGCTGAGGCATATGCATCATCAGATGCAGATGATTGGAAAGAAGCTGTCCAGAATGAGATGGACTCGATTCTTTCTAATGGAACATGGGAATTATCAGAGCGCCCCCATGGCTGTAAGCCTGTGGGCTGCAAGTGGGTGTTCAAGAAGAAGCTAAGGCCTGATGGTACTATTGAGAAGTACAAGGCGAGACTTGTAGCGAAAGGCTACACACAGAGAGAAGGCGAAGATTACTTTGATACCTATTCACCTGTCGCAAGACTAACCACCATTCGAGTACTACTTTCCATGGCTGCCTCCTATGGTCTTATCGTTCATCAAATGGACGTAAAGACAGCTTTCCTCAATGGAGAGTTGGAAGAGGAAATCTATATGGATCAGCCTGATGGATTTGTGGTAAAAGGTGAAGAGACAAAGGTGTGCAAGTTGCTAAAATCTTTATATGGCCTGAAACAAGCACCTAAGCAATGGCATGAGAAGTTTGACAGAACTTTAACTTCTGTTGGCTTTGTCGTTAATGAGGCTGACAAGTGCGTTTACTATCGCCATGGTGGGGGCGAAGGTGTTATATTGTGTTTGTACGTTGATGATATTCTCATCTTTGGTACAAACATGAAAGTAATACATGAGGTCAAGTCTTTCTTGTCAAAGTGCTTTGATATGAAAGATCTGGGAGAAGCTGATGTGATCCTGAACATCAAGCTAAATAAGAACGAGAGTGGGATTACTTTATCGCAATCCCACTATGTTGAGAAGATCTTGAGCCGGTTTGGCTTTATTGATGGCAAGTCTTCTCCAACACCTTATGATCCCAGTGTGATATTGCGTAAGAACAAGAACGAACCAACAGATCAACTGAGGTATTCTCAGATCATTGGTTCACTCATGTACTTAGCGAGCGCGACAAGACCTGACATCTCTTTTGCTGTGAGCAAGTTGAGTAGGTTCATGTCAAACCCGGGTATTGATCATTGGCATGCACTTGAAAGGGTCATGCGCTATCTATGTGGTACAATGAGTTACGGGATTCACTATTCACGGCACCCTGCTGTGCTTGAAGGATATAGTGACGCAAATTGGATCTCTGATGTAGATGATATCAAAGCCACTAGTGGGTATGTGTTTACCTTTGGAGGTGGCGCCGTATCATGGAGATCATGTAGGCAAACCATATTGACGAGGTCAACTATGGAAGCAGAACTTACTGCTTTAGACACAGCCACTGTAGAGTCAGAATGGCTGCGTGAGCTCTTGATGGACTTGCCGGTGGTTGAAAAACCTGTGCCGGCCATCCTCTTGAATTGTGACAACCAAACAGTTATTGTCAAAGTGAACAATTCTAAGGATAACGCGAAGTCATCAAGACACGTTAAAAGACGTTTGAAGTCTGTCAGGAAATTGCGAAACTCCGGAGTAATAACTGTTACGTATATTCAAACAGACAAAAACCTGGCAGATCCCTTTACTAAGGGGCTATCACGCAATGTGATAGATAGTGCATCGAGGGAGATGGGTTTGAGACCCATAGATGTTATGCCATAGCGGTAACCCAACCTTTGTGATCGGAGTTCCCGTGAATTAAGACCTGGGAAAACAAGCTAGTGGTTTAACTGAGGAGAGTATTCTGTAACCCTCTCTAAGTGAAGATGCAAAACTCTCAAAATCTGTAAGGCAGGTTGGCAACATGCCTTAATGTGTTTCTGTTGGCTATGATTAGCAAAGATGCTGTCCTACAGAGCATTCTTGAAAGAACACACATATATGAGTCCGACTGTTAAACGTCGCAGTCTATGAGATTTGGGTGATCTCTAGTAAACTCATGAAGAGACCATGGAGTACGACGCATATGCTCCAACCCGCGGGGTAGGCTACTGGCAGCCATGTACTGGTTATGACTTTGAGTGAAATCTTGACGCACAAAACTTGCAATTCAAGGCGTAGTCCATTGTTCAAGTTGCTGATAGACGTAGCTTAAGGTTCTAGGCGGAAGTTCAACTTAACAGTCTCTGCTGAAACACTGGTATATAAACAAGTAGTGAGGTTTGGCAAATCTCTAAATGGGCATTTGAGATCTGGTGGGGGATTGTTGAAATATTGGGCCATTTCATATGAGCCCATAGTAGATTTCAGAAATTCCTAGAAATCTCAAAGCCCATGTGTGTAAGCCCATTTGGAATGCAGCCCAAGTTTTTGGCTGCACAAAGGCAAGGGGTGGGAGCTAAGTTTAGTCCCACATGGGAAGTTGGGAGAGATGTAGACCAACATATAAGGTGGGGTGTTGCACCACTTGGTAAGTGAGTGAGAAGAGAAGTGCCACACGCGCGCTCCTCCTCCTCCTCGCTCGCTCGTCTCGTCTCGTCTCGTCTCGTCTCGACACGTCACGACGCGACGCGCGCGCGTGCGCCGCGGTTTGCGGAATTGAGCCTCGGAGCCGAGCTTATCTTTTTGCTGCACAGGAAAACCGAACGTTTGACCGAGTCCTTGACGGACGCGTCACAGCTAGCCAGTTCGGGTCGCTCCCGGATCGTGGGCTACTGTAACCGACTCGGACGTGCGACGTGGGCGTGGCCCACGTTGCCTAGGGTTTTTCCGCTGTGCGTCCGCGCCTATATAAACTCTTGCCTGGCTACACGCCGTACACACCTGAAACCGATCTAGGGTTTTACCACCTCTCGCTGCTTGCGCCGCCTCCGTAGTCTACTCCATCCCGAGCGCCGGCGTGCACCGGCGAACGGGAGAGCAGGTCTCCGGAACCACTCGCCTTTGCGATCCTGTACGGGAGAGGGCGAATTAGGTTTTTGGGAAGCGCTCTGCGCGACTGCTCAAGCTCTTCATCACGGGTCGTCTTCCATCCAAGTCGGGCGGTGCTGCCTACCGCCGTCTTCATCGCCGTCTGCTTCGACCGGTCTTCTCCAACGTTGTCATCAACAACGTTACTGCTACGACTACATCTGCAAGCGAACGGTACGTGCGGTCTACTGCTGTTTGTCTGTTCATCATGTTCTGCGAGTACATGTTTAGCTACTGCCTGTTTCCGTTCATCTTGTTGTTTAGTACATCTAGTATGTTCGAGTTACATGTGGTAGTAGCTGCTATTGTCATGTTTAATATTCTGGAATTAATAATGGAAATTGTGCCTAATTATCCAACAGCAGGAGGGGGTAGGGAATGTGGGTTGCGAGCAGACGCGGCGAAGGGAGCGCCGCGAACACGTCTTCACCCCCGTCCACCGCCGGCGCGCCTGCAAAGACCATCTCCAGGAAGTCGACGCAGTCGTGGGGGTTGCGTAGGCGGAGCGGGTGGTCGGGGCCGCGCGGCGGATGGTCGACGCGGTTGAGCGTGGCGAAGGCGAGCGCCTTGATCCAGGTGGTGCCGGACTTGGGGTAGCTGGCGAGGAAGATGTCGGACGGCCTCGGCTCGAACCGCGCGCGTGCGGCGGCGACCCCCGGGATCATCGGCTCGGCCATCCAGAAGCCCCCGTACTGCCTGAGTGGGAACGGCGGGCACCGTGTCTCGAGTGGGAGCGAGGCGATCACAGGCTCGGCCATGATGTGGTCGTCGTCGTCGGGAGACGCGGCCATTGATCGCTCCGTGATTCCCTGATTGCTTTGCTTGGCGGAACGGTGGCATCACCGCGTGTTAGGTGCCATTTTGTACATGAGTGGTGCCTATACTTTACTTGCCACGAGACCAGCCTGTAGATGGAGGCTAGTCTGAGGCTCTGAGCAATAATTTATTCGCATGCATCCGTACTTGCCACCAGTGACGGAGCCAGGAATTGAATTGAGCCGGGTCAAACAAATAAGCTATAAATTTTTTTGGGACAAAAAATCACATGTAATCAACAAAAAATGGTCCAAACAGATTCATTTGTAACATTTCATCGAGTAGAAGTACAAACTGACTAAAAACAAAAACTAGATACAATAGTGCTATATTTTGAGGAGATATCATACCATTAAGTTGATTCCATGCTGGAAAGACGAAATCCATGTGGAAGATGACCTCTACGATTACTATAGGCATGAAAACGAAGCATAATCTTCTTGTCATCAATTTGTGCAAATATCTCTTTCTCAACATAGCAAATCATCAAATCATTGAGCCAATCATCCCCTATCTTGTTTCGAAAATCTGATTTTATAATCTTCATGGCTGAGAAAACCCTCTCTACTGATGCTGTTGCCACAGGCAAGGTCAAAGCTAGTGTAATAAGGCGGTAGACCAATGGAAATGTCAAATGATATCTTTTCTGAACCAACTTGAGAGCAAGATCACTCAAAGTATCACAAGCTATGAATTCAGGAGTTCTCTTCATGACATCAACATATATGTTCAGTTCATCAACCAATAGACAGCAATCATGTGAAGAGAAATCAGCAGAGTATATGGTAGCAAGCTCAACTAGCATATCATTGTCAAAGCTGTTGAATGAGTCTCTAGGATCAAGGCATGAAGTGCACAATAATAGGCGTGTAGAAGTTTCAGAAAATCTATGATTCATCTCAACTATGTTTCTGTCAAGCACCTCATTAAAGATTTGTACCTTGTAATGATGCAAGCAAGTAACCATCTTGCGTGAGCTCCTTGGGTAACCCCTAGCTGCAATATTATCATCCATATTCGGTACCATAATGTTGCGTGCACCACAAAAATTAGTAGCGGCAAGCAATAGAGGCTCCCATCCATCATCTCTCAATTTTTGCAATGCACGTTTCACTGAGACAATCATATTCATAGCACTCACTATGTTCTGATCCTTGGCTTGCAATGCATTTGACAAACCATTTGTTATACCAAGCAATCGAATCATCAAATGCAAGATAATAACAAATTCAAAGGATTCCATGTATATGATATAACCTGAAGCCACACCTTTCTCCTCGGCATCTGTCCCATCATGAGAAACACTGCATAGTGCTTTAACCACTGAATCCCACATTACTTGAATCCGAACTAGAGTTTTATGGTGTGACCCCCAACGAGTATCACCCGGTCTTGCTAAACTTGTCTCTTGATTTTGGCCTCTTCCCGACGAGATCTCCCCACTCTCTAGCTGTGCTACCAAACGGTCATGATGCAATTGCAACAATGCATCCTTTTTCCTACAAGAGGCACTCACCTACAAAATTTGTGCATGTAGAAATTAGAATTGATACATAGACAAAGATTTGCAGGTAAAGATTTTCTACAAGAGGCACTCACCATGCTGAAAATCTTGTTTAAGTGACCAAAGAACTGACCAACTGGAAGAACCCCTTTCACAACCGCCACAACCACCAATTGTAGTTGGTGGGCAAAACAATGCACATAAAAAGCATAAGGGTTGTCGGCCAATACCAATGTTTTTAAACCATGTAGCTCCCCACGCATATTAGAGGCACCATCATATCCTTGACCTCGTAAGCTAGACATGGACAAATTATGTTTCACAAACATTGCATCTAGATATGTTTTCAAAGAAGCCGATGTAGTATCAAGAACATGCTCAACACCAAGTAATCTTTCCATGATCTCTCCTTTTTGGTTCACAAACCTACAAGCAAGAACATATAAGAATTGTGAGAGTGTGATAATTGAGTTATGGGAGTGTGAGAAAGAATTGTGAGAGTATTACTAACCTCACCATCACAGCCATTTGCTCTTTAACCGATACATCACGAGACTCGTCAACAAGTAGAGAGAAACAAGCATTTCCGAGCTCACTCATAATGACTTGTGTAATCTCTTCTGCACATGCTTGCACTATATCTTTTTGGATATCAGGAGATGTTAATTGACAATTGCCAGGAGCATTCTCATTGATCACATCAGCTACATCCTTGCATCTTGCACCATACCAATCCAACGTCTCACGGAAATTGCCCTTGTTCAAGGAAGTGCTAGACTCGTCATGCCCACGGAAAGCTAGACCTTGGTCAAGTAGAAATCTGACAACACCCACAACAGCCCTCAAACGAATCTCATATTCAATATGTGATTTTTCTTCATGACTAACAAGAGCATATGCAACACTTTGCTTTTTATTTCTGAAATCTTCACAACTATTTCTTGCATTGTTGTGAAAGCTCGTTGGTCCACCTACATGACCCCTGAAATTTTCCGATGCTTTCTTCCAATTTATAAACCCCGACTTTGTGAAAACATCCGATCCAAAGTGGTTAGCATTGCTTGAAGACTTGAAAAGAAAACAATGGAAACAAAATGCAGCATCCTTCTCCACACTATACTCTAACCAATCATACTTGCTATACCATGCATCTAGAAATGACCGCATATCTGGATTTTTGGGATAACTATGACCAACTAAATGATTACGACCTCTCGACAAATATGCCCATCGCATTTTATCTCTAATTTCAGGGGTACCATATGACTCAATCGGTCTACGAATTCCGGGATCGGCTACCACATTTGCTAGATCAAAGATTTCCGGAACATTTGCCTATAACAATGAAAATAAAACAAACTATGAGGAAATAATTACTAGACAAATATGTATCAAAACTCAAGATACATGGGGGAAATTCAACCTCTATGCATTCCCTCTTGCGTGCTTCTTCTTCTGCTGCCTCAGCGGCCTCCCCTTCTTCAATCCAAGCAGCCAAGTCAGCCTCGTCGGCGGAGTCCATCGAGCAGAGGAGCGGAGAGCAGAGGAGCCGGTGCTGCGGGCTGCCGGGGCTGCGGGGGGCGAGCTGCGAGGGCTGCGGGGCTGCGCGGGGCGGGGGTCACCGGTTGGGGACGGGGAGCCGAGGGCGGCGGTCGCCGGTCGGGGATGGGAGCATGAGGGCGGCGGTCTGGAATAGTTGCGAGCGAGGGCGACGGTCGAGGCCTGGCGGCGCGTGCGAGCGAGGGCGATGGATTAGGTCGGGGCGTCGGGCGTCTGGCAGTTCGCGTGCGGGAGCAGGGAGAGATCGATACATAATTTTTTTTGCCAAAAAAATGAGCCGGATCGGCTGACCAGGCTCGACCCGGTGTTGGCTCCGCCAATGCTTGCCACGGTTCAACTACTGGATAGTTTCTTAACGCCATGGTGGAGATGTTCTAACTGTTAGTTTGATCTCCACGGGATCGAGTTCAACGACTCGATCCAAACCTTGATTCGCAAAGGCTGGGCCAGCAGCGAAGCAGCGCTGGCGCCAGCAAGCTGACGGGCCGCAAAAGCTGGGCCGGCAGGCTGAGCGGCGGATAGCAAACGCCGCACAGTGTGCAGCGCGAGCGCACAGCGGGCCTGGACCGCAGCAGGTCGCGGGCCGAATAGTTCTCTGCTTTTTTTTCCAGAGAACAGTTTTGAATTGTTTTTTTTCAGTTTTGAGCAAATTTCTTAGAGTTTTCTCTATTCAAATTATTCCAACGAAAATTTTGTTTAGAGAATTCAAAAGTTACAGAAACTTTTCTATAAAGTTTAAAGTTAATGAATTTCTTAATTCATGTTTCCGCAGCAAATAGTTAAAATAAATTGCTTAAATGCAATAAAGTGGTAATTGAAATTTTTGAAAGATGTGATAAAGTAATATTAAAAGTGATTGTGATTCTGTTATTATATAACCAACATTGTTAATAGCATGATCATGATTTATTCATTATATGTTAAAAGGTGCATTTATCTCTACTTTTGCCCAACGGTAATATAGTTTTAATTGCACAAACAGTTGTATGTGTTGATTTATACCAACGTTGGATTAATGCATGCAATTGTTTTGTTATCTCACATCTTTGTGAATTACAGGAGGCTACAGTCTGATGAGTTGCCTCAAAGACGTTCCGACGCTCAGGGGTGACAACTACACTGAGTGGAGGAAGAAAGTTGATCTGGCTTTTGTCTGCGCTGAGGTCGACTGGGTTGTGGACACTCCACAGCCGGTCAAGCCGACAGAGCCAGTCAGAGATGCAAATGGTGATGATGCTGCATGGGACAAAAAGAAAAAGGACTTTGCTCCAGTGGAGCTGGCATATGTGCTAGAGAACCAAAAGTGGGTCAATGCAAACAAAAAGTGCATGGCCTTTATAAAGAATACGATTGAGAACGCCATTGCGGGCTCAATCGCAGAGTGCACTTCCGTTGGGGAGTTTCTGGAAAAGATAAAGAGCTAGTTCACTGGCTCTTCAAAGGTGTATACTACCTAGCTGCTCAAGCAGTTGGTCACAGAAAAGTACACAGGAGGTGCACATGGCATCAGGGAGCACATCTTGAGGATGAGCAACATGGCTTCTAAACTGAAGCCCATGGATGCTGATCTGGAATTAAAGCCTGCTCTGCTTGTTCACCTTGTCATGGCTTCATTGCCCAAAGAGTTTGATAACTTTGTTATCAACTACAACATGTCCCCTGATAAATGGGACATAGAAAAGATGATTGCCATGTGTGTGCAAGAGGAAGATAGGCTTAAAGCCTTAAATGGTGGTTCCATCAACTATGTCAAGGACAACAGGAAAATGAACTACCAGAACTTCCAGAACAGCAATCAAGGTTCTCCCTCCAAGCCATATGGCAAAGGCCCCCAACAGTATCATCAGCCCACTCTCCCAGTGGATAAAGACCAGTGTCTCCACTGCAAGAAGACTGGGCACTTCAAGAAAGACTGTCCAGAATGGCTCAAGTCCATAATGACAAGGAAAGGTATAGATACAGTTTCTTTTGTAAATGAATCCCTGTATTCACAGTTTTCAAAATCTACTTGGTGGATTGACTCAGGTGCAACTGTTCATATTGCAAATTCTTTACAGGGATTCCATTCGACAAGGACTATGAAAAGAAACGAAAGATGCATTGAAGTTGCGAATGGAGTTCAAGCAGACGTGGAAGCTGTTGGCGACATCTCCTTGGAGTTAGCTTATGGTTTTTCGATTCTGCTTAGAGATGTTTTATTTATTCCTTCACTTCACAGAAACTTAATAAGTGTATCACGTTTGGATAAAGACAGTTATGAGTGTTATTTTGCACACGGCGAGTGTGCCATATGGTTTAAAGATGCTTGTGTGGGTGTTGCTTTACTTCACAACGAGCTTTATTTGTTATCCTTACGTGAAAAAGTGCATTCTGCGTGTAATGTGAATGAACAAACTTCCTTGTCGAACAAAGAACAAAAGAAAAGAAAAAGAACTCATGACTCATCGAAGTTATGGCACTGTCGATTAGGCCATATTTCGAGGAGAAGAATCGAAAACCTCGTTAAAAATGATATTCTTCCTCCGTTAGAGTTCTCCGATATAGAACAATGCATAGATTGCATAAAAGGAAAGTATGTAAAGCAAATTAAAAAGGGTGCAAACCGAAGTACAGCAACACTAGAAATAATCCACACTGATATTTGTGGACCATTTTCTGTGAAAAGTGTGGATGGCTATGACTCGTTCATAACATTCACAGATGATTACTCCCGATATGGTTATATTTATCCAATTAAAGAAAGGTCTGAAGCATTGGATAAATTTAAAATATTCAAAGCCGAAGTTGAAAATCAACATGATAAAAGAATTAAAATAGTCCGGTCCGACCGTGGTGGGGAGTACTACGGTCGGCACACTCCATATGGTCAAGTACCTGGACCTTTTGCAAGGTTCTTACATGAAAATGGAATAGTCGCCCAGTATTCTATGCCGGGCGAACCTCAGCAAAATGGAGTAGCTGAAAGGCGCAACCGTACTCTTATGGATATGGTGCGCAGTATGATGAGTTATTCCACCCTTCCATTAGGATTATGGATGGAGGCGCTTAAAACCGCCATTCACATTCTCAACAGAGTACCAAGCAAGTCAGTGCCCAAAACACCGTACGAGCTGTGGACAGGGAGAGTTCCCTCCCTGCGCCACTTGAGGGTCTGGGGGAGCCCAGCTGAGGCAAAAGTATTTAATCCAAATATTGCAAAGTTAGACCCCAAAAAAGTAACTTGCCACTTCATTGGCTATCCTGACAGATCAAAAGGTTATCGTTTCTACTGTTCAGACAAATACACAAAGTTTGTAGAAACGAGACATGCAGTCTTCTTGGAGGACGAACTGATGAGGGGGAGCATGGTAGCTCAGAAAATTGATCTTGAGGAGAAGAGGGTGCATGCACCTAATCCGATGATTCAGGAGCCATTTTTCTCGCTACCTGTTGTGCCTGCACCAACAATCCCTGAGGTTGCGGTGCAAGCACCTATTGTAACTCCACCCATGACAACAAGGTATGAAGATTCGGAACCTGTCCGTCAGGAGCCGACTGAATCCTTTGTTGAGCATGAAAGGGAGCTGCAGCAGCCACCTTTAATAGATGTACCAGAAGTTGAGGTACAAAATGAGCCAGAGAATGAGGCCCTTAGAAGGTCCAAAAGAGTCAAGAAATCAGCTATTTCTACTGACTATAAAGTTTATAACACAGAAACAGTTCATATGGAAGGTGATCCCACTTCATATGAAGAAGCTATGGGAGGCCCCAACTCATCGAAGTGTCTAGAGGCCATGGAAGATGAAATGAGGTCGATGAGTTCCAACAATGTTTGGGACTTAGAGGAAATTCCCAAAGGAGCCAAAACAGTAGGCTGCAAATGGGTCTACAAAACAAAGTATGACTCTAACGGGAACATAGAAAAGTATAAAGCGCGTCTAGTGGCAAAAGGATTTACACAAAGAGAAGGGGTAGATTACAATGAGACATTTCTCCAGTCTCATGTAAGGATTCCTTCAGAATCATAATGGCACTAGTTGCACATTTTGATTTAGAGTTGCATCAAATGGATGTAAAGATGGCATTTCTAAATAGAGATTTAGAAGAAAAAGTGTACATGAAACAACCCAAGGGTTTTTTTATGGAGGGGAAGGAACACATGGGATGCCGTCTAAAGAAATCCATTTATGGATTAAAGCAAGCCTCTAGACAGTGGTATCTAAAGTTTAATGATACTATTAAAAGATTTGGATTTAAAGAAAACATCGAGGACAACTGCGTTTATGCAAAGTTTAAAAGTGGGAAATATATTTTCCTAATCTTGTATGTGGATGATATCCTGCTTGCTAGCAGTGATGTTAGTCTTCTGCGAGAAACAAAGAAGTTTTTGTCCTCAAACTTCGACATGAAAGATCTTGGTGAAGCTTCATATGTTTTGGGCATAGAAATTCACCGAGATAGAAAGAATGGAGTGTTAGGACTATCACAGAAGGCATATTTAGAAAAAGTTCTAATAAAGTATAATATGCATAAGAGTAATGTCACACCTGCTCCGATAGTCAAGGGAGACAGTTTTGGGGAATATCAATGCCCCAAGAATCAATATGAGATCGATCAAATGAAAGCAGTACCATATGCTTCGGCTGTTGGAAGCTTACAGTATGCACAAGTGTGCACTCGCCCTGACTTAGCTTTTATCACCGGGGTACTCGGTAGATATCAGTCAAATCCAGGCATAGAGCACTGAAAGATGGTAAAGAAAGTATTGCGCTATGTGCAAGGCACAAAAGACCTCATGCTAACCTACAGAAGATCTGATTCCCTAGAGATAAAAGGGTATTCAGATGCAGACTATGTGGGAGACAAAGATGAAAGAAAGTCCACAACTGGATATGTGTTCACTCTCGCAGGAGGGGCTATTTCGTGGAGAAGCTGTAAACAGACAATAGTTGCATCATCCACGATGTATGCCGAATTTATAGCATGTTTTGAGGCCACGAATCAGGTGTTATGGCTAAAGAAATTTGTACCCGACTTGAAAGTGGTGGATTGTATTGACAAACCAATAAAGATGTACTGTGACAACCAGCCTGCAGTATTTTATGCTCACAACAACAAGTCGAGTAAAGCTACCAGACCAATAGAAGTAAAGTATTATGTTGTGAAAGATAAAATCCAGAATCAAACTATAAGACTCGAGCATATAAGGACAAAGGATATGCTTGCGGATCCGCTAACAAAAGGCTTACCACCCAATGTGTTCAAAGAACACTTAGCTGGCATGGGTTTAATGGCAAGCCTATGATTCCTGGATCATAAGAGGCCCGAAAGTAACAGAATTTATTTCAAAACAGAAAAGTGTATAGTGGCTGTCTGATTCTATCGGCAAATGAGCTGTGACGATGAAACATGCTCTATATACCGATCAGTGATGAAACAAGTAAAGTATAAAGTTAAAAGTAAAGTTGAGATCAAGGGGGAGGATGTTAGTTTGATCTCCACAGGACCGAGTCCAACGACTCGATCCAAACCTTGATTCGCGCCCTGATCGGGGGCGTCCAACCGAAATATGGTTGGTGGGCCCTCATGGCAGCGCTATATAAAGAGGTGGAGGGCCGGGGCGCACAGTACGAGGTTAACCGTGCTGCCTATCGCTCCACCGATATTCCAATCCGATCTAGGATTAGCGCTAGCCCACGGGAAGCTCCACCGCCACCGCACACCCACGCTCGCGCCACCCTTCGTCGCCACGGCCAGTGGCTCGAGTTCCTCGAGCCAAGGTGCAGGTTGTTCCTCTCTCTCTCTCTCTCTCTCTCTCTCTCTCTCTCTCTGATCTTCCTCTCTCTCTCAGATATGTCAAGTATAGAACCGATCTACTGATATTGTTCTAGCCTATATTTAACACTAACTAATGCTAATTAATTAGCAGTAGCGCTCACATAATATTGGTAAATACTCCCTCCGTTTCAAAATATAAGATGTTTTAGTTTTGTGAAGCAAGTATATTTAGACATCTTTTAGTGTGTAGGTTCACTTGAATATACACACTAAAGCATGTCTAGATACATTTGCTTCATAAACCTAAAACATCTTATATTTTGAAACGGAGGGAGTAATAACGTAGCGGATGAGCTTGCTATGAAGTGTTCTATTGATAAAATCAATTGTAATTGGCCCCTAGCTTTGTGTTAGTAAACACATAGACAAAAAAGTTTTTACTCCCTCTGACCCATATTACTTGTCGCTAATTTAATACAACTTTTTACTAGATCAGCAACAAGGAATATGGATCAGAGAAAGTATTATTTAATAAAGCTCACAACGGCTGACTGTTTCCCTAAAATAAACAGCAGCGCTCACATGATGCGTGATAGGATTTGGGCAGATGGCCAGACCAACGCGAAAGAGAAATGGTGCGTACCATGTGCCATGTGTGATGTTCGTGAGCGTGACAAAAATTGTCGGGCAGCAAATGGAAGGAAACAAAATATGCATGCCCCCCTCTGGCTTACAGTAAGCTCCGCCTGTATGCCGGGCTTGCAGGTTGTGCAGCGCCAGCGTGGTTGCTGCTCACCACGGGGTTCACCTTCCATCTCTAGCTTGCAACGTTATATTAGCTGGGTGCTTTGCTCAGTTATAGACCTGTGGTAGAACTCACCTCAATTCCTTTTTAGAAAACGGGTCGCATTTCGAAGAGTTCAAAGAGTTACATGTGATCCAAGATCTTCCATTGGGCAGGGCCACCGAGGCCAAAAGATCCTCCAGAGGAGATACATTTCTGAAAATACAATGGAATTATAGCGTGTTGTGAATGTATTATACACACATACATGCTTTCCAGCTGAGAACCCGTTGAGAACCTTGCCATGTACTACATACACTCCATGCAACCTTTTTCATTTATTTTGACCGCATGTGAAGTCTGGATCTTTTACTAAGTTGATAGTATGCTCAGGATGTGGACCGTGTAGTTCGAATACAACCTGCCAAGTGCCAAGATATCATGTGTTGAGGGCGATGTTAGTTGCAAAAACCATAAAGGAAAAGGAGTTCATGTAAGAAATACAGAAAGCACATACAACAACGTTGTCGCCAGCTCTGAGAATTGGCGCGGGAACATAAAGAGCACACTGTGGTCCCATCACCTAGAAAATCAGTCCATTCTCAGCTCACTTGAGCAAAATAAAAATCTTAATGGAACTGGAATTGATAAATAATTTGTCATGTCGAGGGGAGGTCTCAGTAGTTTACCGGCCAGAACCTTCCAATGTTGAAGTTGTTCACAAAAGCAACCCCTTTGTTCCAACCACGAAATGATATGAACGTATCCTTTACTGCACTCTTGGAGCCAATGTGGAAATGGCCTTCATAAAATTCTGGCCCCTCTGAAATGCCTTGCAAAAACAAATGCCAGAGGTAGTGAGTTTTCGAAAATGGAATAGTTTTATTAGACTCCCATTGTTTGCTTCAGAATATACATGAAACTCATGTTATCACAACTCACTGGAATATCCTAGAGGGAAGATTTTGAATTATGCCTAGCTATTTAGACATAAGTGATGGGAATTATATATTCCTGGGTATTTACCAGAAGCACATACATGGGCTTACCATTTCGATAGAATGACGAAGCATGCAACTTATTTTGTGAATCACCATGAATGGCCACTTTATTATTTCTGGCATTTGTGATCTGCTGGATTGGTTGGAATTTTGAAAGGTCGCCCAGTGCATCAAATGACAGAGGATACATTTTCCATTGACGGAGAGTAATGCCATCTATTTCAACAGAAGATAGTATCCCCTGTATTCAGAAACTGGGTACTGATAAGCACAAGAAGCTTACAACCATGGGTCCATATGGATGCTGCAATGCGAGAGAGGTTAAATATAACTTACCTTCTGGTCAAAAATATCAGGCCCATAATTTACACGGCCCATATTTTCTACCTGTTGACAAATTGCAAATATATGCAGGTAAGGCACAAAATCTGAAGGGCTATTGATTATTCAAAAGGAAAATAGTCAAAGTATTTGCTAACTGTACTCCAATACCGTATGTACAGATAGTAGATAAAGTAGTTAAATGTGTTCCCTATTTTGGCCAGGCTAGAACTGTCACATGGGCAGACGGAGAATTATCTAGTCATCGATGTATACTGAAGGTTCGAATTGGATCTGAAGGTAATCTTCTTTTACCAAGTTATTGTCATGCCAATTCCTGTGAGGCTATAAATAAGTAAATGGCACAGGATATGTCGATCTTCTATCCATATGGTTTAGAAGTCTCAAATCTATTTCAACTTCTTAACATTCACTGACTTTTATTACTACTAAGTAGAGTACCACTAGTAGACTTTGAAGACATTTTCTCAAGAATTTAAGAATAGTAGTAGGACTATAAAGTTGAATGTCACTAAAGCATATCAGTTACCAGAAATTGTGACATCTGTGGAAGCAAGAAGATTTCCTATTTCATACTTTACAAAAGAAAAAAGAAAAAATGCAGGGATATTACCAAGATATATAAGCTGGTATTAGATGAGCAGCTTAAGCTTGGTATCTGAAGGGGTTTATTAGACCATCTCTCAATAATGCCAGCATATCTTTGATTTTTGACACCATCAAGTAAGCAGGACACAAAAACCAGAGCTCTGTCATGCACCTGCAGCATAATTTACATCCTAAGAACAACGAACTTTAGATGCATACTGCCGGCGACTTGGGATGTTCATTAAATATATGATGTAATAGTGCTGAGAGCCTCCTAGGGGACGTGTAAATAAACTATCTACCTATTCAATGAAATGAAACGCAAAGATCTCTTTGTTTTTTCTCAAAAAAAAAAAAAATCAATGAACTTGAATTCGTGCCAAGTAAAAGAATGGTGTATAAACCTTTGGAATTGACAGGATGTTGTAAGGACCTTTTCCATGATACTCCGACATGTACAGTAGAAACCCAAACATCTGGAACGAAAGAATGTTACCATGGATGTACAGAAAGACTGACAGCTACTGTAATGGAAAAGGAACCCAAAATATACATATACTTGGATAGGTTGCTACCTGCCCTGACCGTTCCATAGACAGTGGCTGCTCTGAAACAGCCGCTTTCAGTGGATCACAGATCTTATCAAGTATGTCAAACAAAGAAGCAACCTTTTGCAGTTTCACTAGCCCATAATTTCCTCTTTCAATGATGGCAGGAAGAGGGCGAAGAGGAGTGCCAGTGCATTCATGTATTACTTTTCTCAGAGCTGCTTTGTCCACCAGTTGTAACGAGTAGCACAAAAACAAAGCAGTACATAAAAAATACACCTCAAGCATTAAATTGCTTTTTCAAGACTTCTCTAGACATTCATAGCATAGCTTAACACTGGTGATCCTATATCCGCTCATCTATGTTGGCATACAGATGATCCAATATTATGGTATTCCAAACGCATGTAGACTTCATTTTAAGTCACGGGGACAGCAGAAAAGCAGAGCCAAAATTGCAGGCAAGACAATTCTATTTTCATATGAACCATACAAATTACCTACAGCAACTTCTTAAGAGAAGGTAGAAACAAGCATTTTTTTAGTGAATACGCATGCTTTAAACAGAAAAGCTCAAATATAGTATAGCATGCCTTTATATTTTGGATTCCGCACGTCTCCATGCTCCTTAATAGGCGCATCCTGGTCAAGGACATCACATAAATAAGTACACGTGCAGAAATGGTTCAATAAATGAGAGGTTTTATTCGGAAAAATACTTGCATAATCATAAGAAGTGAGGTCAGCCATGTAGTCAGACTCGTTTTGACCAGTATTTGCCCCATTGTAGAACGCAAAATTGGTCCCACCATGAGCCATCTGAAAACATATCTCATGAGAAAAAGAACGGTTTGAGCTAAGATGCAAATGAAATGCACTAATAAAAAGGTGGTTCCAGTGACAGACATAAAGTACAGCAGAACCATTGCGGCACAAAATATCTTTAAGTGCTTTAGATGTGCTCCTAGCATCTGTCGTTGCAATACTTTCACCCCAGTGTGTTAGCCATCCGGTATAAAATTCCCTGAAAAGAGGTAAATATTATTAATAATGGTTACAAAAAAATATACGTGACAGAGAATATTAGTTTATCAAATGGGTGGTGCACAGTCCACTTACGCGGTTAACGGGGCTGATTTTCCTGGAAAGTTGTATTGCTTCTGTAATCTGAATATTGGCCATGGATTATCGCCAGTAGAAAAATCAACAGCTGCAATTGAACCATACAATTATTTGCAAAAATGATGATGGAGGAGCCAAAGCCATATTACAAGTCTGTGAAAATTACGTTTACAGAAAGAGCATTTGAATCATCACACAAGTTCATTTGATAGTTTACCAGCAAAAACATCATCTTGAGGAATTGAGCCATCCTTTAAGGTACCAATGGTGCCCCCATCAGTTGTATACCTGAAACATGATTTTTGAGAAATCATAAAGGCTTTGACAACCACTGTTTACATACAACCAGGCATATTGATTGTAAAATATTTACGTAACCTTTGGTCTGAACCATCATTAAATTAAATTAAAGTAGATCAACCAAACAGGAGTATCCTAATAATTTTATTATCAGCAATGCAATGGTGAAGCTTAAATATCTCTTGACTCTTTTTCCTCTTTCTGGTTTGTCAATGCAAAACCAGTTGTTTTGATTGATTGTAAAGTGTCAACAAAGACTACATAACTGTATTGAATGGCTTCATACAAAGTGTTTTATGTCGTGCAATGCTTAAAAATATATATGATTTTCCCCCATACTAAGTTAAAGCACGAAAATAGTATTAAATTAATCTTGGATGTGCAATTCCTACAACACAAAAGTTTTAATGTGAAAACAAATACAGTGCTCATAAGTGATATTTTTGCACCGACAACAAGGCCAGTTCTTGTTCTAGTTGTACTATACTGATGCCTATCCCCGAGCTGCTAAACCGAACTTAAATACTATGAATACCTAGTCAGTATGCAAAGTTGCATTTTTACCCTAAGATGGCCATAAGAATAATTTGTTAAATCAGTTATAATTTTTTAGCAGGTTATACTAATAGTGAACTGCATTCATTTTCATAGTGAAATTTATGAGAAGAGAAACTGCGTACAGAATAACGTCATTCCCGAGATATCGCCTGGCCAATAGAACGAGGTAGTGGAGGTAGCTCTTGTCATTTCCAAATGAACCAAATTCATTTTCAATCTGCAAGATCAGCCGCAATATTAATTTTGTTGTTAGCTATAGAAACTAGAAGATAAATAAAAATTAATTAGTAAAACAATTTTAATAACAATGAACTTGCCTGCACCATAATAATTGGACCTCCATTGATGTATAATAGTGGTGCCACTTTTGGGAGTAATACGCTCCACCATCTCTCCACCTAGAAAACTAGGTAACCTTGGTCAATATATCTCCACAAAATATCAAAGCAATGAGTTGGAAGTCATACATAAAACACTAAAATTGATGAAAGTTTTGGGAAGCATACCAAGGAAAGATAGGTTGAATCTGATGATCGCAGTTTAAGCGATGGTTCTACAGTGAGCAACCATGGTGGAAATCCCCCCAAGTCCCATTCTGCAATGCACAGCTTACAGAATTTATAGACCATATTGGAAGACAGCTCAACTGTGTGCACTACCAGTCTATCACAACCCAATCAACCCCAAACTCTGAAGCCATATGGACATGTACTAAGAAAACGAGCTTTTGACTTCAGTATAATTTTGAGTACGAAACTAATTTGAAATTTACAAGACAATACAAATAGTAGCATAAATAACTATGCCATACTAATTTTTTTATTAAGTCGAGGC
This sequence comes from Dactylis glomerata, assembly GCA_007115705.1. Classification (NCBI taxonomy): domain Eukaryota; kingdom Viridiplantae; phylum Streptophyta; class Magnoliopsida; order Poales; family Poaceae; genus Dactylis; species Dactylis glomerata. Next base: position 891,930 of record QXEO01000531.1, on the reverse strand, counting down.
ATTCTACTCTATGAGGAGTCAACAGGGAAGAGCCATTGAATACATACTACCGAGGATGGCATGGTGACTCTTTCAGCTAATTTAGTTATCTGAATTCTGTAGATTAATCTTTCGCTACACTTGCTATATTCTTCATATACAGATATGATTCCTTGGTTAGTCACAATGGGCATGCTCTAAGAGTAAAATATCAATACAAAATGGAATTACCTCCACAAATATATGGACCAACACGAAGCATGACCAGCATTTCTAATTCATGAGCAAGTCTTAGATACGATTCAATGTCAGCAAATCCCCTGAATTCCCAGCTCCGCGGTTCCGGCTCATGCAAATTCCACGGAACATATGTTTGAATCGTGTTCAATCCTAGTGCCTTAGCCCTTAAGAGGCGGTCTTTCCAATACTGCAGGCATATAATACAGTGTAGATGTAAGCTTTCAGTAAGGATATTAGGAAGACTTACCGACATAAACCAATAGATGGGCGGCCATGAGTTATAACAGGCCTAAATCAGATGGATATGCAAGTGGTACATTTACCAATAATAGAAATTTATTGACAGAGCCTCTTTAGTCAATGTGCAAACTGGGTGCAGCACAAAATAATCTCTGAGTATGAAAAATGCTACTAAAATGTTTGACATTTTCAATACATATCGCGATTCTATCCATCTATAAGAGGCGTGCAAGCTCAAGGCCGCCCAATTGTCGAATACAGCCAAAATTTCAGACAGTGGCATCTTACAAAATCGTACTGCTGGAAAACTCCCATGTATGTGCAAAAACTGACTGAATTTGCGATTACTACTAACATTTTTGAATGTGCCAATACCACTTTTCGTTTCCATGGATGCTCTCAAATCTTTCGGCATAACTAGTTCTCCCTCGCCATCACGAATTTACAGAGTCCAACCACGCCACTCAACAAGCAGTACCAAATGTTGCAGTCCGTACTGTGAACTACCTGGATAAGGACTCACCTCGGGAACAATGCGGAAGTAGTGTACGTCGCCGCCGACGATCTGGAACTGCTCCCCGTCCTTCCAGAATGCGTCCTTCTCGATCCAGAACCTTCTCGAAGCCTCGCCGTCCATCTACAACACACGCACGCCACAAGGACGAATCAGTGCCACCAAATCAACCCCAAAAAACTATCGACGCGGAAACGCCTTCATCGGAACCAGCAAACGGTATCGGAGCTCGGGACGGAGAGCGCACGTACCGATGAGGCGAGCGCGGAGCACAGCGACAGCGCGAGGAGGAGAGAGAGGCTTCGGAAGCTTCCGCCGGACGCCACCATTGCTGAGCTCCGGTGGCCTCCGCTCGCCCGTTTCTGCTGGATTCCTCTGCTTTGTAACGCGGGGAGCGTGACTTACGGGTTACGCCCCCAATTCGGAGCTAGACTGCGTTTGCCAGAGGAGATCGACGCCGTGAGCTGGACGCCGCCTCTCTGATTTGGTGGGGAATTCGGGGGATGGTTGACTACAGAGGCGGAGGGGTTTGACGACGGACACTCCCCGGGGAGTTCGCTGCACCTGCGCGGCGGCACGGCGGCCGGAGTGCTGGAGTAGGTGTACCCTGTAGTGACGGGCCTAACAGTGACAGCCACGGTGGTGGCTGGTGGACGAAGAAGACGACATGAGCCAGGTCAGTTTGTTGTGTGTTTTTTTCTGTTCCAGATATACTAGTTTTATTTTTATTTTATTTTATTCCGAGACTTTCAGATACGATATGATAGGATAGAATCATACGATAAGACAGACGCTTAGCTTAATGTTCTTAAAGACGTTTTCCAGAGAGCTGTACTCAAAAGCCTCTTGTCTAAACAAGACTAATTTGCACCTAAAAAGTCTAATCTGTTTTCAGAGTTTATTCCATTTTTTACCACTATGTTATGTATTTGTGAGGTGATGATGCAGGTTTGAAGATAACAGGAGGACGGCGAAGAAAAAAAGGATGGAAAAGAGAAGGTTATTGTCGATGACCCTCCGAGATTTACACATTGTTCTCTCCAGGCTGACCTAACATGTCGATCCTACTAATCCTACTAACAAAACGAGTGAAATGTTAAGATGCTGTGGAACCGGGTGCAATGTTCTTAGATGAGGTATTCCTGTAGAATTTTCGCTAAATAGTATATATATATACGTCACAAATGATAAAGGGGTAAAAGATGAAATTCACTATTGTTTGAAACAAATATATGTTATATGTCTAAACGCATGTATTTCCGGGCAGCCTCCATAGCGCAAATGATTTTCAAATGTATTTTATAGGATTTTAGTTCATAGAAATTATTTAGAGTCCATTCGGAGTAAATTGAATGAATCTTGCCAAATTTATGAGTAGTCGTGTACTCTATAATTCACATGATTTCTAGCAAGAGGTTGGACCTTTGGAAAGTTTTTGGCTATGACAACTACGACATTACTTAATATCTGGAAATTTTATGAGCTTTTCCTATGGTGCAACCCAACAACTTGCCATTGACTCTGTTTTATATGGTTTCAATTCAAAGACTTGTTGCTTCTATCGTTTTGATGTGAACTTTTGAGTTTAATGATAGTGCCCTTCGTCAAACATGTCCTAATGCATGTACCTTTCAGGCCTCTTGCTTCAAATGATTTTTCAAAGGTATTTTCTAGAGTTTGAATTCATAGGAATATTTTAGAGTCCATTTGATTAAAATTTCTATATATAGTGTTTCTATGCTACAATTCGATATGATTTCTAGCAAGAGGTTAGACCACTTGGAAAAAAATTATACTACATGTACTCAGTATATATAGAAGTTTCGTGTGGTTTTCTGCAACCAACCATTATTCTTACTAGTTCGCCGCCCCATGTTTTCACTTAAAATCTTTTGTTATTGATTCTGGCATTTTAGGTTCTTGTAGGGTTCCATGTGTCATGACATTCTATTTCTATGATTCTATGTTCCTTCGAACTAAAGAGGCCCTTTCTTTTTAAGATTTGACCGGCCAAACCATGCTTAGCCGAAACCATGTTATAACAGTGCTTCGTGATTCTTGACCTAGTAAAATTAATTATGCTTGCATATAGCCCACCTCGTTAGTTTCTCTTTTCTATGATTTCAAAAATGAATTCATGGTCATCAAAAGGTTTAGTGTCAACTTGCAAAATTTTGAGATTAAAAACCAAAATTTGAGTTCACGCTTACATAAATTGAATGTCTGCTTAAGAACCCAATCTTTCAAAAGCTAAATGTCAACTTTCATTTAAACTTCCAAGAATTTTAATGCTAACTATGGTAAATTTAATTTCCCAATACTTTAAACTTCCAACAAATTGATTTAGTATATTTAAAAAAATAAAATGCAAAAATATTGTAATTCAAAATTTAGAGACTTAACTTCTATGAACTTGAAGTCCACCACGACCAAACTTACATCAAATTATGACCAAAATTCTGAAGAAGAATAAATAATAGGAGTGCTCGTGTGAAGAAGTAAGGTAAGACAAGGAACCAAAAGGTATGTCAAGGGATGAGAAGAAAATTGGTTTGTGGTGGGTGCCTTGCCACAATCATTGCTTTATGCAACCCACACGAGTTTCTCTTATCAGAATTAAACTATGGTTGTGGATGCCCTGAAAGAGCTTTCCTAGTTTTCAACCTATCTAAGCTATATGTTATTGCTTGAAAACAAAATAACATATGCATCTTAATATAAAAAATAGAAGACTTCTAAAAATGCAACTCCATTAGTGTTGAAGGCTACTATAGATTGTGGTAGGCATTAACCAACTAAAATGGAGGAAATTAGTTGTGTCCCATCGTATGTTCTACTTTAGGTGGCACATCTAAGACCTTTGATCATCATAATAGAAAATACATACATGCAACATTTCTCTCGTCTAACTGAAACATTCTCCCATGACATTTTCAGAAATCTCCTTGCATTGTTGAAACATGCCTCACTTGTTGCAACAAAAGCATATAAAAACATCACAACACATGAAACTAAAAGATGCATGCAACAAAATGGAAACAACACATATAAATTTTGTAGGATAAATTCAATCATTCACAATAAATATTCAGAATCAAACATACTACTGATATGTATGTAGCGGGCAACTTACATGCTTGTACTTGGCACGTGACATAAACAAAATCCACTATACTTACCTCGTACTATTAACCCTGGAGACATTGCCCTTCAGTAATTAGGGCTCGCCCATTATGCATTTGTCTTACCTACCATGTTGGAGTGAATTAGGTAACCCCAAATCCATTTTACGCAGTCGTGTCATCTTTTCTAGAGCTCTCATCGAGATCCAAAACAATCGAGGTGTCTACGGGTACTTATTATGAGGAAGGGCATAGGGGTTGCTTCGGAGGAGAAGGAGGAGCTTAAATGGGGATGGTGTGCCTTGGGACAACTACGTGAGGTGTATGTGGTGTGGACTGGGGGACTCACATGAGAGAAGAGAGATATAAGTGAACATGAGTACAATAAGAGCTTTCCCCTCTTCTGAGAGCGCAAAGCTCCATGCGCACGGTGAGACGAAGCAACTGATCGATTCTATTCACTGGGCCTTTTTTAGCAAGGAAGGGCCCCGAAGGACCCGGAGCCACCGTTTATACATACATAAGTTCAATAATATAACAAGCGCAAGGACCAAATAAAAAGAAACATGGTGAAGACATATGCAGTAAGGACCCCATAGGAGTTACAATGTAGTCTATCTACCAATCCGCGCCTTCAACACGGAACTGATTGCATCGCCACCGGAAATGAAATCACTTGGTCTGACACACTCGCCGCAGTTCCACCGCCAGTTCGCATCAGTAATAGACAAAATAGACACTTGCTCAAGATGTAATACCTCTGAAACGACACCATGGCTAAGAATACATGTACATAGAACATACATACATACATACATGTATGAATTGTGGGTGCATTTTGAGGTCAGAAATATGGGTTAGTGTTTAGACCTCAGCCGGCCAAATTACAAGACATTATACTAATCAATTACATAAGAGCAACACTAGAAGAAAACTGAACCCGTGTAACGTGTTCGAGATACACTGGATAACCATTTGCATTACAAAATTTTCCTCTCCCAGAGATATATCTCAAATCAATTTCCCAAAATTTATTTCATTTTTATTTTATTTTCTCTTATTCTTCTCCCTCCCCCCCTCTTCTTCCTAGGAGATACAACCAGTGTCTACTGTGTGTCGTACGCCCCTAGCCGGTCCATGTCGGCACCAATGTGCCTCCGCCCATGCGCCACCACGGCCTCGGGTGCCGAATTCGGAGTAAAAAAACCACAGGATTCACCTCCTCAGCTCACTATCCCAATTAATTCACCGGGAATAGAGACGGTCCCCTCACAAGCTTGGCGGGTTCCCCGGGAATCGAGCCAAGGCGGTGAATTTTGGCCAGAGTTGCCACTAGCCAGACGGTAGTTGGATCTGAAGTTTACCTCACGCCAACCTTCGGAGGCGCTCTAGCTTACATAACTGGGAATTTTGGTCCCAAACGGGGGGAGGGAGCGGTGTCGGGGAGCTGGATATTTTCTTTCAGTTTGAGGGCTATACCCTTGTCAGTGTTGTCCCCCTGGAGATGAAGTAAAACTGTGTGATGTTTGAAGACTATATTTTTATTATGTATGGTGGAATCTGGGCAATCATACCCAGATGTTTAAGACTATATTAATGTATGTGGAGTTTCCTGTTGCATTACTGGTACCCACATGTCTATAAATTAAGCTTAGTTGTATTCAAATAGAAACAAAATTATCTGGTACAGCGGCTAGACGGACTAGATAGATGGCATCCAAAATCTAGATAAGAGAATGCACAGCGTAATAGCATATAGAATAACATTTCATACAAGTTTTACAACTCAAGCCTTAATATATAGCATAAACCAGCCGATCAGAATTAGTACTAAAGCCTTAATATCTGGCATACAAGTTGAGTTGGTGCAGATGCATACACCAGATTAGTAGTTCAAGTTAATACTTAACTGGCTTACCTATCGGCACATTACTCATCAGATGGATAAACAGTACTTCCTTTTCATCTGGTTCAAGCTCGAACACAGCCATATCATCAACAGACATGCGTGAGGTGGTCACAAGCGTGCTCCAGTTAGTTGTAATCTGGGCACGACCATCGTTGCCCATCCGAAGCTTGACGTAATGCACATCCTGCTCAGTTTCACCTTCAGGTGCATACGGGTCATCGGCGCAGGCTGGCACCATAATATCTCCTGCTTCCAGGTACTGCTTGAGATAGAGCTGGCTGTACGGCTTCGAAAATACCTGATATGATAGTATAGATACTAGGGTGTCATGCAGTTGAGCAAACACGTTAATATTCACTGTGCACAATGAAATCTTACCATCTTTTACTTCCCTTTAGCTATCAGAGACTTCTTGACAGAGCAGACATATAAAGGGATCATCGGATTATCACTATCAAGCCTCCGTGAGAGCAATTTGAGAAGGCCAATCCTTACATAAGACATTGGTACATCATTTCCATAAATGATGTTATTTAGCTCCCAAGGTGCTAGGTCAAGAGCCCCCCTTTTATACCCCTAATGATGGAACCTACATGAATTATTTCATGAATGAGATATATGTCCTATCTCTCAAATTCTATAACCAGACATATATAAGTTATTACCTTCATCTGTCAGCGCCGGTCCTAGATGGGTGTGGTACTGGTAAGTTCTGGGACTGTGCCCAATCACACAGTTCTCATCGTCGGAGGGACAGTCGTAGCATGCTTCATGACGTTGCATTACAACCTGTAATTGTGTGAGGGACAGTTCATTATCAGTTCCGATTGATTTAGCAATGAACTTTAGCCCTTCGCAGCATTTTGGTATGCCAACTTCCATGAAGGCTGCTCTCCCCTAGTTTCTTCAGTTAAGTACAGTTAGTGTTAGACTAACTCTGAAGAATAGCTTTTGTATAGACAAGGCTAAAGCCGCCTTTTGTGTTACTAACTAGCTTCTGTAAGTTTAAAGCAACCAAATATTATGAACTTTCAGATTTAGTGTTTCTCCTTTAATTTCAGATCTAAAATCTACATTTGTTATTCTTCATTTTTTAGATTCGCATTTACAGAGATGAATTCGGTAAAAATTAACATAACAAGAAACTAGATGTTCATGAGGTTCCGCCACCAAGTCCACAGGAACGGCCGCTGTCGCCATTAGAGATAGCTAGCCGATCTCCTCTGAGATTGCCGCGCTTCCATAGTTGCCGTCGCCATTAGAGACATTAGAGGGAGCGATTCTAGATATCCTATCTGGGGAGCTCAGATCTGTGGGGGAAGGGAGGAGCCAGAACTGCGACCTAGGGAGCCCTTGCCACTATGTGGGAGATCCTAGCACCAGGGTGGTGTCAGCGACGGGGAGCTCGATTCCGGCAAAGCGATGGCGAGCTCGATTCCGGCGTAGCGACGGCGAGGGGTCGACGGCGAGCTGGGCGGCGGACAGAACAGGGGAGGACGATAGAACAGGGAAGAAGACGGTGGCAACGGAACTCTAACGCTGACAAAGTCAAGTTCTGTTAGAATAACGGGTAAACCTGATAAGGTGGGCTCAGCAAGCGGCAGCAGAACGGGAATTATGAGTTCAAACGTTTTCTCCCCAATTCAAACACTAGGATTTGGGCTCAAACAAATTTTACCCAAAAAAAACCCTCTGAACTATTTGTTAAGGGCTTTTGGACCCCCAAGGTGATTGCAGCGAACTAAGAGCATCTCCACTCACACGCCCGACGAGGCCCCCGGCACGCGTTTTTTTCATCCGAACGGCGAGCCCAGGCCACCCCCGGCCTTTCGGGGCGCGCTCGGGGACTCCGGACGAAAGAAACGCGCGCGAAAAGGCAAGGAAAATTCCCATGCGTTCCCGCGGGTCGTGTGGTCCCGACCTGTCGGCGAGAGTGGGCGGTCGTCGTCCTCATCGTCTCGTCTTCCGCGCATCGTCTTCCCCGCATGCATCGTCTTCCGCGCGCTGTAAAGGCTGTCGCCGATGGACGGCCAGCCACGCGGCGAGGCGAGTTAATGCCAGCGCGCCTATATAACGCGGCCTACCGCGTCTGGCCGGCCACATTTTCCAGCCATCTCCCCCAGTCGACCAGCCCACCTCATCCACTCACATCGTCGAGCTCGAGCAATGGCGGGGTACCCTTCCGACGAGGACGGCGTGACAAACAACGGCTTCGGCTGCCGATCGCTGCACCAGTGGGAGGGCCGACTCCTGCACGCCGCCGGCTACATGGCGCCACCGGACTTCCGGGCGCCCGGAGGATGGCGCCTGAGCGCCGGCGGCATCCCGATCCCGCCGCCGCCGACGGGAGCGGCCCTCGACGCCGCCATCGACGAGGTCCTGAAGACCATGTCGGACGAGCAGCGCGCCGAACCGCGCTTCTACCCCGACAATCGGGAGGCGTGGACGGCGTTCTTCCGCCGCCGCTACGAGCGGGAGCTGGCGGCCTACGACGGCCCGCCCCCTCCTCCGGCGCGCACCGCGTCACCGCCGTCGCAAGGCGAAGAAGGACGCCGGTGCCAAGGCCGCCGTCGCCTATATAATATAAATATCTCTAATTTTCGTCAAATTTCGTCAAAGTTTGCCGCTTTTCGTCAACTTTCAATTTAAATTCAAAAAGCGCCCTAGGCTCGCCGCTGGAAACATGGACCTCCCCAAACCAAAATTTACATTCATTCGGCGCTAAATAGGGCTGGATTTCAGACTGGGACCTTCAACGACTGGAGATGCTCTAAGGCAACTATGAGAGTGTGGCGAGGAAACCGCAAACTGAATAGCCCCTGCACGGAGAAGGAGGCACAAGTTCGGAAGCTCACGGGGTCCTGCTCGATTCCGGCCTCCGGCTGTGTCTCTCGCCGGCGCCCACCGTGGCGCCGTCCCTGCCTATCGATGCCGCCGGAGAAATCCCTGCAGTCCCCAGGTGCGAATCCCCTTCGCTCGCTCTGAATAGGGTTTCGGGTGGATCCTTCCTGTATTGGCCACGGTAGCTAGGCTTCTTTCGGCCGGGACCGATGTAACATGAGATCGGGAAAGTCCACACGCATAGTCTAAAATTCGGAGTTTGGGCGATAAATTTTACCGTTGCGGCGTTAGATAGGTGCCTTGTTTGCTATCTTGCATCAGAACGTTTATGTGGTATTTTAGCCAAGTCCCCAGGAAAATAACAGGTTGTGCAGTGGATAATCTGTAGATCTGTGAAATGTTTACTCATCGGCTAGATGATTTTGATTTTTGTGATCTATGAAGAGCTGCAGTAGGCTTTAGCTCGCCAGGTTGGAGTGCGTGCAGTTAAACATTTGTGTTACTACTTCGCCAAAGAGGAGAATAGTGCATGCTCATGACATCTATGAACGTTGCTAGGCATGAACATATGAGTCTAAGTTGGCGACCTATAATCAAAATTTTCTGATTATCTACTGACAATCATGACAAGGATCATATGCATCTGATTTCCTTGCTTTTTACTGTCAAAGATACTTTATGATACTTTATATTTATCGAATTTGTTTCCGTTTCTGGTGCTTGCACTTGTTTGTGAACAAGTAGTTATAATATCGAACAAATTTGGGGAGAAGCTTGTTGGTTTATTACATGAAGCATGTTCGAAGGAACTTGTGATCCTTTGTCATGGATTCCGTGCTACAAAGGCAAGTCCCATCCATTGTTACTCTTCCATTTAAGTTGATTAGGCACCGAGTTCAGCTGTCCAAGATTCTTACCTTCACAGTTTCTTTTTCAATATTTCTAAGTCTGTCTTATCTCTGCAATGGATTGCAGGATGACAGTATCTTGGTTGACCTTGCCACTGCACTAGCAAGTGAAGGAGTTAATGTTTTTCGGTTTGATTTTGCTGGAAATGGGTAAGCTTCTTGTGACAACGCTGTAGTGGCTATGGCATAGCATCGTAGCACTCATAATGCAGACTTTCACTTTTGGCGTCGAATTATAATATTTCTGAACTAGGGATAGGCATTTTCAAGTATTTTCTACTTCATCAGCAAGTAGCATTAGCAACAGTCATAATATTTTTTATTAATAACACAATTACTCCTTGAGTACTTTCTTGCTGGCTGCCAGATTTAATTTGTGTACCATTGTTGAATTAGGTGTTCATTATTTCTCTCACAGGGAAAGTGAGGGCATATTCCAATACGGGAACTACCGAAAAGAGGCAGATGACTTGCGCTCTGTAGTGTCTTACTTCTCAGAACAGAAGTATAACATAATTGCCCTTGTTGGGCATAGCAAGGGTAGGTAATCTTCGGTCATATATAAATGCTGTTTATATATATCAAGCTTTTTTGCCATATTCCTGTATGTATGTACTGCACACTAGCAATAGCCCCATTAACATACATAGTCGACACCAGTAGTTCACGGGAACTCATACTTGGTCTACTGTTTTCCGTGTTTGCTGCCTTGTTGAAGGAACTCTACAAACTACTCATGTATAGATGAAAGTAATCACTTAATATTTAATATATCGTGTATTATATCCGAATCTCATCGTTCTCTTGTAATTTTACTTTAGACAATTTACTTTCTATAGTTGACAGCTTACATTTCTTAATTTCAGGAGGAAATGCTGTGCTTTTATATGCTTCCATGTACCATGATGTTCCTGTCGTTGTGAATATTTCTGGGCGCTTTGCTTTAGACCAAGGTATTGATGGGCGCCTGGGGAAGAATTTCATGCAGAGAATAAAGAAAGATGGATACATAGACGTCAGGAACAAAAAAGGTGTATGTTTCTACCCTCTGTATGGCATTTGTTTTGCTAAGTACTAAAATATCAGCTCTTGCATCACATTTATTTTGTCAAAATAATACTCCGTACCAATCTTATTTTGCCAACTAAAATAGCTGTATGTCGATTCTGGTAGTGTATCTGCATCACAGGCTTTATCTGGCGAAACCAATTGACAAGATCAAGATATTACATGTGATTTGACGTCGATATGATGGCTTACAGTACATCACAGTCCTTTATTTCTCCTTTCACATTCGTACTTATCTATGCACCAAATTGTACAGCTTAGTCAGTTTCTTGTAAGCGTCATCATCCTTACATCAAGCATAGGTCAGATAATCATTATGTGTCTCTGCTTATATCTGTAGACTGAACCTACCAAATATCAGAAGTGAAAGATTTATTTTGCAAGTGACAGCTGCATGATATGCTTAATTCCTTTGTCCTTGTTGCAAAACTTCCGCTCTTATGCACTTATGCAGGGCAATTTGAGTACCGGGCGACAGAAGAAAGTCTACGAGATCGGCTGAGCACCGACACCCTCCTTTCTAGCCGCTCCATAAGGAATGACTGCAGGTTCGAAGCTACTCTCTTACACCTGACTGAATCAACTGAAATGAACAATCGGAACCTTGAGGAAAACGTGTACCAATTCGCAGGGTTCTCACGGTTCACGGTTCCAAAGATGAAATGGTCCCGGCAAGAGACGCCCTGATGTTCGCCGCGAACATCCCAAACCACGAGTTGCAGATAGTCGCGGGAGCCAACCATCGGTACACAGGCCACGAGCAAGAGCTGACTTCACTCGTGGTGGATTTCATCAAGCCCCACACTCGAACGACGCCATCCTTGCGTCCAAAGCTATAGGTGTTTGATCATTTACAAAGCTTGACTAATGCACCTTTTGTTTCCAATCCGTGACCGGGAGGATCATGCAGGCTCTGGTTTAAAGATCGTTGATGTGCTGACACTAATCAGATTTAATATATTGTATATCTTCTGAATTGAGAAGTTTTTAGTACCAATAATTGTACTATCTAAATAACAAGCATATGGATATGCCAGTTATCGGAGAGAGTTAGTTGCCACTTGGCTGTGTAAAGTCGATCGCTGAGTTATTTTTAGACTTAAAAGTACCCTTGTGTTTTTAGACTTACAGCACCTGTGTATTATTTGTACTCCCTCGGTGCCACATTTTTTTTTACGTGTACCACAATATTATTGTGAGACGGAGGAAAACCCTGGCCTCTGTCTGACGCCCTTCACCGTATCTCCTCGTGTGCACTCTTTCCTCAGAACTTTCTTTGTTGCACTGATATCGGGGAAGGCCATGAGCCGGAGGGAATGGGTCCATGGACGTTTGATCTGCGCCGACAAGGCTCTGGCGAGCCAAATTTGTTGTCAGCAAGTGCGGATGTTGATGTAATCACGAGTGTGTGTTGATGTAATCTGGACCAAAACAAAGGTTGGTGATTTTGCGTGTTTCGATATTGCAAAAGTATTTTTTGACATGCTGCAATCACGAGTGTGTTTTGCTGACACATATGCTGCAAGAAAACTGCAAAGCGGAGAAGAGAGCAGATGGGGATTCGCCAGCGTCCGGTTGGTTTCCTTTGGGTAGTGAGCTACTCCGCCTACACCCCCATCTCCGAATCAGACATCCCCTCGAATCAAACAGGCCTCTACATATATCTACCCCCAAATTGGCACCTTCCTACTCCCCGTCAAATCCGAATAGGGAGCACCAGAGCCACATGAGTACCGGTCTTCATACAGGCAAGTCTCGGTAATCTAATGCACGGCATGCCGCTCTCAAGCAGCACGGCAACATCAAGCGTTTGCGGTGCCAACCGATCTGCAAAAGGACAAGACCGAAGTCTCAACTCTGAAACTTCCGGAGGTATGTTGCAATGTGATGCGAGTCAGTTGCAACTCTAGGTCTGCAGGTCAGCCTTGGACTATGTATCAAGGCCGGCCTCGTTTCTAAATTAGAGGAACATTCAGGTAACAACAATGCAGCGACAAAATCAATCTCGCATCGCAGGGTAGAGAGAAATTGTGCAGAGATGACTGGCGCACTCGCCATTTCACCAGTATAGCATTCTATCTTAGGAAAACCATAAAATGGCAATTTTAACTGGTAGAGAACAGCTAAAATGGCATGAACTAAGGTGCAAGCATGGCGATCAACTCCTTCACAACAGAAGGGGAGCTACTGATCAGATGGTCGAAGCCATCAGTGGCCACGACAGCCTTCACATTTCCCGGACTGCCTAGAAAATTGTAGCAGGCTTTCTTTAGCCCGTCACAACTGTGGCGCTCGGCTAGAGCCAGGATGGTCGGCGTGGTGTTCACGTCGATGAACTTGCACACCTTATCTTCACACATGAGCTTCAGCCGCGGGAAATCATACCTATCCGCCGCCACTAGCAGCTGCTGCCATATCGCATCTTCATCATCTCCCTTCTCCAGCTCTGGTTCCGAGTCACTGTAAATGAAGGCAAGCATTGCCCTGAAAACTTGGGCCTCCATGTCCTCTACAAGTATGGCGTCATCAGTCGTGGTACTGCCCTCCTTCATCGGGCCAAAGAGCTCAGCCTTGAACACTAGACCGGGCCGCGAGGACGCACCGGTGTGCCTAAATGACAAAGATAAGTGGATTTAATTTTTAATAAGGTCAGAGAGAGTGGCTGCCATGTTATTTGCTTCCAGAAAACTAAGAGAGAGGCAATTGATCTTGCTTTTATCAAACAGTTCTGCCTTAGAAACTTTGATGCTTTTGCTTTCCAACCTTCTGTTGGTAGATCTAGTGGTATCCTCACCATTTGGGATAGATCTGTTTTTGCTGGTTCTTGTGTTTTCTAGAATAATTATGCACTCTAACTGGTGTCTGCTATGGATGGCTCTTCTTGGACACTGACCAATATTTATGCTCCTTGTTAAGATGCTCAACAGATCCAGTTTCTTGCTTGGCTTCACAATATTCAGGTCTCTAATGATGTTGACTGGCTTCTGGTGGGTGATTTCAATCTTATTCGTTCCCAATCTGATAGAAATAGGCCAGGGGGTAATCTGAATGAGATGCTACTGTTTAATGACACAATCCGTAATTTGGGACTCATTAAAATCCCCCTTAAAGGCAGAAAATACACTTGGAGCAATATGCAATCTGCTCCTCTCCTTCAAAGGCTTGATTGGTTCTTCACCTCTCTTTCCTAGACAAACAACTTCCCAAATACTGTTGCTACTCCCCTTGCTATGACTACCTCAGACCATGTCCCTTGTGTGGTTACTTTTCAATCTTCTATCCCTAAGGCCCAGGTGTTCAGGTTTGAAAACAGATGGCTGAATATGGAAGGTTTCTTACCCCTTGTGGAGAAAACTTAGACTCAGTCTGTTCACTATGCTGATGCTGCCAAAAGAATCACTGCAAAGTTCAAAATCCTTAGAAAAGAGCTAAAGAAGTGGGCTAGTTCCTTCTCCTCCATGCAGGAGGAAATTAATGATTGCAATGCTGTTATTGCACTTTTGGACTCGGTGGAGAACTATAGACTTCTTTCAGCAAGGGAGAGCAGACTTAGAGTTTCCCTTAAAGGCCTTGCTATTCTTCTCAAGCAGAACCTTGCTTATTGGAAACAGAGGGGTAAGATCAAATGGGTCACTTTGGGAGACTCCAACTCTAAATTCTTTCACTCTATGGCCACTATTCAAAAGAGGAAAATAGTATTGCTTCTCTTTGGTCTTCTGATGGTGTTGAGGTTCACTCCCATGAAGGAAAGGCTGCTCTGCTTTAGATTCTTGTAAGGAGAGGCTAGGAAGATCTGAGCCCACTCATAATTCTTTTGATTTTTCTGTTCTTCTTCAGAATGTTGTGGATTTATCATTTCTGGAAGATCGCTTCTCTCATAAGGAGATTGATGATGTTTTCAATGATTTCCCTTCAAATAAATCTCTAGGGCCAGATGGGTTTAATGCTGAAATTTTAAGGAAATGTTGGCCTATTATAAAGAAAGATTTCTATGACCTTTGCTTACAATTTCATGAAGGGAATCTCTGTTTGCCAAGTATCAATGGTTGCTTTATTACTCTTATTCCTAAGAAAGATGGAGCTGCTACCACAGATGATTTTAGACCCATTTTCCCTCTTGAATTGTACTCTTAAGCTTCTGACTAAGTTGCTTGCTAATAGACTTCAGACAGTCATTATGCAACTGATTCATGCAAACCAGTATGGTTTTTATCAAGTCTAGAAGCATTCAGGACTGCTTGTCATGGGCTTATGAATATCTTCATCAACGTCATAAATCCAAGAGAGAGATGGTGATTCTGAAGCTTGATTTTGAGAAAGCCTTTGACAAGGTTGAGCATAGCTTTATTCTTAAGGTCTTGCAACACAAAGGCTTTGGTGTTAAGTGGTGTCATTGGATTGCTATGATTCTTTCTTAGGCCACTTCATTTATTTTGCTTAATGGAGTCCCTGGTTCTCAGTTTCATTGCAAAAGAGGGGTCAGGCAGGGTGATCCCCTTTCCCCTCTCTTGTTTGTTCTGGCAGCTGATTTTCTCCAGTCCATCATCAATAATGCTATGGCTCATGGACACCTGATCAGGCCTATTCCTTTGACAAGCTCCCTCGACTTTCGAGTTGTCCAATATGCTAATGATACCATTATCATCCTTCAGGCATATGAAAACCAGTTACTTTATCTCAAGGACCCGCTTCTTAGATTTGGTGATGCATCTGGTCTTAAAGTGAACTATGGAAAATCAAACCTTATTCCTATCAATATTCCTGATGACATAGTTCATGTCTTACTTGATGCTCTTCATTGCCAGCAAGGAAGCTTGCCCTTCACTTATCTTGGTCTGCCCCTCAGTACCACTAAACCTAGAAAAGAATTCTTCATGCCTCTTCTTCTAAGTGCTCAAAGAAGATTAAACTCCTGTTCAATGTATCTTACTTATGGGGATAAGCTCAGATTGGTCAACTCAGGTTTTATCTTCCCCGCCCACTTTTTATTTGAGCACTCTACAGGTTTATTAGTGGGTGCTGAATGAATTTGATAAATATAGGAGACATTGTTTATGGAGGAAAAAAGACATTGAAGCTAAAAGCACTCCTTTAGCTGCCTAGGATGTTGTTTGTAGACCAAAAGACCAGGGAGGACTTGGAATCATC
The DNA here is from genome assembly GCA_007115705.1 of Dactylis glomerata. Classification (NCBI taxonomy): domain Eukaryota; kingdom Viridiplantae; phylum Streptophyta; class Magnoliopsida; order Poales; family Poaceae; genus Dactylis; species Dactylis glomerata. Next base: position 875,961 of record QXEO01000531.1, on the reverse strand, counting down.
AACCTCAGAGTTCAGAATAAATGCCTTCTCATGAACACCTGCACAAGTTCTTCAACAGAGCAGATATCCCTTGGGTAAACCTTGTCTGGGAAGTTTATTACTCTTCTTGTCTGCCTCCTGCTAAATCTAGAGATGTCTCGTTTTGGTGGAGAGATTGCCTCAAAGTTCTTCCTGAATACAAGAGCATGGATGTCTCCTCCCTTGGATATGGCTCCTCAGTTCAGTTGTGGCATGATTCCTGGTCTAGACAGCCTTTGAAATTACAATTGCCACATCTCTTCTCTTTTGCAAAATTTGAAGACTCCTCTGTTCTGCAGACCCTCAATCTTGGTGTACTTGAGGAACATTTTTATCGTCCTTTGTCTGTTGAAGCTTATACTGAATTCACCACTCTGCTAGGGTTGCTGGAGGATCTGCCCATTTCCCATGCTAATGACTCATGGTCTGTTTTTGGAAGCTCAACCTCCTTCAAAGTTTCAAATGCTTATAAAGTGCAAATGGGATAGCACATATTTTGCCCTGCTTTGAAATGGCTCTGGAAAACTTGCTCTCAATCCAAGCACAAGGTCTTTTTTGGTTGGTTATCCAAGATAGGCTGAATTATAGAGAGCTTCTTCTCAAAAAGAATTTCTTTCTTCCTGATTATTCTTGCAGTATGTGTGCTTCCTCACTCTTTGAGTCTAAAACTCACATGTTCTTCACTTGCCCTTTTGATGTGATGTGCTAGCAATACATTTGTCCAAATTGGTCTCCACCTCCTGTTGGATCTCCTCCATGGTCTATTCTAGAATTCATTCAAAGTCTGAAGCAGGAGATCAAGCAACCTTTTTCTCTGGAGATTATCATGCTGGGATGCTGGACCATCTGGACATGTAGAAATGATCACATTTTCGAAGGCTTAACTCCTAATCTGTTTAGGGCAAGGAAGATCTTCAAAATAGACTTGGATCTGCTTCTGCATAGGGCCACAAGGAAATCTTACGCTGGTTTCAAGGAGTGGGTGAAAACTTTCCATTAGCTTCTTAGCTTGCTAGCTTTTTAGTCTGGAGCTTTTCTAGCTTCTTAGATTAGCCTCTGTTTGGAGCTTTCCTCAAGCTCCTTTTTTGTATATCCTAGTGTACTCTCTTTATCTTAAATAAAATGAAAAAAATAGTGGGGAAACCCACTGACAAGCTTCCAAAAAACATCGAGTGCAGTGAATAGATAATTTGGTACACGACTGTTACTACACTATGCGAGCGAAAGACAGCCATGTACATTCTTGAGGTTGTGTTTTTTTACGGGGAAAAAGGATTGTACTACATTTCCTGCCCAAGTATTTAAATAACACTGTTGTTACAATCCTCATGGATACGACCCATCAAAGGACCTGGAGCCGACCCTAACCAAACATCAGTTCTATCCTCTAACATACCCTCATGACTAGCATAATTTTGCTTCCTAGGGATTTTAGTTATAAATACAATGCGCTCTGATGAGAATAAATGTCGAAGATCCTCCACCATTAGTGCTTCTCACCATTGACACCAACTCCAAACAATCCGTCTTCACTAGGATGCTTTCCTGGCTAAGATCAAGCGCCAGCTTGACACCCTTGATACAAACACTGATCTCCGAATCAAGAGCTGACGAACAAAAATGCAAAGATCTGCAATTCTGCATGCCGCAAAGACAAAGTGCCATCACTCCACCTCAAAATCATGCCTGCACCAGCCTGGCCTGATTGAGCCAAGAAGGCTCCATCTATATTTAGCTTCAGCGCACCTGCAGGAGGCATTACCCATGGAACTCTAATAGATTGCTTTGCTCGTTCCTCCGTGTCTTGTATATGAATAATTTGCTTCCCTTCAGCACTACCCCCGGATCCAGCTTGCGAATATTCTCCAAAGATTGTAGGTAACTACTGATGGACCTACGTGAAGCCCCAATCAGAGGCATCGACTTGTCATGTGTGACCTCGTTTCGCACATGCCAGGTTCTCCATGTGATCGTAAGAATTCTGCCACACTGTTGTTCTCTGAGCGGCAAGAGCCAAGTCTCCAGAGCATATGCATGATGGCAATATATCAGAGCATGATATGTTGTCTCTTGCTCGCATCCATAGATACGGCATATGCCAGACACCAGCATATGATGGCTCCTTTTATTTTCCTCTGTTGATAAGCCATTAGATAAGGCCTTCCACACAAAAATTCGCACCTCTCAGGAATATTACATTTCTAAATTATTTTCCAGATCGGCTTGTCACCCAAAGGAACTGGTTGCAGTCATCTGATCCTGCTGTGCTAGCTGTAGACCAACACGGTATGCACTCTTCACCAAAAAGATGTCGCTTCTCTCATGTTGGCATGCAACCATATCCTCCGGTAGACTAGAAGAAGTTTTAATTCTCAAAATAACCTCAGCATCGATTGGTAGAAATGTTCTATGGACTAGAGTTTCATCCCACTTCCCATCACCATTTAGAAGGCTGGATACCCGATCCAATCTTGATTGGCCTTTTGGTCCAATCACCTTAAGTTCATCAGAGCGCAGGAGCCAATTGTCCTGCCATATAAGCACTGATCGTCCATCGCCAATTCTCCAAATCAAACCATGTTTCAGAAGTTCCAGCCCATAGCTGATAGCACTCATGTTGGTGACGGATTTCCAGAGAAAACCGTATCCAATATATTACCTTAGGGATAGTATTTTGCACGAAGTACGCAAGTACATAAACTGTTCAGACGATGTATCAGTCTCCATGCTTGCCGAGCTAGCAAAGCCTGGTTCAAAATCCGCATATCCCTAAACCACATGCCACCATGTGGTTTTGATCGAATCAATACGTCCCAGCTGATCCAATGTGCTTTCCTTCGTCCCCTCTCGGAGCCCCCACCGGAAATCTTGAATCAGTTTTGTCAAATCATCACATATCGACATAGGCAATTTAAAAACCGCCATGATATAAATAGGCAGAGCTTGAGCATTCGCTTTAATCATAATCTCCTTACCTCCTTGTGACAAATCCTCCGCTGTAAAATCCTCTTTAAAAGAATAGCTTGCAAATTATCAAAATTTTCTTTGACCATCCTACCCTCAGGTGTCGGCAGCCCAAGGTATTTATCCTCAAAAGCATCCTTTTCAACATTTAGGATAGTACGAACACCCTCATAAATCTCCCCATCGCAATTTGGACTAAACAAAATAGAACACTTGGTCGATTTATCAATTGGCATGTGGCCACCGCATAGAAATCTATCACGGCCTTGACCCTCTCAGCTTGGTCGCAAGATGCCTTAAAGAACAACAAGGTATCATCTGCAAATAACAAGTGGAAAATCCCTGGGGCCCTTCTGCATATTTTTATGGGTGAAATACCACCCGCATCAATTTTTGATTGTAACAGAGTTGATAAACCATCGACAACAAAGAGAAACAAAAACAGAGATAACGGATCACCTTGCCAGAACGCTTCCAGTAGAGCTCCATTAAATTTTACAGTGTACCTCATTGTCGTCATGCACAACAATATCCATTGCACCCACCGGCGAGAGAAGACCATCTTATGCATCACCTCCTCCAGAAAACCCAGACAACACGATCATAAGCCTTTGACAAATCCAATTTGTATACACATAAAGGATTATTTGCACTAGTCTCATGCTCCATAAAATGGAGGCATTCGAAAGCTAGTAGAGCATTATTTGTAAAGAGGCGTCCACGCACAAAAGCGCTCTGATTCTCTGAAATCACATCACCAAGAATAGGTCTCAAGCGATTAACCAGACATTTTGATATTATTTTGTACAATAAATCCTTGAGATCAACCGGGTTATCCACCTTTGGAATCAAGACAATAGAGGTATCATTAATACCGTCTAGCATTTGTCCAGTATCAAAAAACTTCAGTACTGCCTGAACAATCTTGTGTTTAAGAACACCCCAATTCCGCTGGTCCAGGGGCTTTAAGAGGTCCAATCTGAAATATAGCATCTGATATATTTCATCCTTAGAAAATGGCCTACATAGATTATCATTAACCTCATCAGTAATAACCTGCTGCAGCAAATTTACAACCGGGGCCGGCTGGATAGACGGGTCACATGTAAACACCGATTTGAAATAAGATGTCGCCATCTATTCCATCTCTGATGGAGTCTCCTGTATCACACTGTCACTATCCTTCAGAGATTTTATGCGATTTTCCTAGCGCGCCACACCGCCTTCCGATGGAAAAACTTTGTGTTTCGGTCCCCTTCTTTTAGCCATGATATACATGATATTTGGAGCCATAACATCTCCTCCTTGTATAGCAACTCATTCATAGCATCAAGAATAGCATTAACCTCATTCATTGGGACATTTTCTTGATACAAATCCTCCAATTTCCTACGCATCCGAGCGAGCTCTCGGGTAACATTACCAAACTTACGACCACCCCAAGCATGTAGCATGTCCATGACCTTTTTCAAGGCACCATTTATATCTCCTAGATCATACTTCGGACCCAGCTCCTGCCATGCACTTGATATGACCTCCGGTAGCGCATGATCTCTCTCCCACATAATTTCGTATCTTTTACATTTGTGCGCAGGTTGAAAATATTCTCTCATCATTCTGACCAACAGCGGCCAGTGATCCGAGCATGGTGTAACAAGATGAACAACAGTAGTATCCGAGAATAAATCTCTCAATCGATCATCAGCTAATGCCCGGTCAAGCCTGACCTTCACATTTGCCCTACCACTCCTCCTATTATCATAAGTGAAGGGCACACCTTGAAATCCTAGGTCCTTCAACTCGCACACTATGAGCGCATCACGAAACGCTGACATCTTATTTTTAGGGCGGTGACAGATTGATAGGTGCTCATGCTGCCATAACACCTCGTTGAAGTCACCAACCACAAACCAAGGAGGTGCCGAAGACGCCCTCAAATCACATAAGGCTGACCACATACGATGTCGATTCTCTGCTCTGGGCTCACCATACACAAAAAGTGGTATGCCACACTGGAGCCGTAGCATCTTCACGCACATGTACATCTATAAAGCGGGCTGTAACCTCCTTCACTTCAACAACAATGCTATCATGCCAAAAGAGAGTCACGCCCCCGCTCATACCATCACTATCACAACCAACAAAATAGTGAGGCTTAAACGCCTTTTTGATTTCTCAACACGCTCACTTTTCTATCTTGTTTCACACAAGAACAACAACTTAGGGGTGTGCGTCTTTACTAAGATATCTCTCGCATCGTCATGGCATTCCCGCATCCACGACAATTGAAGCTGATACAATTTATTGGTCAAACAGAGCCAACCGATCTATAAACAGAGAGACAAATCGATTCACTTTCCAACCTGTTGCAGAACACGCCACCATGGTTGGCAACCCTGTGCTCCTCACTTCGCTTGGGTCTGGAACTCATCATGCCAGGCCAAACACAAGTTCTTCGTTTGGCTATTGCTTTTGGATAGGTTGAATACCAAAAATTTGCTGGGAAGGAAGAAGTTTCAGTTGCAAAATTATAACTGTGTTACACTAAATTGCCAACAGGAGGAAACACTCATTCACCTTTTCTGGAGCTGTCCATTTGCCTCTAAATGTTGGGATTCAGTATGTCCACAAAGGGCTAAAAATTTGTCTGTTCTGGAATCAATTGTTGATATGAAAGAAAAGCTGAATAAGCCTTTTAGCATGGAGATAATCATCCTGGCATCTTGGAGTATCTGGCTTGTTAGAAACAATAAGCTATTCAGAGATGAAATAGCTAGATGGTCAAATTGGAAAGCCATCTTCAACAAAGAGCTTAATTTGCTTGCTTACAGAATGAAGAAGAAGTTAGCAACTGAATTCAGGAATTGTGTTCAAAGCCAGTACCATCTAAACCCAGATTGATGCTTGTATAATTTGTACAGAGATACTTTTCTTTTTTAACCTTTATTTTAGAATAAAAGGGCCTCGCCCCGGTTCCATTTAAGAAACCACCACATCAAAAGAGTTACAAACCACGAAGGACTTGCAGAAGTGCAGTCTCAGTAATAGGTTCCACGCACCTACTTATTACAGTTTTCCACTCTTTTTAGACATTGCCAGACACAGAAACACAGCCAACAAGCTGCTCCAAAACAAACCCATGGATTGAAAGATAAAACAGCAGTTTCTCCAGCATCAGGACTTGATCACTTTGAAGCTTTCGCCATCACCAATCAGCACCAAGCCATTGGCCATCAGAGTCCTCGCCAAATCCCCCGCTGTGATCTTCAGTTCAGCACCTTCCATCTGATTGTGGAGGGTAATCTCCTGTTCTGTTCTCGCCTTCTTCTCCGGAGTTAGCCAGGATCCGGCCACAACAGCGGTGGAGGGGCACGCACCACACCATCCAGATGCTTCACCCATTGATCCAGCTTCTCTTTTTCTGCCCCTGTGAGTAAGATGCCCCACAGAGCAAGGGTGTAGGCCAATCTCCTCCAGATTACCTGCATTCCAGACCAATTATCTCTTTTGAAATACATATCATTCCGGGTTAGCCAAATCACCCAAAGCAAACCAGCGTGAAACATATTTAGAGCACTATAGTCTCTCTTAGCATCCCAGAATTTAGCAAGAGAGCTGATATCAACTATTGTTGATACACTCTCTGTACATAGCTTAAGCTCAGACCAAGCAGCTTTAGCAACAACACATTCAAAGAATAAATGGTTGCAAGTTTCAAGTTCATTACAGAAAGCACAAGTCAAGTCATCTACCGATTGTCTTTTGACTAAATTATCTCTAGTGAGATTTTTGTTATGAACCAGTAACCAGAGAAAGAAATGGATTTTTGGAGGAAGTTTAAGTTTCCAAATAGAGTGAACATGTACTAGGACAATCCCCCTAAAATTGATTATAGCATACATAGATTTTACACTAAACACTCCATTAGGCTCAAATTTCCAAACCAAAGTATCACTTTCAGAGGATAACTGTAAAGTTTGAGCAATTTGTAAAATCTCCAACCATTGCAACATCAGGTTATGATCAAAACATCTTCTAAAAGTAATTTTCAGGTTGGTACCATCCCAAAGTTCAGAAATGGAGCAGTTCTGTTCATTGGCTAGACAGTACACCTCCCAATACTGAATGGCTAAGCTAGAAGTTCCAAACCATTGGTCCTCCCAGAACTTAACCTTTTTACCATCCCCTACTTTCCACTGATACCTGATGTCTACACACGCTTCTGTTCTTGTAGACAGTGTTGGGCCTCCAAGTGTAGAGGTTTGTAGAGCAGCATCAAGTTTCCCTTAAGTGGATCACCCAAGGTTTATCGAACTCAGGGAGGAAGAGGTCAAAGCTATCCCTCTCAAACAACCCTGCAATTATGATACAGAAAGTCTCTTGTGTCCCCAACACACCCAATACACTTGTCAGATGTATAGGTGCACTAGTTCGGCGAAGAGATAGTGAAATACAAGTGGTATAGATGATTATAAGTA